>CM068833.1:100839580-101474580 GCA_028554795.2 Sinohyriopsis cumingii
GGCTCCGAATCAAGTTTCTGACGATTTGAATTCTGCGCAGACAAACCCAGTAGATGGTCGTGGCTTGTATCCAGCAAGGCACAGTTCTACATTGCATCGGCACTAACTAGTTTTTTTATGAGCCGATTTTAATGCTATATGATCAACCATTCTGCAAGATATGTAAATCAGTAGCCATTGCATGGACTATGTTTTCGCTTGTGTTTTGTTTTCTTTCTTTTGGGGGGTGTTTATTGTTTGCTTTTTTGGGGTGGGTGGGGAGGGGGAATGGTTTTAACGGCACTTAAACCCGATATTGGCTATGTCATGTCGAGTAAACTAGAGTTAAGTCTCTTTCTAAAAGACAATCAGGGGCAGCCGACGCGTGTGGGGGGGAAGCACTTGGTCTGGGAAGGGATGAACATTCTCTGCCCCACGTCAAGTATGTGAAATGTAATTACTTCGCGATTAAATATAAAGCAGTTTTGTTGTATGATCTTTCAATTTCTATGTGAACATCAATGGAAGTGACAGTTTTAATCTAACCCAGAACGACAGAGCTCCTTCTTTTGAGAGGTGCTGTTTCTTTTATTTGTAGCGACCGGGACAGTAAAATATTATGCAAAATATTTAATTGTCGTATACTCAGATATGGCATGTTTCCCTCCTTAAGACTTCGAGACACAAAGACTGAATCATATAGACTGGGGGTGGGGGGGGGGTTAAGACAAAAAATACGGTAAGAAGGAGAGGAGATACACAAAACGTGAACAAGGCTTAGATGGTAGGTTGCGAATGGAAGGACAAGAGTTCAAGTCAAGTGACACTCATAATTATATGGTTATGTGAAATTTTCGAGTCATATAATTTTCGATATTAGTTACAAACTATAATTACAGTCCTGTTGCATAGAGCATGATATATCTCTTCGATTTAACTATAGGTGCGTAATTATGCGCCGATTGCATAAGTCGGGTTTACGTCTGTCCAAGAAATTTAGCTATATTAAAATGTTATAAAATCAGTCCGGACCACCTGAGCCGAGTTTTATTTACCAAGCCTTTGTTCACTTACTCCTCCAAACCAAGCATATTTGTGGTTTTACATTTGAGTGGAGAAAATACACATGCTTATTGCAAAGAACTCATCGTATGAGGTTAAACCAAAGAGCGGAAGGATCGTCGGTTTTTATACTACATCCGGTTAAAATTCAAGAAACCACACATTATTTTACTCTCCAGGGAAATAAAGTGTGCTGTATATTATTATTATTATTATTATTATTATTATTCAACCAAATTATTGATGGGCGAATGAAAAACATTTTGTTAACAACACGAAACGTGCGTATCTCTCTCTCTCTCTCTCTCTCTCTGTAGAGCTCTTTAAAGTGTCGCCTTAGATACGCAGTTGAACCAATGTAAATCTTGATAACATTGAACTTTACAAGTAAGGCCGACGTATTCATGTACAACGAGTGTTAACAGTCATTTCTATTAAAATCATTGCACAAATGTTTGAAATGGACAGTGTTTCTATTTTCATTTATGATTTGATTTTATTTTTATCATGCAGTAGAGAGAGTATATTTATAGACCTGGCCTGCTGCCCATTTTACCGGATATATATATATATATATATATATATATATATATATATATATATATATATATATATATATATATATATATATATATATATATATATATACATACATACATACATACATACATACATACATAGATATATATATATATATATATATATATATATATATATATATATATATATATATATATATATATATATATATATATATATATATATATATATATATATATATACATATATATACATACATATACATACATACACATATACATATATATATATATATATATATATATATATATATATATATATATATATATATATATATATATATATATATATATATACATATATATACATACATATACATACATACACATATACATATATATATATATATATATATATATATATATATATATATATATATATATATATATATATATATATATATATATTATTTATTTATTTAAAAAGATATGAAAATTAAATATATGTATCTGGAAGATATTGCGCTATCAGAGATAATCAACGATTTGATTAAAGATTTAGTGTTCTTGTCTCAAATGAAGTGACTTTGTTTTATCGGGTTTCCCGTTCTGTTGACTTGCTTGAATTGCCATGCATTATGATCATCATTAATGAAGATGTTTGCCTAGAGCCTTCACGAATGATGCTTTATGGTGTGTTGTTTTAAGGCACCGAATGTATGAAATACCCACGTTGACTGTAGCAGATAAATTGTTCTTGTATTGCAACAATAATCTGCGGATGTGGGCGTAGTCAGATTGGCTTACAGTGGTTCCCTACTGCAACATCTTCAACTATCTCCAGGTATTTTCATCATCTTTACTACTACTGCTACCACTGCTACTACTTCTTCTTCTACTACTACTACTACTACTACTACTAATACCAACGACAATAATACATGTAATAATTCAATTTTCTTTTTCAAAGACGAAACACGAAGTTTCTAAATTGGTTTTGGCCTTAACATTATAACAGTCGATTGTTTTTGTCTTCTTCTAGTGTTATTTTTCGTTCAGCTCAGAGATTGACTTAATTCAACTCCTCGTCAATTGAATGAGAGAAGTTCAACTACACATCATTTAAATGGGTGTAGTTTAATATCTCATCTGTTGACTGAGTGTAGTTTAATACATCATCTGTTGACTGAGTGTAGGAAAATACCTCATCAATTGACGGAGTCTAGTTTAATACCTCATCATTTGACTGAGTGTAGTTTAATATCTCATCTGTTGACTGAGTGTAGTTTAATACATCATCTGTTGACTGAGTGTAGGTAAATACCTCATCAGTTCACTGAGTGTAGTTAAAGTCCTCGTTAATTGATATAGTGCGTGAAGTTCAACTCATCAATTAAAAAATGTGTAGTTCAAATCATCATTAGTTGATAGACTGAGCGTAATTCAACTCATCAATTGATAGACTGAGTATAGTTCAACTCCTCATCAATTGATAGACTGAATGTAATTCAACTCATCGGTTGATAGATTGAGTGTAATTCAACTCCTCAGTTGATAGACTGAGTGTAATTCAACTCATCCATTGATGGACAGAGTGTAATACAACTCATCAAAAAGATAGACTGAGTATAGTTTAACTTCTCATCAGTTGCTAGAGTATAGTTCAACTCCTCATCAATTGATAGACTGAGTGTAGTTCAACTCCTCCTCAGATAACAGACTGCGTGTATTTCAAATCCTCATCAATTGATATAATATAGTTCAATTCCTCATCAGTTGTTAGAGTATAGTTCAACTCCTCGTCAGTTGATAGACTTAGTGTAGTTCAACTCCTCATCAGTTGATATAGTGAATGTAGTTCAACTCCTCATCAATTGATACAGTGAATGTAGTTCAACTCCTCGTCAGTTGATGCAGTGACTGTAGCTTAACTCCTCGTCAGATACTATACTGATAATAGTTCATCTCCTCATGAGATGATAGACTGAGTGTAGTTCAACTCTTCATTAATTGTTAGACTGAGTGTAGTTCAACTCCTCGTCAACTGAAAGAATGAATTTCAGCTCATCATCAATAGATAGAGCTTAGTCCAGCTCCTTGTAAATCTGAGTGGGTGTGGATCAATTCCTCGTCAATTAATGTAGAGTGCAGTTCAACTCATCATCTCAGTGGTACAATTTGTCGAATCATTTCAGTCAATGTGGATAGTACACAGGGTACATTGTTAAATCATAAGATACGATAATCTGATCAAAGTTACGTGTTTATATAGAATATCAAAACAGAGTGCATATATAATCAAGTCGTCGTAACAGTGCTATGAGAAACAATAATAATAAACGTTTTGACAATTTTATCTAGTTAGTTACAAAGAAAAATGCATAAAAATAGATAAAACATTCATGTTTTTGTTTGACGTCTTGAAAACTTCAAAGTATTCTTTACAATTATTATTCGAAGGATTTGTATAACTACGAGATGGGGGAAAAAACCTGGAAGACGAGGCAGATTTGCCAAATTTTAAGAATAAATAACCAGGCGTATATATAGGGGTGTGTGATAATGACAGTTTCATATATTTGCAAGTTTATTCCATGGATTGAACGCTATCATCCACAGCATTTTTTTTCTTCAGAATAATGGGACACTGGCGATTTTGAAGAATTCTCCTCTCAGCTGGCTGGATATGTCAGTTAACTATTGCGTAGCAAACATTCAAATGACACGCTGACCGATTTAAATAACTTGCTTCAGCTAGGAGTTTGGTCACCAGAGAAGAGTTTGTTCAACTCAGTGAGTCAACTAGAAGCTTTCGCTAAGGACTGTACATTTCAAATCTTTATAAATCAGAAATGTTTCGTCCAATGTTACTAAAATGTATGCTGTCAGTCACTTAGAATGTTCTTTTCAGAGAAAGCCTCCCCACCCACCCCCATAAAACCACCGATTTTGTGTAAGTATGATATTTAGTGGGCGTGGCATTTTCTTAAAATCCGAGAGGTCAGTTGACCTTTTGCCAAACTAAGCAGCCACAGCTGGGTAAGGATACAAGGAAGGTGAAACACTTGCTAAGGACAATGACAATGCACATGGTACTACTATGTTTACATTCGTTCGTTTCCATCATGGCTTAGTAAAATAGCAGTATGATTCATTAGAAAGCTGGTAGACAAATCTGTGATTTTGCTAGAAGAAAGATAATCCGTATTTACGCAACGAAGAGACTAATTCAAGAGACCGTATCTCCCATCTCTCTGTTCTTAATATTTAAATCCGACACGAAAATCGCCCCTTTTATCCATACAGATTTGAAATGTGACTTTCTTATAGGCTTAAAAAAACATAAACCTTGATAGTATAGTTTTCTTTCTGAAGAGTTAAAATAGATTTTTAAAAAATTAAAAAATCCTTATGCCCAACAGCATACAAAGTTGCAACATTATATATTAACATCTCGATCATTTATTTCTTCTTTGTCATCATAAAGAGCCACGTCTACACGTCTACATGGGCTGCAGAGATCGCGTGGTCTAATTAAGCCATTTGGAAATGACTTTTCTTAAATAAGAAACTAATCTTTGAAGGACAAGCTAAAATGTGATTAGAAAAATCAGCTTTACAAAATAAACATGCCTTTAACAGTTCATCTAAGTTTTGTTCTTCAATAAAATTGTCAGCAATTACTGTAAATTATGTTTTTGTTTGCGTTGCATTCTTCATTAAAGCTGGAAAAAGTAATTGAGAAGAAAAAAATTATTTGTAGAAAATCTGCCTTATAATTTACAATTTTGTATAAGTTTACCTATCATATATAACATTTCATACTAATCAATATTTCGTATTGAATAAAATAAACAAGATTTGTTTCATTTTTGAGTTACAGTGTTCTTCACTGGCGGAGAGAGGCTAAAATGTTCACTTGTTATTATTATTATTATTAGTAGTAGTAGTAGTAGTATTATCATTATTATTATTATTATTATTATTATTATTATTATTATTATTAAAGCTACGCTATGATATGCTATGCAAAATATTATTGCATTAAAAATATTATTTGTATTGAGAACTTCACAATTCTTTCACAGACGCAAACCACAATCAGTTCAGTTATCTCTCTGATTTAATACAACACTTTCCATATGTCAGATGGTATTAATCTTGATTGTTTGTTATGAACATTACTGTACGGTGAACACTTATTTTATGCTGTAGCACATTCAAGTCTTTTTGGGGAGTAAAACAAAAATGCCTCCCTCCACCACAACCACACCCACACATACGTATGGCTAATACTTTGTGATGGCACTGTTGAAATTCTCCGATAATACATCGCCAGCTTCAGCAGTTTTATAACTGTATGTCGAGATCTCAAGTATCACACCTTCATCAATTGAAATCAATGACAAAGGCAAAGTGTCTCTGCGTTTATGAAAGAGAAATGCCATTTAATTTAGTCCAGATACACGAAGCTTACGGAAACTACATAGCAGACCCATCTGTGGTCATTTGTCACAGTTGCTGTGTTCGGTTTCCCATCACATTTGCTTTGTTATGTTCTCCCGTCGCATTTGCTGTATTTGTTCGTCACAGTTACTGTGTGTGGTCTCTTGTCACATTTCCTACGTTTGGTCTCCCGTCACATTTGCTATGTTGGCATCTAGTCACAGTTGCTGTGTTTGGTTTCCCGTCACATTTGTCGTGCTTCTTCTGTGACATTTGCTCTGTTTCTTCTCACTTGTCAGTTGCTGCGTTTCGTCTCCCGTAACAGTTAATAAGGATTTAAACCCCCGTCCTTCGGTTGCGAGTTCAGCACGATAACCACTGACCAATCACGGCTCTTGTCTCTTTAGCAGACTTTTAGGACAGATTGGAGTGCGCATTGGGTGTACTCTTCAGTTCGCAGTGGAGAAAGAAAGGATGATTATATGATTAACGAAGAAGGACCTGATGATGATGCTGAAGATGAGCATAATGATAAAAGCCACAACGCCGATATTGGCGGTGGTAGTGATGATGATGCTGATGATGATTGTGGTGGTGGTGATAATCATCATTACTTAATGTAGTTAAAAGAACTCTTTCTCTACATTCAGCAAGTAAATGTGCAGTAATAACCGATAATATACGACAGTGCACTGTTCATATATATATATACTGTAGCTGGTTTGCATAATTGCTTTGCAAAATTACTAGTAAATGCACTTGTCGCAGCACACTTCCTTCGTCGTGTTTTAGCAATTAATTTCTTATAAAATTATGCACAACAAAACAACAAACAAACCATTTTCGTGAGTGAATAGCTTGTTATTCTTTGAAACATACATCCGGCCAGAACATGATGTTCTGTTGTATAAGTGCCATTTAATCAACATGAAAACAAAATAACATAAACCTTTTAACATTCGTATTCTAAAGGATATTAAGTTTTCATCATCCCTGCTACACGGTGATATCATAAAGGTACGCCTTTTCCTGTGTTATTATTGCTATTACTTTGCGGCTGTCCCATTCCATTGTTTCTCAAAACTTTTGTCCTTTTTCAAATAAAAATACATAATGGCACCGTTCAGATTCATGTTTCAGGAATTGTAGATATCCCATATTTGTGAAGCCCAGTCCATGAATATATTCTTGACACATCAGTAGCGGCACTGGATACAACTACAACACTATTCGCACACACACACACACACACACACACACACACACACACACACACACACACACATACATACATACATATTTTCATTCATAAGATAACCCCCCCCCTCAAAGGATTGTTGTCCCATTTATGGTTAGCTAAATAATATTTTTATGCTATTAAATGTCATTGTTAAACGTGCCTTATCTACCTTGAATAAAATTGCCTCTTGAATTCCACGTTTTGCACAGTAAATTATCTCCGGAACAGAAGATACGAACACTCTCCAGCAAATTCCCTTTACATCTACCTGCCTTAACGTTAAGTTTATTACTATAACATCTGAACATAGGAAATGCCAGAGGAATGTAAAACGGTTATTCTTTGCATTGATATTTCTCAACAATCCGTAATGAATTGCAATATTTTAAATATATCGACTGTTTTACCTTTTCATGCCAATTTTGTCAAATACAATCTTTGCACCGTGTAAAGAAATTAATGCATGAAACGTTTTCAATCGCACCTATATTTTTCGCTTGATAAAAACGAAAAAAAATCTCCCTAAATTCCTTCACCACGACTGTATCGACTCAATTATAAGTATGTGTCTTAAGCTTAAGCTTTTTCTAACCATTTTTTTTTCTCTAAAACAATATTGAGATACAATTAATAATCTGAATCATTTGGTATAATTGAAAGGTATGCACAGAGAAAGGGACGATCAAAGAGAGGAAGGTACATCTAAGTTTGTAAGTAAAATATTAGACTTAAGAATAAAATAATGATGGAACGAACAATGGGACGAATGAACAATGAATGTAAAAAAAAAAAGATAGACAAATAGGAAAAATTGAGAAATATGTGAATTTACACACGAATGAGAATACCTTGAGTATAATAAAGGACCATGACATCTCACAAAGCGGACATTGTAATCTTACTGAAACCAGGAACGGAAATACAAGACGCAGATTACGACCATAAAGGGAGGCTACTATCGAATGACGTTTCGTTTACAGTTTTTATTATACCGAACAATGAAATAACTATCTTCTCGGCCCATTAATCACTAACATGCCAAAATCAAAGGACTTAAAAATTATAAAACAAGTCTTTATTTGTTGTATCTTTAAAATAGGGTTATTTTTTTAAAAATATCTTTGAGCGTTATTTGGTGCACATTGTTATAAGATGAGAAACACGGTTCACACAGTATAAAATATAGTTCAGCGTGAACATCACCTTGTGTGCACTACAACTTTGTTCTGTTTGTCCGGAAGCCAGATCTTGTGGGTGAATGACATCCAGTTCTTTTCATAGCAACAAGGTGAAATCTGCTCTGCAGAGATAAAGTTTTGCTACCACTTTGAAAATAAGTAAATAATGTAATTATTTTCAATCCAAATTAGAATATTTTGATATTAGTACTGCCTCATCCTGCAGTTCGTTATAAAAAATTAAGACTGCCAGAGAGATGAGATTCGGAATATAAATTGTAGGAGTTGATCATGTTACTTTTATGGTAATTGCACTGTTGTGTGGGCCTTTGACCTTGGACCTTAATGTATGCCAGCAAAACGTCTTTATTTAGTGTAAAACACAGTTGTGAGATAAAGGTTGTAATTTTCTATTGAATTTACGTACATCAAATAGAAGTCTCATGACTTCTATTTTATTTTTTCTTTGATAGTCTATTTTTATTTTATGTTAATTGCACTGTTTTTGCGATCCCGTAACCTTGGGTCCTAATGGATGCCAGCAACACGTATTCCACACAGTTGTTAGATAAAGGTTGTAATGTTCGATTGATTTTACGTACAGCAAACAGAAGTCACATGACTTCAATCCATATTGATCAACTTTAGATCTCTATTTCGACCCAATAAATCACGTGCTTAGACCAAATTACATTAGTTCAGCTCTCCTCTGCTTATATTGGTGTCAGGAAGCATATCAGCCCCTTCACTGATTTTATAACTGCTTCATCACTGTACAAGTGTTAGCAAGTATGCCAGCCCTTTCACTAATTGTACACGTGTTAGCAAGTATGCAAGCTCTTACACGGCTTGTACACGTGTTAGAAAGTATGCCAGCCCCTACACATGTACAAGAGCTAGCACGTATCTCAGCCCCTACGCTGTTCGTACAAGTATTAGCTAGTATATCAACACCTCTACTGCTTGTACAGGTGATAGCAAGTATAATAACTGCCACTGCTTGTGCAAGTGATATCAGGTATATCAGCCCCTCCACGGCTTGTACAGGTGTTAGCAGCCACTACATTGCCTGAACACGTGTTAGCAAGTACATCAGCCATTACACTGCTTGTATAGGTATTAGCAAATATAATTACCGTCCTCTCTCTCTCTCTCTCTCTCTCTCTCTCTCTCTCTCTCTCTCTCTCTCATTTCCCTTTAATTCAGTAAAATGAAGATAATGTGAGATCTGTAACGTAAAGAGAAGCACGGACTCTGTATCGGAATAGGTGCCCTTTTCCATCTAGACGTGGGAATGTGTTGAGATATAGCATATTGTTTGTATCTTGTTTGGTACCAAGGGTTACGCTAGTCAGCCCATCACTATGTCCATTGTCGGCAAAGTTCGGAACATTCCAAACAGGGAACTCTGTATAATCCACTCTCGGTAGGTAGACCGAATAATAATTATGTTTGCAATTTGGAGTGTTCTCTTTTCGTCGTTACATGAAACTATTGTACTCCTGTAAGTTTCAGATTTTGTCACTTTGTTCTTCATTTTGTTAAATTCTTTTATTGTAAGCTATGTTGGCACAATATGTATAAGAGTCTGAAAACTAGTAGCAATCGTTTCAGCAATCGTATCTGTGAAATTATGAAAGATGTAGTGTAATATGCTTGTAAATTTGTATTTAGTAGTTGGGAAAGTACAGTAAAACTATGATTTGATTTTTGTATTGAGTCGTTCATTTGTGAAAAGTAAGTTTTGTTAACACCAACTTCCGACCACATATAATGCTATAATTTGTATGGAGATTATATCTCTTCGTCGATTGGTCATGGAAGGTATGTATTGGTCAAGGAAGTTATGTATTGGTCATGGAAGTTATGTATTGGTCAAGGAAGTTATGTATTGGTCATGGAAGTTATGTATTGTTCATGGAAGGTATGTATTGGTCATGGAAGTTATGTATTGGTCATGGAAGTCATGTTCTCTCTTCGACCTTCTTCTACGTCACAATTTCTTGAGAGTACCACTTTATCAAAGAAACTTAATAGGCTGTTACAATGTGTGTGTGTGGGGGGGGGGGGATACGAGAGATGTCCTGATTCAGTACTATCAGCAACGAACAGAAGAGAACTATCAGGAATGCAGACACACTTATATTCATTCAATCAAAATAGTAGTCTATATTTAAAATTATCTATGACAACAAAGTGTGAAAATTATTCTCCATAATTCAGAGCTACCTATTTAGTTGAGGCCTATCAACAGTAAGAGTCATCTGATCAAACCCATTTACGTCATGGCAAATGTTGCTAGGTAGCAGTTAATTACATCTTAACAATAACATGTTAAATCTACAGCGCTACACCTTGGTACTTATGCCTTGAATACAGCTAACTTTGTAAAATTGCAGTATTGTTCCAAAATGTCAAATTTACTTTAAAAGATTCGGCAAATTATTCATGAGTTAGTCCACGAATAACTTAATCAGTATAGCTGTTCAGTCAAGGAAGATCGCACTGACCATCAAGTAACCAATTTTGTCACGGTTTAGTTCATTATTCTGCCAGGCAAGCGTAAAACTGTCTCCGTTACCCTTAATTGCGATGTTGGGACTTTGTTTTTGTTACTCATGCACATTCTAGATCTAACAAATTCCGAACGATTTGTTTTGGATAGACTTGTTTGTTTTTCAGTTTTCTTTTGCAAACATACAGGGTTAAACTAACTTGTACCATTTTAGGACGGCAATTATTCTTATTTGTGACGGCTGGATGTTAAGGGTATAGGATAGAGACTCAAGACAGTGTATTAATGTGTTCCTTGTTTATGAAGTGACATTCAACTGAATTTTCCTTAAACATGGTTACAGCTCAGTTTAGTAATACGGTTTATTTTGGCATACACCTAATTTGTATATGTATACCCATCAAGTGACTAATATCTTTAGCATAAATATGACCTGTGATAATTATATCCATTAAACGATAATACTTATCAAAATTATATACCTTCTGCACTTATATGACTTCCAGAGATAGTCATATCAATACAATATTTCAGCTGTTTGATAGTAAAACTATTTAATAAGTCACTAATTGTTTTCAATGCACCATATTCGAAAGACATTACTACCGTGTGCCTAAATTGTGAATTATGTATCTTTCAAATTTTCACAGGAAATGTGTGTACCTCGCATGCGTCAGTCCAATGGCTTAACGTTAGTCTACTGTGACTAATTATGTGCTCAACGTAAACATGCAGTGACGTTTGCGTCTAAAATATCGTTCGCGGGTTTTTATTTCGTAGTTTCTGAGACTTTTTGGTTACTGTCGAAGAAATATTCGCAAAGAAACGTAGTTGTCTACTTATCTGCAAGTTTTGTGTCCCCAGTCTAATTTATGCGACTTTAAAGCAAAAAACCAAAATTATGTAATATGGATATTATTGTTAGATCAAACAAGTCGTTTTAAGCGAATTTGTCTACAGTTTTTTTTGATGTATTGGCTTATCGGCTACTTAATAGTTATGAAAGATTTTGGTTTACACGGGTCTTATCCATCAGTTCATATTGCAATTCTTCTGTTCCTAAGCCATATATTTTCTCAGAATTAGTATCGAAAATCCATGGGAATGATATTAACGTACTACATGCAATACATATTTAGTTCTAAAGCCAAATCGGCGGTGGAGCTCCGAATTCACAAGATTAGAAGGACAAAGCAATAGTCATTTGACCCATCAAGAGATACGTCTGTCTACTTTTTTGTAATACCACCCACTTTGGTGTATCGTAAATGACCTTCACGCTAAAGATCTCTAAGTACGGTACAACCTCATATCGCACAAACGTGACGCAATGGATAAATGAGTTAAGGAAAAGCTCTTTCTGATTAGTGGAATGTCAGAAACGATGATATAGTATACGTTTTGATGGGTATGACATTTTGGAAGCATTTGTACGTCATTCAGGTACCTAAAGTATGCGTGCTGAAGGTCATTTTCACCGAAAATCCGTCCCTGAATAAAAATATCACAAAATGCGCTAATCCTAAGATTTAGACAGATGCAGATTAGGACAGATGCTATAATTTACTGCGTCACAAGAGGTAAAGAAAGGGATATAGTCTTTGAAATCTCACTCCAAAGGTAGAAGGCTTAACGAACTTTTAGTCGGCTGCTTTTCTTCCAACTGCATCATATACAATCGTATTTTATCCAAAGTCGGAAACTGTGAATTTTGTTGTGTGCCATTTATTGCGACCACGGCATAATTGGGGGTATCAGATTTCTAAAGTTATTTGGGTTTTGCTGTCTGTCCAATACTTGACCCCTCCAGAGCTTGTTGATGCCACATATGAAGAAGAGAGACAATACTGTAATTGTAATTACGACATGTATTCAAGTCTAGACTTCAATCAGTAATGGTTGTCAGACATTAGTAACTAAGATGTCTACTACATGACCACTTTATTTATAATCTGACTAGTTTTAAAAAGTAACAACTATGGATGGATGGAAGATGAAGAGTATTATGTTCGCATTGATTTACCCTCCTTTCCTTTCTCGCCCCGTCCCCCAGCCCCCCGCTGATTAATTATGCAAGGCTCTGAACGTTGACTTGGCCGTGCAATCGTAATATGTACTCATTTATTTCAGCACAATATGTGCTTATTTTACTTCATTCTCAAACTCATATATAGAGTTCTGACGTATAGGTGTTGAACATATTCAGATGTAATTAACTTGGACATCTGTTAATGTTAAATGCACCGTTTTGCTTTTCAATATTAGAACTAAAATGATACGAATGTAAATGAAAATTGCACATAATCAAATTATGGTTGATTAAATATTTGAATAAAAATTTGACTAAATAGATTTTTTTAAATTTCAAAGTGTTGTGGTATTTATTCTTTTTTTAAAATATTGACAAACAGATTGCACTGCATTCAATCCTAAACCATCAGAATGTACAATTCTAAAATAAATTAATGACTAATTTTTGTTCACTTAAACAAGAGGGGTATTCTTGGATTAAGAAAACTATGCAATGAAATCACATACCCCTCTTTCAAAAAAGGGATCACAACCCATGTGTATGTATAATATCTCTCTATCTATCTATCTATCTATCTCTCTCTTTCTCTCTCTCTACACACACACACACACACACACACACACACACACACACACATATATATATATATATATATATATATATATATATATATATATATATATATATATATATATATATATATATATATATATATATATATATATATATATATATATATATATATATATATATATATATATATATATATATATATATATATGGATATTGGATAACCATATATATATATATAAAGCGAAATTTAATTTTATGATATTGCAAAATGCATATATATACATTAGTTTTCGGGTTAGGGGCTCGTACTTGACGAATTACGGGGTTAGGGGTCCACATATATATGTAAGCTATTCCCCTCCATGGGTGTCAGGATGGAAATATACTAGACAGACTTATCAATAAACGAATGGAATCATTAGCTAACGGATGGTAAAACTGAAGGGAAGATTGCTCCATAATGTAGTTAAAACTGTCTTCTAATTTAATGCGTTCAGATACCATTTTTTTTTCTCTTAGCCTTACAATACTTGTGTTTTATACATTTCGTATTTGAAGATGAATGGTGTTAATTAATCTGAGTTGCACGACCTATATTTAAAGATTAATTTTCTCTTAGGATTCTATGTTAGCACACTCCCCATGTCTACCATTTATGTTATCACACTCTCCTAGTCTTCTCTTTTTACTATCAACGTTAGGTTTGTAAACCAAGAGTCAAGATTAAAAGTCAAACTTACATCGTCTGTAATTGTAAAACCTAAGCGTGGAATATATTGATTTAGACCATCGTCATCTTGATTCGTATAAAATTAATTATCAATACACGAACAATACAACACATATTAAAGGCAAGAAGACATTTATGTGTTGAGGTAATGTAACTAATTAAACTAATTAAAGTTTGTGTAACAAACTTCCCTGATAAGTAAATCTGATATATTCCCTAAGTATAACATCTTCCAGGAAAACCCTCATTACATCAATACATTCGTCTTAACACATTAACCCCTAGCGACGACTTAACGGGGCAGGAGGTAGTAGCCTACTACCGAGCTCTGTTGCGTCATGGTCATGCATGATACACTAAAGTGGTGGTATTATAGAAAGGTAGACACATGTAGCTCTACAATGATACCAAATTATCTGGAATATCTAGTTGCACTACAAATACAGACTCGACATTTTTTTAACCCAAAATTCGCCCGTGGTCGGAATATGATTTTGTGTCCGGATTTTAGACTTTTTGGCCTCACCTCTAAGGCAAACCGGTATGAACTGCAAACAGACAGATGAGCCTTTGCAAAAGGTAGGATAAGATGGGCATTTGGAATAAAGAGTGGTCTCTTTACAAAAATAATGGCTCCGTTTAGCAAAAAAAAAATATATATATATAAAATCCAACTTTTGCCCTCCTGCTCATGCGCGAGTCAAATAGCCAATGAAAAACGATGTTTCTAACACAACTAGGCAGTATGTTATTGAAAGATGACCGGGGATTTGACGTTTTCGAGTCTATTCAGAAATAGCTTTCAAAATGTGTTTCCTACTCGGTTTTCAGGCGAAAATGACAAAAAGGTCCAGGGGTTAATGTGTTAATAGTGGTTTTTTCCCGACTGTCAGGTACTTTGATTAAATATTTACTATTTTACTAGTTAGCAGATCCCCAATATAAGTCCAACATGATGATGCCATGACAGATTGAATAAATATGCAGTTTATATATAGGTAGCAAAATTGAAGCATATTTTTAAAATTTGGCTTCGTTTGCTTTATTGTGATTTGGTCAAGGGTGCAATTTATCTCACAATACAACAATCAACATGGAATATCGTGTTATGCCACAAGTGACAAATATAAGGACCAAACACAAAAAACTCACCTGTCACACTCATCAGAAAAAAATGAAGTATCCTTGATATGCTTGAGCTAGACAGAGTGCATTTTTCTGCCAAAATAATTCACGCTGTCATTTCTAAAGATAAATTGCATTTAATTTTGGTTTATTTGTTAATATCGATATTCTTTGGATATCCAATGCCACTTAGTTTGACTAGCATCTTTATGCAGGTCGTTGCTTTGGAGGTACGGTCCCACAAAAAAAACGTTATAATGGTACTTCTCATCCCTGAATAAGTGTGGCATGAAAATTTGCATTACCTGAGTGCAGCAAAAGCTAAATATGAGAACTCTTGAGACGCGTTGAACATATCCATAATAAAAGGCTTCAAAGATATTAGTTGTCTTAATATTGGCCTTCACACTTTGAGATGAAAAATAGTCATAAATTCATATGTGTTTTGATTTCCAATTAGAAATAGTTATTTAAACAATTTGTGAGGGATGATTCTTAGAATCTGATTTCTTCATAGCAACATGAATCGCATATTTCGCATACACGATGAGACCCAAAGCTCCAATGTATGCCTTATCAAAGGTCACTTCCAGGGTCTAAAAATTACAATCGTCCAGTCAGATTTGAAGATCAGAATCAGACGTCTTGATCTTATTCTTTTTGTAGAATCAGTCGGGGGTGGGGGTGGGTGGGTGGGGGGACGTAAATACAAAACTACGCAATCAATTTTTGTTTGCATCCACACAAAATTTTAAATAAATATAAAGCTATGCGTGTTACAAAATAATATAAAGCTATGCGTGTTACAAATTAATATAGAGCTATGCGTGTTACAAGTTACAAATTAATATAAAGCTATGCGTGTTACAAATTAATATAAAGCTATGCGTGTTACAAATTAATATAAAGCTATGCGTGTTACAAATTGATATAAAGCTATGCGTGTTACAAATTAATATAAAGCTATGCGTGTTACAAATTAATTTAAAGCAATCATTTTTGCTCGTCAACAAAATATCGCCAGAGGCTTCTCTCCTGTGTCATCCCCATGAGCAGACTCCAGGTGTGATCCATCTTAGGGATGTCTGCCTCAAGGTCGCATCGCCAGGTGTATCTTGGTCGGCCCCTTTTGCGCTTGCCATGAGGGTTCCACCTCAATGCCTGGATGGTAATGTTGGTAGGCATCTTATGAAGGGTGTGTCTTATCCAACCCCACCGCCTCTTCTTCATCTCGTCCTCTACTGGAAGCTGGGAGATTCTCTGCCACAGGTTGGTACTGCTGATGGTGTCTGGCCAGCGGATTTGGAGAATTCCAGGTCTCTGCAATATAAAGCTATGGGTGTTACAAATTAATATAAAGCCATACGTGTTACAAATTAACTCTTGCTAAGGCGGTGTGTGTGGGGGGGGGGGCATTCGAGAATATAAACCCAGGACCCAGGCCCGTAAGGAAAAAAATAAAAATAAAAAAGGATAAAAGAAATTTTTTGTTTGAATAGGAACTAGGAGAGGTTTGGATGTTTCTTAGACCAGGGCCCTTGTTCGCTCTTTACGGCTCTGCACATATGTTACCGTTGTCATCATAACTAAATGGCAGCGATCCGAACTCGATACACGTTACATTTTCTGTTTAGGTTTTAATACCGCCTTGTCCTGAATATAAAATAATAAATATATATCAATGGTCCAGCACATACATAAAACCAGTGCAGATTTTTTGAAGGGTTTAACATCTATTGAAAAATGTTATTGTTTTATGAATTACTTGAGAAAAAAACGTGTATTACAAAAATATAAATGTCACAGGAAAAAGGGGACAGTAAGTGCAGTCGAAACAGTATTGTAACAAAACTGTAACAACAAGATCACATCACTCGTTCTTTGTACATTAAACACTGCATATTTTCTTTGTCATTATGAAAATGTGTCCCCAAAATTTAAAGGACAAGGTAGGACATTGACATAGTGACTCTTGCCAGTGGGATCGTAGACGCTGTATTGTGTGTGTGTGTGTGTGTGTGACGTTTAACAAATTCTTTTGTTTGACAACTGTTTGTTAATACTCCATCAACTAATTTACCATTAACATGGATTATTGTAGTCCACAACAAGTAGGTAAATAATTTGGGAATAGTTTCAATAAAAAGGGTCTATGTACGCCACACTGACGAACTGCATTTTAGATGGGAATTGCTCAGTAACTTTAGTAATAATTGTAACCATATGACTGTTATTAGAGTACATATTATTTATTATTCTGTAAAAATATGCATTAATTCCACGCAGGAGTAGTGCAAATTTTACTTAAGAGTGTGAGTATAGTGCTTTTTAAAATCAATAAAATCAAGCCAATAATATTCGATTACCATTACTATGATATTTCCAATTCAACATTTAAGAACAAACCTCTGGCCTGAAGTAAGCGTGATCGTAGTACTGCCATACTGAACAATCAATAGCTGTTTCCTGAGTTAATTAATGTAGTACTTCAGCAGAAAGTTACTCATGAACTCGAAAGAAACATCTACCAATTCCATCTATTTTTGACCGTTCCGGTGGCCTAAGTGGTTAGAGCTTCCGCCTCGGATGCGAGAGATCGCGGGTTCGAAGCCCTGTCAAAAACTTATAAAAGTGGTACTAGCAGCTGCTTCGATTAGCGCACAGCATTGAAAGGTTAGTGTTAGAACTCGTCTGCCTAGTCTCAGGATAATGTGACTGGGTGGGATATGATGCTATATGTCTGCGGCATGATGCCCCAGTTCTAGACCATTAGAAGCCGCCACACTTCAGAGATCGTAGCGATATGACTGAAAAATTGTTAAGGCAAAGTTAAAAATCCAAATCATACAGACACACACACAAACACACACACACAAACATAAATATATATAGTCTCAGGATAATGTTGGCGGGCTTTATTTAACTATTTACACACACACACACACACACACACACACACACACACACTGTTGGCGGGCTTTATTTAACGATTTACGCCGAATCGATGTGGTATTTCTTTTTGCGAAAGTTCTGTTTCCACCAAATTAAACGGTATAATGGCATTATTCTATAAACGTACATTTCTTCCACTCTGGAACAGATGTTTATGAAGCATTTTAACTGAAAATGCATAGTCTCAGAACTTAAAGATCGGGTCTTAATTTATTTAGACGTATCATATGTCTAAAAAGAAGAAGAAGAAGAAGAAGAAGAAGAAGAAGAAAATAAAAAACAAAACAAAATAAAATAAAATAAAATACCCAAACAACAACAACATTAGCTCGATTTAAACTATGATACTAAATTAAGAAAGACAAATTCTGATATCGAGACTATGAACATTCGACAAATGGGGTCGCTGCATTAAATAATACAAAGGAATATATTTGAAAGGAGGCAGGAAAATGCATATTGATTTTGCTTTACGTTTTGAATAAGGCGTGTTCTTAAAACGGCTTTGACATTGAGCCTGGCAGATTATGTTGCACGCTTTTATTAATTTATTGTGATTCATTAATGTACATATTCGATCTGTATTGGAGTGAAAATTCATTTCGCAGTGCAAATCGTTGATTTCTAACTGGACTACATCGATATAAGTAATAAAAATTGCAAATCCAAGTAATAAAGGTCTTTACTTGTAGATTCTGTAGATTCCACTAAAACCACATTTAAAGATTTTATTGATAAGACTGATACAATATTTTTTGCAAAAATAATGCATTGCGTGACGATTCCTTTACCTGAATAATTATCTTGATTATACGTAACCTATCTATGTTTCTGAACGTTTCGTACAAGTGTCACCGATAAAATGATAAGTTTGGTTTATGCTCAAAGCTTGAATTTTTGCGTTAATTAAATGCATTTACCTGGAATCGTAATACACCGGATACTCGATTATGTTGTTATATATTACCTGTCTCACATTGCAGGAGACTAATGTAGATATCGCCTCAGCCGAAAATTTGCACTTTCTGAGAACAGTATAAGATGCATGGAATTGAATTCTGCACTATGAGTAACGATTTAATCTTAATGGTTTATAACACCCTAAATCAAGCTCTCTTTTTAATTTTTGCACTATATATATATATATATATATATATATATATATATATATATATATATATATATATATATATATATATATATATAGCGACAAGATATTTAATTCTTTCTTTCCTTCAACATTTTGTCCTTCTTTAATTTTCTTTTGAATAAATGCCTTGGTCTGTTAAGCGAGAATGGTCCAACTACAGACCTTAGAATAATTTTCTTCGTGATCGTGCTTATGCAAAAAGTCAGTTTTCATATAATTATAATATAATTACTTTGTATGTATGTATGTATGTATGTATGTATGTATGTATGTATGTGTGTGTGTGTGTGTGTGTGTGTGTGTGTGTGCATGCATGCATGCATGCATGTATGTATGTATGTCCCACGAACATTACATATTTGGTCCAATTTGTCTACTGCGTTCAAAATCTTGGACCACCCCGTATTAGGCTTTTACATTTTGCACTGAATAAGGCATTGAAGTGTGACTTATTTTACTATTGTTATCAAGATGAAGTATCTTGTTTGGACCCCCTCCCCCATTTAATTATATTAAACAATAACCTATGTTTAAGAAAATGACATGTCAAAACTTGAAAGTGTCCTTTAAAGCTGCATCCATGTATTTTCTCACTTCTCTACAGCGATATCAATCTGTTATCAGCAGGACGTTTACGCCTGTACTACTTGACCGCAGGAAACGTTACTATGCAAACAACACATTCTCTTTCTCCACGATCTATCCAGTCTTCTTTCAATTGCATTATCATTTTTAATGCAGATCTCCCCAGCCTCTGCATTTAACATATGTTCTCTCTATCTACGTACTTTTTTCCCTGTATTATAGACAGTTTCTTGCAGCAGTTGTCACTCACATATTATCGATTATTTCCGATTTTGTTTCTTTTGTTTCTCTCACCACGGTTACTTCATGACATTATGATGTTATTTCCAAGTCTAGTCAGAGTTCTTTTTAGTTTTAGGTTCAATCTATTTCTAATTCTGCAATACACTGCTCTAACACGGTATTACCACAGCATGAGTGGACTGTGCTATTTCCAAGTCTCGTTAATATCCTTTCAACTTGTAGGCTAAAGATATTTCTAACTCTTCAATGCAATACCAAGAACAATTCAATCCAAACCGTTTACACCACACTTTCCGTGTCTTGTCAGCGTTCTTTCTTTTTTATTCAGTCTAAATCTGGTTTTAATTCTTCCCCACATTACCCAGTCATTACTGTTATCCAAGACATTACTCAGTCATTATTGTTATCCAAGACATTACTCAGTCATTATTGTTATCCAAGACATTACTCAGTCATTATTGTTATCCAAGACATTACGCAGTCATTATTGTTATCCAAGACATTACTCAGTCATTATTGTTATCCAAGACATTACGCAGTCATTATTGTTATCCAAGACATTACTCAGTCATTATTGTTATCCAAGACATTACTCAGTCATTATTGTTATCCAAGACATTACGCAGTCATTATTGTTATCCAAGACATTTACACAACACCATGTCGAAATTGCCTCCAAGTTATTTAAAATTTAAGGCTAAATCTATTTCTAATTCGTTAGTGCTGTACCCGGCCTAAAAAATTCAAATCCAAAATGATGACACCGTGCTACTTCCAAAATATTTACACTATGCTATTCTTTAACACAGTTCTAATCGAACAACGTCTAAGCAGGACACTATTACAAACAACGTCAGAGTTCTTTCTGGTTTTAGGCTAAATCTATTTCTAATTTTTCAAACGCAATACTAAAGCACAATTGTAATCCAATACATTTACGCCATGCTGCTTCATTGCCTCGTCAGTATTCCTTCTTTAGTCTAAGTATATTTGTAACCATACAACGCAGTACTTGAACACAATTCTAATCCAAAATGCTTATTTCTAAACTGCATACGTCTTGTTTCTCTATTCTGGAAATGTGACGACTGTACAAATTCTCGCATAAAAGTATAAAGCTCAAACGAGGATTTTCTGAGTTTCACAGTTCTGATCTGAGCAAGTGATCCAGTGAGCAAGTGATCCAGCATGCAGAGTGTATACCCTTTGCCATCAAGCCGTCGTCTTTTAAGAATCTACTTCTGTATCTGATTTCATCTTCCAAAAATGGAGTAACACAATACTTGCAGGTAATATTTATAAAAAAAACTAAATGTCGTAAATGTTCATCGTGTCCTAAGGACACGTTCCTTCTTCATAACAATGACGAAACAAAGTTATTACAGGTAACTTGTTAACTTTATAGCCTAATCGGTGCTTATTTTGTAGTTAGGCTAAGTCTGTAACATATTTGATGTCTCATATATCTTGCCAACGCCAGTGAAATATCCTGACCTACAGACGGATGGGATACCCGTGGACCGTACAAAACACACACACACACACACACACACACACACACACACACACTTATGTATGTATGTATGTATGTATGTATGTATGTATGTATGTATGTATGTATGTATGTATGTAAAGAGAGAGAGAGAGAGAGAGAATAACATGGGCACCTTTACTGTATGTTATTAATATGAATTTTCTTATGGGTTCATAGGTTCTGTTTCTTTTCGCGTAGTTTCTTCCTCCCTTCCAAAGCTCACAACCAATATTGCCAATAGGAAACACTTCCTTTACTCGATATTTTTCAATCTCTTTCTTCGCCTAAAAGTAATACTTTTGTTTTATTTCATTTTTTTCATGTGCTTTGACAGACTGATACTTCGTCTTTTAAATCATTTGCATCCTGCCCTATACCTGTCAATAGTTTCAATTCTGGTAATCGGAACTATATCTTATAATTTCAAGAGTTTCCTGGATAAATTTACAACAACAACTAAGATGGAATTATTCATTGCTGCCATAGACAGAACGTGTAATAAGCTAACGTAAATGTGAACTAGCGTAGAAAACATGAGTTCCAGTTCTCTTGAAATGTGAACATTGTCTAATAAAGACAAAGCCGCAACGTTCCATCAGTCACAAGCTTGATTAAAAACTGTGAAATAATATTACAATTGTTGAACATATTATAATTAGGGTTCAAAATAATGTAACAATTTTCGGTCAGATCTGCTGACCGTTTTACACGCTGTTCTCCCTAGCTTCCAGCAAACAATCAACATACATACAAAGGCAAATTCTTTATTAACCTCGGGATGCAATACTCAGCATATGAGGTAATATATTAGTGTCTCACTTTGCATTCCTGTTACATCAGTTATGGACCATATAATGTCTTGCAATTTGACTCAGGTTGACAGCAATATCACAGCACTACACTAATGGAACACGAACAAGTTCAAACGTAATTACATGGATGCTGACATATTTCGAACGAAAGACACAAATTACAATAAATGGAACACAAATTAATCTGTATTAAACCCATTAATTTACAAAAATAACAAACCTACGGTACTTTTCGCTTCCTGAAGAAAATGGAAAGATCAACTAACGCGTCGAGTAAAGATGACTGCATGACATCTTTCTGACAGCTAATAATCTCATTCTGTGCCAAGCGGACAATTAAGTGCGTGAATTTCAGCAGAAATTGACTTTCTGGCACACACACACACACACACACACACACACACACACACACACACACACACACACACACATACATACATATATATATATATATATATATATATATATATATATATATATATATATATATATATATATATATATATATATATATATATATATATATATATATATATATATATAATTATATAATATATATATATATATATATATTATAGAGAGAGAGAGAGAGAGACTTCAAAATGCAACAGGTCTAAACTAGCTAACACATAACGTGTTCTTTTCTCATTTGTGATTCAATAAATTACAACCGTCCATGTCTCTCTAGTCGCGCTAGATACACATGCGATCAACTCTCATAAGTTTCAATGCGTTTTTAATGAGATTAACTGCTTTCTGCTTACTGTGTCTGCAGGAGTGCGTAAAATCGAACTACTCAGCGGATATCCGGTCCTTTGCTGTCTTAATCATTCTTATTGGGAAAAAATGCTATTTGTTAACTATGCGGCAAACAAAAACGGATGACAAACGGATTGCGCACATAAGTTCGTCTAGCTCGACCGCTCTGGTGGTTTAAGTCAGTGCTGTCTAACATGCGACCCGCGGGCTGATTTAAAATGGCCAGCCAGAACTCGAGCGGCTATATATTCGTTACTTTTCAGTTTTCTGCTGCGGCCCTCGGCTTCAAGAAAAACATTTTTCAGTGGCCCATGGTGTCAAAAAGGTTGGACAGCACTGGTCTAAGTGGTTAAAGCATCCGCCTGGGATGCAGGAGGTCTCGGGTTCGAACCTCGACTGAGTCATACGAAATACTTGCAAAAATGACTATAGCAGCTGCCTGGCATGGCGCTCAGCATTAAGGGGTTAGTGTTAGGACCGGCCAGCTGGTATCAGGACTGGGTGGGACATCATGCTACATGTCTATGGCATGTTGCTCCAGTGCTAGGCATCACTTTAAACTTTCACACTGCGGACATCGTAGCGATATGGTGGATTTTGTTTGAAGCTATGTTGAAAATCCACCCCACCCCCACTCCCTGTAGCTCGCGAGTCTTCAAGAGTTACCACCCTGAATGGTTTTATCAGCTTTCCTGGCACACCTCTATGTGATGTAACTTAAAATTAAGCCTTTTGTCGAGTAAAGACCATCTATTTTTAGATTACTGAAGAACAAATGACATGAACTTTTCATTTATTCATTTATCTCTGTGTGGACATTTTAGGTCAGCATGGGGTAAAACTACCAGTGTGGCTTGAAATTCACATATAAGAACCGTGCCAAGCAAAAAGGCATGATAAATCAATTTAATGTTTTGTGAAGAAAAAAATAACTTTCCGTGGTAATTCATATACCTTTCCATGGTAATTCATGTAACTTTCCATGGTAATTCATATAACTTTCCATGGTAATTCATATTGCTTTCCAAATATAAGATTCAGACTTTTACTACAAAGCCAATGGCCTGACATCATACTGATATGAAGCATAAACATTGAAACTTCTAGCAAATATTTTATGGAATAAAGTAAAAATCTGCACTTAAAATATAATATATCTCGAAGTGTCCAGCTTTAAAATCTCGGTGTCAGTGTAAAATATTTTACCAATTATATATTACTTTACCTCAAACTTGACAACACTTAAAACATCTGTATAATGTTTTATACTAAAATACCTCAAAGCGCATGCAATTGTTGGGCAACCAAAGAGAGTACAGAGGTTTTAATTTTTTCCGTCAAAGAGTGTAGCTCCGTGGCGACACCCACCGTAAAGCCTCCGTATGCATTCCTGCATCATTTTACGTTGTAATCTTGACTGGATCGACAGTCTTGCAAGCCAAGCACACAATTTTCTTATATTTATATATGCTCAGCAAATCAGACATAAAATGTGACCCTAGACTTCACCCGAGAATTTCTAAGTATTCTGCATAACATCCACAGCATGCCGACGTCGGAGATGGCATTTAGAAAATGCATATAAGAAATAAGTTATTGCTAAAGTATGCAAATCAGTTTAAGTAATGTGATCTCTTGACTATGATACAGACCGCAATAGACTTACTCAGTGGGCGCCTAAAATGTGTTTCGGAAAATTTAATGCAAGCGATTGCAAAGCAGCAAAATTCTGAAACGACCGTAACTCTCCTGCGTTAAGAAAGTTGTATTAGTCTTTATCTGACTTTGCCGGTGGGTACCTGAGCAAAGCGATCAGGCCCCATATCGTGAGAACCGTTAAAGGAGGGACAACAGAGAATAAAAATAGGACAAGGAAAACAAATTGCAATAGTTTAGAAAGGTCGCAACTGTTTAGACGCATATTATGACGGCAAAACCAATGGGTCAATGAAGACAACTTTGTCCTTGGATAGTGCTCATGTACAGTAAGCGCGCGGTATGAAGGCAGACAATGGACTAGTCGGAGTTTCCTCTGACTTGCCATCCCATTTTCAATATCTTGACATTTATGTTGGGGTGTAGGATCAAAGTCCATTCCCTATTCCAAAAGTTGGAATTCGCCGACACCATATGGGCTAGCCGCTTGCTAGCCGGCCCAGCAAACTTATACGACCTTTAAAATATTCCTGCATGAAATCGATAGGAATATGATTTATTTTCTCAGAAATTGCGATCATAGCATTCGTTATGTCTTTAATCCGCTGATAGACGAGACGAAAGTATATTGTTGCTGAAATGTGACATGGATCTGGTCATTTGCATTCCTAGTCACGTGACTACACAACTCTTGCAACCTTCATGTCATCACATCAACGGTCATACAGTCACGTGATATCAACGCCATTTCTAGTGTTGCTATAGGAAAACAAATCGAACATATAAATGAAAGTCACGTAATTTGTATTTAAAAAACTGACTCCACCCATAAACTTCATACAATATTTATTATGAAAACAATGACCGAAAATCTGTAAATGTTGCAGCAATTTGAAGAAAACAAGATTCACTACTCAGAGAGCATATGTCAATGTGATAGTCATGTGACACCAAAAAAAACATCGCTGACACGTGCGCGGTACTTCTTGAAAATGGTTTTCTCCACCCTGCTGAGATACCGACAGGTTTCTGGTCATCGCTCTCAAAATAAATATGTAGAGAATTAAGTGTGCATTATATTTATTTACAAATATTATGTGACTTTTATATAATATGTCCAAATTCTATGTACAACAACTTTGGAAATTTGTTTATTGTCGATATCACGTGACTATATGATCCCCTGATGTCATTGACATGTAGGTTGCGAGATTTGTATAGTCATTTGATTCGGAATGCAAATGGCCAGATCCAGATCAAATTTCAGCAACGACGTAATTTCGTTTCGTCTTTCAGCGGATTAAAGACATGACGAATACTATTCGCACGATTTTTGAGAAAATAAATCATATTCCTATCGATTTCATGCATGTATATCTCGATGAAAGGTCGTTAAAGTTTGCTTGGCCGGCTAGTAAGTGGCTACCCCATGTCGACACCAAATGGTGTCGGCGAATTCCAACTTTTCGATAAGGAATGGATTCTGACCCTACACCCCAACATAAATGTCCAAATATCAAAAATGGGGTGGCAAGGGTAGGAGGAAACTCGGACTAGTTATGGACAAAGCCTATTATTTCACCAAAGGGGGAAATGATGGCGTGTATAAGCCTAATCATATCCTATTTACATAACTTTTCTGTTTATCTTCGTAATCATCCCCACTGTTTATCTTCTTAATCATCCGCACTGTTTATCTTCTTAATCATCCCCACTATGTTAATATATTAAGAGTACAGAGCTTATAGGGAATGTCTGTATTCATATGTGAACTCAGTAAACGTGCAATGCTATACTTATCGTTGACATGAAAATATATCAATTATAAAGCATACAAAATATGCTGAGTAGGCCGAATTGGTTCCTTTGCATTTTGAGCTCTTCGTTTAATCATGTTCCATCTTTTGTTGAAGATGACTGTTTGACGTCATCACAGTATGGATACACAGGAAGGAAACATGCATTCACACGGAGTATTGGATGATAGAGTCTGTTTCAAAATGTATCTGAAGTAAAAATTGACCAGTCCTCAACTCCACATATCTACCATTAGGTGTAAGTCAACAACTACTTATTTGAAACTTGAATGATCGGCTAAGTTTTCTTGTTGAGATTTGTTGTTGTTGTTGCTCTAGGGTTTAACGCCATTTTTCAGCACACGATAGGCTGTACATGGCGGCCAGTATAACTGGTGGAGGAAGAACCCTGGAAAACCCAGGGAAGAACCACCGACCCACGAGAAGCTACTGGCAGGCTTACCCACGCTAGCCGAGCCTTGGACTCGAACCCACGCAGACAGAGGTGAGAGTTGAGATTTGTCATTAATGTCTTTAAAGTGCTGCTGTGCTAATGATCCTACAGCTAGGGTGATTCTAACATTATATTCCAGATTTCATCCAACTATTTCAACAAATTCCTTTATTCTGCTAGCATTATCAGAACAGAGCATCAAAACTCATTAATTTATGCTATACAGCATCTGTGTAGCCGAATGTGTTTTTTTTAAAAATACATTTATTTCGATTTTTAATCTAGCTTTAACAATTTTCAGTCATATCGCTGCGATGTCTTGCACTGGGGTATCATGCCGCAGACATGTATCATGATGTACCACCTAGTCACATTACCCTGACACCAGGCTGACCAGTCGTAACACTAGCCCAAGGGTGGGAAAACTACGGCCCGCGGGCCGCATGCGTCCCGCCAAGGACTTTCATGCGGCCCGCCAAGGGTTTTCATGCGGCCTAGGAACAAGTCATCATTCGCACTGACTCTGTTTATGTTACTCTGTTTATCAAGTAAATGTGCTTCTTTTGAAGTTTAAGTTTAAGTTTTCAAATATTGACAACATATTAACAACTGAAAATTAATTAGATGTTATTCAGAAATACCTTTTGTTTTTGCTATTTCAAATATTAATTATTTTACTTAATGAACTATGCGGCCCGCGACAAGGTGTAAATTTGTGTATGCGGCACTTACACTGGAAAGTTTACCCACCTCTTCACTAACCTGTTAATGCGGAGAACCTAGCGAGGTAACTGTTAGTAACATTTTTATGTCTTTGGTATGACTCGGCCTAGGTTCGAACCCGCGACCTTCCGCATCCGAGGTGGACGCTCTAACCACCAGGCCACCGGCGCGGTCCTGTGTAAGAGAAATGCCAGTACAAACTTTTTTAAATATGAAAGATTCGTATAACAGAGTTTTAGCATAAACATTTTAAAAATCGGCTGTTAGAGTAATCAGGAGGAATTATGTCTGTCTACAGATTATTCAGATTTTTTGTATTCAGGTATGCTGTAATCATAGTACACATTGTATTCATAACAAATGATATTCAAGAATCAGACAGCGAATGCTGACCTGGAAGCCTGACATGAATATATATCACGTTCCCCTATTGAAATTATAACCTCTCATATAATATGAACCTGTAAAAATGTATGCCTAGTATTTGATTAATTTCCTTCAGATGTTCTGAAATATGTTTTTTCCAGGATATTCATCTTAATGATTTTCTCAGCCGTTTTAATACAACGAACCTAATTACATCAAACGACTTGGCAACAGTCATCATCAACGTCTATAGCATCATGATTATGGTTCTCATCGCCATGACTGCTGTCACAACATTCACGTTTTCGTCTTTGCTCTTGCATTTGCAATATCTTTTTTGACTGTCTTCAAAAGTGAAAACAAATCCACACTCCCCTGTAAGTCTTTCTGTATGTATGTCTCACAGCTGAAGACGCCTTTGCGCTGAACGCCATTCTTTGATTTCCCTTTATTTTGAATGTTTAACGTTAGCGCTAAGGGGGTACTAATATCTCTCTCTCTCTCATCTGTATTAGAACTTAAGCACATAATATCAAGCACGATTTATTTTTATCGTGTGATTAAACATGATGGTTATGATAATTTACACTTTTCCAATGATATAACTTTCTTATCAAGAGTTATTGGTTCAGTCATTAGTTGTTAAATTCGGTGCAGACATTATTTAGCATAACTCAAGTAATTCTGTATCAGATGTCACGGTTCAGTGCCAGTCACATTTAGTATCGCCATATTCATTTTCAAATGAACATAACTCTATTACGGATACGTTAATTGAAAAGAAGTTATCCGATATGTTAATATGTTGATTTAATCTAGGCGCAGGATAATGACCATTGTGGCGGAGGAGGGGAGATTTCTGATAAATGAAGATAAAGGGTTTAACTTTTGTATGCCATTGGCATTGTTATTATGGGGATTTTGGATATATTTTTGGTACTGATGTAAGTCCAAGTGTTTTATATCCAATGGATATACCCTCGAATCACAAGCTTGTGACTGATTTGCCCAAGTGCGTGGTGAACACCCCCCTTTAGACGCCCACATGCGGTATTACCACAACCAGGTCAATGCACTATTATTGATCATAACTATCATGCATATCATTTGTTTTGTAGAGATCGTTTGTGTGAGACCAAAACGCTACAGGACTAAGATTATTGATCATGACTATACTTGAATATAAAATATTCTGTTGGTATTGTTTTCTTTGTGTGAGGATATTTTATATTGATCGAGGATATATATCTACCAAAGATATTGCTTAGACATTGTTTGAGAATATTATATTGAACAATTGCCCCGGTATATATTATAATATCATAAATAAAATTCACCGATTGATGCATATACTATTTTGTAAGGATATTTGAGCGTATCTAATGTAGGAATCATAATATCCGAACAATGGCGTGTTTCTAATGTGATAGGAAAGATTAAATAGCTATTTTGCTTAAATGCGTCATAAAGATTTGTTAAGAAATCTCAAAATCTCATTTGAGTTTTCGAATCAGCATCAGGAGCGTTTTGTTAAGGATTTTATTGGCAGATCAATGACATACACTAGATCAAGCTTTATATTGGCAGATCAATGACATACACTAGGTCAAGCATTATATTGGCAGATCAATGACATACACTAGATCAAGCATTATATTGGCAGATCAATGACATACACTAAGTCAAGCATTATATTGGCAGATCAATGACATACACTAGATCAAACATTATGTTGGCAGATCAATGACATACACTAGGTCAAGCATTATATTGGCAGATCAATGACATACACTAGGTCAAGCATTATATTGGCAGATCAATGACATACACTAGATCAAACATTATGTTGGCAGATCAATGACATACACTAGGTCAAGCATTATATTGGCAGATCAATGACATACACTAGGTCAAGCATTATATTGGCAGATCAATGACATACACTAGATCAAACATTATGTTGGCAGATCAATGACATACACTAGGTCAAGCATTATATTGGCAGATCAATGACATACACTAAGTCAAGCATTATATTGACAGATCAATGACATACACTAAGTCCTGCATTATATTGGCTGATCAATGACATACACTAGGTCAAGCTTATAATTAAAATACAGAAAAGTTGTATGTGATTTGAATTTTTTAAACTTAGCTTTAACAATTTTTTTTGAGGCATATCTCTTCAATGTCTACAATAAGGCAGTTTATAGTGGAGTCTAGCACTGGTGAATCATGCCGTAGACGTGTATCACTTCCCACATCTGATTTAGAGGCTATAACCATTTAGGTCACGGAGCGGTTATGAGGTCATGGTATGATATTGTGGAGAAAAATTTATGTCGCTGACATTAACCTGGTCATCAGTCGAATATAGTGAATGTAGTGAATGCTTCACCAATGATAGTGGATGGTCAATTAAAAAGATACTTTGAGTATTAATATAACAATGGTACCGAGATTCATCGTCTATTGTGCAATGATGTACGTCATTGTATTAACAGTGCAGCGCAAGCATTGGAATAAATTCTCAGAATTTATTCAGTAAAAGGAATAATACTTGGAAGAAGTTCTATCAGGACTTGCAAGCCAGTTTCGTTTTACCAGAAAGAACAAACCTGCTTATTTGCAACGGCCTGGTGCACAAATAAGTATTATTGAAAAACAAAAATATGATTGGTTGCTCGATGGACTCCGTAAAATGCTAATGCATAGGCTAGATTTTATCATCTTGATTCAGATACAACAACATGTTTTTGAGGTGATCAATTGGCTTGAACTGAGAGAGTCAACAAGTTAGATAATGATGTTTGTATATATAAGAAACTCAACGCAATCAGTGCAAAGGCGTATACCGAGACAAACTCGTAAGCAACCTTGCAGCTAAACGAACTAATTGTTTTAGGATTACTCGCCGATACGGCGTTGCTTTAAATGATGTATTACGAGGGAAGTTACCCGTCCGGACCAGACTTTAATGATAAAATGTCTCTCTTACTCCTTTGTAAGACGAATATCCATATCAGTACACGGATTCTTTCCAAAATTGTTCAAATCATCATTGCCACCACCGGAGTTGTCTTTATTCAACACTGTAGGCGTCGTAGCTGATATACATACAAAGTCTTGTCCGTATTTATTTGCAAATATATGAGCGACTATCACAATCTGTCTTTGAGAGAAGATATGCTTTTCGCTGTCGGTCATGTTTGAAACATTTTGACACACCACCACGGGGTGTACAGGCTTGATCCCGTTTTCTTTACTTCCCAGTAAAATGGCATGGGTTGCTTTCTTATTTACAAAAAAAAGGAGTCAAAATTGAGCTACAGGCAGATATTCACCACCATCTGTTTGTAGAAAATAGGAATCCGTGGCGGGATATACATATTCTGTCACTGGTACGCTAGAGCAAACAACCAAAAAGTGGACGAATACGACTCAAATAATCCAACCAGCTACATCATGTGCTACAAGTAACCTTTCCTTATAGGCAATGATGCACCGCATGCCTTTTGGTGGTGTTTCCAAGAGTGGAGGCCACATATATACATTTGGAACAATGCATACGAGCGTACAACAGTAACTTTGACCATGGATACTTCTTTGAAGTTGATCTGGAACATCCAGACGAGCTGGACAACAGTCATAATCATTAACCGCTGGCCTCAGATTCGCTGTCGATACCTCGCGAGTGGCTGTCACCATATCAGAGTGACACTGTGGGCGAATCCGGACGCAATGTGACTGAATGCGTCAAGTTTGTCCCACCTCATCAGACTGAACACAACTATATTTTTTACCTACGAAACATTCATTTGTATTTACGGCTCAGAATGCATGTAATACGAGTCCACCTGGTGTTTGGATTTCACTAGCATGACTGGATGGCTCCGTACATTTAGATGAATAGCGAGATGTGGACCTTGGTGTCAAATGAGTTTGAGAAAGACTTTTTCAAGCTAACAAACAATGCTGTGATTGAAGGAAGACTAAGGAGAATCTTCGAAAATGAATCCATGTTGATCTTTTTCGGGACAGCGATTGATTGCGGACTCGGCATTTGGGTCACGCAAAATCTTTGAAGCTGGTTTCGTTGCCACAAAAAAACCAAGCTGAAGTTGGCAAAACCCATATACGTTGGCGCGTCAATACTAGACGTGACCGAAACATTGGTCGATGAAACTGTCACAAGCGATCACCCGAAAGATCCTTTGCTGTTTAGTAATACATACAAAGAGGATGTTGTTAAATTCAATGATGAGTGCTCAGGAAAGCCGATTGAAGAGGATGTAGGAAAGCAAACCTAAATTAAATCAATTATAGTTGGTTCCGGCAAGAATATTATGAAGGCTCAAGGAATTCAATAGGTTGTTTTCGCGAAAGATATGCAGCATGATATGTATAGTGGAATGTCTTTGCATGCGGCGTGAATTCGCACACTCACAAATCTGGCTGGTCACAGAACCATCCACTGAGTATGTGCCAATACACCAAGATGAGTTTGTCCCCGTTTGACACCAAGTGATGGATATGTCCCGACAGAATCGCTACTTACGCATACGAGCACCACGTGATTGTGAATAAACTTACTAATTTAAATAGACTTTGGTGGTCGTTCCGTTTCCATTTTTGGGGTTTTCAACAGCTGTGGAACAGTGTGATCTGATCTCGATTACTCCGATGACGCCTTTGTTTATTCTATGTCATAATGTTGGATCTTCGCGGAGATACACTAACAATACAACTGTACGTTAGAGATCAACGTGACATTTAAATACATCGAGAGTCGAATGTGGACGTGTGATACCCGTGCATGCTTTCAACGCAAGAAAACCCGTTTACGTGACATATTACAGACATAGTTTTGTCGATGTTGTTCAGGGATTGCTTCCAGGAATGCCAAAGGTGTTTGTGGCCTTGTCTTCGCGCGCTGCACCATCGCTAAATACGTTGAAATGCGAGTTGTTGACAGCATCAAAAACGTTGCTGATAAACGGCAGACAATCTGGGATTGCGAACTGTTCAATAGATTCGAGATCGACAATAGATATTAGTGAATCGAGCACCGTTAAAAGCGGTTACACTTCCACAAGCAGTTACACTTCGATCCAACAGCAACAATGACCGCCTCAGTCAGTAAAATCATCAGTGACGCTGCTCAACAACATCTAACAAATTTTATAATTGTAAATGCGGCCATGGTATTCGGATTACGGTTGTGGACTAATCTTGTACACGAGTTGTGAAGAGATATTAGACGAACCGATAATGTATAAGTGAAATCAATGGCTCAAATTAAAAAGTACCAGATACCGCGTTTAACATGGACCTGCGAATGATGATAGATCCAAGTAAAACGATTTTCTGAAATATTGGTACCCAGTTAAATAATCAACCCGCAATAAAAAATAACCGAACATAATTACAAGTGCATATAAAGTCTCGGTACTTTCATCTGTGTAATGCTTTATTTTAAATCGACGGAAAATTTATACAAAACGACGATAGTGATTATCCCGACAATGTTAAGGTTGCATCTATCAACAATGGCATCAAGGAATTATTAGCAGCGCACGATATTACATCGACGAATGGAACTGAAACATGTTTGAGAAATGTTTACATTGCCACAACTATTATCGGACCCTCCACCAGATACATTGGTGATTATCCAAGAACCGCTGACCATTTTTACAAGTATGGATCCTTCAATGCAGACCACAGCAAGTTTACCACTGGACCGTTATGAACACAGCATAAAATGCTGCAACGCCCGCTCTAATTCGTGTCAACCGGAATTACACCCTTAGATTCGTACATCGTCAAGGACGACTTCATAGGACATCATTATCGTTTTCGTGTGCGATTCCTCTCAGTCATATATTTTGCTTTTGCAGAGATGTTCGCAGGGTTATTTTCGTAGCCAAACACAATCATATTTTACCGAAAGGTTGATAGTAATTGTAAGGATGCAAATTTATGTCGGTCTATAAAGAGCACAATAATTTGGGCGAGAGAACAAATAATTAAATTTATTTGGACAGGTGCGTGTTAAAACTCTATACTGCAATAATTTTTAATGTCTGTATCGTGAGAGGAAGTGATTCGTAATTGAGCCTTCTTTTATTTAACAGTCAGACAGACTGGAAGGAAAAGGTTAACTTCGATCTTTGTATCTAAAATGTCAGATACGCGAGATTGAATTTAGAAGAAATTCTCTCGTAAAACATTTACCCGAGGGACCGGATGTCGGGACTGTCGACGGACACAGTTCTGGCGGTAGAAGCGAGCAAAACTTGAACGCACAAGGTATTTGCGTCAATCGAATGTAATTCGTTGAATCCAATTTATTGATTTGCTTGAATTTGTTAGCTTATATCTGCATGAATTTTTGTGTTTCAACACGTAGATCAATTTTCTTGATATGAGTCTAACTGTGCTTGAGTTCATCTATCTGAATTCGTACAATGATATTCTTTATATAAATTTGACGAATGGTTTGAATTTTGTCGTCGTGATTGTTATATGAATCAGGTATCCTAAGAATTAGTTGATATGAGTTACGAGAATCTGTGTAAATTCTCCGATCATAGATGATTTCACGTATAAAAACTTGAGTGCTTATTGAGTGAAATTAACGTTATTAAAGTGCCACAACAGTGTATCTACATTTATTCAGTTCATTTCTTGGTGAAAGAGAATATATATTCAAAATACGAATGTAAAAAATCCGATTGAAAAATTTTCAGTAATAACTTCATGGGAGCCTACCTAATATCGCGTTTGTACCTGTTTACGATATTAAGCGAATGCAACCACCAACCACTTCCGGCATTTAGTGAAAACAAAGCGTGACGTCACATTTTGAACACTTGTTGTAAACAAAGGCCGAGTTGGTGTCGTCATACCACAGGAGTCTGTTACCGATAAGGGGATTTCATATTGTCAGAGATTTCGCCGTACTTTATTGATAAAACGTCCGACTCCTGTGGTCATACTATGGAAAAGTCTTCAGAAACTCAACACGAAAGCTGCAATTCTGAAGGAAGTGAATTGTCACTGTCCTGCGGATTTTCGCCATTCGAAGATGGGGAAGTAATAAGCTCTGAAGAAGCTGATAATGGTGTAGAAGCTGCTGCCGGCACCCAAATTAATCCGTACTAGTTTGAACCCTGTATTTCCAATGCATATGAAGATGACGAAGAAGAAAGACAAGATAGATTGAAGGACAATTCATGGTAATTGTTTTCTGAATATGTCTATGGCCTAAGTTACGATAAATATATGTATCCGACGATATTTACAGTATTGTTCAACAGTCTCCTGTTCTTTAAAAATTGGGATTTTCTCACCTGTAATAAAGACTGTACAAGTGTATAGCATTTCACGGGTAGAGACGTATCTGTACGTTAATAAGTAAAAGGTACATCGGATCACAGTTGTAAGCTTTGAAAACCTGTGAACAAGTTGATACGATTTTAGAAGTACTTAATATTCCTAGAAGAGAAGGTCCTCTTTTGCACAACTATTGAAATGGGCAGGATATTACCCTCATGACATTAAAATTAAATTTATATTCTGTACGCTGTATTATAAGTTATAATTTCTAATTTCTCATATGTATGCTAATAGTTGATTTTGATAAACTATGAAATAAACCTTTTTTTTCTGTGGCAAGCATCTTCTTGCAACTTCTATTTTCTTTCATATCTAATTTAATTTTACAGTGCTGTACTAAACGTTTTACCTGTTCCTGACTTTAGTCAGATTGTGTCATTGTACTGTGCTTTTGATGTGTTCATAAATATGAAATTAAATTTGACAAGCACAGCACTATGCATTAAAGAAGAAAACTCTATTTTAGGTGTAATTGTGGACATTGTTTGGTAATGTCCACAGCAAGGGAATGTGTATGTTGTTGTGACATAGAGAAGGTCACAAGCGTCCGCAATGAATACCATGGGATACAGTGTATAACACACCATCCAGGGTTCAGTCCAGTTTGTCTCGACATCCATGTTTTAAAAGTTGCATTCTACCAGTATAGACAACAATTTGGAGAACATCCAGAACAAGGAAAGCAGTAAGTAAAATGTCTGAGTAATTTTTCATGTTCTTTTGTTTTCATAAATTTTGCTTTCATGATGACAGCATAGTATTGGGGTTATTAATACATCAAATAAATAAAACTTTTTCAAGTCATTTTATGACACCTTGTATTGAACCTGTTCTGGAGGCCTACACTGTCTAACCTTTATACCAGTGATACTGATAAATTATGCCAAAATAGCAACACATATACATGTACAAATATTGTTTTATTTCATTTTTTTGTGTCGCAAAATAAGATGGTTATAAATATATATATATATATATATATATATATATATATATATATATATATATATATATATATATATATATATATATATATATACTTTATTGATATACAAAATAATGATAAATCACACTGGGCCACTACTAATACTATCTACTAAAACTTTTGATTTCCAAAGTTGATCTAATGATAAAGCATATTATATTTCAACTTAATTTGCAAATTATTATTTCAGAAGACATCGGTATGCAGCATATAGACAATTTGCTCGGTGGTGTTGGCACTTCTTGGGCAAGGAAGTTAAGGTCACCATTCCATCATGTGTTGTTCAGAGGATCCGTACTGCCTTTCCTGATCAAAATCTGAACTACAATGGCTTTCATGAGGCTGACAGCAATTAAACCTGATAAGAAGATTTTGAGTAGCAATATCCTTGTTAGGCCTCATACAGACTACATAATGGTGGTGGTACATCTACCAGAAGCTTTACTTCTTCATCATTCATGTGAGACACCTGTCCAGTTGTGAATGCTGTCTTCATCAGACATTCAACATAATCTGCAAATTAAATTTAATATGCATTGTATTGTACAAGCCAAAAACTGCAACCTTTTGTTGAAGTTAATACATGAATTAAAAGTATTTGTCTTTACAATTGTTTGCATATTTTTATTATTTTACCAGAGGGCAAAATCATGACCTTTAAAATTAAAAGAGTGTGAACTTTAACAAATAGTTTGCCTTTACTGTTTGAATTTAATAATAAAAAAATAATATAGGTACTTACACTTGGTACAACAGTATTTATATCACTAAGTGAGATATGCCTTTATGTTCATTAATTACTAATGTATATTCTTGCCATATGTTGAGTCAACAAGGATTTTCGTGACAGTGTATTCTCCTTTCTTGTACTTTGGATACACTATTGTATATCTGGCTCTCACATCCTTAGTGCATGCTTTCTCTCTTTGGCTGTTTTCATTAAAATGTAATGCAGCTAGCTAAAGCCTATTTCAAAGTAAATAAAGATGCAAAATACAGTATATAATTCTATCAGAATACAACTAATTTATTTTTTTAGATACTTTATTTGCAAACATTCCAAAACACTAAAACCTTATACAATTTTACGTTGTAGGATATCAAAGATCAGATCTTGATATCTATGATTTAATTTGAAGATGAATATACTGGACTATAAATAAAACACTGAAAAACATGAATCAATATTTGTTTGTGTGCAATAATTTAAGATTTACCTTGAAAGCATTCCATGATAGGAAAAACCAATTATCTTTGGTGCAGAATAATTGATCACAGAGTGGTATCCCTCCAGTGCTGAAGCTTGTTGTCCAGATGACAGCATTGGTACATATTTTCTCATTTGTCTGCTGTCACAATCTCTTCAAGCTTTTCAAATACTTTAGATCATTTAAGTTATAAAATATATTCATCAAAGCTTGGTTTTATGCTATCTTGCATATAATATAAAGTGTGCACTAACAAAAATGTATCTAAATTCAATAAATTACTAGACCAATACAGTTAAATCAAAGTCACATACCTATATGACATGTATTCCATAAGATGCTTTTGCATACCAAATATCATTGATTAATAAGAAATAGATCTACTAATTGAATAAATTGATTGGACTTAAATGATTGTTACCAAGATATGACTGAAAAATTGTTGAATATGACAACACCACCACCACGGAAAAAATCATAACACAATATTGTAAAATTTCTACTATATTTTGTGTTATTAAGATTTGTATTAATTGCGGATGGGAATAAACCTCATCATGTTTGTATATCAATATATATATATATATATATATATATATATATATATATATATATATATATATATATATATATATATATATATATATATATATATATATATATATATATATATATATATATATATATATATATATATAATCTGATTCACACATTTGTCTGAAAATTAAAAATATATGTAGGCTTCTAAATCTACCAGCAGAAAGATTTTTCTATTCACTAGGCAAGGTTAGATTCTGGCGCCCCCTCCCCCTAGGAAAATATTTAAGTGTTTCGGTCAGACTGAATCTACCCGATTATTTGTCCCTGTATGAAATAAACCAGGACAAAAAGCGACCCTCAATAAAACTGAAATTTATTTATTTATTTTTCAAAACTGTTGCTGATTTGGAGAAATGCGCCCCCCTGAAATCAGCGCCCTAGGCGGCTGCCTAGTTTGCCTATATGGTAGCGCCGGCCCTGATTGTGACAATATTTATCAACTGTTTATATCTCAGTTCTTGATTGATTAGATATTTACCGTATTTGTGTTGAAAACTATGTAGAACAGGGTACAAATGGAAATGTTGCAGTGACTGATCTGTTGAATATCAGATATAAAATATGGTACATGTCATTAAAAACTCACCCTTGAAACTTCTCTCTTTGAATAGCCCCTTCTTACTGTCTTTGGCGGTGACACTTAACAAGTTACTTCTTCTGATGGTGACATTTCAAGCCCACACAGTTGATGCTTTCGGTATTGAAGATTCTGATACATTTGCAGTAACATTGGCTTGGTTGTCAGTTTCCTTCACTCAGTGGAAATACGGGACAGCATCGTCATTGAGTTTTACTTTCTTTGGTGCCCTACCCATGTGCTCAACATCAAATCAATACCTAAATGGGAAGCAATCTGGTGTGAAATGAAAGGAGTAGAGGGCAGAAAACTCAGTCCGACCATCCCAGTTTGCTCTTTTGATTGTTACAAACTCTGTCCACCTGCGACGAAGTGCTTGGTCTTTCGGAAAGGAATGCATGGAAAACCCATAGCAATTGAATTCCAACAATTTGCTGTAACACACATGACCCCGCTGCCCTTGCTTGTAACTCCACGATCTCCTCTTGGCATGATTGTGACGATAAAACTTTTCAAACTAGCTAATATGGAACGGAACAAGTGCTTTGTTTATGTTTCGATAGAAACGGAAGTAATGTGTGTTCAAAATATGACGTCAGGCGATCTACACACTCCGGAAATTACCGAGCGATAAAATTGGTCCGATGTGTATTATTTTCGAGAGCACACCTGAGCGTATTTCTCAGTTATTATGGCGAATTTTTCCATCGTTTTCTTTCTAATACTGCTTCCAGACTTGATTTTCTATTCAAATAATATTGAACTGTATTTACTTTATCTACACTGGTATGGCACTTTAAGCTATGAAGTCCGATTTCATGTATGCTAAAGACTTGAATATCTGTATTAGCTGAAAATAACGTAGTTAAGCTATTAAATTAAGTTAATTCATTCATTTTGTAATTGAGACGAGAACGTAAGTGTTATGCCTCGTGTAATGTTAATGTGGGTCTATGCTGAAATAGCCGTTAGGAAGTACATTAATCTTATGAAACTAGGTTTGTTTATGGTTTGCCAACGTTTATCTTGACCAGATAGTCTTTGGTATCTGTTTGAATTCCGATAGGGTGATATCTGACATAAAGAGAGGGGAGTAATGATCCATTCCTAGTAGGATATCGGACAGAAGATTTAGGTTGCTTCTCTGTTTATTTTGAAAGGGGCAATAGCTCCACTGACATATCGACGTACCTACTTTTCCAAGTATCTACGTACTTACATATCCACCTACCTATACAAAGTTTGAGGGCCGAAATAGGCGAGATAATATAAAGCTTGGAGAAGAAAAAAGCGATAGGACCAACAAAAACAGACATAGTGAAGTTGGAGTGAACCGGAAATAAGCAGGTTATGAAGTTGTACAACGCAATGACTTCGATTGTTTATTCGATTCTATTAGGAAACAATTCTATCATTTAAAACAGATCGGCTATTTATATAATTTTATTTGTGTTTGAAATTCGTTGAATGATTTATTTCAAAAGTGTATCTTCCTAATGTAAGGTATTATAGAAGTTGTTTATGTAATTAATTAAATTGTTGTATTTCATGTACGGCGGCTTGTGTCATTCTCTTCTATATATCTGCTCAGATCTCTATTTATTCCATCTATAAGTTTCACACTTTATAATAATATTTGCTCGATCCGGGCAACAACACCGAGGGTGATCACCCTCTAGATAACGATAACCAAATAAAGCGGACACCTTGTAAGAAGGTACAATAAGCCAATCGACTCCACCAACACCTCCAGCCCCACAAAGCTGGCGCTCGTCTAGGGATCAGAACACTTTGAGTAAAGAGTCTGAGCAAATATAGAATAGAATAAGTATCTAAACATTGATAATTTCAATAGTACTTGTCAAGAAATAACGAACAGAGTGAATCGAATGATTGTCTGCTTATTTATATATATATATATGCAATTTTCCTGCCTTTTTGGTTCATATTGTGATAAAAATTATTGAATAAGATTGAGGCACATTCCTTGCTGTTCGGGTCGCATTCTAAATTTGTAAAGTGAAAGTGAAGAATTACCTTTGTATTCTCTTGGGAGAAGTGATATTTAGGTATAACGGTACCAATTGTGCAAGTCCAGGTGGGTGGAGCTTAAGGTGTAGGGAACATTGCATTCAGAAATAAAGAACAACACTAACTGTGACTGGTGCATTATGTAAGAGTTGTACTTTCTGCTAGGCGTAAAAAAAGTTGTGCCTCTTGAAAACATGTGAGATTATGTTAATTCATATCTAGATCATACTTTGTATTTTTTTATGATTTTTTTAAAATGTGCTACACATGGCTGAAACTGAGTCTGTTGTGACTAGGTAACTCTTACCCCGCTCTAATTTCAGCAGAGTTATCTCTCTTAAATGCAGTGGAGTACCTGGGTTTGTCCTTGTCAAGTTAACAATCTAGCATTGTTCTCTAAGACAGTGTGTGACATGCATGCTGAGGTAGGATAGAAAGTATATTTATTTCACAAAACATTAGCATTGAGTAATATGGAAAAACGATTGGTACCGTGATACCTTTAGGCCAGCCCGCAGTAGGAATTACGCCTAGTTTAGTGTGTAAGAGTTACGCTGAATTTACTTGTTGAAGCAAGGAATAGTCTGGTTTCATTGAGTAGGGCCATACTAGAAATATGATAAATACGTGTGGGGCTATTTTCGATTTGAGCAGTAAAACTCGAGTTTAGGTAAAGAACTTTGTTGTTGTGTCACCGTACAAGTAGACCAGAATAGAGACAGACAGACTATTGGTTAGAGAATTTAAGTCGATTGGTAATGTCGAATTAGGTACGAAGGGCAGAATTTGTTGGCAGAATTTGTTGAGGGGAGTGTTAGAGAACACAAGGAGCAACTTGCCGAGGACCGAGAGAAAGACAGACAGGTAGAGGAACAAGAGCTCGAACTAGCCAATCTAGAGAAGGCGAACATATGTTAGCCTCAGAGTCCAGAAGGGCTGAAGACCTGAATGAACGTTCAGGACCCAGAAGTAGGCGATCTGAAAACAGACGACCAATACAGATCACCATATCCATGTTCGACTACAAGGACGAACTAATTGACAACGTTTTGACGCAGTTCGAAAAGTTAGCACGGGTTCATGAGCTACCCAAGGACCAGTCGGCTATGGTTCGAGCATTCTTACAGGGAGCCGCGAAAGACGTCTACAATGATATGACACCGAACGAGATAGACGATTGCGAAGCTCTTAAGAAAGCGCTACTACGGCACTATGAACTGTCGGCGGAAACGTTTTGGAAACTCTTCAGAGAATCGTCCAAGAGACCTACCGAAACGCACGGGAAATTCCATAGCCGCTTATGCGTCATTTTTGATAAATGGATGAAAATGACTGTTTCCGTGCTCACGTATGAAGGCACACGCAGGGAAATTTTGAAAGAGCACGTCTTAAATAACATACAGGAAGGACTAAAAAGTGTTCTTTGCGGAGCGTGAATTCTCAACGTTGGGTGATATAAGCGTGATGGCCGAGCGCTACGAGAGCGCACACTTGCGTCAAACCACCTGGGATGGCAGGGGCCGACCTAGGGAATGACTCCCTCGATTTTATAGCTCGATGAGATTGGAAAGATAGAATTTCAACAGGGAACTGAGCCCGACTATTGGAAAGAAATAATGCAATACCAGCCTTCTTAGAGAAGAAAATTAAAAAAAATTAATCAATAACATTTAATAGCTGCAGCTCCAATGCAATCTAAGTTATGTCAACATAATTTAATAACAGTGTCTAATTTGAATTTATTTCATCATGATAACAAGTAGTGAAAAGAGCGCAATGTCCACGAGTGATTGCATCACCTTACTCCCATGACCGCGTATCAACGTCTTCCTGTTTTCTCCAGCCTTCCTATTTTCTACGCTTCACCTCTTTTTGGACTTCATAGTCCTTTATTCTGAGCGCGTCACTTCTTTTCTTTGGACTTTAGTCTTCGGACTGTCCCGTCTCTCCCCAGGAAGATGTTTTCCTTAAAGGACAAAAGTACCCTTAAATGTCTATACGTACCACTTTCTACACGTTCATAAAATCCCTCGCTTACGTTACTCAGAAACATAAATAACTATCCGAACACTGCATAAATTCTGAACTAATCTGATAGAACATCACCCTCGCTTCCGGCCATAAATAAAAACGTGAGATGTATACCTAACATTACTGTATCTCTTTACCTACGCTATCACATGCTCAATTACTATTGCATAAAGTTCACAAATTCTAGCTCACAGCAATCCCTAATGTACAAGATTATTTCAACATTACAAAATCAGATATAAATATGCGATTATCGTTAACTCACGATAATCAGAATCGTCCTAACAGACAAAGGAAATGATTTCATATAACCCTATGAAATCATACACACGTGAAAATTTGGGTAGCATGCAATCGTCAATTTTATCAATAAACTAGTAACTGTAAAATTAAAGATATAAATTGCATAACAACTCTAGCATCAACAAATTTCCATGAAATTGAATAAACGATACATAATATGGACCCTAGTCACGTCAAACACATTCGCACAAACAACAATCAAAAATAGAAAATAACGTGGAAAATTAAAATTGCGTACCTTAGTACTGTTCTCTTTCAGAAATGGTGCGTGCTAGCTATAAACCTTGTCTTTTCTTTCAAGACACCCACCTGGTCCCTTTTCTTGTTTAACGAGGAAAGCACTATTCTTTTTAGGAGTCCTTGGAGTAAGACTTTTCCTCTCTCAGGATATTTAAAACTAAAGAATTTCGACCAAGGTCGTAACTTAATATTAACATTACTTCTAAGGTGTACGCCTTAATTTACTCTGCCCAATTGTAAGTAGCGGCTCCTAAATTGTTCCCAGGCTAATAATTTCTTTCGTCAGATTTAGACTTCATAGAATCTGTGAACTACGGTGCATATCAATTTCCCTTTGAAAATGATAATTTGACATGGGTTCCTATCAAGCGGTTATGGTTGGTAGCTAAAATGTTTACTTTCTCATTACAGCGTAGCAATGCCCTGGTCGAATCTCGCTGAGTCATAAATGCTAGCCTTTTAAGTTTTAACACTAACACTGGGGGGCAGGGAGAAAAGAAGAAATGTCGATGTGACCCTTCAAAAAGACTTTTCTGGCTTAAATGCGATCAAATGTTAATGCTCAATGCATTAAACTTTATGGTTCAATGCAATTTAAAATTCGATACTTTACAATGTGTCAAGCCTGGAGATTACACACGCATGGTGGTTGAAGTCCAGTTTGCTAACCGGACGAAAGATTCGCTCCCGGTCGTTAACATTGATCTTGATTCGCCGTATGTAAGGGGACGAATTCAAGCAGCCTGCTTGTCGGGACTGTCTCATGACGTAATATTAGGGTGTAGGTATGTGTTTCCGCAGCCTGTACGTTGAGACGAGGGCTATGAAGCGAAGGTCATAGTCAAAGCCACTACGACCCACGATTTCTCCCATAAACAATTTGTTACCTGGCGAGTTGAGGAAATTTCAAGAGGAAGATTTGTCTCTCATCAAGGTACGCAGGTACACAAAGATGGACCCATATGGAAATTGCCAGATGACGAGGTGAAGTTCGTGACGAAACCCGGTAGTTTGTACCGGTACGCCAGGAAAGGGACCGATACGTTTGAACAAATTGTTGTGCCCATAGCGAAGCTAGTAGAAGCGCTTAGGCTGGCACATGACGGTCTACTTGGAAGCCACATAGGCGTGGCGAAGACCAGAGATAGGCTAGTGGGCGAATTTTACTGGCCTAGTGTGTATGGGGATGTTCGAAGGTTTTGTTTGTCGTGTGACAGTAATCATGCAATTTGTCATGACACAGGCTACGGAATTGGAAAAGTTTAATTGTCGAAATGAACAATGCGAATGCCTGCGATAATCCATTAAATGGTTGCAGAAACACATTTGTTGTCGTTTATGAGCTCTGGAGGCAAATCGTCGCTATTATTTCTCCCGCTCACCATAGACTCGATAGAGGCCTGCGTGCAAAAGTTTCCACGGCTAATAACTACACAACAATGCGTCAATTCACCAAGACACGTGTTTGTTGCATTTCAAGAGAGGGTTCGAGTGCCTGGCGATCAGCTTACTTGCTGCATGTTATCTAACCCATTATAAGTGTCTGAGAATTCTTTGCGACTGAATGCTCATCCGGAACCCTCCGAAGAAAGTATGATTTACTTTGAAAATAGTTAAATTGCACGTGCAAATCACAGGCCGTTTTCGTCCATAAGCCAGGATCAAAACAGTGACACATATCGGTACAATTCCCACTACGACTTCACCACGTTGAATCCGGTTGATTACTTTTCGTTGGAAAACGTGTATCAGTATAGACACTTTTATGCCTATATACATTGGGTTTCCGCTGACGATAATGGAGCCGCTCAAAAGTCCCTGGCAGTTAAAAATGCATTCCTGAAGTTCCTGCTGATAAGAATATGTAGTTGGAGATTGTAGGTAGCTGCATGTGGGTCACTTACGCGCCTGTATAAATCCCGTTAATGTTGTAGTTGTTGTAATTGAATAGCGTGATTAAAAATAATGTCTTATTAGGAAGTTAAGATTCAATTCATCGCAAAACAGCTTGCGAAAATAAAGAGGGCAACAATAAACTATTGCGGGGTCACATTGAACCTTTTTCCTAAACACAGTTTAGCAAGGTAAATTGAGCCAAACATAATAAGACCTTAGTGCAATTACAGATGTTACAGTCAGTGGAGACAAAAGCATAAAAGCTTCGTGAAATATTTCCATTTCTCCCTGCAATTTAAGGCTGGTAATCAGCTGCGAGAACTGCGGTTGCAAAAACTACTGAATTAGGGACGATTGGAACTGCATCCGAGATGGCTCTGAAAAAGGCTGTCTGCGGAAAACTATGATTTTTCTTGAAGCCACATACTATCTAGTAAACTGATAAATAAGGCAAAGGCCTTCGACTACCCAGGACGACTCGCAGAATACCCTCAGGCCGAGGTATTCGACAACCTGATCCAATTCGCAAATGACGATAGAAGCGAAACTTTTCTCGCTTTAATTGACCAATGTGGACTTATGTAAGATGACAAAGTCAGGCAAGTTTTTCCTAGGTGTCTTTATGTGAAATGGACTTGCATCATTGATCCCATGCACGAGGGAATTCGGCATTGTTAACCTGAATTCATCAACATAACCTGGGACTCATTTGGTCACTGGGTGACTGGGTCACGTAACGCGGTAACTCGAAATCGTCTGTTGTATTTGATTTATATGGGCATGCAAGCCGCTTAAAGCTGTTGAATATTTATAACGAAAGTACAGTCATCTACCATTATTTTAGTCAACGCTACCCTTGCGAACTTGGCTGGACGGGCCAATATATGGACATCTTGTTCTTGAAGCACTTCCAACACTAGAGTCTTCACCAAGAGCACACTGTCTTGTTGATTGTGAAAAGTACATTTGATAGTATATGTAATGTCTACCAACATTTACGGGTACTACAGCGTAAGGTCCCAACGAGGACCCGGTTCGGAGGTGACAAAGTTCGCCACCAAATCGGATTTAATTGAGTTTATTAGCCGGGTTGCTGTTGACGTCTATTCGGGATGAAATCGTAATCATCCAAGATCAAAATGGAAAACCTAAAAGCACCTAATGTGGTAAGTCAACTTTTTATATTTTTTTTTTTAGCTACGAGGTAGCGTTGCAGACAAACCTAGCCAAAATCAATGTAATCGTGGAATCAGAGACTCTTGTATGTGGTCTGAGTTTATCAAAAATAATACTGATGTGTCAAGGGTTTCTGCGAAGCTATACATGGATGTAAATATTGAAGAGTTTCCCTTACCACCACAAGTATTACCTTCATCGAGAATAATTAAAAAGATATTAATCAAAGAAACACAGGAATACACTAATAGCTTTGCAAAATTGTTGACTTGTTTTCGCTGTCTAGTGTCTAGGATGGTTTTGATGAAATTAGACCTCACATATTAAAAGATCGCGAGTCTGGATAGTATTTTGTCATCTTAACCGGATTTAGAGGCTTGTAGGGTACAATGAAAATACTGGTAAATAATCTTCGGCGTGCTATTACTACTTTGCTACTAACACTAACGTGTGATATTGAATAAAGTATTGTTCCTATACCTTTCGTAATTGCAAAATCGTTACCATAGTAGATGGAGACGAAATTCATTTCGAAGGACTCAGCATCTATCCAAACGCGTACGTAACCATCTTTGACGCTTAGGATTAGATTTTTCATTACATATAAGTGATGGATTCTGAACGAGATTGCAGAATTTTCTGACGGATTTGTTAGATAGACTGGCAAGTGATGTCAATATGATAGATATAAAATATAATCTTTATAAAAGAGTCAAATAGAAATCGACAGCTGGGACCACACTGGTGTACCAAGGCCATCTCAACATCAGCTTGGAATCATTGCATTAACACGCGATAACGCCAGCCGCAGACTGCACAGCCATGCATTAAAAAACCCACTCAGGGATTGTTTCTACAACAATTAGATTGCATCACCATTGACTCAAACGAGAAGGGAAAATTCTCGACTGTTATTCAATAAGGAACCTTTCTGACACTAATCAATTGTACAATTGATATAGTACCAAGCGATCTTTGTGCTAGGCTCCCCAACTGAACTTTCATTTTCATTTTCTATGTTCGAATGCCAGTTGGTTGTATCCGGTTGGAAGTGCGTGTGCATGTTGCAACTGAATAAGACCAGCTGGTCGATTAATTATACTTTGCGATCATATTATTAACAAAATCTATTATATACACCTCAATGTTACCGACGTGAGAAAATAATCAAATTAGAATAACATCTGCATGACGAAATCGTTAAGGGAATCGCAGTACTCATGAAATAAAAACCGTTTTGTCGCCGATGGAATTTTTGGAATCGTAGCGGCAACCACAGTTGGTCTTGGTTTGGCGGGTATCGCAACTTAAACACCATACAGAAATTCTTGAGTTAGCGCAAAATAGTCTGAACAATCGAGGATAAAGTAATTATCATGGCGGAGATCGAGATCGTGTTTGCGGAAATGGAAAATCAAACCCGAGGCGTAAGCTAGCCAAAGCAGGTGATTTATTTGCAGGAATTGAGAATGGAGCCAACTGTTTCCCAGTTTGTATCGATCTGCCCAGTAGTGTATTGAGCACACACTGGCACCTAATATAGTAACTTCAATATGGATGCCCACGAAGTTGGGAGAGTGCAGGGGAGGGGAGGAGAAGGCTCGCCACGCGCTCGCCTGTACGGGCGTAAATCATTCACTCACATGTGATTCGAGGATAAGGTCATGGAGTAGAGATGATCTTGACCTATAAAATTCAGCAGCCCCATAATGATCTACTCTATAGGAAACATTAGCCATTTATCAAGGTGGAGTCTTTGAAGAAAACTAAAACATTCTGATTTTAGCGCCTTTCACAAATATTTATATATACATATCTGAAATTATCCAGCATTTCCGCAAAAATATGCGACATATATGCAATTCAAGGTTTGGGCGGTTTTCTCAAATGTGAAGTCCTTGCGATGAATAATTGAGGCGCCGATCCTGAGTTTCTTGACTGAGCTTATTTTACGATATTTACAAGTATATGTGTAGTTTTGTTTATATTTTAATACACTATTTGAGGTTTTCAATTTTACCGTTGTTTGTTTGATGTGAATAGAAGGCATCCATTAAGTGACCTTTTAAAGTAACCCTTCCTCACCAAATATTTTTTTACAATGGAGAATGTATGAAATGTCGCCCGCTTCCAAGTCTCTTGACACATGGGTCTTTATTACATTCCTTGTTTCTGGGTTAGGAAGAGTAAATGCTATATATAAATGGGTCATTAAATAATAATCCAAACGGTCACGAGCACTGTATGTATCTACCTATTATATAATATGTCGCATTCTTGTCGAGGTATCGTGTCTATTTGAAAAAAGTGACAATACTATACATAGTTCTTTGCTGTGGCATTGTTCAACGGAAATTCACGTTTCACATTTTATCATACCTGAGGTGATTCAATAGAATCGTACACTCTGACACAATGACACGTTATCGCATAGTGGTTTCTCTTACAGAAATGGCTTTCAAGCCGATAGGTTATGCCTGCCCAAGTTTGAAGACAGGCGTGGCAATAAAAACAATATGGTACACGAAGGACTAACCAGGTGCTGATTTTGAGGTTTGTTCACTATCACAGACAGAGGTAAATTTACACCTTTATATTTGTACCATCACAAGGGTGTTAATAGCGGCCTTAGCGAGGTGCGAAAGGTAACCGGGCCCGCCAGATGGGGGAGGGGGTTGAAATTTTTTTGTTTTTTTTGTTTTAAACAGATTGTAATTAAAGCAGATTATTTAAAATTAATTTGATTGTGAAAACAAACCTATACTTTTCTATGAATAATTTGCAGAATGTCTTGACTGATATAGAAATTAGATTTTGTGGGACCATTGACCCTAAAACCGACTCAGAGGGAGTCTGTAATGGTGTGCTATATCACGGTAAAGGTACTACATGTAGTTGTAAAGCAGCAAGGACCCAATACATAAACATCGGTGTAACTTGATAATAATCAATGAACAATAAATTATAATCGATCATTTTACTTTCGTTGACATTTAGCAACATAATTAGAAGAAGAAACGCTAGCAGTACTAATATGTAGACGCATGAATCCATACATACAGATGCACATACATTTGTGGATAGAATTTATAAGACATGCTATAATATTGCCTATTTTTTCTGTCCACGGCACTTCTAAGAGACTATTGTTAATATAATGCCAAGGAAATAGGGCTAAATGCCTTTCCCAGGGTCACACAGAGGCAGTGGCCCTGGTCTGGCGCGGGTAAATATTGAACCCGTTACCACTGGATTATGACTTAACTGTTTAATGCGTAATACAAAAAAAAAACAAAAACAAAAACAAAACAAAACAAACGTGTATGGTTATAGTTTATCATCCTCTTCGGAGATTTAGCGTTTTGTCCAATTGTTCGATCATTCGTTTGTTTGTTCGTTTGTTCGTTAGCCCCTTAATATTTTGTATCCTCATATCTCTGAGTCTGATTCATCTACAATCATAAAATTTGAAAATGTGGATGCATCTCTTTACAAGCGACTAAACCACAATAAAGTAGGTCACTGTGACCTCATTTGCATGCTTATGTAACTTTTCTTTCTTAGCTCAGTGTTTGTTACAGTCTTAATATATTTGACTCTGTTTCAATTTAACTCTTGAAAATTGGTATGCAGATACATCTGGACGAGTAACTCAATTTGACATACTTTTCAGTTTTTCGTGATATTTGTATTTTCGACTGTTATGTTCACCATCGATATCGTAGAACCTTTTCCATTTATGCGTAGATGCATACTGGCAAAAGGACCTTAGTCACAACAAAAGTAGGTCAACGTGACCCAATGTTCAGTCTAAAGTAACCTTTTTGTATTTCGAACTATATGTTTGATACACTATGTATATTTTGAACCATATTTCACAAGCACGCATGAAAACCTATGTTATTGCATCTAAAATGTCACTTAACTATAGCAAAGTTGTCCTGACTTTCAAAGTTTTATCAATTCCTTTGTGTCACCTTCAGTATCATGGACTGTATTTTACGCCTACCAACCCCCATCGTGACAATTTTGTCGCTGGATTCATCCTAACGAGATTAAGTCAACCATAACAAAAATTAGGTCGATATCACCACATATCCATGATTTTGTTACTGTTCATATTAAGATTTATGTAACATCCTCAAGATCGTATACCCTTTTTGATCAATGGTTATGAAATTCATGACGTTGGTGCGTGTCAAGGTGTGTAATTCTACCATATGGAAAGTAGATCATAGTGATCTAACATTCAGGCTTGACATACTCCAATGTTTTCAGATATCTGTTATACCCTCTTTGTCTTAGTCCCCGTTTCACCTTCGCATGCGGAAGCTTCTAAATGAGGGTAGCGTAGCTATGATAAAATTGGTCGCTGTAATCTAATTTTCATGCATGAATGACTCGTAATGGCAGTCATCTGTTGCTTACACACTCAATCTTTTGGACCCTATTTCATTAACTTAGAAGAAAAGTAGAACGTGAATGCTTTTAAAGAAGGGTTTAACTAAAAGCAGGTCATTTTGACCCCATTTTCAGACATGAGTGTATTGTCAGCCGCTCCAAAATGTGCGTCTGTTGACGAGTGGTTTCGTCTTTAAGATCTAAACGCATGTTTACTTTGTTCGTAATCGGAAAACATCAACCCTTTAGCAGAAAAATGATCAGTCACACATGTAGAATCAAACATAAGGTAGTTCGTACAAGGAGACTTGCCTTCAATGCGAATAACCACTACATTTTACTGCTAGATGAATAATGATTTATGTAGAACGATGTACTCCATGTTTTGATTAATGATCGCCACGGCCTGAAAATAGCCCAAGAACATGGCATAAATGAATTAGAGATCTAAAATTAAAGGATAAATCAATCAATGTTACATATATTTACATAACATAAACTGCATTTACACCGTCATATGGAGGTGTATCTCTTTTGGAATGACGTTTAACTATGCTGAGTAAATTACAACAACGAAAGTTTCTCATTCTGAATGTTGGTCGCTACAGACTATAGACATGTAGAACTATTACTTGCTGAAAACTACAAAGTTTTCATGAAAATAAAATTCACGGTTAATTCGCAAAAATATTTTCACCGTGAAGATTGCGATACAAGGTATTAATAAGTACGCATTTAGTTGATTATTAATTTGTTTCGCAAAAATGCCCCAATTTCTAAATTCGCAAAAGACGATTAATATATAACGCTATTTTTAAAAAGTGCGTGGTCTGGACAGCTTTTCATGTATACTTACCGTATATACTCACGCGTAAGCTGGATTAAACTGAAGCCATTGATATTCCGTCGCTAAATGTTCAGACAAATCAAAATCTGTTTTGTTTGTTCTACTGATAATCCTAAGAAATTTGATAGACACAGATCTGCCAGCGCAGCATACGACCACCGACCTGGGTCTATACAGTTTGCAAATGGACCCGACGTATACTCGAATATACATGTATACTATACCTATTTAAAACCTTCCTCTTGTAATGTGGACGACACAACTATTACTTTTAGGAGGCAACGTTAATACCCAGAACTGACAACAAGTTATCGCCTTTTCAGACTTGAAAGAAGAAACAATTAAACATATTTTAATATTAAATTTTTTTGTAGAAATTTCCTTGCCGAGTCAGACTGAGACAATAAAACGCCTGCGTATACTGTGTTCGAACTTTTCGCCTGCATATTAAGCACAAATTTTACCGCATATCTGTCCGTCCGTCTGTCCGTCACTGTGTTCAGTGTAACCTGAACTCCATGTACATTAAATGAGTGAGGTACTTTGGTATAACGTTTTAAGAGAATGAATAGATCACAGTGAAGGTTTCGTGTCCCGGATGCAGACACTGAAGAGATTGGTGTCAACGGTGGAATCTTAAAAAATAATAGGGACTTTTCTTGTACTCTCCACTCGATATAAATGAAAACAACGTAAGTCTCTGTTGCTGAATTAAGTCATTGGGTGAGCAGGGATGGATAGTCAAACATCCCAGTGTCACAGGTAGTGATGCCTCGTCCTTGTACTCTAAACTCCATTTATAGCAAAAGGTCATTTAATGTTAGCGTTTGGATTAGACAACTCATAAATATAACATGACACCTTTTTGTTAGTTTAAAGCAATCACCGGCTTCAGAACAGTATAGAAATATCTAGATACTAGTTTGAAAACGCATCATTTAGTTTCAAAAGACTCCTGGAAATGATACACAATTTTTTGCCCGCAACATTATTTATTTTAACAGTATTAATACTGTAACTTATTTGTAAGAGTCTTTGCGAGTGAATCATCTGTCTACAATGTTTTATTAGCGTATTTGCTACTTAACTATTGGCAATAACGATGCAAGGTAATATTGTATCTCAAATTATTTGTCAAATCTTACAGGGGATCGATTCTCAGAAAGGAAAGAACCTGGCAAATTCTTAGAGGAATACAATACAACAACAACAAAAAAACTTTTAAAGTTGAACTATCTACATAATGTGCATTCTTACAACTTGAGGGAATAAAATATATTACTCAGAATCAATGCAGTTTAGTTTTAGCAGAAATTTAGCTTCAAGTTTATATTTCTATGTGTTTATAAATTGCTACCAGAGACATCGCGATGGCAAAAACGAAATAATAATAATAATAATAATAATAATAATAATTGCTATTATTATTATTATTATTATTATTATTGTTGTTGTTACTTTTCTTATTGTTGTTGTTGCTGTTATTGTTTGTCCATGAAATTTTGAAACTTTTTATTTTAAAACCGGAATAAAACGAATAGAGTGGGTTTTTTTAGAACGTGGGTAAATATTCTTTAAACGCTAACATATGTATAAAAACGGCTAGTGTTATTTAACAATATTAGTGTCAAATATTCATGTCGTTTAATAAAGTAGCATAAAGACTGCCAGGTATTATTTCCAAAGAAAAGGCTAGTAATAGCGTATGTTATTTAACGAAGAATCAGGGAATACTTATATTAAAGTTAATTAGTTATACTGAAGCATCCAGTATGTACCAGATTCTGCAGGCCTCTGGAACAGGTTGAATACCATTGCTTTCGAATGCGAAACTTTACGCTCAGAATGATCGTCCAGTTTTGGAAAGCAAAAATGTGTACCAAATGATTTAGATGAATCTGAAACAGTTTAGCAGGTTATATTTTCTTTAAATATTTGTCTACAGACAGGAAATTTAAGCTACTTAAATCTCTGTACAAAGTTAGCTAATGGAAATTCGTTTTTCGGGAACTGGGTAAAATTGTCTATTTTCTGCAAGTTCATAAACTAGATTTACACGGTAGCAGTAAAAGAAGGACACTATTACCAGCTAGACTAATATTACCAGCTAGACTAATATTACCAGTAGACTAATATAAAAATGTTATTTCTGTCCAAGTGAGATCTGTGTAAAACCTCCCGACTGATATACATTAAGACTTCGTGTATCTGGACTCATAATGTTTAAGTATCTAAATGGCGGTTTTTAGAAACCCGACTTCCTTTATTGTTATTGGAAGCAATACCTTAAACTTGTCTCTGGTAGCTATAAGAACATGGAGGGATCAATACGGTCTAGACTTCCGGGGTGTCTAGTCACAAACAGACAAGAAAAATGTAATGTGAGTAGTGTTCCTTAAAAAAAGAAAAATAAAGAGTTCCATGCCTTTTATCTTAATTTTGCTTTATTCTTAGGATAATACTTTTTTTGCATTTATTTTGTGACGTCGATGCATTTACATTGGTGATCTTGTAAAAGATGCACTTGAAACGATTACTAGGCAATGCTCTATATCATTTTCGTGTATATATTTGTGTACGTGTGTACATGTGTATGAAATATAAATTTACCACGTCAGAGCACACCACTGGAGAGTTATGCCGACAAAATGTTTGAATTCTCGAAGAAACTAAGGACAACAAGCGCAAGTACGATGTTATTTATGCTGAATATATAACTAGTTTGAAGTATTGATTTGATTGCCGTTTAGGTATTTCTCAACCCGAAAATAGGACTCAGATAATATGGCATTTTCCATTGCTGCGAAACTATACTTTTGTTGCTGAAAAAGTAATATTTGTTATGCCACCCAGAGGTCAGTTCATTTACTCGTTTATAAGCTGCATTTTGGATATGAATACAACTTTTAAACGTAAAATAAAATATAATTCCTTTACACATACAATTCCCTTTCCACACAAAGAACATAAATTCATTCGCGAGAATGATGTCTCCATTAATAAAGCCGCTTTTAAATGTGCCTTTTGTAATCATTTAAAATAAATTCGGTAGATGGTAGCAACTGACGCTGGTTTGGCATACGTTCCATGCATGCTGCTTTGAGAGAGAGAGAGAGAGAGAGAGAGAGAGAGAGAGAGAGAGAGAGAGAGAGAGAGAGTGGGTATGGCAAAAGCTGATCTTTATTAGAAAGCTTTAAATATAAAAATGTTAGCAGATGGCGGTCGTACAGAGCATTCCAGATTGCTAGGGGGTCATTTTAAGAGAAAATATATACAAATGATAAAAGGCGTATCCACAGTTTATCAAGCGACAGAATATTGCGATCCCTCTTTCCGTTCGCACTTTAAACTATCTTCCTTTCAACCTGGGATAAAAAATTAAATAACATAATTGGATGGAAGAATGCAAATCATATGGCAAATAACAGTCCTTTCAAGTGCATTGGATTCTGCAAGGGATTACGTTTGTCAGGGATTGATTAAGATAAATACAATAAAGTGACAAAGAACAGTGCAAAACTAGTATCTAACTAGCCTAAGCGCTTTCGACTCTTAGTGAGTCTTTTTCAAAGGCAAATACAAAACATAGACAAGACAATGAAATGTCTATGTTTTGTATTGTCTAAGTTTTTTATTTGCCTTTGAAAAAGACTCATTAAGAGCAGAAAGCGCTTAGGCTAGTTAGATACTAGTTTTGCACTGCTCGTAGTCAGTTTATTACACACACACACACACACACACACACACACACACGTATGTATGTATGTATGTATGTATGTATGTATGTATGTATGTATGTAGCTGACGTAGTTGAACTTAGCAAAGTTTTACTGAAACACCTTTTATCGTAACATACATCAATGAAATAATTTTGTCAGACTGTCGTAAAGCGAAGTTCTCTGTGGTGTCAAGGGTTGTTATGCCGCCACTGTGGTAGGTGTGTTATGGTTGGGGTGGGATGCTCCCAATATTCAATTTCAATTATAATAGAAGTAACACCCAGGCTCAATTTTGGTTGAAAGTTAAATTAGTAAAATATAGATGTAAAGCTCCGAACACACAGTCAGCAATGCCGACTGTTAAATGATTGAATTTACAACAAACAAAAGGTGAAATTCAACGAATAACAGTTTAATGGCAGTTCAATAGTCAAATGATTAAAATTTCCCAATTACTCTCCTTCCGCTCGACCCTGTTATATCATATTGCATCATATGATTAGTAGTGTAAGATAGCTTTCCACCTGTCCTTGTATTCTACTCATCGGTGTATTCTTCTCTCCTATTCCTCCAATTCATTCTCCTCTTCCTCACGACTTTCTCCGAATTCCTTCTCCTCCTCGACTTCTCTATGCTCATCCTCCTTTTCCACTTTCTCCTCCTCGACTCTCTCCCCCAACTAGACTTGTCGACTCCGACTGATAAGGTAGTCTCACTTCCGTCCCCCCCCCCTTAAAGACTCGGGATTCAACTGAACCGGAAGTTCTGTCCCCTAAAATGCTTCCTCTGAAAACACAAGGACGGTTCAATTTTTCCCTTAGCCCTCTCATCTCACACTACACCCAGCCTATCATCAGATAACGGCTATTAAATTCCTTTGGTCACTTATTCATTCATATCAAAATACTCATACGTTATTGTATGGTAAAACAACGTCGTATTAAAGGCACGGTATCAATTACTTCTCATACACACATCAATAAATTGCGTCACATCAGTACATATTCCTAATGTCAATATACTAAACAATATCACAGCACAACAATCAGACGCATTTCTTTACAACTCATACAAAGTAAACAAATATTCAAATATCCATGCTCTGATATATCCGTACATCCATATTAACTAATATTACACACTTCATCCATTTTCCAAATTCACAATTCAAGTATGTGTATAATCCAATACATCGCATGAATAAATGCACTAGGTTACTACGAAGTAACCTAATAGCGAATTACAGATTTAATTCTGACCACAAGCTAACAATCTACATAATTCTTTACATAATACTCAAGATCATTTCTCAAATACGCATGTAAATTAAACACTACAAAGGTAATTCTACGTACTAAACGATCCTAGTAATTAGTTATACATGCTATAGACAATCACAATTAAAATGCCGTAATATTCTGCAAAAATCGAGCAAATAACTTATTGTCCATTGCGAAACTTTGTCTCTCCTTAGAATCTCCTCTCTACGTTTTACCGCCAAATTACGTGTGGCTTGCTCGGCGTAACCCTATATAGCTCAGCAATCTTCCTAGGCGAGACTACATTTTCGCTTGCTAGTTAGAAGTTATAATTCGGATCGAAATTTTTATCACACCCCCATCTCAATTCCGATTGGGTGTCGCTTTGATCCGATCGAATCAAAATTAGCGGACAATGTCTTTCTCGCTGTCTGTCCACGTGGTGACGGATTTAGAACACGCACCGGTCCTTCGTGGGTTCCTCTGATCTTAGGACTAACTGTAACACATATGTGGGAAGTCGCGCGATCCAACGCCTATGCCGATTCAATATGTCGGGTCTTCTCTCTGGTCACGGTAACCTTGCGTATGATATTAACTTTAGCCTGCGACAGTATTTAGACATCAAACCATGGCGTGTAATAATACTTTAGTTTAAACACGACTTACTAACTGGGGCTGAGCAAACGTGACACTCGCAAAGCCACGCGAAAATGCGGTTGAATGTGGCTTGCCTAAATTGGCAATTATAAATCTTTTACCGGTAACAAGGAAAGTATCTGCCTCTCAATCACACAACAAAGAGCTTCGAAACTCACCAAGAATTACAACGATTACTAGAAAGTATTACATTGGTGCAGTACATGAAGGGTTAAAAGGTTTTGAACCTTTCTCAAAGATAGCAGTTGATCGGTATTTAGGGTCACATGACTGCTGGAAGCGTGATACGGTTGTCAGCAAAAATTTACATCCACAGCGCTTAATTTACGATCTTGAGAGTATAACATTTCGACTGAATAAAATCTAGCGCTTTGCGATAGTGTAGACACGGACGGTGTTTATACCTAACATACTAACTGGTGAATAGATAGATAAGATAAGAAGATAAGATTTCTATATTTCAGACTACAAAGTCCATACTTCTAAATTAAAATATATTTATAAAGTAAAAACATTGTAAGCATAAAAGAACATATATATCATACATACAAGTATACAGATACATCTACAACAATTAATTGTGTCATGCATTGTTAATAATGAAATTAAATGGCACATTTAAAGAGTAATTTATTCCATCTACTAATAATATGAGAATTTAAATGAATGTCATAGTTCCAAAGAGATGTCAATATACAGTTCTTACTATTAGGTATTCTTGTCATCATTGAGAATACATACTTTCTCATTACTTCATCAAAACTGAATACATTATGATTTACAAACATCTTGGAGGCACTGTTCCATTTAGGAAGACCTAATAGAAAACGAAGACTATTATTATAACCAATAACTAGTTTTCTTTTCATGCATTCAATAAAGTTTGTCCACAGAGGAGCACAATACATAGTGCAGCAATAAGATTTGAATAATCTACTTTTGATATTCAATGAACAATTCTCAAATTTACGCAGAAGCATGTTTGTTCGAGTACACAAAAATCGGTAATGTCTCATCATATCTTCATTATCCGACCGATTGAATTTCAAAATATGACCCAAATACGTACAACTGTTGACATATGTAAGAGCATTGCCGTTAAGATGTACAGGGGGAGGAGATGGTAATTTGAAAAAAAAACAACAAAAAGATCACATCACTGGTCATTCAGAACATTTCAGCTCTGGCTTAATCAAAGGCAAAATATCTACCAGCTCGAAGCTTACGGGGTTCAATATCCATAAAACATTGTCCTGGAAGTCTTGATCAAAGCCCCGACATGATCAGCAAGCATAAGCCCCCCCCCTCCCCCCCGCTCCAAAGCATAACTATGTTTTTTAAGGGACATGACTTCCTGAAGGAGAATGTAATGTGAGGGATCAGTGTATACGTTTAAAGAATCCGGCCATGATAATACCATACAGATTTACTATCTATCTATCTATCTATCTATCTATCTATCTATCTATCTATCTATCTATCCACACACACACACACACACACACACACACACACACACCTGGACTGGTGCGTGCGGCAAGGCGATATTTGCCGTTTACCCGCGGACCTGGGTTCGAATCTCCGTAGAAAATCTTTAACCTGTATGATACTATTGTTTGTATCTCATATTAATTCTGCCTCGTGTTATCAAGTATTCTCCCGTTGAATCCAGGAACAGCACTCTCCGTTCTGTTTGATTTATATGTGAAGTTCTGTGTACTTTATTATTCTACCTTGATTTCTGTTGTAGGAATCCGGAGTGCCTGTATAGTAAGATTATAATTAATTTCTAGGTCAACATCATTTTTTGGTGACTTGCGCTTAGTAGTGACGGTATAAGGACTAGTTCGTGCAGACAAGGCGATGGGTGCCATTTACACGCGATCCTGAGTTCGAATTTCCGTAGAGTTCGAATTTAAAAATAATTCTCTAACCTTTATGAATGTGTTATTTATATGAAATATACAAGAGCCTTTAAAATATTGTCCAAATTCTCAGTAAAGTCACTTCCTTTAGCCAATACATCCAATATTCTATCAACACCTGATTTTCCTCTCTCTTGATAAGATCTATATATTAATTTGCAACCTCTAGTTCAATCATGCAGCTCACACATCGATCACACGTAAACAGCTGCCCTTTGGACAACCTCCACTATTTTTGAAATGAGGACTGAACGAGAACTTATTTTCGTTCGGTCCCTTCAATCATAGAAACAGCCAAGGTAGTTCGAATATATTGCAGTTTTTTTTTGCGAAAAAATGTTCGCCGAACAAATTGTATGATTTTTATGTAAATCACAGCAACGATTTACATCCGATGGATATTTTCCGTTCAGAGATATAATCGAATTGGTCTGAGTGCTCTATTATTTTACGTCCTTGATCAATTATCTCCCTTGCAAAGTCATTTTCCATCAATTCCAATCATTGGTTGCCTTTTTACAGAGTGCGCACTGTACATTTTAGGGCTCAAAATACTAATCAGCTCATACAGCAGACATATGAAAACACCATTAAATGAAATCAAAAAAATTTAAATTTCTAAATATTAATGATTAAAATTATCATTCATACCATGTTATGCAATAAATGAGGTCAATGTGACCATCTGTATGTGCACGCATTATTTCAAATATGAGATTCAAACGTCAGCAATATCTTAAATGTTCTTCAGAATACATACTTTTAAACTAAGTTACGGTAAACATTAACAAATGTAAAAGCAAAATATGAAGTTCCGAAACGTTCACTGAATGAAATTGGTGAGATACAAAATTATGTATGATCATAAATCATGGTGCTGGAGACCCAAGTTTCGGAATCTGAAACATAACGGTTTAAACCATGACTAAGAATTATCAAACTGCTGACCATGATTGCTATATAAATATCAAACTGCTGACCATAATTATTCTATAAATATCAAACTGCTGACCATAATTATTGTATAAATATCAAGCTGCTGACCACAGCTACTTTGTAAATATCAAGTTGCTGACCATGATTACTCTATAAATGTCAAACTGCTGTCCATGATTACTCTATAAATATCAAACAAACTGCTGACCATAATTACTCTATAAATGTCAAACAGCTGACCATGATTACTCTATGAATATCAAACTACTGACCATGATTACTCTATAAATATCTAACTATTGACCATGATTACTCTATGAATATCAAACTGCTGTGCATGATTACTCAATAAATATCAAACAAACTGTTGACCATGATCACTCTATAAAAACCAAACTGCTGATTATGAGTACTCTATAAATATCAAATTGCTGTCCATGATTACTATATAAATGTCAAAATGATGGCCATGATTACTCTCTGAATATCAAACTGCCGACCATGATTACTCTATAAATATCAAACTGCTGACCATGATTACACTATAAATATCAAACTGCTGACCATGATTACTCTATGAATATCAAACTGCTGACCATGATTACTCTATAAATGTCAAACCGATGACCATGATTACTCTATAAATATCAAACTGCTGACCATGATTACTCTATAAATGTCAAACTGATGACCATGATTACTCTATAAATATCAAATTGCTGTCCACGATTACTCTATAAATATCAAACTGTTGACCATAATTACTCTATGAATATCAAACTGCTGATCATAGTTACTTTATAAATATAAAGTTGCTGAACATAATTACTCTATGAATACCACACTGCTGACCATGATTACTCTATAAATATCAAAATGCTTACTTTAATTACTATATAAATCGCAAAATGAGTACAATCGACATATATCGTTAAATAAATATTAATCATTGTGCAAAACACCGTATCCAACATCCATAGAAATTCTCACACTCTACCCCACCCTCTTATAGTCACATATCTAAAATAGCTTAAGTCCATATGTTGCTTGTTATCCACAAACAAAACCAAAATTTGCGTTGATGGTGACATAATCGCAAATGCACATTAGAAACTATTGTAAGGCTACTAGTCCCTATACAACTCAAGGTACTAATTAAAGTCCCACGGTAAACACATGGAAACACATTATATTCATATTCAGTAATTTTAAATTTATAAATACCCATAATCAAAGCTTTATCTTTTTGTATAGATCCATTCTTGATACGAAAATCTGTGTGGAGAAAACCTAATGAGCCGCGGAATTGAAAAAAAAATCTATCTACATGAAAGAAATTTGACCCATTCCGCACCAAATGAATCAGATGCTACTTGTTTAAGTCAAGCCTGTTAAAGTGCTGACATTGCTTTAGTATATTCAGTACTGCTTTAGTATATTCAAGTCTCTGTTTTTGCAAGTTACAAATAGGCTAAGACTTCAAAACCTTTTTTTTAAATTAAAATTTTAATTTTTATTATTAACCAATCATAGACCTCCAACCCTTATATACTGTACCCATTTGCAGACTGGTTCCTATTTTTCTCATATAATTAGGGTGGAAGGGTCCAGTTTCGTAAATTGGCCTATGGCAAATTGCTTAACTTAAGGTTATTGTGTGACTTTTTCAGCTATTATTGTTTGCTATTTATAGATATGGATATATTTGTGAACTAGGTGTTTCGAGCTTGTGTTGTTCTTGAAATTGATGTCAGGCATGTACGCCTTCCATAGTTGCTCTGCAGTATGTTAATAGTGAAATACCAATAGTTGGCTAGGAAGAAGAGCTAGCCTCCCATAGCAGTAGACACATGGTTCAAGGCAAGTAGAATATCTAAAAAAAACCGGCTTGGATGACAACTATACTGAATTGCATCAAGCTATTTTGCAGACAATGTTTTTTCAAAATTTTCATCCAGGGAAAGGGCTTGCGTTTGCACTGTGGGCACCACATGCTGTCAAATATGTCCTTTGGATGTGAAAAATGCATGTATAAAATAGGGGTTGGGGTGCATAAACTTCTTCTGCTATGAACTGCCATTGATTTCTCTGGTCAAGTGAACAATATTCTTAAGCTTTGTTTTAATAAAGGTATCTAAAAATATGGACCTTTTTGACCTCACTTGTGTATTTGATTTTTTATGATCTTTTATACTAGGTCGCTGATTGCGGCATTCAATTTGTACATAAAAACTGGCCCCTGCCCCCTAGAACCGCGAGTCCTTCAAAGACCTTGCATATGTATACTTCACATCCGGAATATGTGTCCTTTTCTTTTGGAGCATATAAACATGCTGACTGCTTCGGTTTTCTTGTTACCGAGTCTGAAGTGTGAGTTCTGTGATATTTCATATCTACATACCAATGCCATGGTCGAGATATATTATCGTATATGCCACATGTTAGTTAATGAATTTATTGTAACTTATCATGCAATTAAAATGTGCACATCATGTTCAGTCTAATTTGCGCATCAGTTTCAGTCTAGTAGTGGATTTTGTTCAAGTGATAAACGTTAGTTGTTTGCGGTTTCTGTTTGCTATTCAAAGTAGTTAATACAAATGAATGACAGTTATGGCTTACTTGGCAATCGTGTATTCTGGCTGACACGTAGACATTAGAACGCGTGATGAAAATGTCCAATGATAACTGCTTTCGGTTGCAATCTTCACTATCATAAAAGAGTGTGAAAACAACATACACACAGATGTCATGGAGAGAGAGAGAGAGAGAGAGAGAGAGAGAGAGAGAGAGAGAGAGAGAGAGATGTATTACTCTTTGTAGTTTTGTGGATCCGGGTTTTAACGATTTTTCCATTCCAGTAGTGAAATGTGTCACTCTTTTATTTGGTTTTAAATCCATGAATTTGGATTGAATTCACGTAAAAATTCGAAACTCAGATCAAATTCCTTGTAATATCGGTGCATAGTAGAATCGATGTTTCGAGAATACAACGAGGCTGTTGAAGGCCTTCATACACGGTACATAGGTGATGATTTCGAGTAGATCTTCATGCTCCACTTTTCAAAACGGTTACAAGAAAAAAAAAAGAACCTGACGAATTCAATAGGCAGGGCATGTTCATGTAATAAATACAAGTATTTAGCGATCGGCTATTTCATTTTGGGCGCTAATTATGTGATGGGGTTTGGCTGGAGGGATGGGTACCGGATTTATTTCTTATGAAACATATATTTTTACCTCAAGATCATATTTCCCCAACTAATATTATGTACAAAATATGTTATTGTATATAAAAATCAAAGCAAGAAATTTATTTTCTCGAGCTATTTAAAGGCCGGAAAATGTATTTGGAACAAACATATATCCATTCCCCACACATACATTTAAATAGCCAGTCCCTCATCGCATGGTGCTGACATTAAGATAGTGCAAGTGAGTAGAGGTGGGAATAAGAACCACAACACCTTAGCTGACATTGTTATGTTTGCATTCCAATTATTATTATCTATTAATCAGGAAAAAATGTATATTGTCAGTCTTATTTATCGCCGTTACAAGTTCTAAGTAAAAGACGTACTCTTGTTTGTTGAAATCCAAATCAGCAGAATTTTTCGGAAATTTTCACCTGCCCCGGGGTTCGTATATATGGATACGATTTAACAGCATGTCAGTAAAGTCCTGGCTATACGGTGCCAGTGCAGGCATATCGTATGGTACAGTAACCTATTGGCTAGAATGAAAGTATGCTTTCTTTTGATAGAAATATTATACACGTTTAGGCATCGGACAAATTTTACAATTGTTTCTTTGTTCTCTCACTGCTAGGTTCGTTTTACTGTCGTCATTCTTTTCACCAATATCTCCTCTGCACTATTCCTCAGGTAATAAACCTTTGTTATGATTTATTATAATGTTCACTGTCTTTTTTGGCTTTATGTTTTAGCCAGTCGCACCAGTCGCACCAGTTGGTTGAAGTGTCTAAATGAATCAGAACCGCTCAGAAAAAAGCAGAAAAACATCCGAGATAAATAGAAACTACTTCAGGACTCACGGTACTAATTAAGTTCCCATAGTAAACCTATGCAAACACCATGATACTAAAAATTAAATAGGCTAAAATTTTTGAGTGCTCATGATCAAACCTATATTTATCAGTATAGATGAATCCTGGATGTCAGCTTCTGTGCAGAGGAAAGGATATGAGCCGCGGCATTTTCTGGACCTGCATGTGTTTGAAACTTGTGCTTTCAATTCCGCACCAAAGAGTAAGATGTTAATTTTAGTAATGAGTGTTCCAAACTCAAGACTGTTAAAGAACTGAAATTCCACCAATAAAACAATGTCTCTATTCTTTTTCACTGATAACTAGATAAGCTCTCAAAAAATTCTTTTTCCTACAACATAACTTACATTATTAACCAATCCTGGACAGCCTAATCCATATAAACTCTATTTTATGTACACCCATTTCCAGGCTGGTTCCCATTTTTCAATACCATTAGTACCCTGTGCCCTTCAGCGCTTTTGGTACGACACGTACTTTTCGCGAAACACTCCATGTAGCATTGCTTCGAATCGGACGCTGCCATTTTGAAAAACACGATGGATTAATTGTAGGGTTTCTTTTGTTTTTGCTTCTTATGTTGTTATCAGTAATGTTTTGTTGGATAAATATTTTGACAAGTTGTTTCAGTGGGCTAAAATTGAAGTTTAAAACCTATTGGGATTCAAAGGGCCGTGTGACTCGGTGGTGACGGCATCTGACACGTGACCAAAATGATTCAGGTTCCATTCATACCATCGAAACAGCCCGGATTAGTTGTTGCCGTGTGTCGTTGGGCAACTAACTTGACTAGCCTCAGCATGATGTGTTGTTGCCCCCTCCCATACAAATGGATACATAAAATAAAATAAAAGTAAAATTAATCTTCAAAGGCCATAATAATGCAGAAGTACAAAAATAATAAATAAATACAAAAGGCAAGGTCCCTCCTCCCCCTCGTCCGTGGAGGGTACTGAGATTGTAATAATCAAAATGATAGCTGTAGATCGCTGGCGCGCATTAGAAAATACTTCAGCAGGACAGTTTTTATATCCAGGTACTTCGAAGTGATCAATCAAGTTGAATTCAAAGCGAATTCTTAATCCTACATGCCATAAAATGTTTAGGACATTATTGTGCTATAGGTCTGTTCGATAAAGGGTTGCTACCGCCCATGAAAATAGGCTCCCTTGAGGTGCTCTTCATTGAATTGAAAACAGAAACCGTATGCGCGAATTTACAATCTTTATTTCCGGTGAGCAATATTCCCTTACGAATGCATCAACTTGACTGCTTAACTTGACAAAAAAGTGTGATCGCGTGTTTGTGTGTTTCACAGACTGAATTTATATTATTATCATTAAATTCAACCCATCACACATAAAGTCTTCTATTTAAAGCATTATTATTATTATTATTATTATAAATCCCCCATATATATATATATATATATATATATATATATATATATATATATATATATATATATATATATATATATATATATATATATATATATATTCGTTGTTTTCTTGGTAATCCTAGATATGTACCTTAGATAAAGAGGAATATGAATTATATTTGCCTGGAGAAAACACATCAGAAAAAAGCAAATTAGCAGTTCTGTCTGATTTGTAATAAGAAGGTGATTTATATAAATATCAAAAACATATTTGAATTAGAGTATTAATGTCACTTGTGAATTAATAAATCATCTTATATACCTTTAGATACTTAAGTGATTAAATAAAACCAGACATTATTGTTTTCATGTTTTGTTTTCCGTCAAAACTCAGTCCCTTGATTTCCCGTAACAAAGGGAATTACCGGAACACAATTGAAATTACTGAAGAGAGGTCGAACTTAAAAGTTAGCAGTATTGTACATGCAGCAAATTATATATATATATATATATATATATATATATATATATATATATATATATATATATATATATATATATATATATATATATATATATATATATATATATATATATATATATATATATAATTGAACAGATGCTTTATACTGAATCACATATTTCTGGTGAACATTGAAATTTATTAATATTATGAATTGTTTGGATACTGTGCGTGATGAGCTTTAGTTACAACATATACTCTAATTTCATTGTAAGTACTAAATTTAACTTCGTCGCATGTATAACGTCAACATCTGATGGGGACAGATGTAGCTTGAATCAACTTTTCAATACTCGTTGTGTCCTTTTCTTAACTAAGTAACAAACAAATTATAAGCGAAGGTCTGTACGCTCTACTGTTGCATACGCTCATGTATACAACTGTCTCTCACACCCAACAAACCATTCTCTCTCTCTCTCTCCCTCCCTCTCTCTCTCTCTCTCTCTCTCTCTCTCTCTCTCTCTCTCTTGCTCACATACATACACTTTTAAGGATTATTTCAACAAATTCATGAATATTAATTTAGTACATTGACTTGAATTTTGTATAAAAAATAGTGTTGCATATACAAGTAAAGACCAAGTCTTTCATCGCATCGAATGAAACCGTTCTTGTAAGGAAGACAGCTAAGTCATAGACCTGGACATCACGTGAAACACCTATTCTATGTGTCTCACATGAAACACCTATTATGTGTGTCTCACGTGAAACACTTGTTCTGTGTCTCAAAGGGGAGTTAATCGTCTTGCCGATCACATACTTGTGTCAGCCTACATGTAAGCCGACTTTTATTGGGATTTTCACAGTAAAATGACTTATTCCAAAGTGTGCAGTGTAGTATATGCAGCATTTTAGGGTGAGTAACATTCATTATGGCAAAAACATTTAAGCAAATAAACACCAAAAATTTAAATCAGTTTATCCTGCAAAGTTGTATCAAAGTTCTTGACACTTAATTTGATCTTTTAGACCTTACACACACACACACACACACACACACACACACACACACACACACACACACACACACACATTCACACATTGCATAACTGTATTGTATTCAGCCATCACTGTATTCTCCGAGTGATTCTTAGTTTCGTAAGCATTAAATTTATATGATTTGCATTTCGTATCAAAGACCATACATGAGCGAAAGTAAATCTTCACCTTTTGTTGCACTCAAATACCTCAAAGAATTTAGCTATTGCGTCCCGCTCGACATCAAATACTTTAGAGCACAGCGTGAAATCGCAACCACCGCCAACAATCGTCTGCGGCAAACCATTACGGCCCACGTGCACGTTATTGCTTACCTCGAAGAATTCCGAGGAGAATATGGCGTCTATCAACAGGAATGCAAATTTAAGTTTATCGTTTGTAATGTTGACTCATGTGTCTGTAGATGGCAAAACCATCCAAGATTTAATTGAAAAGCACATTGCCGGATATTTGCTGTTGTTTCATCTTTCGTTTAATATTCTAAATCGGCCCCATATGTACTTAATTTTAAATCGGTCTCATTCGTATTTCAATTTAAATAGGTTTCCAATACGTACTTCATTATAAATCGGCCATTACCAAGATTATTTTAAATCGGACAAATCGAACTTCATTTTAAATCGGACCCTATTAATAATTTTAAGTCGGAATACGTAATTCATTTTAAATCCTGCCCATGCGTATTTCTTTTTAATCGGCCCCCATACGTTCACCGTTTTATATCAGGCACAACACTTATTTCATTTTAAATCGGCTCCATACGTACTTTATTTTAAATCCGGCTCACATACGTCCTTTATTCCAAATCAGGCCACCCATACAACTTCATTTTAAATCGAGCCCAATACGAACTTAATTTTAAATCGCCCCTTCAGTTTAAATCGGACACCCAAACGTACTTCATTTTAAATCGGGCCCCCATACGAACTTTATTTTAAATCGGGCCCCCATACCTACTTCGTTTTAAATCGGACCCCGTAGGTACTTCATTCTCTAGTTCTTCTTCTGATCAAGATATTTAGTGTTTCATGTTAGTAGGTATAAACAAACCTGAGACACTTATTATGTAAAGTCTGAGTTGAATACAAGACACGAAGATATTATTGCAAACATTAAAATAAATTGCTTCCAGCACGCAAAGGCTCTCACGTGTAGAAAGGGATTCTTAACATGCAGTAATTTTTACCTACCTGATTTGAATAGTGCGATATTCGTGTGTCTGTGTGTGTGTGTGTGTGTGTGTGTGTGTGTGTGTGTGTATGCGTGTGTGCTAAATATTTATTTCATTGAAGCAACCACTCCAATTGCGTTTTATGTGTAATTCTGGTATTATTTGGCCGTAAGTGAAAAATTATTGCACTGGAATTTAATTTGTAACTTCTACTAATAATAAGGTTATTTTTGGCAATGGAGTTTACACACGCACACACACAGAGAAAGATATATATATATATATATATATATATATATATATATATATATATATATATATATATATATATATATATATATATATATATATATATATATATATATATATATATATATATATATATATATGTATCTATATATATATCTATATATATGTATCTATATATATATCTATCTATCTATCTATCTATCTATCTATCTATCTATCTATCTATATATATATATATATATATATATATATATATATATATATATATATATATATATATATATATATATATGCTGTCAGCATAATTATTATTCTTTTGTTGAGAAATATTTTATGGATATCAATCATAATACTGAGTAAGTGTTATTTTTTTCTCTTCCAGAATAACATTGAACATGATAATAGTACACACCAATAGTAGTCAAAAGAATAGTGTGCTATTGGTTTATGAAAATGTTATACCACACAAATAGTATGTTTGGTGGTATGAAGACCGAGCAAATCCGTGTCACTTTTCATTTTCTTCTCAAAATTAAATGCATACCTTTTGGGTCGGCTGCTTGAGCGTCGGACTCGTAATCCAAGGGTCGCGGGTTTAAGACCCGCCTAGGCCAGCCCAGGTTGGCTGCTTTGATGTGAAAAGCACTTATAGCCAATTTCCTCGGCATGATATAGCCAATAATGAATCAAAAGTGCCCGAAAATTAGAAGAAAAAAAAAAAAGGAAAAATTCTTCATTGTAGTCAGTCTCAGATCAGATGAGAACAAACGATTTTCGAAAGGGTTTGTCAGAATTATTCATCTGAATATATTCGTTGTTTTGGCTACAGAACCTCGCAACAAATCAATTTATTTGAATACAATTTACCCATTCCATTGCTGGCATTGGTTGTGAATATACACCGATCACATATGTGTGATATAACTCTTAGGAAGTGAACGAAGTGTTTATGCACAATTGTCCTAAATAATATGTTCAATCTCCCAATGATATAACTGGGAACTAATCTAGTGTTACAAATGCGCTTAAAAATAAATGTATCAAATGTAGCAATGCAGAACATTTACCTTAAATGTACCCCCCCCCCAAAAAAAAAAATAATTAAAAAAACAAACAAAAAACAAACAAAAAAAAATTAAACCAACAAACAAACACAAAAGAAAACCAAAACAAAGGTAGATCTTATAATTACTAGCATAAGCATTGACATTTTCGCGCGACGCAAAGTGCATAATTACTTCGTCATTATACAAACAAAAATGAAAATGAAAGGAGCAAACAAACAACTTCTCCACCATCCCTTCCCAACAACCCAAACATCTACGATTTCTTTCAGTACAACAATTTTTGCATTAAAACAGAATCATCACTCAGATACTCTGTAATGCGATAGTTTGTATTTCATTGGTCCGCTCTGCCGCGCCAACTACTCCCGGTAAGTCACGTGACTAATAACACGTCGTACAGAGCATCACAATCTGATGTACGTGGGACAAACATTTTGAATTAAAATCACGCTCTCTCGCAGATCTTGAATTTTCTCACGCATTCTTAAAAATGATTTATATACTTTAAAGATAATGAATTTTGGGGTTTCAGACGTTCCCACATTGCTGGATGGGATTCCTAAAAATAGACTGACCATGACCTGAAATTTACTTTATTCGAATAAACACCCCCTCCCCTAAACACACACACACACACACACACACACACACACACACACACCGGGGCTTCGATCCAGGACGCCGACCACAGAGCTTCTTTCCCCTGAAGATGATCTCAGTCGTGACACTTGTTGATGTGGCATCGACAGCTCTGCAGGCGCGTACATGCCATTTGAATTATAATCGACTTTTTAAATAGGTCATTTTGGGCAGCCATACTCTGTTTCAGCTAAACAGTGCATTTATAGTTACTTTTAGCACAATCATCCATAGCAGGGAGATTTGCAACTGACCACAGGGTCAAAATATATCGGTAACCTCATATAGCGGTAGGGGAGACGCAAGGGCCATATTGGGGGAAGCCATATTGCGAGTCTGCAGCAAGAAGAACGCGTCTTCATATAGTGTCTAGAAATGCAATTTTATGTCATCGATATTTTACACGGAAATAAAAAGGGTTGGATCAGCTTTTTGGTTTCACCCAACTTTTGTGAGAAAATTATATTTTGGGCGAGCAGCATTGAGTCCAAACGAAGGGAGTGGCATCGACAACAAAAGATTATAGATGTCTGTTTTAAGTAATATAAGATGTGATTGAACTGGCAATAAATATGATTAAATGGGATATCTACCAGATTGATATCGATGGAAATGCGTTTTACACTGTTCATGTGTTTTCTTTGGTAGCTTTCGTTTGTAAACAAAATCTTCCCGAAATTTTCATTTTGTTGTAAAAATTGAAACGTTGACTAATGACCATAAAATGAGAAATATATATCACTAATAAAAAAAAATATAATTCTGAAAGACGACATCATGTTACTGCTGTACATTGGCAAACATACCTCCGATCAATAGAAAGGGCAAAAGGAATTAAAATAATAACCAATATTTAAATAACCTATTTGAAATGCGTAAGTTTTTTTTTTTAGACGTTTATTTTCCCAACGGACGAAATTCCAGTAAGTCTTCTTTGATGGATGGAACGGTTCCCTTCTGTTCTTTATATGAAACATCAAAAGCATGAATCTAATGGTCCTTGATGAGACGCAATTAGACTGGTTGAAACTAAATCTAAAACAAACATACTTCAATGACCTCAAATTATTTGCTCCAAAGCTTTTTAAGTGTATCTGATTGTGTACACATTAGTAGTGCTGATATATTATAGCGTCCTACATGCATTCTCGTCTTACAATTCTAGGTCTTAAAATATGTAACAGAAAGAAGTAAAACCATCAATTTAAGTAAAATCAACAAATTAGTTATTTCTCTACAATACAAAGCGAAAATTCAAGAGACTCTTAGTATTGTGAATTAAATCCCGAATAATCCTAAATATTCTATTGCATGTTCAAAACGTTTCGTATGGATTCCAACAGTCTTGTCTTGAATTGGCTTATTTAGCACAATGATGCAATATATAATAACTTTGAATGAGGTCATACTAATCACATAAGAGTGCATATAATTTCTAAAGTCAATGAACACTACTAATTCCAATGAATAGTTAAACAAACAATTCCTCTCGAATTCCATCTGGTGTCAAGAACACAACTGCAAACTGTGATCATGGATTTTCACAGAGTGATATAGCCCAGGAACGAATATATCAAGTCCATATTTATACATATTTTCCCCTGACCTAGATGTGGATCATTCCATTGGAAAATTCAATCTGATTATAAACAAGATTAAGCCAAGAATGGTTCAAACTCATCTGTTGTATAAACTTCCTATTTACAACTTACAATCCTGGACAAAGTTTAGCTATGTAACCATTTCATTTACAAATGACCATTAACTCAAAGAGCAAGCTACAATCATCATGCGTACAATATGGATATACATAGCACATCTACCTAGTACCGACCAGTCAGTTGTATTAAATGGGATTTTTTTCCCTTCACCATCTTAGTTTTTAAAGACTCAAATTCTAATGCAGTTTAGACTGATTTACGCGTATGGAGACGAATTAAAACTATGTTAGCTATGACTTACGCTGCAAAAAGTGAATTCATTTTCGAAGTATACTGCAGACAACAAGTAGTTTCTTAGCAATTTATGTACATTTATTTTGAATGACATGTTATCGTCTAAAGAAGCTTTCAATATGATATATATATATATATATATATATATATATATATATATATATATATATATATATATATGCAGATTTCAATAGGTAACCTTTACAAAATTGTATGACTTCCGATTTTCTTCGTTTTGACAGTCATTTTATTATTTACAAAAATAATGATTTTTTTTCTCCTTCAGATTAGTGATTAGTGGGAAACAAGTGTTATAGCTGGCTTCAGGACATGGTTTTGGGTGTTTACTTTATCAAATACTAGTAATGTATGGTATGCGACATAAATATAAGTCATTCTGTATGCAAGTAAATGAAATAATAATAATACTACTACTACTAACAACAACAACAACAACAACAACAACTACTACTGCTACTACTATAATTACTACTACTACTGCCACTACTTTTATTACTGCTAATAATAACGATGACGATGATGATGATGATGATGATAACGATGATAATGATGATAACAGTTAAAGTACTAATAATACTGGTGCAAATGTTGACAGGTTTTGCAATTAAACGATAACGTGCATGCGATTATGAATAGAATGCAGTTACGTATGCCACATGAAATAAAATTTGGACCCTGATTAAAAGTATACAAATCATCCAAATAAATACGCATCAGTGTTACTCTTCAGAACTACGTTCTCAACAATGTCACTTATTTCCATCTCTATTATTTTGATCCTAAGTTGTATATCACATTTATTGCAAATTAACGATGAACAGTTTTATTTTTAATCGTCTGAAATTAGACGGCAACTCTAGTCTGCTTCACAATCTGGACCAGAACACCCAATTAAGGGTGTGTATGTGTTTTGTTCCCACTTCATTCTGTTGTAAAGGATTAAATTTCTGAAGTTATTGACTTTATACTTGTATTTAATAACAATTCCATTTCGTAGGGGATCAGTCTATGGAAACCGGAATCAAAGAGACGCTTGAGACGAATCTCTTGTTTGAATTTGCGTGGTAGACGGTCTCCGTTGTCTCTTATTCTAATCAGACATGACAGTTATTAATAAATCTCTAATCAAAGATGACATCGATAGTTTCTTTTATTAATTGATTATTTTGCTACCAGGACGATTACAAAGCACTGACGTAAGAAGTAAGTTTTGCATAATTTAATCCTGAAATATCTACAGTGAAATGATATGTTAGTTGATGTCAAGTAGGTGTCTCTGTGTCCTACAATTTAGATGTTAACGAGTGGAACTGAATATGTACTTGAAACACATTTTATTAAGCTTTCGATAGACATGTCCTAGTCATTCCATCATTGCAGAAAGGTGAAAGAAGTCATGCGGCCACATTACGAAAATTCAATGAAAGGAAAATAGCATTATATATTATATCTGCGCATGCGCAGTGCAGTATTTTCAAATCAATCCATTAGTATAGGTATACAGCAGTACTAAAATAAGAAGAATAATGTTTAGTGTACAAGCGCAACAAACCAAACCTAAGGTTTTGGGATTCAATAAAACTAGTGGACAAAATGGCGGATTGAATACAAATAATAAGTTGATAATGGCACAAAGCAACATTTTACTGAATTCAACCGGTGTCAAAGAGATGTTTCATTAGTTATTCATTGAATTTAGCCGGTTTCAAAGAGATGATATCAATGCTAACTTGGTTAAACACATCAATGTTGACTTGGTTAAACATGGCAGCAATAATGTTGGTATCTAACGACAATGCCAAGCTGTCTAGAATAATATTTCCTCAGTCCTGCTTGAAGATCTGACAGAAATTGGTAAGGTTCATTCACGGTCCGCTTATACGTTGTAGCCAATGAGATAAAGCGTTTTAAATTCGTGCTAGGGAGAGTTATTGTATGCAACGATATGTTCCAAATGATGTGCTGCACCTTTTAGAGAACTTGAATGTTGTAATTTGACTGGTGAACCACAAGGTCAACAAAATATAACGATTTATTGATGTCTATCAACTGTCTAATCAGATTCGAGATAATGCCTGTGTTTTGCTACGTCTTAACATATGTAACAGAAAGCAATTGATAAAATTGTTTAAGTATAGTTCAACAAACAACTTATTTCCAAGAATACAAACTGAAAATTCATAAGACACTTACGGTATTGTGAATTAAATTTTAAAAGATCCTAAATGTCCTAGCACAAGTTCAAGAATATACAATGTTCAAATAGCATTGAATGTCCTGATGTACCAATATTCTTGAATGTCCCGATATACCCATAGGTGTGTTGATAAACCGATGACGCAATCAAGAATTATTTTAATGAATTCACAAAAATCTCGAAGTAGTGTTTTAATCAAACGGAATGAGAACTTTATTAATTCCAATTTAAAAAAAATGAATTCTTCTATAATTATATCTGGACACAGCGACTAACTCTGATAACAAATGGATTCTACAGACCGATCTTAAGATATGAATGAATTATTTGTTTTTCAAGTCCCCTATAAATACAACTTTGCTTGACCTAAGACGCAATGGAATGGACTGGAGTTCAGACGGGAAATTCAGCTAAATCTTAAACATGTTTAGGCTTAAATTTAAATACTACTCAACATCTTGTTTATAAGCATGACAAAAGTCAGGTATGCAAACCTTTATCTACAACTATAAATCACTGACAAAAGTGAGACACACAATAAATTTACAATACAAGGAGAAAAAGTGTGGTCAAAACTTGTTGTATGACAATATTTGTGTTTTTTTTAATAAAAAAAATTGCTTTTAAATTCAAACAATTACCGATATTCAAAATAAAAGTGTTAATTTCTCAATCTCAAACATAACATATATTATGAAATAATTTAGAAAAGATGCATACTTACAGACTACATTTAATTATGTAAACTTCGAGATAAGTATCATCATTCCTGATAACAAGATGACTAAAATAGTTCAATATTAAATTAATAAAAGATTAAGAGAAGAAGGTTTGGTGGCGCAGTACTCGAGCATCCTGGATGTTGATTTTGATCTCTATACATCTATAAATATAGCAGTAAGCGCACGTGCTTTGCGAAACCTTCACGCATCCACTCGCTCAGGAGATATGACAATGCTTGATGAACCACACAACCAAAAAACAGAACGATTTATACCAACATTCTGATGGTGATTATCAATGCACTTGTGATTGGTACTAGCTTGATTATTGCATTAAATTCTTAAACATTCTATTATGACTACATTATGAGAGAGATCGAGAGAGAGAGAGAGAGAGAGAGAGAGATCGGGAGAGAGAGAGAGATCGAGAGATCATGGACATTGGACTCAACGCAGCTGTAACAAATATCACACATGATTCATTCGAAAGGATCTTGGAGTGTATTCTGATACCATTATAGCGGAACGGATAAAGTCATTATTTTTCAGGGTTTGCAACCTAGCAATATAAAATATCTCTGCAACTTTACAAGATGTGCCCAAATAGTTTATTCCCAGAGCTTCAAACTAAGGTACACTGTACAAAAGCCATAAAGTGTTTCTTTTTTTTGCACCGATAACCATTGCATATGGCTCGATGTAAGAAACGAGAATTGCAAAGAACGCACAATAAACTAGCTGATATACAACAATGTATATACCTGCAAAGCAGGAACAAACAAAACGTTTATGCCCACAAAGCGTATATTTGTTTTGTGTCCGATACTCAGCTAAAAATTCAAGACAATTATCTTAAAACAAATATGTTTTTAGAAATAAATCGTGGTAGAAACAATGCGGTGTGCATTTAGCACAATAAACAGCACTAGCAGTATGTACATGAACAATTAATGCTCGATGCACTTTCTAAATTTTCACTGATACTGGTATGACCATTCAGGACCGCTCTGGTGGCCTAAGTGGTTAGAGCGTCTGCCTCGTATGCGGTAGGTCGCGGGTTCGAACTTCGGCCGAGTCATACCAAAGACTTATAAAAAATGGTACTTGCAGATGCCTTGCTTGGCGGTCAGCAATAAGAGGTTAGTGTTAGGACTGGTCGGCCTGGTGTCAGGATAATGTGACTAGGTGGGACATGATGCTGCGTGTCTGTGGCATGATGTCACAGTGCTAGACATCACTATATATTGCCACACTGCAGACATCGTAGCTATATTACTGAAAAATTGCTAAAGTTACGTTAAAAATCCAAATCACACACACACACACACACACACACACACATACATGACCATTCAGCAATAAAATATATCTTAATCTAAATGTGACCTGGTACTGTGGAATAGAAGAGTGTGCGGCGTAAAAAGATAATTTACAAATTGAGAACAATGACAAAAGTGTGAGCGTTTTATGGTTTTCCTGTTATTTTGTTTTACCTTTTTTCTTTCTGATGGTCCTTTAAGTATCTTATGTGACACAAATTACAGTTGCTTTACAAAAATGGAGCATGTGCCTTTTTCGCCAGAAAGAACTCTTTCATCCGTTTATCTCAATAATATTTGTTTTGGTAGTATTGTCAAAATTTGTACGAAGAAGTTATAACCCTTTCATTGAAACCGTTTATACCCTTCACCTGTTTCCAATAACCGTAGATACCCTTCACCTGTTACCAATAACCGTGTATACCCTTCACCTGTTTCCAATAACCGTAGATACCCTTCACCTGTTTCCAATAACCTTGCATACCCTTCACCTGTTTCCAATAACCGTAGATACCCTTCACCTGTTTCCAGTAACCGTGTATACCCTTCACCTGTTTCCAATAACCGTAGATACTCTTCACCTGTTACCAATAACCGTAGATACCCTTCACCTGTTACCAATAACCGTAGATACCCTTTCACCTGTTACCAATAACCGTAGATACCCTAGCCACATATGTCAAAGATAAAGGCTTTTGTGCTGAATAAAAAAGGCTTACTTTTTCGTTAAAGACAGCACAGTGTTCACGAAAGGGTCATGTAACATATATATATATATATATATATATATATATATATATATATATATATATATATATATATATATATATATATATATATATATATATATATGTAATATTTACGTATCTAGTAACAAATCAATCCTTACCTGCGAAATCCGGTCTTTTAGTAAGTGGTAAAAATGTTACGTATTTGTGGAAATGCGAAATCTTCATGAAGTTAGTCAATACAAGAGTCACGTAGTGGTGTTTAGGTATCGTTATCTAGAGAATGATCGGCCATGGTGATTTTCAACGGTATGAGTGAGTAAATGATAAAATAAACGATGAAATTAATGGGGCGGGGGAAATTATCAGAAACATGAGCAGAGATATAAAATAGAACAACCAGAGCCTCTGTATGAAGACTCGCAATTTAATCAATTATATAAACATAACGAAATTGAAAATGACATGTGAATGATACACTTTCTCATATAATTAAATTACCAAATCTATAAAAATTTCAGTTAGCCGTCCTGTTTATAACGATAAGACAAATTTCATTATTAAGTCGAGTAAACGATTGAACTCAAATCGCTCAGCATGCATGCATAATCTGGTTGCTTGCCGGTCCTTAAAAGTTAGTTGGTGAAAGGTTATAGTCGACGTGTTCCTTTTGCTCCTCTCTCCAGCCTCATTTAGGTTCAACAACCGTAGTTTTTCTCTTCTCTGTGCTCTGTGTGGCTACATATATGGAGCTATTTCTCGCTGTACTTTCCGAGACTCGCTCTCTTCTATGTAACAGACTCTCCCTTTAAGTTCCGTGTCCTACAAACTTCCAGACACTCGTTCCTTGGACAATATAGAACGAGAGAATGCTTGTTTTTACTACCAGGAAGCCAAGACTTCTCCTTCCTGGGAAATCGTGGACTGACTCATTTGGCGACGGAAACTACTTAACACATTGAATTTCGTCTGTGAGCAGATTCATCTTATGTGGCTTTCCCAATCAGGATTAAATTTATCTAACCGACGAAAATCAACACACGCCCATCGAAGTTGAAATAGGTCTCTATTTCACCCTATTACATAAACTTCTTCCTGAAAAATCTCACTTATTACAAATGGCACAAATTGTCCCTGGACTGCGTCGACTTTGTCGTTTTTCTGCTGCTTAAACCCAAATTCACCTTGCTCTCCATCTGTGTGACCATTACCCCAATTAGAAATCAATAATTCTCCCAAACCAAGGGTGTTGAACCATTACCGTTAATGACTTATTACGGTATTTAGCCATTAGTCAATTTAATTTGTTTCGTGTAAACTGACTGCGGCAAGATTTACTCAATGGTATTGGTGGATGAATGATGAGCTATAGGATTATTACACCGTACAAAATTATTGGGTGGGTAATATACCTTTAATTCTCCGCTTACATTTCAAACATTGAGCGTTGCTTCCATAGTGTTGACACCATAAATGACATAATTAGCCAGTAATGCAACGTTCATAACATGATTGGTTACATACCTTGTCAGCTCCACATCAATGCCTCGTCAGCTTGGGTAACATCCATACATGTGAATATATATTTTGTACAATACTGAGCGCATCGTAATATAATATATATGCTTTTGCGAGGTTTGTGAACAACTATATAGTTGAATAAAATAATGGTTGATGAATTTGTCTGCCTCGTGTTAAATAATCAACAACGTAAAGCGGCAACGCAAGTCCACAGTTATCAAAATGTGATAAATGATTGGGAGTCTCAGCATGTGCAATCGAATGAGTGACAAGTCATGTTCTTAAATCTAGGTCAACAGTACCGGTTTCCCGTATGCGTTACATCGTCAACGCAAATTAATTTGGCATAGAGCACCTCGTAAATGTCAAAGTGACTCTACCATAGAGAGTATATCAAGACTAGATATTATACGCGTAGTCTACTGCGAGTTGCACTGGGCAGTCGAATATCTCTGTCTGAGGGAATTTTGAGACTTGTCCCTGGCAATCGTAATCATTTTGTTTTTTATTCGTCCTCGTGAGGTTCCCTCTCTAACGGTCTTATTAAACGCCATTGTACATGTTGTTAGAAATCCCGTTAATGCCACCGAATTTGCACACACTGGAGCCGCGGCAGCTAACAGGACTGGAATGGTCGCCAGCACTGGAATTATTCCTACTGTCCTTTGCAGCTGCATCATTTCTGATTTGGATAACTTTAATGTCACTGATGTGTTACTTTGTTTGCCCCTATTAGGCTCATTAAACAGTCTTTGGGTCAACCACACTGGGACAATTCCAATTACCTTTGTTAGATGATGCCTTCGTATGACCACTCATTCGTTGATTATTGTGTTTCTTTTTATCGCAAGCATGTTTTCGTTGAGGCCGAGCCGACATTATTATTTGAAAACGTATTAGATCAATTACTGTCAATTTTCCATAATCGCCTTAAGGATCCTAATTCGATCATTCGAGTCCTTCAACATCAAAGTCTTCTGAGAGAGAATCACATCATAGCATCGGCAACAACCGGTTCCAGTCACACCTACATGTGCACGAAAATACATGTCAATCACGGATTGTCTGAACAATTCCAGGTGTTCAAAGCCATGCTGTTAAATTTGACATCAATGTCAATATTTTGATGCCGGTCCTGATCGACCATAGCGTTTGATATGCACGTTCAATATGTAGTAAAAAAAAACAACAATTCGTCAGATGGTTCCTGATGAACATTTTACGGCAGAAAACGTCAGTCACTTCTAAGTTGTCAAACATCAGCTTGCTATGGGCTTGGTCATTACTTCGATTTCTATTTTGAAACTCCATGAGCACATGGTTTTGTGCGGTAAGACTAAGTTTGGTACTTATTTGCCATGTAAATTGTCCCACAATATTGCTTGCTGAGTACGCATCTGTGTTATTTGCGATAAATTATAATGTTGAAGTGATTCCAGACTGCATAGTAAGTAAATTTAATAGAACCGACATCATGAACGTTAATGTTGATAACTCACTGTTACCAGCAGCGTCTTCTCTACGCCAAACGCATCCGTTCTAACAACGTTTGTAACAATGGATTTGCCCAGCGCCAAGCACGATGTCTTGGAGCCTGTTTTGATTATTGTGTGAGAGTCCTCTCAGATAAGCAGTGACATTAGTCCATTTAGAAGAAGGCCAAATTGCAATTGGACGTAGAGATGGCGCTGCTGGTAAAGTTGAGTTCTCAAAATCAACATTATTGACGTCTTTGCAAATAATCCTTGGAAAACATCACGCAGGCCAGTTCAATATTTAGGTCTTATCTCGTACATGCACTAGGTAATTGTTTTAGGCCTGAGAATTGGGTCATTCTTGGTACCTTCACTAAATACGTCCCGATTCGTCCACGATTGCAAACTGACAATGGGGCAAACACGCGTGGGATACCGACCACGCTTAATGTCCTATCGTATAACCGTTATGTATGTAAAGTTCATGGTATTCTAAATCAATTCAACGAAATATCCATGATCATTATTAGTATTGCAATCGTGTACGTGTTTGTTAATGTGAATGTGCATGATCGGTCTACTGAAATGCACCAAGAAGCAATGGCTGCGTCATCGCCCATCCATAAAGATGATTGGTGTAATATACATAAAGTAACTGTTAGGGGAAGAAAGGGTTATACCCCACTGTGGTTGTTTTGTTTGCACGCGAGTATTGATTGCTTTCCATTGATATAATTTCAAAGTGAGCGTCCAATAAACAGATTGTATCAATAAAAGTGACCAATTCCATCTCGATTTTAGGTTTTCAAAACCATACATTCCATGCCTTTTCAAGTTACGAAATGTACGGGGTATAACTTATATACTCGCATAGCCCTGTCACGAAACGCTTTAAACACATCCGCGTGCAATAACACATTGGTGAGCAAATACAGAACGTGATCGTTACCAATGCATGATTATAATCACTGGCGGGAATTTCTTCGCGATGTTGTATTTGTTTAGTTTTGGTCATTTACAGGAACATTAAGACATTCAAAGTCCGTATGGATGATATACAGTGCTTTTATTGTTCGTTCCACCGCTGTAGACTTCAAAACGCTGTGGTTTTCGCTGGTTCCACCGCAGTAAAAGTCATTGTCAGCGAGCATATTTTGTTGGGTGCAAAATGCAGACATGGAACGTTTGCACGAAACTTTCTACCCTCGCACTTACTATGGGCATTATTATCGTGAGAGATATTTGATTCAAACATAATATTAACGCGACCCTGAGTCATGCAATAATAATACATCAATATTAAATTGCCTTTTGTATATGTGAGGGTTGTTGAATTGGTTGCAGCTCTTTGTTCTCAACAAACACAATGACAGCGGTGTAAAGGTTAAGTCGTTCAAAATTAATATTGTCAGTAACGTGTGCAGGAATTTAATATTCTTGATTTGACCTAACCTAACCAAGGTGTTGTTATTATTTTTCTGTATGATCAATTGCTGGATGCAATGCCGACAAAAGAGACCATTCAAGACATCGGTGAGCAGAGTTGTTCGCATTTATTACTGACCACGGTGGAATGCAAGCTGGTATTAGAATATAACTTGATTCACGATTCAGTTGTGACAAGGAAATATCCACTTTAACTCGCATGTATCTGTGACGAGTCCATCCCGATATGGTGTATTTTTCAAACTTGTTCGAATCTTTTCAATACCTTGTTGATTTCGTCATTAAGAGCCTCGGTGTCTTTACGGTTTAAGATTATAAGTGGACCACCATAAAATCATGGTGTTGTGATCTTAAATCCATCCTTATTTGGCGGCACGATTGAACGGCATAATTAAATCTGTATTGAGAATAATATCCGCATAACTTCTGCGGTGAAATCGTTGCAACACGAATATAATTTTAGGAATCATATTTCGAAGAAGTTGAGTGGTGTCTTTGATTGGTTTATATGGCTGTAGAACGTTTGCCACATGATTTTCTAATTTACTATTGCACTTGTGAAATCTAACGCCGAGTACTTGTAACTGCAGTACTCTGGTGGCTGTAGAAATAGCAATGATATGTTTAATACGGCGACGGCGATCTTGCTTCGAACACACTCAGCAGCTGCTACAATATGACTACGAGCTTCAGGCCGTTCAGCGTTAATACCTAGACTATTTCATTTTCTTTGGTGTCTGTTTACGCAATATCGTCAGTTTTTTTCTTCAATTCTCACCAAATCTCGCGTCTCTCTGCGTGGGTTCGAGTCTAGGATTCAGCCAATGTGGTTATGTGAGAAAGCTTGCCAGTACCTTCTCGTGGGTCGGTGGTTCTTCCCGGGGTTTTCCCGGGTTCTTCCTCCACCATTAATACTGGCCGCCATACATAGCCTATCGTATGCTGAAAAATGGCGTTAAACCCAACAACAACAACAACAACATCAACAAATCTTCGTCCACGAGCGCGATAACACTCGCGAACAGATCTGCATGGACGGAAAAACTAATTATGTGACTTGACTACGATATCATATTTAATACACGGTATAGCTTTTAGAAAATGTGATTTACAGTATTAGTAATGGCATGTTCTGCCGCACAGTTATAATGTGTCAAGGCATACACCTTTGCCGTAATTGCGTTCAAATGCCATTGTACATGTTATATATGTAACCTTTATTCTCAGTTTTTGGTATCTCGTCCTTTTTTATACCCTATGTAGATCGTGGTGTAGACGTAAACGTTTCAGAATCTAAAGGATGTGCCTATAATTATATAAAAAATTGACTATAAGGTACATTTTCCTCCACATTTACAGCAGTACCGTCAAGTACCGCAAATATTACAGTGTGAAGTGGCACACCAACTCGTACATTTCCTTATACACATTTGTACCCAATAACCTCAAGCGAGGGTGAAACCTATATGGATAATCAGTGGATGCCATTCCATGATAAAATAAATAATCTTTAGTGAATTTATTACAGAACCAGCTCTTTTGAATCTATCTCGTGGTATTTGTTTTTGTAATACATTTTTTTTTTTTACGGTACATGTACATGTATATGTATGCCATCGTTATATACATGCTAAAAACATATATCTAATGGATTTACCCTTCGCGATCTTAAGTACTATACTTTACTGAGTTGATGTTTGAATGTCTTCGCCATCATTATCCTTTTCATTATCTGTACTCAACGTTACAGTCTTTATTACTTCTTTCAATATAGACTTTCCGGACTTTTCCTGACTTTTCTGATAATCGTGGCAGCGTTTACATTGTTACTGCTTCAAAAAATTCCCAAATTAATTAGTTTATCAATATGCTGCGGATATGAGAACTGAAAGGTCCATAAATGTGTGTGCGTTTGTGTGTTTTGTGTGTGTGTGTGTGTGTGTTTTGTGTGTGTGTGTGTGTTCAATCTTGGTCTACTTGAATATATGGCACTAATATATTTTATTTACTTTTGATCGGATATATGAATGCGACCGAGAAATGAAGGTTGCATGTGCTTCAAATATATCAGCTTATCTTCAAATGAAACACAACCTCTGCATAATGTAGAGCCACTAGAGGGTATCTGCAATACAAATTTGCATTTTCCGATGAGATAAGTATTTGTGCACCCACCTGACAGCTCTCCATTCTTACCTACTACATGAATCCGATAACACGTCGCTAAACACACATGCGTGTGTGAAGTGTAATCGAGACATGCATGTAGTGAACTTTCTTAACGACAGAAGGGTCTTTGTTCAGCCCTCCCGACTCGGTTGATGTATGACATGAAGGAGAGCTAGTTCAAGAAATAACATACAACTGTTTGAACTAGAAACGTTCAGATGATGATATATTTGCAGTTTCTGTCGCACGTTTTGAACTTAGGTGATTCATACCCTGTCAGCTCGTGCTTGTTTGACATCAAGGACGACATCACAACAGTACTGCAAGATGTAAGTTCATGTGACTCGTTAATGCAAAACACAACAAAGTATAGATTAAGTCAGCTTTTACACGCGTTTTTCCAATTTAAAATTAGAATGATCAATTGTTCCATAGATATGAGTCAATGCTTATTATTCTACAACTGTCTGGTAAGGAAAGCCTTTATTTACTGCTCTTGTGGTTATGTTATGCGATAAACAATCTATATATCGATCAAGACTCTAAATAGATGATCGGTCGCTATTGACTACTGATACGATTATCTTATGAAATGCGCTATATATCGATTAATAATCTTTCTGGTGATAGCTGATGAATAATCGTTGTCTTTATTTTCAGAGCCTGAGAGAGAGAGAGAGAGAGAGAGAGAGAGGGGGGGGGGCAGTTTTGAAATGTCACCGATAATGATTTGGAAAGGACCCGAAGCAACCATGCTATACTGATCTGCCGGCAATTTGAGTTCGATCATTCTCTCGATTATATAATTAACTTTGTTTTGTATGACGGAACGGCTAATTGCAATTCGCTTGACCTTTGTAATTCTATTCTTCGGAGAAAGTTTGTCATTCAAATGTCAGGTTCAATTTCAGTTTATGTAAATGATGAAATTATTATATTCTGCATACAGGGACTCGTGTTGTTCTATTCTATATATTTGCTCAGATCTCTGCTACTCCATCCACTAATTCATTAATTTCATATTTTGGTAATTCTTTGCCCAATCTGGGCAATAACACCGCGATTCTTTAATAACGACAACCAAAGCACCATATAAGTGGAGGATCGCACATATCTACCACTCTCTGACATCAACGTACAATTAGGTCCGTCTACCTTTTTTCTCAGTTTCTTCCATTCTATCGTTTTATTTATTATATACTTAAGTTTGAAATAAAGAGAAAATTTTCATGTTTTTTGTTTCATTCTTATTTGTTCACATGTGAAAATATAGGATTGCTCATCATGCCATGCGACGCTTGATTGTGAGTGCCCACCGATGCTTTACCTGCACACTAAAAAAAATGAGTAGGCCTACTTTGCTAGCTGGAACAAATGTATAGAAACTGCCTTACATTACAGACATGTAAATTAATCTTTGATAAAGATATGTGACCCGACGCCTTTTGCATCTCTTAAGTTATTTCCCCTTAATTCCTTGACAACAACGAAAAAACCGCCTCATTGAATTGTTGAATCGGACTCGCATTGTTTTCAGATAAGGTCAAATAGTTTACAAAAAGACAAGAATGTAAATTATTGGGACAGATTAAGTAAATTCTGTCCTACTGCGTTCTTAGGTTACATATATTTATATCACCAGCTTATGAAAGTATGCCGAATTTACGAGGGGGGTTGGGGTAGTGTGTTGTATAGGTGAACGAGTTTAATCTTCTAACCCTCGATCCTACAGCAAACCTGGTATATAATAAAAAGAAAAGTTTCTTTTCCTACGTTAATATCGGATATATTTCATCTTGTGCTACCAAGCACTATATATTTTAACTTGTGGCGTCGCAACTCGTTACAATATCACGTGTTTTGGTACCTTACGATGAAATATATCGAGTATTGATATAGGAAGGGAAAATGTCCTCAATTTATTTGTTTTTCGTTTTTCTTTTTTGGCTTCTTTCTTGTTTCTTGGCCTTTCTTTCTCTTTTATCCTTCAGTCGAAGAAGGATAGCGAGCGCTCAAACAAATTGAAAAACTGAGCAGGTTGTTTGAATTGTGATTAATCATAGATTTCAACATGACGCCGCTGCAAGAAGAACACGACACCTAATAAAACTTTCTTTACTTCCAGGTTCCACTGATAAAGACGTAACTTGCAAAAGCGGTGCAATGGAGGTGACACCAAGTGCAACTTAAATGCATACTTAATTTGTATCGACTAACAGCGTATCACATCGGGGCAATGTCTCAACTTTCCTGCACAATATGCCTATCGAATGTCAGCAACGACAACACTTACCAGTTTTAGTCAAGGGGATTACTGGTCCGCAGTTAGGACAACCGAAAGAACGAATCCTTTCGATTTATTTAAGTTAGATACATATCCGATCTACTGATTGATATAATAAAGGAAACTAGAAGCGTGTAAAATTGCCTCTAACAACAGTAGCCTTTAGGGATGAGTCGATTTATAATAGCGGAAGATGTTTTCTCTATAGTGCTTGCTAAAATGACTGATCGATAAGGAAACACTGTAAGTCGATTACAGAAGCTAGTGTAAAACTCTAGGATTCACGTACATTCATTGGTCACTTTACAACCCTTATCCTAATTCGTGTTGCTTACAACAGTGTCAAATGTTTGTCCTATGACGAATTTTGAAACAACACGTATGCACGTAAAGATTCATTACGAACGTTTCAACGATTGTGCTCTTCCAAGATAATTTTTTAAAAGAATGCCAAACAATGTCTGCGTCTTTTTAAATCATCGTGTTAGAAAACGTGTCGTCTGAATAACGTGTAAATTCAATCTTAAGCTCTGGGCAGTCAAAAAAATGGACTGCGAATGGCGGAAGCATTACCACCTCATGCAAAATTCAATCGCGTATGACTACGTTACGTCGCATAAGATCATTCACAATTAGAAAATAATTCATATTGTAATTCAGTTATGTGTTAATACAAAAATGCGTTTATCTCTCATTGTAAATGTAGCTGGTCTTAACTACGTCAAAAGATTCACGGTTGGTTAGATACGAATTATGTTCTAGTTGATATGAGGGCGTTATCTAGTATGCATAGGAAATTATCTTTCGACACAGCGGTAAACTAGCAATGAAATTAAACTAGAGTAACTGTGACAATAAATAATTACGTCTAGACGATTTACAGGTAAAAAAAATAGGTACAGGTATTACAGGTACAGGTATAGCTCTCTCCCCATGAAGAACTTTGGTGCAATAATTGTTAATATAAAGTTCATCATCTAAGAAAACGTACTTAGGTTTTGTAGGCCAACGTCATCATTTTCTTTCTTCTTATTCTTCTTGCATTGCCAGTTATTATACTTCCACAATTACCACTACTAATTCTACTAATAATGATATTCCTTATTTACTACTACTAGCAATTTTTAAAATTGTATTCTTTATTTTCTTCTTCTTCTTCTTCTTCTTCTTCTTCTTCTTCTTCTTCTTAATCTTTATCTTATTGTTCTTCTCCCTATTGGTGATGCTTTTCTTCTTCTTCATCTTCTTCTTCTTCTAGTCCTTATCATCTTGTCTATGGTACTGAATATATATTTTGTTATTTACATACATGAAGCTTAGCAAAATGTATTTCTGATAACGATATAAATAGAAAACAAAAATTTGAAGGATAAGTTTCTGAGTCCAAATTAAACTATTTTAATTTTAAAAAGAATTAACATATCAGAATTCTGGTTTTTATTAACATATCAGAATTCTGGTTTTTATTAACATATCAGAATTCTGGTTTTTCAGATGTTGACCTATTTTCGCTATGTGTTGATAGAAAACAATAAATGATGTGGATTTTTTTTAATGGTAATACACCAATTTCGTGTTGCAAAGTTGGCATTGAGGGATTTATTTTAACGTCTTAGATTGAAACCTGATGAAAAAGTTTCCTCTGGCTTCAAATGCATTGCCAATGCCGCATCTAGACCGATCTCGAAACACAAAATGGGAAAAATGATTTTGTTTGATACAAAGACCACACTACACAACAATGGAACAAGAAACACGTACACAAAATTGCTTACATGGCTTTTATTAAGAACTTAGATTTACTCCAGTCTCTTGAATGCTACTATCCGTGTTACAATTAACGATATAACAACATGTTAAATTTTTTGTTTGGAAAGCTATCACGCAAATTGGTATAGAAATTCTTGTCTTAGTGAAAGAAATGTTTTCGTCCAGATGGCGTGCATGAATTTAGAACGTACCAGTAATGTACAATTCAGAAAATGTGTATCTGTCTTCTATGGTAAGAATTCTTTTATTTGTTCTTCTTTGTATTTATATTTAAAACACCCAACATATTTATAGATTTCATCATGATCTGAGAGCAATTGTCAGAATACATGACACATACTACAGATTTTTCCAATACACTTATGGTGTTGTTGCTTTTCTCAATCAAGGAATTAAGTCACATTTAACACATAGGTGTTGTTCATTTTGCCGTGACTTATCTAGTTCTCTACTGAACCAAGTCCAACACAATTTATTATCGCACACAGCTGCAGTGATGTGCTTACGGGCAGTCTTTGTTTCACAGACGATTGCAATTGCTTGTGAAAATGCTTTGTCTTGGTTTCTCTGCACTAAGTATACTAACGGAATTGTAACGGGCATCAGATAGGGGAAGGGTCTGTGCTGCCACCATCTTTAGTCATGTCACGCACCAGTCTAAGTTTCTTTGACATGTCCTTATTTATTTCAGATGTAACTTTTTGCTTCTTTATTTGCAGTCGTTTACAAACCACTCCAAGCTGGAGGAGGTGCGCATATCGATGTCAGCAAGAGATTGGCCCTTGTATTTCCCATTGTTACCTCTTGAAGTCCAACCTGGAATCCCAAGTTAACTAGTCAGCCTGGTGTCAGGATAATGTGGCTGGGTGGGATATGATGCTACCTGTCTGCGACATGATGCCTCATTGCTAGTCATCACCACCAACTGCCACACTGCAGGCATCGTAGTGATATGACTGGATTTATTTTAAAGCTACGTTAAAAATCCAAAATCACATTACAGTTCTTGGCTACTCATATGCAGTGCATGACAAATCATGACGCTGTGTGGGGTATCTATGATAGGATTAGTACGGGTGACTTAAGTTAGTTAGTTCTTGCGCAGCTTATGGCAAATTATATTTATTAAGAATTTCAGAGAAAAACAACTTTTAAATTACAAATTTTCAGTTAAAATGTAATAAGAAAATTACATTATTATCAACTTTGAAATTTTGTCAACGATTTGGGAACTAGGCTTGGTCTCATATTTGAGATTGTGTGAAATATATTACGCTCTGATTTGGAATCAAACCCGTTAACAGTTTTCGTTCCGTTGCAAAATAAAATACTGTCCTCTCAAGAATGCAAATGACATTGAAACATTTATTTTTCAAGATGAAGGTCTGGTTTGTAACTGAAGAAATTCCGGACTGACTCTAATGGAAAGGTAATGTAGTGTTACGGCATCTTAGCTGTGTGAATGGGTGCATTTTATGCATTTCACAGGGGTCAGAGCAGGAAAAATACTTCGAGGCAGTACACAGTTAAATAAATAGTTCATATTACAATTCAGAGTTTATTTGGCTTTGCCGTTCACTATGAACTGCTCTTGGCAAGAATTGATTTTACCGTGGAATAATTGGGAAGGACTCATTCTTTTTTATTTTTGAGATGCCTTTGTTTGATGTTATTAAAGTACAAATGGACATGTAAAGTAAGTGTGAAATATGGCCCCAAACTATGTATGGATTTCACTGTAACGTCGCCGTCTTAATAAGAGGGGTGGCTAATTGGATTAGGCTGGCGTTATCTAGGGAAAGCCCTCCCTCGATTTTATAGCCCGGTGGGAGTGGAAAGATAGAATATCAACAGAGAACTGAGCAAGACTATTGGGAAGAAATTATGCAATATAAGCCCCCTTAGACAAGAAAAATAATAAAATTTAATTAATAGCAATTAATAGCAGAAATTCCAATTCAATTTAAGTTATGTCAACAGAATTTAATAGCAGTGTCTAATTTGGATTTATTTCATTACATTAACGAGTGGTGAAAAGAGCATAATGTCCACTACTGATTGCATCACCTTCCTCCCTTGACCGTGCATCAATGTCTTCCTATTTCCTCGAGCCTTTCTATTATCTACGCTTTATCCCTCTATGGATTTCCTAGTCCTTCATTCTAAAATCGTCACTTCTTTGTTTCGGACTTCCGTCTTCGGACTGTCACGTCTGTCCTTAGAAAGCTGTTCCTTAAAGGACAAATTTATCCATAGATATCTGTATGTACCACTTTCTATACGTACATAAAATTCCCTGACTTACGTTACTCAGAAGCATAAATAACTATACGAACACTGCATAAATTCTGAACTAATCCGATTAAACATCACCTCACTTCACAGCGACCGGCCATACATTAACACGTGAGCGGTATATCTAACATTACCGTATCTCTTTTTTACGCTACCACATGCTCGATTACTATTGCATACAATTTACAAATTTCTAGCTCACAGGAATCCCTAACTTATAAGATTATTTAAACATTACAAAATCAGATATAAATATGCGATTATCGTTAAACTCACGATCATCAGTATCGTCCTAACAGACAAAGGAAATTATTTCATATAACCCTGTGAAATCCTACACATATGAATATTTGGATAGCATGCAATCGTCAATTCTATCAGTGAACTAGTAACTGTAAAATAAAAGAGATAAATTGCATAACAACTCTAGCAACAACTGATTTCCATGAAATTGAATAAACGATACATAATGTGGATCCAAGTCGTATCAAACACATTTGTATAAAACAACAATCAAAATTAGAAAATTACGTGATAAATAAACAATTGCGTACCTTAATACTCTTCACTTTCAGAAATTGTGCGTCATAGTCCTAAACCATGTCCTTTCTTACAAGACAGCCACTTGGTACCCTTTTCATGGTTGACGAGGAAAGAACTATTCTTTTTAGGCTTCCTCGGAGCCAACTTCTTTCTCAGGATTTCGGACTGAATAATTTCGACTAAGGTCGTCACTTCAAATTCACATTACTTCTAAAGTTTATGCTTTAATTACTGTGCCCAATCGTACCTAGCGGTTCCTAAATCATAATACTTTCTTTCGTCAGATTTTAGATAACCTAGAATATCTGAACTACGATGCATATCAGTTTCCCTTTGAAAATAATTTTACATGGGTTCGTATCAAGCGGTTATGGTTGGTAGCTCAAATGCTTACTTTCTCAGGACAGCGATGCAATGCCCTGATCAAATCTCAATGAGTCATATATACTAGCCTTTCAAGCTTAACACTGAATGGGGGGGGGGGGGGGGAAGCAGAAAGGTTGAAGTGACCCTTTACAAAGACTGTTGTCGCTTAAATGTGATACAATTTTAAAGCCCAGTGCATTCAACTTTAAGGTTCAATAGAATTCAAATTTCGACACTGTACACAAGAGTAAAATCTGGGATTTTGTTCTCCGAACTTTGAATTGCATTTCATGTTATTGTTTACATGTCCAGAAGTGACCCCTTCACCTCAGAATCAATTAGTCTACTCAGACAATTTGCCCCTGTATTGGCGCTTCCATTAATGTAAAGCAATTGAACTTGATATTGCTGAAGAAATAATTAAACTTCCATTTGTCAGTTTAACTTGGGCCAAATAAGCAAGTGGTTTGTGACCAGTGTCCATAACAAACTTTCGCCCATGCAGATAGCGCTAGAATGTAGAGGTCCCAAAGATAATCGCTAGGTAATCTATTTCGGTAACAGAGTAACTATGCTGTGCTGGCGACAACTTCCTGCTACTATAGGCAACCGGAAAACAAGTTCCCATCATGCTCCTGCAGTAAACCTACACGTTCGATAGTCTCACTACGGTGTCTGACGTCAACCTATCCTTTAAGTCTGAAATGCTCTCTCACAATCTTCTGTCCAAATAACCTTCGTTGGAGACTTCTTCCTTATCAAGTCAATCAACGGGCTAGCGATAGCGCTGAAGTTTGCGACATACGTACGATAATAACTTGCAAGTCCTAAACAAGGTCGCACTTTTGTCTTCGTAGTTGGGCTTGCTGCGTTCCGAAGTTGGTAGACTTTAGCACTGTCTGGGATTAATATATCTTCACTGAGTGTGTGTCCTAGATAAGCCAGTCTCCAAAATCCTATGTTTAAGGTTCAACACGATTCAAAATTCGACACTTTACATAACATCTTTTGCCACTGTTAGAAGAAAGTTTAATACATACTCAGCGATGCCTTAGAAGTATACGAAATCTAATAACACCAGAGTGCTGACAAATACAAAGAAGCAGATTTAAATTTCATTCATAAGCGGATGACTGAATGTGAAATATCCAGTGCTTCAGTTTCCTTCAGTTGAACACAACGTGCCTCTAATACCTTGTACATTAAATTACACACGCCTTTTACGAAGTTGAACGAATCATTTTTACACTAGGGTAAACCTAAAACGGGCGTTATCGGACTTTATTATCATTATCATTATTATTATTATTATTATTATTATTATTATTATTATTTCGTGTTAATTTTTGTGGTCATGTAAATAGTCCATCAAGATACCGGAAGTTATTTGGCAGCAGTGAGAGCATCGTATCGACCAGGTTTCTGAACTCCCAAAAATGATCGTGTGGTACGAAAACATGCTCTGTGAGGAAGTGCAACGACTGGAGATTGAGGAGAAAGAAAAACAAACGCTTAACGGTAGAAAATGGAGGCTAAAGGTTTAAAATAGAGAAAAAAAAAGGACCAGATAGAGAAAACATTTACGGATGCAAATGGGGGAAACAAACTATATATGTGTTAGATGGTTGGATATGCACATATATGCATCATCGTGTCACAAGAAACTTAAATATATATATATATATATATATATATATATATATATATATATATATATATATATATATATATATATATATATATATATAGTTTCATTAAATTAGGATAGGATTTGAATTTTAAAAATCATAATTCTGAATTACAAATCGAAATCTAATCCAAATATCAAACTTTTGTGCAAGATTTAATTATTTTTTCTCTAAATTCTGAAACTTATGAGAAGTCTAAGATCTGCGTGCAGTCTCCCTTGATAAACATATTCCACATTTACAGCATTTCTATTGAAGCAGTTCCCGTTGTTTTCTTTGTTTCGCGGAATCGATGCGGATCGATACGTAATAGAGGCGGACTGAATTAGTGTGTGTGTGTGTGTGTGTGTGTGTGTGTGTGTGTGTGTGTGATTTGGATTTTTAACGTAGTTTTCGATCCGCATCAATTCCGCCTTTATTTTTTCAGTCATATCACTACGATGTCTGCTGTGTGGCAGTTTATATTAATGTTTAGATCTGGGACATCATGCCGCTGACATGTAGCATGATGTCCCACCCAGTCACACTATCCTGACACCAGGCCGACCAGTCCTAACAATAACCTCTTAACGCTGAGCGCCAAGCGAGGCAGCTATTCGTACCATTTTTATAAGGCTTTGGTATGACTGGGCCGGGGATCAAACCCACGACCTCCCGCATCCGAGGCGGACGCTCTAACCACTTTGATACCACTAACCACCGAATTTTTGCCGTTATCTTCGTCGTAGAAGTAGTTGTGCTACAGTAGACGACATTCCATATCTCTATGGTATCGCATGTTACAGTAGCGAGTCAAATATTTACGGATTGTGAACCGGGGTTAATAGATTTCACTCCTTCAGTAATTCAGCCAAAATTTCTTATCGCCTGTGACAATCTTTGCTGAATGTTTACCCCCTGCGTCTCAACTTCACGTTCAATTTCAATTATACTTTTAAGATGTACCATTAACTTCTTAGATTACACGCCACTAAGAACAACTTATGGAAAGTCAAAATTCCAAGCTCAGATTCATAAAACATAAACGAATGACGAAGCAAACAAATTTCCTTAAACGCTATGCAAACTCTTGTTTATGTTCTTTTATTCGAAAAGTTTGGTTCAGATTACTTATCAAATAGGTCATCCTTTAAATTCCTGCTCCTTATAATTTATTCTTCATTTATCATAGTCAAACTATTATCAAAATGCTAGAGTTTGATCCGTTTTCATTCTAAACGTAGAATTCTGCTATTTTGAAGTGTAATAAAATAACACGGAGAAAAGATAGATGGGTAATCGTGCTGCAATTAACACGTATCATTTACCTCTAAAAGCACAATTTTGCTATTATTGCCGATATCTCGCCAGATATTATGAAATCTAATTAACTATTTGTTGTATATTTTAGGGTTTTTATTTCCGAAATTATATAACACTTGAAAAAATTGTTATGTGTCCTCTTTGCCTTGTATATTTGTCCGTCTTTATATCTATCATCCCACTTCACAGACTCTAACTGTCTTGAATCCACTTTTGAAACCGGATGTTACTTGTACAATATCCAACCAAGACTCTTTTTTTTTCTTTCTCCGTGAAGCTATACTCTGTGTCCGACAATGGTTGTTTTCAGTACCAAAGATTTTTGTACTTAAAGGTCATAACAACTTAAGTGTATTCTTTCCCTACATTGTATGCAACAATCTAAACCAAATTATCACATAACCTCCTCCCACCCGATTTCCACAGTTATAGTTGAACTCTCTTCCAGAAAGATGATGCATATGCATCGACACAAACATGATATAGCCATTCACATAAAAATTCTCAACCATTTTTTCATACCTTGAAAACGTACCTTTTACACAATCAGTCAAAGTGGATAATTATGTCGATATCACTAATGTCTGAGACGGATATTGCCCAGTCAGCAAATTTAAATATTTGGGAACTAAGCGTCGTGCATATGAAAGATGTTTAAAGCAAGAAAACATATGCAGTTTTTGTATTATTTCCTTGGTTGGGGGTAGTCATTTAAAATCACTTAAAGAGAAGAAAAGGCTATGTAGTACAGAGGCAATTGGAGACCATAGGTGGTCTGAACATAGTTGATTTGAACAGGATTTAAAATCGCTGCAAATAGTTTGCAAGAACGCCATGCTTACCACGAGGTTAACGCGGCTTCCACAATGTATGGAATTATGAACACGTGTATAGTATCGAAAACATATTCTTTGCTTTACTTTGAAGCGTTCTGACTCGTCTACTGCCAAATATTTAGCACCAGAAAGATTCTCCAGGTTGAAGACAAGCATGGAATTTTCCATTTCAATTACATGCATGTGTATCTGATAACCACCATCACCACCACCAATTTGTTTATGATCACGAAGACATTGTCTTTTGTAAGGCACTGATCATTAATATGCACGAGGCATCTTGTTGTCATATACTAAACGGTGAACGCTTACATTTCCCACTTTAAAAGAAAGTTTATCTAGCTCGCAAGTTCTTGATCAATGATATAATTTCAAATTTGTTCTCGACGCTCGATGGAAACATTTATTTAACCACCCGCAACTAAATATTTTATTGGTGTGTGTAAGAGTGATATGCTGAGACTAAGACTCAGAAAAGATTTCTTAAGTATTTATAATTATGCTGTAATTGACAGGCATAATTTTCAGTGTATATAGACATACTCTTTGCAAGTATGATAATTAGCAGATTATTTTAGTCATGGTGGTCATCATATTATTTTAGTCATGGTGGTCATCAGATTATTTTAAGTCATGGTGGACATCAGATTATTTTAAGTCATGGTGGTGATCAGATTATTTTAGTCATGGTGGTCATCATATTATTTTAGTCATGGTGGTCATTAGATTATTTTAAGTCATAGTGGTGATCAGATTATTTTAGTCATGGTGGTCATCAGATTATTTTAGTCATGGTGGTCATCAGATTATTTTAGTCATGGTGGTGATCAGATTATTTTAGTCATGGTGGTCATCAGGTTATTTTAGTCATGGTGGTCATCATATTATTTTAAGTCGTGGTGGTCATCAGATTATTTTAAGTCATGGTGGTCATCAGATTATTTTAGTCATGGTGGTCATCATATTATTTTAGTCATGGTGGTCATCATATTATTTTAGTCATGGTGGTCATCATATTATTTTAGTCATGGTGGTCATCAGATTATTTTAAGTCATGGTGGTCATCAGATTATTTTAGTCACGGTGGTCATGATATTATTTTAGTCATTGTGGTCGTCAAGTTACCTTGTGTGGAGAAATGTATAATATCACACCAAACATTTTCAATTACTTGCAGAGAGAGAGAGAGAGAGAGAGAGAGAGAGAGAGAGAGAGAGTATCTTATATTCACTGTTGTCTTAACATTTCTACATAATATAACAGAAACATAATAAGGCAATAGTATATATTAGGATTTTACATCAACATATTTATTTATGTAATACTATCACATGAAAGATCAAGTAGCGAAAATGTACCTACGTACGAGGTACCTGTTTTTATGAGAGAGTTGGGGGCTATGGGGGAGGGGCGGGACGAGTATTGTATGTTTTTTCATCCATCTGACACAGTAATCAAACGAAGTAATATACTCATAGAGTTTAGACTAACGTTTAACGCGCCTTGGAGAGTATTATTATAGTTCTTCAATTATTGCAGTCTTGTTCGACAACGGTTATCACTCGATGTAGGGTGTGGATGATCAAAACAGATGAAGCATTTCGCATACATGGTGTATATTTTTAGTAATATATCTAAAACATGCGTCATGCAGTCTCTCATTTCCAATGCTATAACTGAAGGTTCTTATGTTCCAATCTCCCATGAAGTCAGGACTTTGACCGATTTACACACTCGACACAAAAGGCACATTCGTGTGCGGTCCGCACAAAGAACATAATAAGGGCATTGGATTTAATTAGCAATGGCAGACTCTGTCATTTCGACAGTTCGATGACGTTATGTTTGCAAGCCCTTTCATGGAAAATCAAAACACGGTTCATGACAAGCCGTGCTACCTACAATACAGACACCCAGCTTCGTATGTGTTGCGTAAACTTATTGTAGAATTTTAAATGATATTGTACAGTTACCAAATAGTTTTCTCACATGTGTTTTCCAAAATTAAAGCTAAATTGTATTTATATGATGTACATTGAAGATGTTCACGATTAAGACTAGGTCACTCATGACAGGTAAATACAATCTGGGCACATATTCCATAGTTTTGTTAAAAAACAATACAACAATGAAAAACATATTTTTATGTTAAAATTTACGAACAGCATTTATGGGTTACTGCATTTGTATGGGAAAAATTGCACGAGATTTTTTTTTCTTTTTTCTTTCCGAGTCATACTGTTCGACCTTAGGATCGCAGTATTAATCCCCGCAAACAAGTTCATATTTTCCCATACAAATGCAGTAACCTTTTTATTAAAACTCATTAGGTTTTCCTACCTAAGGCTTAACAATAAAGGAACACAATACAAGGAACTAATCGATAGCATGCTGCAATTAAAAGTAAATACACAACCGTATATTCATTAATATACAGTAATAATAATGCGCCCATAGCACCGCCCAGCGAAGTTTGAAGTTCGTCGCGCGCTCAAATTAGTTAAAATATCTCGTTTTGGACCACTTAAAGTCATATTCTGAGTCATGCTCTTTGAAGAAAACTTTTCCATTTGGTCTAGCATGGATGGCTTTTGTTTTTCTGTTGATCCAACTCAATTCTGCTTTTCTGCTTATTAATAGGTTATTGTGTCAGTTCTGTGCAGTAAAGAGAATGCGATTTCATTTGGAAATGCAGTCGAAAGTACAGTACACTTTCGGTGTATATAAGGTTTTCCATGACATGGGCCATGTCATTCGGATTTGCAGAACTAAGAAATTAAATTTGGAGGAAATGCAAGATGCATACAGTTAAGTATATTTATTACCATTCTAACTATCAGCTGAAGAAGACATGTTTATGCCCTGTCACTTGCCTGCTCGCTATTAGAATGACCCCAGCTATGATCTAAATGGCTTGTATCGCTAGACTAACATAGTATTAAAATAGTTAAACGGGGAAAACTGCAAAGCAGCTGTTGTGTGACAGTCCATTTAGCCAGCGGAAATCGTACTTTTTCGCCGTCTTAGCTTATTGGCTCTGAGGCTTCTGGTCTGCTACCAAAACCTCCAGTTGCATATTTTCTCACATTTTTAGTATTTTGACTGATTTGTAAAATGTCGAATTGACTGATTTGTAAAATGTCGAATCTCTGATAGATACACGATAGCTCTAGGCATTATATATGGTTTTCCCTACTATTGCTAAAGACCATAGAAAGCACTGGTCATAGTTTGAACCATTCTATTTGCAAAAAGTTACGAATATTTCTCCTAAATAACTGTTTCCAAAGTAGGCGGTGGGATTACCGAGGGGGCGCTAATGCTGAATGTTTTCTACAGGGTAAGGTAGGCGGCGCTGAGGATAACCAAGGTAGTGGTGGCCCGAAAAAGTTTGGGAACCACTGGTTTAAATGATCAGAATGGTATTTTCAATTACTACGTCTCTAACGTTTGTTGTTGACATTGCAAATATATCGTTCATTCGTTTGCTTGTTTAAGGGTGTCGTTTGTGACTCAGTGAACTCGTCCACATCGTCTAGTTTATCATCTCTGCTTTGAAATGGACGAAACAGCTTGTTTGTTCGCAAACAAATCTAATCAAACAAAGCTAAAGCGTCTACGACATGATTGCACATGGTTTATTTACAAAGTAGTTCCTAATTCCATACTAATTTTAAACACAAGTGTCATGCAGTATGAAGACGTACAATATGGAAAAATACTACACGAATTTGACAATATAAAGTTAAAGGAGAAAACACGAGCATGTAATACAAGAAAAATATCAGTTTACGCAGACTCAGACGTTTGATTCAACATGTGCAAAAAGTATATGTTTTTGTTAAAAGTCGTGTCCCCTGCAACAGCGTACTAACAAGGGAGCTGGGACGGAAGGGGCAACCCCGCGCGCCAGAGGTCTTGGGGCGCTCAAAACCATAGATGCCAAAGGTCTTGGGCGCCAAGATAACTTTGGGTTGTAATTGTCGCCCCGAGCGCCATTTACCCTTAGTACCCCACTGGTTCCATGTTGCTGCGCTCGAAAAAAGCGATGCTAGGTTCACAAAGGCAATGTAAAAGCATGGATGACTCGTCAGCATATTTCGAGCGAATAATGTCGCATATGATTTTAAAGGCTATTCACAAGGAGTGTGAATAAGAAAAACATAATACGACAACTCGTTGTTGTATTTTCTTTGACAATATAACGAGAACACATTTTGTTGTCATGTGACTACTAAAGCAACATTCGCCACATCTTGGGGTGTTTCTCTTTTTTTTCTAATTGAATATATGAATTAATAACTTTATAATTGAAGAAATTTTAAAACTGATTGGAAGATCGTTAATTACAATCATAACATTGTGTTTATGTATGTGTGTGTATGTTTTAATGTCTGCTAGTATGCATATCTCTGTGTGTGTGTGTGTGTGTGATGTTAGGATGGGTACTCCAAACCAACATTTGTACATGAGCCACACACATACACACACACACACACACACACACACACACACACACACACACACACACACACACTTGTATGTGTGTGTTTATATGTGAGTTTGTCTTTGTGTGTAAATTAGTTGTCTTTAAACAATTGTCTTCGCAAATCGTACTATGCATTCAGTTTTAGTTGATCATTATTGTTTTTTTATCTCGGGGTCACCTATAGAAATTATAATAAAGTCTATGTTGACACCGACGATGTTATCAGTTTGTTGTTACATAGGCGAAGTATTAACATGCTATACTCTTTCCTTCATCATTTAACTTGATAACTCATATATATGACGTACTTAATGAATTTACAAGTCATAATTTCATTAGTGTTATTATAATCTGTCTTTATTTCTATAGAATGAAAACTGTTTGTTTTTATTATAGTTATGGTTACAGGACTCTAACCATAGTTTGAAATTCAAATGAAAATCACGAACCTGTCGGGAAATAATTGTATATACGATACGAGCTCGAGTCTGTCTCGGATAACATTTGCATTCATATTAATTATTCACCAGCTAACATGTTATACTTATAATTGCCTAAACTTGAAATTTGGTAACAAAATACTGTCTTTATGATGAAAAAGCTCTAAACCCGTCACCATTCATTGTGATGCACTTGCTACTCTTTGTACTTAAAAAGATCACGGTCGTTATTAATTATTCGCACCTTATCTGTACGCCATAACTGGCTTATCAACAGCATACTGCAACGTAATATTTGAAAAGGACATCATATATATAAGCTCAATTAGAAATAGCAGCTTGGAAGCCATCGTCAAGTCACATATGCATTTCATTCCGACGATTTCGTTGAAGTTTATATATTATGTATGCATTTGTGGTTAACGACACGTCAGCACAGTAATGGCTTAATTCATTTCACATAACATACTCCGGTCTCACAGCATGGAGGTCATAAACACTTGATAAAAAGTGTTCCACACTGGATACTGGTTGAGTATGTACTATTGTAGAGGTTCACCTTTCAGTTGGTATGCATGAGTCAGGTTTGCGTTGGAAATTTGTCATTGTTTAACATGAAGGATGACACTGTCCACTAATCTGCTTGTTACGACGTGATCAAGGGGCTTTTTACGGCACCCCGGCACAATACTGGCTATATTCTTACGAAGTTGGTTAGTGGTGTTTTCCTTCGACATATTTTGCTGAGTGTATTTAGGACATTCCGATTATATATTTGAAATCAGTACATGGAATCTTCATTTTTGGAAAGAGGTTTCTGTAGGCTGGCTTTCGATTGCTTTATCTGGCCACTCTAGTCCAACATACCTATCCGATCTCACCCATGTGTGCACACCAGCAAGATACCTACGCTCCTCTTCTGACAATGGTATACTCATTATTCCCACTATGAAAACAAAGTCAAATGGACAGCGTTCTTTTGCATACCAGGGCCCAGCAACGTGGAATGAATTGCCCACTGAACTTAGAACAAAGACACAGTGATCACATTCAAGGGGGCTCTCAAAACTCACTTATTTCGACTGCAAGAACAAACTTAAAAACCTAATAATGTTTCCTACCTGAAATATTCTCAGCATGTTTTTTTGTTTTTTTAAATGTTTTTCTAATTTCATGGTGTTTATTTTTGTGATAATATTATTATCTGTTTTTATCTTATAGGTGTTGTCTAATGTTGTAAAGCGCTTAGAGCTTCTAAAGATTAGGCGCTATACAAAGTCCTCATTATTATTATTATTATTATTATTATTATTACACATAATACCAATGTCATTAGGCAGACAAACAGTGTAGAACACTATTTTCGTCAGATTCTATAAAAAAAGCAAAAAACGTTTCAGTAAGATTTGGCATATCACCGAGCTGTCTGAATCAAGGCTTTCAGGGTGATGATAAGGGTATTCAAAAGACTATGAAATTGTTTTTTGAAAGCATTCAGTGAAGACCAAGGATTTTGATATGACTGTAATCTGTGCCCTAACAATGGAGGCTTTGTTCGGTAACAGGTTCGAGATCGTACCACGGATCGTTACAACGGCAGCTACAACCTTGTCTCCATCTTCATTCGAACCGTCTTTATACAGTGACGTTTGGCCGCAATCGAAAGCTCTGATTTTATTGAATTCTCTATTCTAAATGAGATAATATTTTGAGAACTTTATGACTTTATGAATTGGCAAAAAAAAAATATAATTTGGGCTGGGGGTAAGGGGTAGTAGTAAAAGTCATCATTTTCGAAAGTAGAAATTTGCATTATTTAAAATGCTGAGTTTTGTGACTACTAGATGAGGACAAATTCGTGTGCCCAAAATTTAAATGAAAGTTGGTTTATGAGAATTGTTATTTGACCTAAAGACGACACCATTTTCGTTCCCCTGAAATAAAGTGATGGCTGATTTAGCTGAACATAGAGGCTTATTCGAGGAGGGGTTCTCTATATTCCCAGACAAAGTGTATGTCCCAACCTGTATATCGGATCAAGCGTCTGTTGCTACTATTTACAAGCTGATCCGTGCACAATTAAGACAAAATCAAGTATAGATCTTGTTAAAGAGTTGTATAACCGGAGCAAAGCCGTCTGTGCGCTCCCCACTCTGCGTTTGGCACATCTTTCATTAAATAGAGGTTGTTGTTTTTGACATTTGTTTCTGGGGTATCTAATATGTTGAAGAAAAGTGTCTTTATGGTAAAAACTAAACACGAAGCAAACCCTTCAAAATTTGTTTCTGCCACAATAAAGATACGAAAATTGCAGAGGAGGAGATTTATGTCATTATAAGTTGTACGTAATCGATAGATGTGCATGCAGTTTTATCTTGTGAACATTTTAAACCCGTTTCCTTTCTGCCATTTCGCAACTCTGTTTTCTGATCGTTATAACTGACATTGAATTGTATTCATATTCTTGATATATAGCTGACCAAAAGTTGTTGACATATAATGAGTAATCAGTTGCCGGATTAACGCATTTCACTAAGTGGGGCCCTGGAGTTCAACCATGTCCTGAGGAAAGCGTCCAGAAAGGGTTGTACCTACCTTTACTCCAAAATGTATGTATTGCCCCAACCTAGATATGGGTATTATGCCTCACAGACCTCGACTGAGTAGGTTACTCATTATGCCATACTTTCATGTGGTGTTATAAGCTTTCACCAGATCAAAATGCATGACAATTATATGTTTCTTTTCTTTATGAAGGATAATTCAACGTTTCAGGCCTGACTAGATGGCCAATTATTCTTCTGCACCGTCCGAATCCGCGATGAGGGTCTAACAGTAGTTTGTTGGATTCAAGATACTATGGGATTCACTTGTCATTCAGTCCATGGTTTTGTTAATATATTCTATTAGTGAGATGTGGCGATAGTTTATAGGGTCAGCATGGTATTTGCCATGTTTTCCAAAATGTTATCCAAAAATATTAAGTAGTGTTTTGAGAGGAAAGCTGGTGTCTGTGTGTGTGTGTGTGTGTGTGTTTCAGAAGTTGATAGCATATATCATTGTTCGTTCTGAAATGTCAACGGCTTGCTAAAGAGTGTTCTCTTTCTCTGAGAGTTTACTCGTTTATTGAAAACGTCAGCGTTAGCATTTTGAAATCAAAAGGAGCATTTTCCTTCAGGTCTCTGAATTATGTCGTGCCGTTGCTGTTTTGTCAACTTATTACAGATTTAGAGTAAGTCGTTACAAATTAATAATATTTGTTTAAGTGTTGATGTAGCTAATTTCATTTTTGCCAGTGATTTTCCGCACCATACGAATTCAAGAATGCAACCTAGTAACGTTAAGATCTTCTTGTTTCTCTCTCTCTCTCTCTCTCTCTCTCTCTCTCTCTCTCTCTCTCTAATGGTCCGAGGAGCTTTATACGTTATTATGTTGTTTAGATTTTCAGTTGATGGATTGAATGTTACATATTTAAAGACCTTTACCCATTTAAGCGAATACCATCAAATCTTAGTTTGTTTACACATTTAGGATTCGCCGACGGATGCAGCATCGTGTTATCAGCAGTATGACAAGGTATCGTTGCAAATATGGGTACTGGATCGTGTTCATTGTCGAAACTGTTCACTCTCAAATCTGATTCGCAGATACACCGAATCATGTTCTAGTCTGTCTTGTTCGATTCCCATCTCTGCCCAAGCACTTGATGTATTGGTTTGTTGAAGTGTAATGGGACGTTATTAGTGGGGGCACCACAAAACTGGCGCAAAACGTCTTGTTTGGTAGCATAAGCTACTACCGCTGGAACAACCATCGCAAAATGAGAACCTAGAGCATAAATCTCTCGATGGCAATACATAGTCTCTACACAGTCAAGACTCCCATAGTGCCTTCTCGCGGAGACAATGGTAACTCGGTCATTGTGCCACTAGGCTAAACTGAGACAAATCACAGAATAGATTATTCCGCAGAAAGGCGATCTGATGGCTTACCAGCGTGTGAACACGACTTGAAGTCCATCCACCAAAAGGCCAAGGGAGCTCACATTGGCAGAACAACTGTAGTTGAGCCTCATTGGTAGCCTAGTGAATACTTTATACACACTTCGGTAAGTCTGTAAATCAAGCCGGCTAAAGACATATCGGAACCTGCCTTTGCTATGGACTCAGGCTGCGAGGTCTATAAGGTGGATCAGTAAACCAGATGCTACTTCATTCTTGCTTTCACCACCAAGGGCAGAACACGGGAGTCAGCAGTTTCTGGGTTATAAATCCAGATCGATGGGATAAGCAGGTGCGCCACATATTGCATCCGACGATGGGAAGAATAATTGCATCCTACTGCCCACCAAAAAGCTACTCAGCCCAAGACATGATGTACCTACACGCTACCGTCTGCTCATTGGGGAAAATGAGCTTAACGGGTCGTATCCAGAACCAATGAAAATAAATTCCTACTCTTCCGGCTTAAAAGCTTTGACATCAGGAATATGTGTTCTAGAATTATCAGTAAGCGACAGAGGATGTCCGTAACGCATTACATCACAGCTCGTCAGGAAACAAGACTTGCATAAACAGTCTCAGTACGTGAGGCAAACTACACCTTCTACCTCTGTAGCAGTATCGTAGCGCATAATTTCATAATGCATGTCATCCGCGTCTTGGACGCCTAGCATTCTTTCCGCGGGCGTGTACCACAAGGTGAGAAGGTTTTAATCCCCGTCGACTTTAGAATAAGACTAGGATCAGATCACCGATCATGGTCATAGTGTTCAAGACACCACGGTGTCAGCATGATTAATAAGAACAATCATAAGTTACTCGATCTTTGTGCTTAGAAGCAGATTTTCATCACCAAACATTCTTGAGGCAAACATCTAAGATCCGGTCTTTGGCACGACTTCCAATTTGTATCCGGATGCGCGACCTAGCCAGTGTATTAGACACCCTTATCTATCATTGTGTATGCTTACACACACCACTCACCGGTGGGCAACAGATCACGAATGCAGCTCCGAAATCGAAATGGATCCAAATATGGATGCTTACCACGCATCAACTTGCGTAGCTTGAAAGACAACGTGAAGAAGTCTATAGTTCCCTGACCTGTTATCTACGAGGCAGCTATCACCACGTTTGGTAAAAACAGGATTCAAGACAAAGACTTGTTCGAGACCGACGTTGGCAAAAGGGTACAATGATAGAGGTAAAGAATGATCCCTACCTAGAATATAATTAAAATCCAACACCAGAAACACGACAGGTTTTCACGTAGACGATGAGTATAGTCAGAGGTAAACCAGGTACTGCACACATTAGTACCGGTCAATCTACGCATGGATATACAGACTATATCAAACACAAGACACATCCGCCATGAATGATGGTGACCATCGACATGAGCACACAATCATATCAATGGGTGGAACACTGCCACGATCTGTACTTTCAGGACTGGAAACATCTCCGCCACAGCTTGACGCACTGCCAGAATTACCTGTCATGGAGGAAATCGTCGAGATGTCAACATTGATCGAATTCACTCTAGCCATGTATTCTTTGTCAAACAGAATGGCGCACGTAGAGGACAGAAATCCAGTCAAAGTGATCAAGTGTAAAAAAATTCAACCTGATTCTAAATCATTATTACCTCATCATCTTTTGCAGAGATGGAGCAGTTCCACAGCACATATGCGAAGCCAGCATCATCACTCTATACAAGAATAAGGTGAGCGCGGGAGTTACCATGACGAGACTCCAACGAAATACAGACTGTGTGATGTGAGGGGCAGTGTGGCTTCAGAGCAGGCGGATCAACATAGCATATGACCTCCATGTGCAAGAGAAATACAGGGATCAGCAGACATCACTCCTCATAGAATTTGTAGACCTCACGAAGTTCGATACGGTCAGCAGTCAATCAAATGCTTTTTGACGCTCGGAGAAATCAGCTGACTCCGAAACTCCTCAACCTGATCAGCTGTTTTCACGAAAACATTTGAATCACGGTACATTTTGACTACTTCACGTCCTACAGTTTCGAGATCATCGTGGGATGAAACAAGGCTGCATACTGACAACAACACTCTTTGACATCTTCTTATGTGTACTCCTTAACTACGTCTATGATGCGGAAATGAAGGGTGTCTATCTGCACATCAGGTCCGGTGAAATATTGCACAACTGCGTCAGGATAAACGCCAACTCTAAAATACCACAGATCCTCATCAGGTAACAAAGAGGCTGTTTTAAAGTCCTGCGTAAGTAGCATTCCCTTCAGGTGCATAGGATGCAAGATAGACGCATCCCAAAAGACATGGGTTACAGCGAGGTTGCAAATGCCTATGTACCAACAGGATACCCAAGATTCCGCTTTGAAGACGTATAAAGCGCGATCTGAAGCATCTCAAAATTATGAAATGATGAATGGATGTCACTGGTATAACAGAGACAACTAGCACCGAAAATGTTTAGTTGAATTTCAGCATCACGACAACCAGAGGATGGATCAAATATAAAGCATGCGCCAACCCGACTTTACATACCACAAAAGAATGTTGTCTCACGTGTGGCAGGGCCTGTCTTTCCAGGATAGGACTTTCTCGCCACTAGAGGAAACACAGCAACAACTAAAACTTCATCAGCAACGGCTACTGCATATCCATCGTCTTACGCAGGACAAAGAAATTCAGCCATAATGGAAAATGGCTACTATTACAGAGATTTTGACCTACTATTCTAGAAAAGTCAAGCAAAACGGGGTAGATTGCAAAGTCTGATCTTTGGAAAACTACGATCCTGCCGTACGATGGAGCTAGATATGCATTTCATCAATAAAATGCAAAGATTGTATTTGCACATAGTCTTCTATTTTCCTTTCCTTCGCAGAGATCGCTTCAGCTCTAAAGTGTATGGTGGCTTTTAAAGTCGCCACGGAGAACATAAAGGGGAGACAACTATTAGTCAAGACCAGATTGATTGGATGAAGTGCTTCAAGTGAGATTTATTGAGCCAATTGTGAGAATTTCGTGCATGGGGAAGCTAATAGCTATAACCTGTAATAAAGTATTGATATTGGCTTGACTGTAATGATGTCTGGTTTTTTTTTTATTGGCACTAGTCCAGCGGTTTAATCAAATTTTGTAGAAATGTGTAGATTATGAATTTTGCAACTTACCTTACACCATCGTTTTCTGACTGGTTTCTAAATTAGATCGGGGTTTATTATGTGTTACACTGTTATTATGGCCACTGGAGCCAGTAGCTTGGTGATCTTTTTGTGGGCTGGATCTAAACGGTTTATAGTATGTAGCGTTGTATTTCTCACTTGTTATATTATTTGATGGACCAATTGCCTTTTCCGCTTTACTCGTTAGTGTGATTGATTACTCAATGCTGTGAAGTTTTACGCCTGTAAGCTTGGTCTCGTGTTGTGGCCAGATAATGTATGTTTTGGTACTTACAGAAATACGGTAGGCGTGTTCTCCGTTTGAGTAGGATTTGTCGGCTGTGGCTTCCACAAACGTTCTCGTCTTGTGGACACGTATGTCTTTCTCATATTTCACCCATTGTAATTCCTTCTCCTTCTGTCCACTTCAAAGTAAAGGAGTTTCTGGAGAAATTATCGCCCTGGTAATTCGCACAACAGTTTTTCTCATAGAAGGTCGAGCGATTGTGACCTCCCTATCCATATCCTGGAACGACATGTTTGCTTTTGCAATGAGCTTAAACTGACCATATTTCTGATAGTCAAAGCACCGCAAAATTTTAGGGATGAAAAGGTCGACTTGGATATTTGAAAATAGAGATTGAATTATTGCTGGTCTTTTTAGTTTTAGACCATATAACTATTATTCAATGTTGTTTTTGTGTATTTGTCTCTACTGAATGATTGTCACTTCTTCACCCATTATCCAGACCAGCCACGTAGTCCAACAAAGGGACGGATATTTGCTATTTGATGGGTTTCTTTAGGCAGGGCTACAAATAGTAAGTTATTTGAGAAAAGAAGAACGTTTATTCGATTTTTTGCAACCGCCATCGGAAGCCATGTCCTTTTCAAGGTTCGAAACAACAACGTTATTTTAAAACGAATCACTATGGTGACCGTTAATAGCATGGATATCAAATAAACTGAATACATCTTTAATATAGCTCTACAATCTTAGCGTAACTAGCCAGACTAAGTCCATCTGCTCATCCGTCCGGCTGAAGCATCGCATTAGCAACAACCGCCTTCTCCTCTCACAAATGTTTTATTATTATTATTATTATTATTATTATTATTATTGCTGTTGTTGTTATTATTATTAATTATTCGCAGCAGATTCAGGCATGCTATCATATTACAGGAAGCCATGTATGCATACATGTGCCTGTGAAGCCAAATAGCCATTTGGCTTGTTGGATGGACGGATAGATAGAAGAACGGACGGACGGACGAACCAGATGACTATTACCACTACCAGTATGAAAATATACTTTATTCCAAAATTCATTTTTCTCACATTGAATGATCTCTACCTTCAGTCACAGCGGCTGTTTCCTCCAAACGATCCAAAAAATTGGCCACGCTTACAGTGGAGGTTCCGCATGAGCTGCCGGAGATCACGTCTTCCACTCGTGTAACCTTTGAAGAAAGGTATCCTACCATCTATTTTTAGTGACTCTCCTTTACTACCGGTAACACTTGGCATGGTGTCACTGGCTAGACTGACGCGAGCGATCCTCTGCATTCTGGCTCGTATATTACTCGTATATAACTCGTATATAAATCGTATATGACTCGGACTATCGTGTTAAATTTTAGAAGGAGATATTTTGTGATGAATTGTGTTTGGGTCTTCGTGTCAAAATACCAAATAGGACAATTAAGTCAAAACTTACTGATGAACTCATACTCTATTTATATGTGCTGTTTAATGTAATACATGTACATGTTTGCTTATAATACTCCTTGTCATATAAACGTTTCATGTTGAAAACAATATTAAATTCGTAATGTTAACCTGAGGAACGGTCTCTAGAACTGTCTTATAAATAAACCCAAGAAAGTGAAACTGGGTCCCGGCTCTTCAATCACCTAACTACTGAAGTACGGTATGATATAAGTAAGGTCGAATACTTTTTTTTGTAATTTTCTCTCGTTCTATAACTTTGACATCAGATTATTTATTGGCGTACAGTATTTGTTCCAAAGGAAATAATGTCGGTACGCACCCTTCATTAGGCTACAGCATTTGACCACGTGTTTATTTTGGTATCAATTTTATTCAGGCGTGGAAGAATTCAGAAAAAGTAGTATTCTTCATTTAGAGCTTTTCCTGTCTCTGGAGATAAGTAGAATGTGATTAAATGGTTGAGTTGTGATACTTTAAATGGCGATAAATTGGATAATGAGTACAACGGCATTGCGTGGAATGTGTACTACCGGTTCGGAGTGAAAATATAGATATTTGCATGGAAATCTGAAGTTATTATTTTCAAAATGAAATTATTTCTTTTAAAAGGTTTAATTTAGTTGGAGAAATGTCAGAATCTAATGAGGTTGAAGGAACGCATGCAATAAATCTAATAAAAAGGATTTACCTGGAGGATTTTCAGATCGTAAGGTAAAAATACCGTAGGTTAAGCAACATTGCATACTTTGTCACAGCTTGTAACCACTCTTAGACAAAGGGATAAGCCTAGACTGGTTGTGAGTTCTCTTACCATTTCATTATATATAAGTCGTGCGTTATTCACCACTGTGTCAAAAGAATGTAGAGGGACGAGGAATATATTGTTAGTGAAAGATTGCCTAGTAAAAAAATAATTATATTTCAATTATATGCATCGTCTTTATAAGGACCGCAAATCAAAGATATTCATTGAAGCCGTCAGCTCAGTTCTGCGTCAAATTTTCAAAATTGAAGGCTGTCATTGCAGAACAAGTGTCTTCAATTACATGGCAAATGATCTTGACAATAACTTAGAAAAAAAAACATTCAAATATATTTTTTTCTACTTGTATTTCTACTCCCCGAGAAATCTGTCATTAGCAACGTCCAAGGATAAATTCAAGACTATCGCAACCTTGGATTCATTTATTTTCACTTCATGCAAATCTATAATAACATATGCAAGTTTTAAACGTACAAGGAGAAGCTATATTGACCAAAAATAATTTTGATGATACAGGCTGACCTTGACACTAAAACCTGGCGGCACATACAATCACAATGCGCTTTATTATTTCAAACAATTATCATAGAAGGAGATCTGCAAAGGCTAAATTCGAAACTGACGGGGGCTTTGATGCATCATAACGATAGAGCGTTCACCTCCGCAAATAGTTTGGCGATTACATCACGTCGGTTTTCGTATGATTTATCAGTATCATTACTTTGAAATTAAAACTGTCAGAACAATAGATGCCTTTTAGATCTTCAGTTTCGATATGCCTTAAATCCGCATAAAATATAATTAGTATTCTTGAACGATATCCTAGTCTAGCAATGAATTTAAAACACACATCAAGTACCGGGAGATATACTTCATGACGAATCAAGACAGCATAGGAGCAAAACACTTCTGCAAAGGACCCAGTAAATCAATTCAATTGTTACTGGTCTATATGGTCGGACTGGTGGTCTTCCCACCCTCTTAACAATAAAAGTTTTAAGGGTAAACTCCTTTATAAGATCAAAGATTAACTGCAAATATGAGATCATCTAATCTCCACTCCCTTCCGTTAAAAAGTGCACACCAAACAAAAGATACCATGAAAACCACAGTACCTACCTAAAACATGGCCTAAACCTGCCACAGAAACCGCAAAGTCAAAATGTACCAAATGTATATATATGGAAGTATTTTAGCTGACTTTCCATCTTACTCAGTGGAAGCTTCTATCTGTTGATCGCAAACATAGGCTGACCTTTCATGTGATACACAGAGAAGTGCTAAACGCGTTGGCAGGAGGTCGAGGTTAGCCCACTCCAATAAAGCGGATGAGTAATAACAATTTAAACATTGAAATGTGCAGCCTCATATGATTGTTTCTTCAAAAAGTAAGTCTAGCCGTGGTTATTAACCGAGATTTGCAGCCGAATAATAGTTTTCTCTCCCACACATACGGCTCATCAGGGACACGTTTTTTCGTCTATCTAAAGTTTATCTAGCATTTAATTTGCCAGTGCATAGGTTACTCTTATTTTACTTCTTTAGAAAAATGCAGTCTTTATTTAAATATAGTAATCGCAAGTACTTCCACCTTTTGCCTTTTATACTGGCTTGTTATTAGCTTTTATGAGTATATATTTGTAATATGTATTCAGCATGATTATTATGTCAGGGTTTTCCCCAGGTCAACATATGAAAGAAACTTCCCATCCTGCTCTCATCGTCTGTCTGTCTCTCTGAAAGATCTCCCTTTGGGTATAGGCCTATATAGTTTTCAACAACCCTCTATGTTGAAAAATTAGGACAAATATTTTAGGAGACAAAGTTGTACGCCATATTATTGGCCCAACTCCCTAATTTCGACATTGATCAATATTGGCACACTAATCAAACATGTAGAAAATGCTTTGACATTTGAATCATTTATCAGTTGCATATTTATCTAGCGTGGATTTCATTTGGATTAAATTGACTTAAGTGTCTGATGTAGGTTGCAGGTATGCTCATTTTAATGACTGTGGGTCAATTTGTGCCCGGTTGCCGGGAAACTGCTAGCCTAATTTGATTGGGTTGTAAGCGAGCTATAGATTTTGGTCGATATTTTTTATGTATTCATGCAGGGGAAAGAAAGCAGACCGAATGAAATTAATTAAGGATTCCATTGGAACAACTCCGCCATTTTGTCATTTGGCATTGAGTTATAAAGACTAATCAGTTTATTTTAAAGATTTAAGCGTTATTTCTTTAATTGCATGGATTGTTACTTAAACGTTTGATGACGATTTCATACATGTTATTTATTAATACTTAACCATTATAAGCTATCAACACCAGTGCAGAATAAACGTAAATTAGTTACCCAGATATCGTACTATGGCGTTGGAGAGTAGGGACTGGGCCAGTAAATGTGTTTATTGCTAGGCCAATTTGTATGAGTGCTTGGCGAAAGAGCTCGATAAAGCCCGTTTCCGGTAATTTGAGTCATTCCGTTTTATCAAACATTTTCAATAGGTTTTATTAAATTTTAATAAAGTTTAAGATATAGTTAAGTTCAGAAACTTGGACAAAAATACAAGACAAAACAAAACAAAACAAAACAAAACAAACTCCCCCCCAAAAAAAGAAAACAACAACAACAACGCAACCGAAAATCAACCCCCAACCCCAACCCCAACCCCCCCCCCCCGATTTATTGAATGCTTTTCTTACGCCAACTCATTAGGGAAGCCCTATTTAAAACTTATATTAATTACATACGTTGGTAGAGATCAACATATTAATAATAAATAACGCATCAATAGCTCTTCGAATGAGATAATTTATATTTCCAGTTGGTTCACAGAGGGGATAAAGTCGACGATAACATAACGAATAATGTGCAGTTGAATTGCACCATACTTGATCCATTCTAATAGCTATTATATACGTTGTCCATAAATAACGAGTACTCCAAATGAAGATATTTTCAGCAGCCCTGAAACTAATGTGGAAACAAAGGATGAAGTCACAAGAAACCCATTATAAAACTTGGGCTGATTATTGCGTGTCTTGATATATACATTGCTCATTGCTTCTTGTTAAGATTACGCCATCCTATTTTGTACATTATGAATAATTTCTAACATCAAGATGAATCATTCATTTATATGGTGGATCATTTTTCTTTTCCTCTCCGTTGTCAGTTAGCGAAGACATTATTCAGGCCGTGAGTAAGAATATACAACGGAGAAACTCATTTAAGTCAAGCATTTTATATTTATGTTAAATACATAAATATGTAACCAATTAATTACCCGATAGGCGTATCATGACGGTGTTTTAGTCAGTGACGTATTCCAACTAGGAATAGTTGCTGTTAACAATACTCCTTCTTTAATTATAAGTCCTATTTTATTTTATGGTAGTTTTATTCTGCAAATCTTGGCAAAAATGTGACTCAGATGAGATATCCGTATCAGAATGTAAGCAAAGTCATTTGACAAACAAATCTGAATTTAAATTTACAAAATAGGTACGATGAGTTGCAAAAATGGGAACGAATGATTTTACAACTGAGCCTCAATCGAGGAGGGGAGCGATCTCAAAAGTTCTCAAAACATCAACATTATTATGTGCACAATCATGTAAAGGTGTCAAATTTTCAAAATCATATTTATGCATACAGTCATGTAAAGTTGTGTAAATTCAGAACCTCCTTCAGTGTTTATTGTTTCCCTTGCTGCTTTCTGTTTCAAAATTGCTTTACACAAAGACTCGATGAGAACCGAGAGAGCGAAGGCTTCTTTATAACAAGCTTGGTACTATGCGTATTGTGCGTGTCTTGGATCAGCCGCTGGTCAAGATCTGACACTAGGCAGATGGATTTGGCTTCTGATCAACAGATAGAAAGTCATCTGGACTGAACAAGCGACATAATTCAGACGATTTTTTTGTGTGGCATTTATATACCATTCTTCCATTTAATAAATGTTAAAATAGTTTTCGACACAGCGAAAATCCCAGTTTCGTTTTTACCGAGGCCGCAGAGTCCATGCAGAATTGCTTTTGCATTCAACTAAGTTCTTTTTCGCAAATAACATATTGTAATACGATGGAAAGTAATATGTGGTCTACAAAGTGTGTCGTGAAACCATAGTTGTAGACTATTACACACAAATAAGCATTGAGTGACAATAAATCTAGGAATAAGTCACAATGTAAATGACAGGAGCTAAGCGTTCATTTCCTCTTCCATAATTTGTGTTCGTTTAGAAACCACACAGTGATTACATGCACTACATGTACATATTTCAGCTCCAGAACGAAACATTATTGCACTGATGGAGACGGAATGCATCCGCTAATCAAAGAACAGGAATCTTAATTAAGAAATGCTGAAGAATCACAAGAGACGTGACTCAGGAAGTGTTTTAGAACGCAATTTCCTTGGGGCAGACTTGCTGTATTCTGCATCATTGAGCTGCACGTGGAATGTTTATTTTGTTTGTGCCAGCCGCCAGATTACACATACGCTCATTGCAGGTCATATGATTGTCTGTTTTTCGTCCTGTGACCGGCGTCAGATTCACCCGTTCATCGTTCATCTTACATGGCGAATACATTTGTAAACTGGTGAGAGTGAGGATAAGTATTAACGTAATCCGTTCATTTATTATGCCCCAGTTTTTTTAATTTTGAGTCTCTGGGTGAAAGACAGACACGCGATACTCAACATCTGTTCGGGGCCCCAGTGGCCGAGTGGTCTAAACCGCTCACCGTTCCGGATCACTGCCATCTCACCTCTGTCTGCGTGGGTTCGAGTCCAAGGCTTGGCTAGCGTGGGTACGTGGGAAAGCCTGCCAGTAGCTTCTCGTGGGTCGATGGTTCTTCCCTAGGTTTTCTAGGGTTCTTCCTACACCAGTTATACTGGCCGCCATGTATAGCCTATCTTGTGCCGAAAAATGGCGTCAAACCCTAGAACAACAACAACAACATCTGTTCTATTTCGTTTCAAATTCCGTCTCCTTGGATGTCCTTATCTGAACCACAGGTTCACAGTATATTATACCTACATGCCCATAATATGTACATTCCCATGACCGTCATGTTAACCTGCGTTTCTAAGGATGCTCAGTATGCACTTAGCATAACAATTACTATGTTTGTCATATTGTTACACACACGGGATATAGCACAGAGTGAATACAGAGTGAATCAAACACCTGCGTGAGCGTGGCTTGATAGTCCATTTTTACCTTATTTCCAAAGACCTCAAGACAACAGTCGTTATCACGTGAAGGGTCTTTAAACGTGCGAATACTACAAAAAAAGTATCTTCGAATCACCTAATGAACATATAACGCGAAACGCGAACTTCACACTTGCATGGTTTATCTACTTTCATATTTCTATGAATCATTAGTAATCCTTTCTATGTACCTCACATAATGTAATACAGAATACGACCCAATCACCCAACACAAAGACTTATGAAAAAATATATCTACCGACAATATCCAGAAAATTCCCCATGTAAAAAAGTAGCGAGAGATCATTTTACAAAACCAATCCCTCCTGACATACATTCTGGTGAATACTGTACATTATGACATATGCTCCTAGAAAGTTGCCAATTACTCTGATTGAAGAATATATACCCCACATAGACCCCCCCCCCCCCCAATAGCAACAAACCAAATATAATCACTAAAGCTAACAAAGCTATGAACGGATACGTAAATACAAATGACAAATACCCTAGGTGTATTGCAATATTTATCTCTTTATTGTCACGTGACGGCCATATCAGAGTTCCTTTCTCTTGATGTTTAGCATAATGGTACTCTTGTTTCTACCTTTCATTTCGAATGTGCATTACATTGATCAAAAATATGATTCTTTGCTCAGAATAATGTGTCTGTCATTTCACTTTATTCAGGTTTCTTCGGAACAATGACACACTAATTGGTCTTGTTTTGATCTTAACTGACGAATTGTCCAGGCAAGTCATATGAAATGCTATCTTTGGGTGGAGCCCTTAGATGACATGACTATTTGGGCCTTATCCGGCATTAAACCAGGGGAATAAATGCATTATATTAAAAACATGTAAAATCATGCAATGTGGTCACATATGGGGTCTTGATGTGTGATATAGGCTAATGAATACGTCATCTTATTATACAACAATGGAGTGCTATTCTGTAATAACAATGGATTAAGTCGCGCTTTCATTGGATTGTCACATTTATGATCCTCTAAGACGGTTATATAATATATATATAATTTATGAATAGATAGATATAAATAGTTTTATTAATATTTTTATTTTTGTTATGTATAATGCACATTTAAAATAGATATAAAAAAATGAATAAATATGAAAAAATCAAAATAAAAAATAACATTTTGATATATTATTGACAAATGTTCAATATTTCATCAGAACTCAATTTATATAGTAAATATTATGGTGTGCATAATACTTATAAATAATTAATCACTATGTATTGAGAATTAATTTAGAAATGCACTTTCATTTTTAAAGAATTAATTAACTTATTTGTATGGTTTTAGTTTATACTTTCACTAGTTAAGTTATTCTGTAAATTAAAATAATATAGAAATATTCTTAACTAATTGTAAAAAGGGACATAATTAAAAAACTGATTAATGAATGTCGTATAGTGTTTTGGAATTTAGACCTTTTGGATATACCGTATTAAGACGGTGACTCCAATAGGTTTCCTTTAGCATACGTTCCATCTCAGAATCAGCTATAACAATAAGTTGAAAGGAGAAGTCTTGCAAAGTATTCGAACTCTTGTTAAAATGTGCGGCAACATCAGATGAGAATGACTGATTGATATAATTCTTTTTATGTCTGATCTATGTTGTTTCATTCGTTTAGATACTTGTCGACTAGTTTGTCCAATATATTGTATGCCACAATTTTTGCATGTGATCAAATAAATAATATTTGATGTTGCACAATTATTATCGCAACGCATATTGAAAGCTTCTTGCGTATTATTACTATTGAAATAAGTATTTCATTAATAAAAGAACAGTGCGAACATCTAGATCAATTACATTTAGTTGATGATCCTTCTTTATACGATGTTTTTTCTAATTTAGAATTAGGAAATTTTATTTAAAGATTTTTAGTCCTTTTATAAAAGTTTGGGTTTGCTATCGTGTAGCAATTTCACACTTGCTATACATGAACATTTTAATAAATCCCAATATTTATTGATAATCTTATCTACATTAGGTAAACCTGGATTATATTCAATAACAAAAGGAATTATATCTTCATTTTTTATTTATATTTTACATTGTAAAGATTCAAGTCGTGTAAAGAAAGATACTTTTTGGAAAGCACTGTTAATGATGTCAATAGCGTAATTTATATTTGAAAAATGCTGACCTAACTCTGTCAAAGATGATTTAAAAACAGCGTCATCCGAAATAATTATTCTGTATCGCTTTGCTTGGCTATATGGTATCCCGTTTTTAGATGATTTAGGATGGCATGGAAAATATTCAACATATTGATGAATATTCGTGTTTATAACATGAACCATGATAGTGATGTCATTATTTTCGTTTTTCACGACCTCTACGTGCAAAAAGTATATTTTAGTTTTAGACATAGAAAGTAAGTTTTATTGATGGATGTAATTTGTTTAGACTGTCTATAAAATAATAAAGGTCTTATAATGAATAACTCCAAATCATAAAGATATCGTCTAAAATCTTAACCAAACATCTGGTTTTAAGAGGCATTTATTTAGAAAATCATTTTCTAATTTCCCCATAAATAAAGATGCGTAAGAAGGTGCCATAGGACTGCACATTGCTGTTCCCATTTTTTGGAGATAGTTTATATTACCAAATTGAATTTTTTTATTTTCGAGCACATGTTTTATCAAATCACAAACATGTTCTTTTGATAGTTTACTTGTATATTCATTTTCTTCACGATAATATTTACACGCTTCGATACCATAACTGTGGTATATTCCTGTGGAGTGAAACTCCTTCAAGTGTAACTAGCAATGAATTATCAGTTAGTTTCGGTAAGATTTCAATTTGGTACTGAAATCAAAATTATCTTTGACATATGATGGTAGTGATTTCATCAGTTGTTGTAAAATATGATCAATATATTGCGATATATTATTTGTAATTGAGTTACATGTATAAATGGTGGGTCTAATAGGTTATATTCTAAAGGTAGTGATTTATCAACCATTTTCTGTATCTTGGGTAAAATATAAAACTGAGGTGTGCATATTTTATTCGGGAAGATATCTAGTTCATCATATTTAGAGCAATTGTGTATAGAGATTTGATTAATACATTTGCTTATTTTTTCTCTAATTACTTTAGAAGGATTATATGAACGTTTTGTATTAGTATTCTTCATCATTTAATTGTCTTTCTACTTCCTTAATATAATCCTCCTTATTCATTATTACCATGGTGCTAGACTTATCAGCTTTTTTAATAATAATAATACATTCGTCTTGTGATAAGGTACATACAGAATTTAGTTCTTTAAATATGTTTGTAAAATGTTTTATTTTAGGACTGCTATTTCAAATATCTTGCTTAGACTCGTCAATTTAAAGATTGTTATAAATATCTCGTCCACTAGAAGGTGTAAATGATGATTATTTTTATTGAAAAAGGTCTTATTTTGTATATGAAAATTACATTTATATTATATGTACATGATTGTGAGAACATTTCTCTTAATTTTAACGATCTTGTATATTTGAAAAATGCTTCTGCTAGCTTAATATTATCGTGAAGTTTGGTTCTCGGACAATATGATAACCCCTTACCTAGGAGAATGCAATCACTATTAGTTTAGAAAGGTTTAACACAGATTCTTGTCCTCTTTCGATTTCCTGTTTTCTTTTCTTTCCTTTCCTCCGTCTGTTTTTGTTTTGTATCCTAATAAATCTCCTATTCTTTATTCTGTTTGTGCTGTCTGCAAGAGATCCTTGAGGGTTTCCATTAGTCTTTGTATTGTTGCTCTTACAGTTATATTGGATTCCTTTCTAATTTTCTTCGCTCTGTTTTTGTTAATGCAGCTGCATATGTTGCCTTTTGTGTGCCTGTGACTATTAAGTTTTTTGCTTGATCATTTTTGGAATTGTTTTGAATGGGTCTGGTTTTTGTTCTCTATGTGATTTGGTTGATAGGTCATTTTTGCTGTTGGCGATGCTTGTTTCATTTCATTTTCATTTCTTGGTTGTTGTTTTTTTTAATTCCGTGTGTGAATCTTAGTTACAGCACGTATATTTTTGACATTGATGAAGTTAATTTCCTCTGCTGATTTATGCAGTTGCTGGTTATCTCCTTTTGATTTCTCTCTAGTAATTTGCGATGCCGATGTTTCTCCTGGAAAAATTGTGCTTCTCTCTCTGTAAATTCTGTAACATTTTAAGTTGATTTGATAATAGTTCGTTTTTTTAGATTCCGATTTTTTAAAACGTTCTTCATCAAACATGCCAGTATTTCCTTTTATCAAAGCTATTAGTTCATCTCTATGTTCTTCATGTTCTTTGCCTATCTTGATCACTCACCTCTGATGTTCAATTTTAGTCTATCAAATATTTCCAAAAATACTTTTTTCCAATAGGGAGTCAATAGATTCTTGAAACTTCTTTGATGTTGTGTCATTCCCAATATAAAGTTTTAGTTTTAAACGTAATTTCTTTGGCACAAGAAAGAGTGCATGCAACTCATTTTGTATCTGTTTCTCCGCTAACTTGTCCATTGTCGTCTTTAAATAACTCGTTCTGTTGTTAATCCGTGGATCGTATGTTGATGCCATTGTGTTGTCTAGGTTCTCTTGATAAATTATAAAATAGACAACACCAACAGGTCAAATGTGTGACCGGTTTGGCTTTATTGCTTCTTCAGACTGAATTCAAACGGAATTCAATATCATTGCTTGTATTGAATTCAATTTGAATTCAGCCAGATGAAGCAATAACGCCACACCGGTCACACATTCTACGTGTTGGTGTTGTTTCTATATATATATATATATATATATATATATATATATATATATATATATATATATATATATATATATATATATATAACCCTTCTAGAAATGTTTGAATCTGAACTGGTACAACCATATATATATGTTTGTACCAGTTCAGATTTAAACAACTCTAGAAGGGCATACGGAACCTGATCTGCTTGTTACCTTTAGTCCTATTATTAACCTGTAATAGTGATCTACTTTGAAATGACGTGACTTTGGCAGATAATCAGTTTTCTTCAATCTGGATAACGCGATCTATTATTTTGATTTGCCGATCATTAGCCTTTGATATGAAACAACCGACCTTGCTGAAACGACAAGTGATCTTGAAATATCAGTCCTTTAATCACGCAAGTTGAAGCACAAGCCGAATAATGAACTGTGGTCTAGAGACAATCAACAACGACATTTGTCTTCTTACACGATATTTTTTACTTTGGTGTGTCTTTCAGACCGGCATTTAGCTTCCATCGCTTTTCCGTGTCCTTCGGATGGGCACGTAGCTCCCATTTCATTAGTGTGTTCTTAAGAAGGGCACGTTGTGTTCCCATTTCATTCTCTTGTATTTAGGAGAGGCACGTATTACTCACACTACCTCGTAGATATAGTCAATACTGTCTACTTAAAAGCAAAAAACAGACACAGCTTCCTTACCGACCGATATTTAAAACAGTCCTCATAGTCTAGAACGGGTAGATAACTTATGGTACATACACGCTGTCATTCGTCCAGTCCACTGAGTTGTGTTATTCACAAGTGTCCAAAAAGTTGTTAAAGGAAAAGCTAGTTGGACAATGTCGAGGTGCACGGAATAACAACTGATAAATTACGCGCTACTCTCAATTAATATTGACAGATGCTCCAAAAGCTATGAAGCGCCACCTGCCAATCAACGTATCGTATAGTACAATCACGCTCATCGGCCAGTTAAATCTCAATGGACAGCAACACACTTCGACAGCAGGAGATTCAGAGACAGACATGGTGACATTGCACCAGTACTATTGTGGGGCAGTCTCATTCTCATTGAGTCATTATTCTGATTTTGCTAGGTATACATACTTTCAAGACTTGTTAACAATTTTGTTATACCTCATAAGCAACCGAGTGGGTAATAAGCCAACCGAGCGAGCCATGAGCCAACCGAGTCGTCAGTGAGCCACCCGAGTGGGCCATGAGCCAGCTGTATGCTATTTGCTTGCGCAGATCTTCGTTACAACTCTTCATTACATAAATGGAAAAGAGCAAGAGCGCACAAGAACCGAACCCAAAATGCCATGTTTGAAAACGTTTTATGTACCATTCACTGTGTGTGTTTTTGAACACACTTCTGTGCAACTTTGTGCTTGAAATTGTTTTGTTTTGAAGATCAGTATCAAATATTTCTTCTGATAATTGGCACAATGATATTCGACCGTAAATATATCAGGAATCTATTTACGATCGCATATCATCGTGCACATTATCAGAAGAAATATTTGATAACGGAGCCTGCACCAACACCTCCCCTTGGATAAGAAACAATTGTGAAATTAAGTAAAATCCCTTTTCTCTAACCCTTACTAAAACAAGAGCAGAGTGGGAGAGCAGGCGGTTATGTAGCTGGGCTTGATACTGTAAGCAAAGCTAGTTTTAGTTTTTGAGAATATTTTAGCTTTATTTTACATAAAAATATAGGACCCTTACTTGATGTTTGTGTGTCCTTTGAATCCGACTGTAACATTTTGGTGGCAGTGGCACGGATTCCAGTATTTATGTGTGAATTATGTGGAATCGTTCAATACGTTAGAATTGTGTTTGACAATTCTGAAAGCAGAGAATTCAGCAAATCTGTGTTTGATAATTAGTAGTGACTGGTCGTACTGTGTATATAACGTACAGCTGTTAATTGATAAGTGTAAGTGTGTATCAATGTAACGAGTGTACACCTATAAGCCAATAAATTCATAGAAAAGAAAACCTAGTCCAGTGGCTGTGAGTACAGTGATAGAACTTACAGAAAGTACTTATAGTTTGTCAGTATGTTGGTTGTCGATGACGTCAAAGTTGAGGGAGCAACGGTTGCTTCAGGAATGACCACGAAGAAAAGCGACGGCACAGAATTTGATGGAATTTATAGATACTGAGATTCCGGAATATGAAGAGGAACTTGACCTTGAGTACCCAAGGAAACAAAGCGAAAACCTATTTGTTTAGCTCCAACCCCCACCCCCACCCCCCAGCATGTTCCTCATTTTAGGTACGATATAAATGACTGATCAGAAAGGAGTAGTACTGCTCGCAGTGTTACCTGAAGACTAATGAAACTATCATGCCTGATGAAAGACAACTAAGCAAAGCATCTTTATATTCGTCCCTTTTAAAGCTGACAATCAGAGCCACACAAGTTCCAGAATCTAGATTGGAAGCGTTTTATCTGAGCGGCTAAATACGTTTTGGTATCACTCTCCATTCCTAGCAATCAGAATAAAATGAAAATATACTAACTAGGCCTGACAGGAATCGATAAAAATTCGTGTTCTGCCGATATTTGGAATTCCTTGTTCACCAATTTATTTAGTAACTTATCGGACAGAATGCTGCACTTTGTGGGAGAGAGAGAGAGAGAGAGAGAGAGAGAGAGTTATTTTTAGAAATGATATGTTCCGAAAAAGAATCTCACTTTTATACATGTATAGATTCTGATTAGATTGGTTAAATTAAGACACCATTTAATCATGGTACATCTTAACTATTATATCAGAGAGCTCAGTTTTAATCCAATAACATTGTTAGAACTGAGTCTGCTGATAATGCCAGGTAAAGCAAAACACGACAAAGAAACAAAATAACTTTTGCTATATTGTATGGTGTGAGTTTTTACCACCTATTCATAAAGGTCACTTAATCACAAAGACTATTTTGATTGTACCCTTTCAGTTCAAAATTCGCCAGTTCTTTATGATTAAAGACCATTTTATAAATAAATATTCGTTCAAGAAACACCGCACACAGTTCCGTCTTCTCCAACGTATATTACAAAAAATAAAGTCAAGTCGGCTATAGTGATTTAGAATCATATTAAGTATCAGGTGAAATTTTGCGACTTAGGGTCTTAATAGAATCGTTGAGATGTATAAATCACAGAGATGAACAATTATTCTGATCCTTAGTTCCTATATCCTAGTATCGTTATTGTTTTAATATCAGTCGGCAGATTGTCGATTTAATTTGAAAGGAATCATTTATTTTAATTATTTATTGGAATTACAAAGTGAACATTTACTTGAACTAAAACAATACTATTGGGATTAATGTGAATTCATTCAAAGGAGTTCTGGACAATACCATTGTGGGGCATAAAGACTGTTGGCGCTTCAGCACATTCAAAACATGGAATTCATTCGGAACACTTTATTCTTTTGGACTTGTGATATAACGTTTAGGATTATTCTAGATCTAATTCATAATACTGCAAGTTCCTCTTAAATTTTCATTTTGCAATTTAGAGAATTAAATTATTTGTTAAATTACAGTACGTAGTAGTTTGGTTCTTTCTGTCATTTAGTTTATAACCATAGATTCGTAAAACACACACACACACATATCACAGATGAATGCACTACTCCCTGGATCCTTCATGACGTGAAAGGATAAGACACTAGCGTAACCAAAACGTAAGAGCGTTATTCTTCGCTCCAAGAAAACTCGAACCAATTCTGCAAATAAAGTCATCTTTTGCCTGGCTATTCTCTACCAGAACCACTGTTTTGGAGCTGTCATCTCATAAAACCAGTGTTTTTTCTGCGACAATCGTCACGAATTAAACTGCTTAAATAGTTCATGCTTCCAACCGGAAAAATAGCATTATGGTTTTAAAAGATATAGTTCTTCAACTATGTAAACATATAATTCTTTTCATTTTATTGGTTCAGTCTGCTCATTTGAAGTCTGCCAGCTTTGGATAAGGTTCTTCCTCCCGGAAAATTGATCGGTGTAAAGCCATCTAGAGATTATACGAATTCCAAACAGATGACTCAAATGAGAGAATAGTCTTACATTACAAGGGTTAGAAAGAAAATGTTAAACGTAGCTGAATCAACGACAGATATAGTAAATTAATGCATAACTGCAATTGAACGATTTTACTATAATTTGTTTTACGTCTGTTTAAGAAAGAAATACTGTAATGAAGTTTATTATCTCTATCCGTCGTAAACAATGTGTGTCAATCATGAGTCATAGTAATATATTAATTATAAGAAATCTTTCTTGCTACATCAATTTGGCTTTTCGTCTTAGACAATCTTTGATGACTCGCACGAATAGTGAATAATATACTTAGAGGTAGCAACGTCTTCATAATATCAAGCACCGATTAGAAGAAAAATGTTGTATGCATACTCATGACGAACACCATATGTAAAGTCTTTAAGCCATATCGCACATTATATTAACTTGTGTAGTATTTGGCAATATGGACGGTGGCCTAAAATACTGAATAATGTATTATTATTATTATTATTATTATTATATGTCTATCGTGGCAAACATATGACATGCACTCCTTTCTTTAGCTAAATAAATCTTTTTAAGGAGAAGGAATGTTATAGGGTCAAAATCTTTGCAAGTTACCATACCATTATGCACATTATGCCGTAATACTCTTGACGATGTCGACACGTGCCTTAGGAGATGGGATCAAAAATGTGACATAAACAATCAACAAGGCGCGCCTTTTTACCGTATTTTTCCAAGGCTGATATCTGCAAATAGTAATGTCTGGGTTGTACGAGATCAACTTCAAGTTATGCCAACCGTCTAGCGGCGAATCATACACGAGTTAGAAACACAAACAATCACACGAAAATAAATATAACACTAATGGTAATGTGCAGTTATAAATTCTGCCTAATGTCAGAAACATGACTGCTATTGTCAGAGCAACATGCACATCATTTGGCATGAATAATGTCGATTTTACATTATGATTAAACTATAGATCGACTGATAATAAGTTAATCTAACAGTACTGATTAATGTTCATGTTCTTCCGATAGTTGGATCTCCCTGTCCAGTCAGTTTTAACATGGCTTTGTGCTGTTTCAGGTTTACCGTTTCGTGCTAATGACTGAATAGCGTCGTCTTCTGGTGACATTCGCGTCGGTTGCGGAAACATTGCCATGTGCATCAACCCGTGCTTGCACATATGGTGCATAGATTCTGAAATCGGAACATCCTCTGATATTTCCGTTAAGTCCATATTGTGAACTACGTTCGTTTACCTGGACAATATGGCGGCAGAAAGAGAAAACTTAACAGTTGGGGTATCACCTGTCTCTGCTGTCGTAGCACATTTAGTACATTCCACCATAGTCGAACAGCCAAACAAATCATATCGATATGTACTTCTATAACTACTTGCGAGGTTATTTCACGACCTGAAGGAAATGGCTGAGCGATGTTCATATCGGTAGAGTTTACTGCATTGTTCCCCCATATTTCTATCTGATCAGTGAACGGCTTTCAGTTCACCGATATATTTATTGGAGAGGAATGAGTTTACTTCTATGACCAACGTAATGAATGAGATATCATTTTGGCTGGCCGTTCTGAATTTTATCATTAATTGTTCCAACGTCTTCCTAACATCTCTCAAGGTCGGGGGCAGTATTAGGTGACGAGGACCGGGGCGGGGGATTTGACCAGTTTGTACCTCTTATTTTATGCGTTTTTTATAGTTTGACCTCATATTTTCTTTGCATTTGAGGTTAATAAATTGTTCAATTATTGGTCGTAGCTTGTGCAAGATCTCTCTGTAGGTGATCAGAGTTCGCATCATGGACGTATTGCATATATCTTTTCATTTTTACTTCACATCATTCCCAGGTTTCGTAGTTGGGACTGAGATTCAAAATTGTCACATCGTTTTTCAAGGATATGAAGACTAGGTTGCAATGTCTCATAATCTTAAGCGTTCGTGTTTTGACTAAATATATTGTCACCTTTGTTGTTCAAGTTCACAAGTTACGGTGGACTGGTTTAATTTCTTGCTGTATAATAGTTACAACAATAATATCTTCTTCCGGACGCTCAAAAACACTACATCCGAGATCTTACCAGTATCTAATTTAATCGGGTCACAATTAATACTTCCAGTTCAGTATCCACGAATGCAGTTCTATTCTATCTTTAGGACATTTTTTCCTCTCTCATTTTGGTGGTGATTGAAGAGTTTTATTTATGCATGTTTGGTAGGGATTTAAACATAATTGTTTATTCTTGAGAATATGAGCTCAGGGTGTGGTTGTCCGTGTGTATTTCGGCGCCAGTGCACAGTGAGTAATAAGGCCTTGGTGATGATCCGGAAGTGAAATATGTGCTCTGTTTACATGCTGCTCTGTTGACAGTCCAGCATCTCAGAAAGAGCAGGTCAACCTTTGACAAGAACTTCACAGTGAAGTCAACTTTGAAGGTATTTTAGATTAACATATGATTTGTATTGTCACACAGTGGAAAGGTCAGTACTGAGAAACAAATGTAGAGAACATATAGTAAAACTAGTTGTGTTATATGGTCTGTCAGTGCAGTATTTGAGTATAGTTTAAACTGGTATAAAATCTTTATTATTAATGATAGACACATGAAATTTGAATGTTTTGTATATTGACTTTACAAATATAAGAAAGAAATTAAAAATTAAAAAATTAAATCCCCCCCCCCCCAAAAAAAAATGCACATATATAATATTTGTGGGGAATGATATTAAATGATATCAGCATGTATATATTTCTACACCATATACAAGTTCCAATGTTGGATATTTGTCAAATTTTGTCAGAGAAAATATCTTTGTAAGTCAAAATGAGACCTTCATTTAAAATACACGAAGACAAACTTCTATTTTGTATTGGTCATTCAAACCATTTATTAAGGATCCAAGCAGTTTATTTATGCGTTTATGATGAGATCACTTCCTGAGTAACACATATATGCTTGTATAGCCTTCAGTAATTGTTTATAAACAGTTATAATGTATTTAGCGAGAGGACAGAGATAAAAACTTTATACTAGATCCTAGTCAAGTTCTCTACTAAATCATTTTAAACTGTCTGAGAATGAAATACAGATCAAAGGGATAAAATATACTTTTCCCAGGTATATTTACCCTTGGATGTAAGAAAACAGCAAAATGATGTAAGTTGAACACAAAATGCATTTCATTTTATTGTTCAGTTTGGTTAAGATACTGATTGGTGTAGTGCGGCATTGTGGCCTATATGATGTTATGGGAATTCTAATGATCCATCATGCTTTATGCAGCATTAATTATTAATAATATTTGTTAACTGACACTCTAAAGATTACATATGAAATATTCAAACAGATTATTTGAATTTAACTTTGTACAACTGATCGTAACATGATTACATATCCCACATGAACAAATATCCATACATTTTAGAATGTTTGGGATCAAAAGTTCACATTCAGTACATCACATAGGCTGATATTGTACCTATAGTGAATCTCTAAGGCACATTTCTGGCTGTGTACACTGAAAATATCCCAAAATGTTATTTTCATAATGAATATGCTTATGTATGGTAACATATTTCAAATTAGTACTTTGACAGGGTGCGATATTGTAGTATCAGCTGATATCTGATTACATTGAATCATTGAGCTTAATAGTTGGTAAAAAACATTATTAAAAATACACTATAAATGTTCAAACAGATCATTTGAATTATGTTTGCACATTTGATCTTAACAAGTACATTGCATATGTACCAAATTTCCATCCTTGTTTACAAGTTTTGGGGATCAGAATTTCACATTTAGTTGATGAGATAAGATTTATTTGTACCTATAGTTGATCTGTGTGGCCACATTTGGCTGTATTCATTTGCAATATTCAAAATTGTTATTTCCCTCATGAGTAAGATTGCTTATAGTAATATATTTTAATTTAGTACATTGTCACTTGGCTTTCCTGTATGTGCTAATGTTTGCACCAAAGATCAAACCTCACCGCCCCAACATTTCCTTAAACGTTATGATACATAGTCTACCTGATTAGTTATTTAACTTGTAAATGGCTAAATATGCTTCTAGAAATCTTACCAGTATCTAATGCTAAACCACTATCTTTATTACAAACAACCCTGCATGAGACAGTTCTAAGTGTGTTCTTTGTTTTCGAGGGTTGTGTATTTGGCGTGGGTTTGGTTCGATATGCGCCATTATGTGATTGAGAACTAGGGCTAATAAAAGTCGAATGGAGCAACTAACGTGACTCTCATAAACTTTGAAAACTCGCACACTCACTTTCATTTCTTCCGGTGGCATGAAACAGCCTATCTTACGTCTACAAAATTCATTAGAAACAACCATTTTCAGCCAACTGTTAGCGATTTTTCTCAGCAGTGAGTCGTACGTCTGGCAGGTAGACGCGGCATGTGGCGTTGTGACATTATAGTTGTTGCTGTTGTTGTTTTGGGGGTTTAGCGCCATTATTCAGAGCAAGAAAGGCTTTACATGGCGCCCAGTAAGACAGGTACACGAAGAACCCGGCGAAACCCTGTTAAGAACCAGCAAACCACGGGATTGATATAATTTGCACCGTTATATGCTGATGACTTTACAAATTGTGCTGATACTTTTGGCTATTTACAAACGAATAACAATATTGTGGAGAGATTTCGTGCAACAAGTGGAATGTGTGCTAATTTTGATACAACAAAAGTTATTGCATTCATAATTAAAACTGAAATTATTTTATTCAGAAATGTTGGATTTTTGAGGAGTAAAGAAATGTAGCATTGTAAAAGTAAATAAATCCAAATCGCATCTGGGTATGATTACATGGGATTATATTTCATTCCGAAACTTATTAGGACGAAAGCAAAGCAAAAACTTGCAGTTCAAGCAAGGAAGTATCTAAATACATTGAATACTATTAAAATTAAGCTCCGCAATTTTGTTCTGTGACAGGAGCTTACAAACGATTTGATATGACCACACTCGTATTAACTTATGCCTCTGAAAGTTAGGGGTGGATGGTTGGTTGGATGGGTATGAATTTTCATATACAATTGAAAAGGTATATGATAGGTCTTGTACTCAATTTCTACAACTGCTGAGACATACGCACTCCCTTTACCACGAGGACAATATGGAAGACTTTTAATTATTCTTGTGATAGTAAGTATTTAATTAGGTTGAACAGAATAAGTCCGGTAAAGTTGCACGGTTTTTGAAAGTTAAGCACGTGCTATTCAGACGTCGATTTCGTTATATTTGGCACGCATAGGACGGATGAGATTAAAAAGTATTTTTACTCAATTTCAGACGTAATCAAGACAGTTGAATTCAGAATTGGATTTCAGATGTACACAAATCACAAAATGCATATCAACATTATTAATTTAATGACGCTTTTTTTCGTTCAGTTTTATCTGTCCACTGATTTACCTACACATGTACAAAATGCATTAGCTGGACTCCTATGTCCAGCTCATCATTTAGGTATAGAAGAAAGATGGCGTAATGGCCTCTATCCAAATCAATGCATATGTATGCTACGTGATAAAAGCCAAAGAGTAGATGAATATCGCTTTGTGTTACAATTCTCGTTTCGTGCAGATTCGTATCGGGGATATTTAGCACAGTACACCTGCATGACAAAATCTACTATTCTCTGAAGAAGTTTAAGAACCCCGTCATAATATCTCAATTTTCAAAATACGTCTTTACAGCTTTCCGCAGAAGAGATCATATGTACGTGTATATTGTTTTTATTTCTACCTATATGGAAGACCACAGGTATGTAATGCTATTTCGTTGTCGTCTTCCTGCATATTTCTTTTGTGACTGCTGCATTAGTCCTTTTTCCGTTTTCACTTCACTGTGTTAAATTGATTAGTAATACGGCGCTATAACCATTGCAATATTATTAGCATTATTAATGAACTATATTACCATGTGTCTAAGGCCCACATTACCAATAAACTATTATCATTGTCATTGCCTGACAGTCATTGAGACTGTCATTGTAATTTTCGTTATCGGAATATGCGCTGTATTTCGTGGCAGGGAAAGTAATAGTAGGAAAATAAGTTATTCAGTTTCAGAAACGTCAAAGCTGTAAATTGTTTGGTGAATGGAAAGATCAACAGAACATGACGACCTATCGGTTTCCGTCAGATCTCCGTTAGTCAGAGGTCTAGATTTTAATTAGATTTAATCGATTTCCCCAAGCATGGCACTTTTAACGTTTGGTGTATCTTGACATTTAACTTGAAAAATAAACTTCCTTGCGTTGTAATAATAACGGTCATCTGATGTAATAAGTAACTATTTCTGATTGATTTCTAAGAAGTAGACAACAAAATTAAAAAAAGTGGTTTCGATAATCAATAAATTTATTTAGATGAAGCGAGAGGTTACCCAGCGAATCCAAAACGTTGGAATCAGTTCACCTCAGAACCTTGCATATATTAGTTTTACATATTTGTTTTTCAGATTTTACATAATACATTATTGTATTTAACAGGAAGACAAAGTAGGATAATATATTATCATTGTATCATATATTACAACGATTTAAAAACACCGCCGTAAAACTATATGGAATTTCAATATTTTTTCCGTCCGTCCGTCTGTCTCAAGAACATACGTATTCATATATCGGTGCTGGGAGAGGTAAAATATATGTAAGTGCTGACATCTAGTGCGTCGGTCACTTGTAGGCATGTACACGAGTTGACATCAACTAATCCATGGGAGGCATGTACACTAGTTGACATCAACTAATCCATGTCATGCATGTACACGAGTTGACATCAACTAATTCATGGGAGGCATGTACACTAGTTGACATCAACTAATCCATGTCATGCATGTACACGAGTTGACATCAACTAATTCATGGGAGGCATATATACACGAGTTGACATCAACTCGTCCACGGGAGACATGTACATGAATTGATATCAACTAATATATTGGATGCATATACACGAGTTGATATCAACTAATCAATGTGAGGCATGTATAAGAGTTGACATCAACTTATCCTTGGGAGGCATATACACAAGTTGACATCAACTAATCCTTGGGAGGCATGTATAAGAGTTGACATCAACTAATCCATGGGAGGAATGTACACAGATGGACATCAACTAATCCATGGGTAGCATGTACATGGGTTGATGTCGACTAATTTGTCGGATGCATGTACAGGGGTTGATATCAACTAACTCATAGGAGGCATGTGCGCAGGTTGACATCAACTAATCTGTGGGAGGCATGTGAAAGGTTCGACCTAAACTAATCCATGATAGGCATGTACACACGTTGACTGATGTTTTTTCATTAGCATCAACTGGCTACGGTTCTATCGTGTTCACTGTGAGGATTCTTATCCAAATGTCTGTATTATCTTGATGACGTAACCGGCTTGTCCATCAGAGTATCGATCGTAGACTAATCTGACGGCCCTGTGCTGCAGTTGTTCTACGTTTCAGAGGTGGATTACATGCAGTAGATGGAAATGTTGTTCCGTACCTGTGACATTTAAGCTACGGACTAAACGTATTATTTAAGGATGACTTGATTAATAGCGATATACAAAAATACCTGAATTAGATATCAAAGCCGACTATAAGCACAGCAGTTTCTATATAATCGTTGGGTGTATTTTTACTGAAAATTTAAAATTTTGTATAAGAGTACTTTTCTGACCACGGTAAAACATTTTCCAAATACTAGATGAAAATATAACTTTACAACAATTTAAATGACTGTGTTACATTTTAAATATTATCTTGATGTGCAAACCATCAGTACAACATGCTACATCAGAATTAGAAGACGTTAGCGCTCCACAACGTGTGATTTTGTAAAATGATTCGTATATAGAGTTGTACCCGTGCATCAGTCAGCTGGATGTTCTAATTAACAACGACTAACTGAATCCGGGTGTTGGATAGAAGCTTGGCTATTCGTCAGTTACTATTGTACCTTCTTTGAATGCGACAGTTACTTCGACTGGAGGAGGAATAATGTCCAAAATTCTCTAATTAAAAATCAAATATGAAATGTGCCCAATACTATTAAAAAAATATAAAAAGCATCACAGTGGAAATAAAAAGAAATCTCATTTGACAGATAAGGCAAACTACAGTTTGCTTCATCCTTGTTTTCAATAGCTAGCTTACAATATAAATGAACAGACCAATAGTGATATCGAGAAAGACGCGTATAAATGTTACACCAACTAGTCCATGCCCTTTGTGGATTCGTACTTAATTGAATATGGAAAAATTCACCTGTTGTTGATAATTGATCTTATCATAGAAGAGACCGAATTAATAGATTCAGTAATGTCAGCGTATAATCATATTGGTATTGAGATAATGAAAGTACAGATGAGGCGGCCACAACTGCTCCACAATCACCCATTTCTGAATGGAAGCGTCCATATCCGTCCATTGGATGTTCGCAGATTGCCAACAACTGACTGGATGGGTGGAGCTTGCCGATTTGATATTGTACAACTCCTTTGACTTGGATCCTTTCTTTGGCATGGCGGGAACTAATTTATGAATTATGTATTTAAAATCCACTTAAAATATGAGCCACAGTCAAGTTTTAAAACCGTATGAATTATAGCAACTAAAACGATTCTCATTTGAGGGAAATGGAAAGGGAAAGCGTACTACATCTTGATTATCAACCAGCATAAAATGCAAATGAATAGATAAGAGTTGATATTACGATACACCAGGTAGTCCATGTTGTATCAGTAATCACAACTTACCACTTAATGCCAAATGGAAAAACGCACCTGTTTTCATTAATCGATCTTATCGTGCAAACAGCCGAACTTCCGCTGTTATTGGCTTCACTTTAGCACAATGGTATTAGGTGTATTGAAAGAGCAAATAAAATAATCAGACCTGACCCGTATTCACCTTCTTCTGAATAAATAAAATCCAAATATTGACTTCGAATATTATATAAATCGGCATGTTGTATTTAATTTGCAAAATAGGTGGAAAGAAAATTCGACAGGAGATTCGGAACATCAGAGTAATCATTATAAAACGGCAACCCTTATATAGATCAAATCACAGAGATGAGTTGATAGTGTGTATAGGACACGCATACCTGACTTGTACCTACTAACTGAAGTGCGAACCTCGATGAAACTTTATATATTGCCATTTTAACTTAACAGTGCGAACCTCAATGAAACTTTATGTATTGCCATTTTAACTTGACAGTGCGAACCTCAATAAAGCTTTATATATTGCCATTTTAACTTGACAGTGCGAACCTCACTGAAACTTTATATATTGTCATTTTAACTTGACAGTGCGAACCTCATGAAATTTTATATATTGCCATTTTAACTTGACAGTGCAAACCTCAATGACACTTTATATATTGTCATTTTAACTTGACAGTGGTATATAGGCCAATTCTTGTGTAGACTTTCATCCCGTGCGACTGAGGTATGTTGATATGAATCCCGTTGCGGTTTTTGATGTGAATTCCGTTAATGCGGTGTTTGATATGAATTCAGTTATTGGGGTTTTTGATGTAAATTCAGTTAATAAACGTTTTGATGTGAATTCAGTTAATGCGCTTAATATGTGAATTCAATTAGCATTGTGTTTGATATTATATCACTAGTGAAAATCTTGGACATTCGAAAACTATATGACAAAACTTTTGTCACATTATTTTTATTTTAGTTTTATAATATTTACATCATCCTTTATTTTATTTACCATTTAAATAATACAAGCCTCATTACATTTTTAAAAAATTCTAGGACTACATCCTTTTATTTTGGAATGGCTTATTTTCCTAAGTTTTTTTGAAAAATTTTCATCTTTGTATTTGTAGACCGTGACATATAATTGGCAGCATGTTGCCATTATTGCCATATTGCCATTATTGCCATATATGTTCAAGCCATATAAATACATAAGCAAACTATACGTGCATGCGTACATACATATCCTAAGTCCCGCCCACGTTTCCAAAATAGGTATCATTCTTTCAACACGTTTCCAAAATCTAATCCATTTAGGATTTTGACATGTGTCTTGATAACAAAAAATAAATTATCCTTCATGATTACTGCATACTGTCTTTAATTTTGTCTGATTTAATGCGACCTTGACAGTTTTTGCTCCATTAACGTTAACATTAATTATGTAATATTCTGCATTAAGTCACGACTGGCAGCAATTGGTGGCCCCCGCATTAGCCGTAAGTGCAGATATAATGTATTAAATAAGTTTAACTGACGTCGTGGAACTATTAATCATCGTTCTAACATCTAATACAAATTTAAAGCTAACTCTGAAAGTTTACCTCGAATACAAAGATGCATGAAAAAAGTTGCACACGGAAAATACATTTAAACTGAGCATCAGTATAATGTGTTGACTTTTGAGTAAGTATTGAACGTTCAACTCGAATACATTGTACATGAAAATCGTATTACAGTCTATCCAGTAAGTTTGTTTTTGTGAAGGGTTACTTCGGCCTTTTCACGTGTCAGTTTGTTAAATTTCGTGGAAGAGGGAAAGGTCAGCATCTACGGCTAATTTAGAAGTGGTCCGAAGATCGCAAAGCTGTACTGGAAAGGTAAACATTAAGATGACGACCATACTCGCTTAATGGGAACGCTATGTCGAATAGTCATTTAACAAGAGAAAGCTGGTATGTGTCGAATTTCTCAGATTCTAGGGTGTAAAATTCTAACGGAAGAAATAATTATCTTGGAAACAAATTAGGAACGGCTGATTATGATTAGTCAGTTTAACATAAGGCGTACACCCTGGAAGAAATGTTGAAATTAAAGGAATGATAGAAGGATCAGAAAAGATCAAACGTATACACTTGAAGGTGGGAAGACGTGGGATACACGGAGACAAAGACAGGAAGTGATGCTCGGTGATGCAAAATCAGGCGTGGATTTTGTGCTCGGTTTACCACTCTCGTTATCATGATGAAACGAATGAATAATAGAACACTTCTACTGAAATTTTGTAAACGTACATTTGTTTCTATTGAAGTTGACACATTGATTAAATTGTTATTCTCTTGTCTAAATGGGCTCGTATTTTATTATTTCTTTCCAATAGTTATGATCAGTTTTCTGTGGATGTTCCATCTATCCACTCACACCGGGCTAAAAAAGCGAGGGAGGTCATCCTCTAGTTAAATCTAATTAACCAACCCTCTTTACCAAGAGAGGACATCATTATAATCAGGTAATGCTGACAGAGCCGTTGCGACTAAAATTTGTTTAAACTGGAATGATTCGTCAACATAAGGTAATCCATAGTAACGATTATTCTTTGCAAAACATTATATTTTTATTTTTATTGTTTATTAATTAATGTGCGATGTCAATTTGTATTAAAAAGTCGGGAATGTGTTCTTTATGTTTGTTGTTCATTTCATGAAAGAATGAATGTGTACTAATTGCAAAATGATGTTTGGGATAAAAACAATTTAATGCGTTGGTTATTACAAATTATTTATAAAAGAACAAAATATTAGTCAGTATTTAGTCCTTGATCTTCCTATAGACCATTACATTCGATGAAACGTTTAATATAGGGACCTGCCAAAAGTGAGAGTAAACTTGGGCTACTTCTCCATTTATACGTTTAAGATTGTCGTAGTTAAAAATCTATCGACCGCATCTCCTAAATTAGTACTATCACTTCTCTCAACTGCCCGAGGATTGAATCTATTCGTTTCAATACATAGTTTAAGTAATACATATGTATAATTTCTATAGTAAATAAATATTATCCTTCAGACGTTTCCCAGTATTATTCCATATCGAATCCTTTAAATATTTTGAAGTGTAGGCAGTATGAGAGAGAAATCACGAATTTTTATTTTATGTTCATTCAGCAAAGTTTGTTTATATACTATGATTTTTAAAGTGTTATAATCAAGTCTCGCCCCGATACTATGAGTTTTGTTCCATAATTGTTAGGTAAAGCAATTCAATACAAATTCTTGTCCCAATATTTGCCAAGCAAGGCGAAATAATTAAAATTTTCGTTTCACACTCGCCCAAACTCTCGAAAGGCGAGACAATATAAGAAAGGTCTCGTCCGAATTCTCACCAGGCATGGGAATAAAATTGAAACGTGTCTTCTAAGAAAATACAAAATTTAATAATATTGAAACGTATCTTCTAGAAAAATACGAAATGTAATAATATTGAGACGTATCTTCTAGGAAAATGCATATAGTATTTTTCTTTACATCTAGATGTATGAGATGTTAGATTTATAGAATGTAAAACATTACTCCATGTCCTTACATTGCTAGCAGTGTTCTAACATTAACTGTTTACATATTTTTTCCAGAGGTAGTTCCCTCGCTCTATTCACATAAACCTATACAGAACAGGCCAAAGGGAATTAAAACATACAGGGTTGCAGTCATGGACTTAAGATTATCTGTGTTCCTTGAAAAAAATTGTCCAGTGCATGAAATGACATGAATGATATGGAGGATGTTAAACAGGAGCCTTTGTTATGGATTACGTAAAGCATTAAATGAGACAGGTTGTGATTTTCAATATCACAGATAAATAAATATATTTCAACGCCTTAAATTCTCTGCTGCTTAAAACCATGATGAATTAAATATTCTTATATTATGACCATTTTACGCGCATGCTATAAATATAGTTTATTTTGCGAATTACACAACTATGAGGTCATACAACTGCAGCAAGATCTTTCCGCCCACTGATAAGGTATATTACATTATTATCTTTATATAATGGAAAGTAATTTGCAAATTTACATACAGTGCGAGGCCTTCCGAATTTTACTAAATGAGTCAGGGATGCTGTAATACTTGAAAATTCTACAACATTGAACAACTCTTTTGCTGATACGCTGATACGTCAGCTGGTTTGCGGTTACGCTGATACGTTGATTGCTTTGATGATACGGCAACTGTTTTGCTGATCGCTGGTACGTCGACTGTTTTCCTGATACGCTGGTAAGTCGACTGTTTTGCTGCTAAGCTGGTACGTCAACTGTTTTGCTGATACTATAACTGTTTTGCTGATACGCTGATGCTTATCTTGTATAGAATAGTTTATCTCTGAATTAAAATCTAAGTCAGTCCCTTAAGTCGATATTATTTTAGAAGATATGAAATCAAAGACATACTGAATCTGGCCCATGTATTCATTTCATATACTCGACGATTGCAGTGAATTACAAATGATATTGTGAACGCGTTTAATCAGTTTAATGCTAATGAACAAGAGGTAAAGAATGTATCTGTTACATCCAATTCAGGATTTTGCAATGACAAGTTTCATTGCTACGTATTAACCCAGAGAGCCGTTATTATTATTTCGAGGTGACATCATGGCGTCAACAAAGCTGAGCGTTATTTTAGCACAGTGGTGTAACGGGTGGATCTCCTTTTGTACTCCAAAAGTCTACCCCCAACTCTTCCAGACTTAACTCGCCTACCATGCTAGTTCATTTGCCCTGAGCTCCTTCCCTGCATTAATTTGCCTACTTCAATCTTGTCTGCTTTTCGATTATTTCTAAATACGAGACCATAAAATTAACTTCTAATTCTAAAATATTTCCGATTTCGCATTAGTAACCTACGAATTGGGAGAGAGAGAGAGAGAGAGAGAGAGAGAGAGAGAAGCGGGGAGGGGGCTGATTCGACAGGGGATATTAATTTTAAAGCTATTTTTTTTCTAGACTGAGTGTCATGCAAATGTTGGTTTTCAAGAAGGGAATTTAGTATTAAAGACGTTGAGCGTCAATAATGTATGAGTTAAGGTCGTTGGTGTAGGAAACTTGTCCCAGTATTTTGGAGCAATAAGAATAGGTTTAGAAACACTACTAAATTTTGTTCAATATAAAACTGAGATGTTGCAGTTGCCATTATCTTTTGTGCATAAACAGAAACAAATTATGATTTGGCGGAATGTAAGTTAAGAAAAAATCTGTTTGGGAGTAAACGAATTGGCACAGTGACCGGTTGAAACTGGACGAGTGTTGATTCTTTAGGATAACCATTTTGAAAATAGGCGAAATAAGATTGCTCTGCGGTAATAACATTGTAGTAATGCGCAGTTTGTGCTGTGGAGCCCACAACTGCAGATAAGACATGGTTTGAAGGTCAATGCTTAGTCCTCACCCTACCAAAACACGTGCTAACACCTTCCCAAACCGACAGTGAAATAGATAGGCCCTACATCAAATAATCAGTTTGACAATGTAGGAAGTAAAATATATAATGCTACGACCGCGAAATAGCCACCATCGATCCAAAGAAATGAATATCAATCTAATGCCGCAGAATCAGTGTACCACAGAAGATTCCAAAATCACTGACGCCATTGGTGGTGCATATTTTAAACGAAACAATGGGAGGTTTAACAAATCGCCCTGCTCCACCTATCCACTTGATCCCATCACGCTTTTTGAAAAGTTTGGGAGTTTAGAGAATATGGACACTTAAAATCTCCCTGATATCGTACCTGGGAAAACTCCCATAAATCACGGTACTCCCACCGCATTCATAAATATGTCTGACATCATAATGCATTAGGACTGTGGAGGGTTAAAGGTCAATATTGACAGAATTAGTCTTCTACTTAGAGAAATTGATTCAAATGTTATCGGTCTTCATGAAACCTTTCTAAAACACAATGGTAGTGTAAATATTAAAAATATTCAACTCATAGAACAACGTTTCAAGAATACCTATATAGCTGATAGAGACGAATCCATCCTCAGTAATACAGCTCCACAGCCAAATAAACCTCATTGCTACTTTACAAGCATTAGCCATTTGTGTGCCGCTACATAAAACTCTTTCACGTTATTCTGTATATATTCTTCCAAGCACTCCAATAGGTCAATCTGATTCTGACCATCGTATTGAACAGTTGATAGTGCCTTTTGCTTTGCTTAGCGGCTTTAACGATCACCATACACACCAGGGGCAGAACGGATGTAGATACGAGAGGGAAGACGATAGAAGACATTCTTCAAAACAAACGATTTGCAGTTTTACTGATATATCTTATAAATACATGCATCTTGACACAGGAATCTACTAGTCAATAAATTTGACTACCTGCAGTCCGTGTCTTATGCTCTTTTGGGACTTTGCTGACGCTCTATGTGGTAGTGATTGCTTTCCAAAATATTTAAGAATTAATAATCCCACACCTCAAGGGTTATGGCAGAAATTAAACTTAACAAAGCAGATTTGGAAACTTAGAATTCCCTCTCTAAGTTAAAGCTGACAGCTAATCGTCTTGCTCACGTTCTAGATCTAACATTCATATTTACAGAGTTAAATGCGTATGGGCATATACTAAGTAACAAGACAAGGTAATACCCAACAACCATTCAGTATTCCAAAATAAAAACTTGTTTCCCTAAAATATACAAAAGTAAAAAAATTAAAAATAACTTAAAGTATACGAAATCCTAGAATATTGTTTTAAATTGTACATTCAGTTTCACATTCATGCAGAAACTATCCAAAGGTATTCCAAACGAAGATTCTAATGTGCTTATGCGTTAGTACCACTGTCTTAAATGACTTCAATGAAACTATATTATAAATTAATATATAATTTAGGTATCCGTTAAACAGATAATCCAGGCTGTTGCTATGGGTACAGTACCAAAGACCTTGGCGATTCAAGAAACCCTGGCTTAACTATGCATGTATATACTCCACTGGGGAACGGAAAAGGGTCGTTAAACATTTCAATGCCTTTTCAATAACAGAAAATCTGAATAATTACCATATGTATAACAATGATAAGATCAAGAGAAAAATATGGAGATCATTTGCCCTTATGTTGAACCATATTTTTCGCTATTAAATCAGTATGGAATATTGTAGGAAAAATTATTGGCAAAAGTGAAAGCAGCTGTATCAAGCAAGTAAATACATCTGATGAAATAGCTGAACCATAGAAATAATCTCAAATGCATTAGCCGAATCATTCCTGGTAATAACATCGAGACAAATGAACCATCGTTTTATATCAATAAGAACTGGCTCTTCGGTATGTTACCAAACTCTTCAGTTGTGCTACCATGCTATATTCGAATCCATCCAACCCCGGATATAATGTAATGCTAATCGCAAATATCAAACCTTGTACGTTCGGAAATCAAACATCATTCCACCGTTTTGGCATACGAATCTGTCCTCACTCAGATGCAGCAAAAATTAATGTTGGAAATATTGCAAAATTCTGTAATCCCAAATCACCACCGTGGTCATAAAACCTCATTAAAATATCTGACATTTGCGACCTCGAAAATGTTTTCAAATACTTTACTTTTCAAAGTAAATTAAATTTAACTTAAGTTTCCTTTCGTAGCCATGGGTCCCTGTATACAGACGGTTTGAAAGATGAAGAAAAAGTTGGATTGCAACACTATGACACCATCTTCAGCCAGATAACGGATAAAGCCTAAATGTTTGCTGCAGAAATTACAGACAAACGCAAGGCTTTGTACTATGCTGAAACCTCTCATAAACATATTACATCATATATTCGGATTCCCTTTCCACATTGAAGGTCTTGCGGAATCTAAAATCTGACAACTCGTGTGATATGCCAGATATCAGTGAAACAAGATGATTGCATACAATGTGAGAAAATTATTCTGTATTGATGGCTACCTAGTCACACTGGCATAAGGGAAATGAAAGGGCAGATAAAGCAGCCAAAGCTGTCCCGCAATCACGAAATGGAAATTCCACAAACAAACTTAAGAATATCAAACCCATATAGGTAAGTGGTCAGAGAAATGGTGCGGTACTGTGTCGATGACGTATTTGACACATATATCAGACTGATACATACCTCCTGAAAGGTGATCGGAGTGTCCAATGACAGTGAGGCCAATTATTGTCGTGCGTGTCGATTTCTACTCTCTGAGACATTATTATTTTCTCGTGAACTGCTTGAAAAATCTCCACAAAAAAACACTCCAAAACAAAAACAAAACAAAACAACAAAAATCTACGAGGATGTGACATCCGAGACAATCTTAGAATATCTAAGAGAATTCGGTTTATGCAAAGAAATTTCGACCATGTTTTAAGGATTTTACATGTGTTACCTTTACGTTTTATAAATGATCTTGTACTTAATTATACGCCTATTTGGAAAGCTTTATTTTCTTAAATTGTCTGCAATTTAATTATACATATTTGGAACATAAACGTTTGTTTGCATTATATATACACCCATCGCTGGATAGGTTCGTTCACATTGACGGAATTCATAATGGCTGCATCATTAACGGAGCCGACGGTGATAACTTAACATGTTTCGATCCTAGAACCAGTTGGTTGCCAAAAATGGGGGCCTACCGTTTCGTCCGGTTGAGGCTGATTCATTAGCTAGATCCGATAGTTGACTCCACATGATTCAGAACATGACGGTCCTAACTTCTGTCATAAAATATACTTGTGTAATATGAACTAATGTTTCTTTTTTTTCGATCTAAAGTAATGAATATTTTCTGGAAGAGAATATAAAGCGTTTTGTGAATAATGTGGGTATTGGTGGAATATTTTACATTAAAAAGTGATTCTTTTAAATATTTCTACAGACACATGTTATAATGAAAAAAAGATCCCAGTGTGATAAAACACACTTTTGCGGACAAGATTGATTTACTTTATCAAAAGTATCATGACTCCGAAGAGTACGTTCTCTGTGTTCTCAATTCTCGGCGCAAAAACAGATGATGAAATTATTAATGCAAGTGAACAAACTAGAAACCGATAGAACACACAATAATGAGTAACGACGTGTTGACATCATTGGTATAATTCTAATGCAGAGTTTGCCTGTTCTTTAAGAAATCAGAAACTCAAAGCAAACTGACAGGACGATGATAATATATTCTGTACAGTGATTACTATTCAAATTCTGGGAAAAGGTCATGTACGACATGAGAAACGTAAAAAGCAAAGTACCCCGTAAAGTTCCAATTTCATCGACAAAAGTTTGATGTCATCGGTACAAGCCATAGGATATTTGTCGATTTATAATTATAACAAAAATGAGAAAAATATTGAATTTATATGAGCTAAAGAAAAATTGTGACACAAATTCAGTATTCGTACAACATCAGCACCGTACAATGCAATCCAGATGGAATGAAAATGACATATCAACGAATGAACTTCAGTTATATAGGACTCAAAGAGGTTTATATAATCCATTTTTACAACGTACACAGTTTGTTTGCTCTAAAATCACATGCACAACTTTGGCTTGTGTCAAAGTTAGAAGTGCGGTGAAAGTGTTTAACAAATTTGTAAAAAACTTTTGACAAATTAGAAAACGAAATTTCAGCAAATAGTGCCGATAAGTTTCTGGCGCCAAGAAAATTCATCTGGATTATTTCATTGGAATAGCGATCCATATTACTTTCATAAAGAAGTTAATGGAGGTTCCATTCATCCTAGATGTAGTCCTTTAAACTGCGCACGGTTCCCCGGTGGCCGATGGATCTACGATGCTCGCTTTTACTAATCAATGACATCTCACCTCTGTCCGCGTGGGTCGAGCCTCTGTTTGGGTATGCAAGAAAGTCTGCCAGTAGCTTCCTGTGGATCGGTGATTCTTCTCGGGTTTTTCCCCCAAGTTCTTCTTCCACATATATGTCAGCTATATAACATGTGTTGAAAAATGACGTTAAATGCTTTGAAAGAAACCAAGAAAGCCAACGAAGCTCAAGATTATATGGCATACGATATTAAATAATATGGAACGAATCATGAATACTTTTCCGTCTTTGTATACATTTACCTTTCGACATATTATAGTTGCAAAAGTGTAGACATAGCGTAACTACTACAGTGTGTGTGTGTGTGTGTGTGTGTGTGTGTGTCTGTGTGCTTTGAACTTTTAAAACAATTTTTCAGTCATGTCGCTACGATGTATGCAGTGTACCAGTGTATAGTGATGTCTAGCACTGGGGCATCACGCCACAGACATGTAGTACAATGTCCCACCCAGTTCCATTATTCTGACACCAGGCCGACCAGTCCTAACATTAACCTCTTAATACTGAGCGCCAAGCCAGGCAGCTGTTTGTATCATTTTTATAAGTCTTTGGTATGATTCGACCAGGGTTCGAACCCGCGACTTCCCGCATCCGAAGCGGATGCTCTAACCACTTAAGGGACTGGGCGGTCTGATATGCATTGTTTCACATATGTACATTCAGACTGCTTACAACAAATGTCGAAAACAACAATTCCAAATTGGATATATAATCGTGACTGACGGAAAATAGTCCAGATATAATATGAATATAAGCACAACCGTAAGTATTAAGGAAGACACTAATCAAAACTTTAGAGTAGAGTAATACAATAACTGAATGAATATGCAAATTAATTACTCGCATTTCTATGCTCCCTGATATATGTCGATTTATTTTATCTAATTTGCCAGATTAAACTAGATCTTCGAAACTGTAAGCAGATTCAGTGTTGGCTATGGTGTCTGAAACCTAGATCGTAAAGGCTGCACGGCCACAACATGTAAGGTAAACAATATATATGTTGCGTGAAGGAAAAACAATATGTCATATACTCTACCAAACTGTAACAACATGTCCTATACTCGACCAAACTGTAACAACATGTCACTTACTCGACCAAACTGTAACAATATGTCGCTATACTCGACCTAACAAAACTATAACCAGTTAGATCTCGGGCTGTTGTGTGGTTTGAATTTATCGCCATTTGTCAGCACGCAATTGGCTATACATGGCAGTCAGGGCATTCCTGGAGAAAGAATTCGGGAATACCCCCGGGAAAAACCACCCATCCACGGAAAGCTACTGGCAAGCTTTCTCACATACTCACGCTGGCCAAGCCCGAAACACACGCAGATAGAGGTAAGATGACATTGATTTGTAAAGGCGAGCGTCTTAGACCACTCGGGGATTACTTAGATCTCAGACATATTCTTATCATAACATTTTTGTAAGTTAACTTTGTAAGACAGAACCTAAAATGGGTCTCGCATAACTAGTTATCATTTTTCTAATGATGAGATCATAAGGAAATGAAACGTTTCACAGCCAGCTTATGGACTAAATAAGTATAACCATAGTCGATATGATGCGAACAGTCAGTGAGTGTCATTCGTAATATCGAGAGTAGGCTGAAAACTATTTACTAAGCGTTCCAAAATTAAGCTTATAACGCAATAGCGGGTGAACACTATGGGGAAAGTATACTGGTCTTAATGTCCGTGTGATAATGACATAAATTATTACATTTTGCTTTGCGATACATTTTGTTGAAGGTGATCATATTTTGCGTCTATGGTTACAATAGGCGTTAGGAAAACTGCAGCCAGTTGCACATTTCGTTAGCAGCTCACTAACACCACTATCGACACACACACACACACACACACACACACACGCATTCACGCACGCACGCACGCACACACAGCCAGTCATACATACATACATACATACATACATACATACATACATACATGTTGTTTTTTAAAATTCCGAAACACATATCGACAAGAACCACCTTTGTATCTACTGGATTGACAGTGGACCATATCTTTCTTAAGCACATATAATATTTACTAACATTTGAGTACCGTAGTCTGTTTTTGCTAATAATACTAAAAGGACAGTCACTAATTAGATATCACTGACTGAATAGCAAGACGACATTTGGTATAGAATGAGAATCGGGCTAAGCATACACTATTTTGTTCAATATCTAAAAGTGCCAATCAATATAATGATCTGTTGTGACACAGTCTATTGCCCTCTCGAAGCGTGTCGCAGAGGTGCTACTCCCTCTAGTGGTCTTGAGGAGAACAAAGAGGACATTATAATGACTTTTGACTTTGATCATTAATCTTGTATTATATGGTTTAGGAACTCCTTCGTTCCTTGTGAATGTCAGTTATTTTGTATAATATGTTGATTTGTATATATGTTCAGGCAGTTGAAGGTTCACACGGTGGCAACACATTCTAATATCTACAATTGAGCAAGGTTAAAGCGACCACGGTATGCCAATACATATTTGCCAAAGAATGCGCATAATATCCCAAACACTAAACAAATCGAAATGCGATTTTTCTTATCTTTCCTGTACATTTTTTATAGATGAGCCGGTACCTGGATGGTTTACATATCAATATGTCAATATAGCTAAATAAATATTTTGAATTTGACATAGTGTTTGTGTGTATGTCAATAACCATGTGTCAAATGAAATTAAATTGTAAAATCTTTACAATTCAACACAATACAAGTCATTTACAATATAATGACTGCTATAAGAAACGAGAATGAATCCATAATAAATATATAAAAAAACAAAACAATTCCGTTCTGCTCAAAGATTAACTTATGTGAAGATATTCCGGAAGCAAACTGGTGACGGGTCATTGGATGGCAGTAGTGGCGAGAGCATGTTTTATAACGTGTGCTGTGCCAAAGGAAGCATTTGCTTAATACTCGATATCGAACATGCATTAATACAAGCTTAATTTTAAAATGATGGAAATTTATGAATCTGTGGGAGTATAAAATGACTGATATGGAACTTCCTACACATATTTTATTCTTACAATTGTTTTCATATATTTATTTTTGAAATCTAGTCTTTTATAAAACTGAGACCATTTTACATAGCAAACCATTTATATGAAAATGATTCAGAATATAACGGCAATATATTGACGAGTGTTGTTTCTTAATACATAGGGCTTGTCGTGATTATGCTTACAATTTGTATGAATATTGCTATTCGGGAATGTAAACTTAAATGGATGACGTTGATAACAACAAAAATCAACTTCATTCCGAAAATTAATGGCAGAGAATGATCTTTAACAACCGCACGTACTCGCTTATAAGCCGAATCAACTGCAAACTGCGCAGACCCCGATCTACCGTTGCATCTGGGTTTATGCAATTTCTTAGGATTGATGAGCAGATAAAACAGCATAGAATCTGATCTGCCGACGCATTATGTTTTATGGTCCATGGAGTTTGCTGTTCAAGCTGACTTAGAAGCTATCACACAACGGTGCAGGAAAAATCTTAAAAATGAAATCGGTGTTTAGTATTACAAAGTTACACTGGGACAGGATTAACGGTAATCCGAATGATATTGGACCCGCTTTTTTTCTGTGACGCTTTCTAAGCGGGACATAACGTACTAAAGAAAGCCTTCTTCAAGATCACTATAATGACCTTTTTCTTTCAGAAGATCATATGTTGCAATTGTTTCCATAGACAAAAGAACATTAACTTTGGGGTCATTTGATTTACTTGAATAATGCTGTGTCTCATAGGTAATCATATTATAGCCAGACCCATTTTGACCAGTTAGTTAATGTCTATCTACCTACCTACCTATCTATCTATCTATCTATCTATCTGTCTGTCCGTCCGTCCACATCCATCCATCCATCCATCCATCCATCCATCCATCTATCTATCTATCTATCTATCTATCTATCTATCTATCTATCTATCTATTTTAGCAGGAAAGAAAAAACAATTATAAGTGCAGCCTGCGTTGATCCTAAGTATAAACTGGTTTTGGCCTACTTAGTAAACGTATATGCTTTTATACAGTAGTGACACTGTTGCCAACTTGTGTCCCGGGGGTTGTGATCGATGATGTGGTCAATAAATCAGCCTTATGTATAAAATTATAAAAGAAAATTTATTGAAGATGACAAGTAATCCCCATATCATGCAAATTGTTTTGATTTTTCAAAGCATATCCAATACATAATTATTTTAAGGAATTCGACTAAGCTATAGAGAAAGTTCAAATAATTTACTGCTTAATATCTGCCTGCTTCGCATGTGTATAGGAGGAAATAATATTACTACAGTTTACAAGTGTGTTAAACATTTCGTGATCTTAGCTTAGAGTACGCGCATGACATAGTGGGATATATTCCCACGATCTGGTTGACTTGCATATTCAGTGCGGTGCAGAGTACTTTGTGTTTCATTTCAGCAGATGTGGACCATTGTTTCATTTCAGCAGATGTGGACCATTGTTTCATTTCAGCAGATGTGGACCATTTTCAAGAAGAATTGTGATTAAGATCACAAAATGTACACTGAGCAAACATGTCTTTTTTTAAACATTAGGACAACTTATCGAGAATAGCATGGGTATCTTGAAACTGAATATGCAATATACATATACATACAAATTTAAAGCACACAAATTTAAACACACACGCATATATAGGCCCTATATATATATATATATATATATATATATATATATATATATATATATATATATATATATATATATATATATATATATATATATAAATAAAAGCGTATATGTGGTAATAATATAGTCATACTGGTTGCTTCCAGGTCATAATCCAGGGGACTTGTTACAGATATCGTGGCCAATCTCAGTTACATGTATACATTTGTCTTTTCATGACCAAAACTTGTATGTATGTTTCTAGGATAGTGTTCAGCCAGTTGGGGAAGCGTTAGTAAATGTTATTATTAATCAAATTTGGCGGTCTACCAGCACTTTATGAAATTGTCCGCTTACTGCACCTATCTGGTATTATGCAAGATTACGTTTTCTTTTCAAATCAACATATTTACATCTGCACAAGTTGAAATAAGTACAGCAGACAGTGAAATAAACCCTTCCCTGAATCTGACGCATCTGTCTTTCAGTTTTGGAATTGCGAAATTACAGCCGTGAATTGAGAAAAACGGCACATCATCATAGAAGATAATGATCAATTTTGTTAGAATACAGAACAAAGTGTTTTCCAAAGTCACCGCATATGTACAAATTTGGGAAACAGCCGTGATATTTGTTTCATTTGCTTCAATGCATCGACTCATCTGGAGAAAACATTTGTTAGTTATTCTCATGAACAAGCTGTCTATACTGGTATCTTTCTTTAAAATAGTATATGTACAGTCCTCGTTAAAAATACAGTCCTCGTTAAAAACAGTCCTCGTTATAAATACGGTCCTCATTATGAATACAGACGTCATTGTAAATAGAGGAGTCATTGTTTATACAGTCCTCGTTGTAAATATATCCCTCATTGTATTGCTAATACAGCCCTCATTGTATTGTAAATACAGTCATCGTTGTAAATACAGACTTCAATATAAATACCGTCCTCATTGTAATTGCAGTCCTCGTTGTAAATACAATCCTCATTGTATTGTAAACACAGTCCTCATTGTATGGTAAATACAGTCCTCATTGTAAATACAGACTTCAGTATAAATACCGTCCTCATTGTAATTGCAGTCCTCGTTGTAAATATAGTCCTCGTTGTATTGTAAATACAGTCCTCATAGTATTGTAAATACAGTCCTCATTGTAAATTCAGTCCTCTTTGTATTGTAAATATAATCCTTTTTGTAAATATAGACGTCATTGTACATAAGGCGTCATATATATATATATATATATATATATATATATATATATATATATATATATATATATATATATATATATATATATATATATATATATATATATATATATATATATATATACGTCATTGTACATACAAATGTCATTTTAAATATAGTGTCATTGTAAATACAGACGTTATTGTATATAAAGACGTCATTTTAAATAAAGACGTCGTTGAATATATATACGTCATTGACATCCACAGATGACCTTTTAAATATAGTATCATTGTAAATACAGACGTTATTGTATATACAGATGTCATTGTGAATACAGACGTCATTGTAAATACAGACGTTATTGTATATACAAATGTCATTGTGAATACAGACGTCATTGTAAATACGGACTTCATTATAAATACCGTCCTCACTGTAATTACAGTCCTCGTTGTACATACAATCCTCATTGCAAATACAGTCCTCTTTCTAAATACAGACGTCATTGTATATAGAGACGTCGTTGAATATACTGACGTCATGATATATGCAGTCATTTTAAATACAGACCTCATTGTAAATACTTTCGTCATTGTAAATACAATATTCAATGTAAATACAGTTGTCGTTTTAAATACAGTTATCGTTGTAAGTAAGTCATTGTAAATACAGACATCCTTGTAAATATGGTCGTCCATGTAAATGGATTCAGCATTGAAAATACATTCCTCGTAAATACAACAGTCGTCAATGTAAATACAGTCTTCATTGTATTTGAATATCTTTTAATAAAGACGATCTCTTGGGTAATGTTGGAGTATTCTGTCTCTTATCAAAGTTGATCTCTTTACATAGCAATGATTAAAACAATCCAAAACAGCAAATACTTTAGATCGGCGCTTCTTTTTGTTGACTATCTATCCGCATATAACAATTGCACACTTTTCAAAGACTAGATCATTTTATTACGAGGTCCAGTTATTGCGATTATTAAAATTGTTTAAGAATGTTTACATTACACTATATATATATATATATATATATATATATATATATATATATATATATATATATATATATATATATATATATATATATATATATATATATATATATATATATATATATATATATATATATATATCTGCTAATTGATACTTTTATCGAATTAAATTTGCAGCACTCGCACGGTACGTAATAATGTATTTTGGTGTCGCGTGTTGTTACTCTACGTTCGATGTTAGTCCTATATGTATTATCAGATTTTTAAACTAATTCAACTCGACATTCCTTACAGACGGGTTCAACCACATAAATGACAACACTGCATACTATCGCACATGATGACAACTAGATGCATGCTTTTGTTTCAACTCAAGACCTTACTTGATTTATGAAGAAAGGAACACTACGACTGCATCCTTCCATTTTACTTTATGACGACGGCAGTTGCGTGCTGTGCAAGCTGAACAACCTGTAGTGGTTTTGGTGAAATATAGGAAGATACTTTATACATGGAGTTGTGACCTACCATTTGACTTTTGTACAACTGGAATTGCGTGCAGTGCAGGCGGAGTGACCTCTAGTGGCTTATGATGAACCCTGTGAAGGTCCTTAACATCTGCACCGCACGCAAGTTTACACATGTTTTGTACTTTGCTCCAAAGTCATTCCCATTTAACAGGTATAACTGTTTTACGTAACAGTGTGTATTGGACTGCAGAAAAATATTCTGGCGTAAAATATGAATTAATTCTATCATGCACGAAACGATATATGGTATAATAGAACAAAATAAAAAATATTGTGCAGATGAGATTGACGACTTCATTAAAGTTTCACTTGATTGATTGCTTCTATTACTGACTAAAATGAAGTTTACTTAGTGAAAATACAGATATAATATATGTGAAAGACAGGTAGAATATATGTGAAAGACAGGTAAACTTACATACAACTGAAAATAGTTATCGATGTTATAGAGTTTATACAAAATACAAAAAATACGCTTCTATGGATCATGTTTATTAAGTCTTTAATTTCTTAATCTCGTGCAGTGCTCCAAATAAAAACAGGGATGATGCAAGACATTTTGTGCCTCTGTGTAGAGGAAACAATTCATAGGTTGTATTCACAGTGATTTGGAAATCTTCAGAATTATCTGCTATGACTAGAAAGTTATAAAATCACCCCGAGCAAAAACAATTAAATTCCTGTCTAGTTGCAGTATGTATGTTTGCCCAAATTATTCACTCGTTTGGAGTTTTATTAGATATGAAGCACACGATATCAAAATGGTGTACTGCAATGCTATTAGCCATCTTATTTGCTCCGAGATGACGTGCACTTCTTATATATCCTGACTTAATTGTGAAATCACGGATTAGCTGCACGTACAGGAAAAACATGGAATTGATTCATATATATTCATGAATTATTTTGTACTGAGTAATATCACAAACACCCCATTATCTAACAACATGGTATAATGAAATATCAATCTTTTGACAGCAAGGTGCATGATAACCTTTCGATTTCTCTTTTAATGTGACTGGTTACAAACTCTTAAAGTGACGGCACTTTATCTGAAATTTATACCATTAGTATATTTTTAAAAAAAAGGGTACGTACGGATGGGTCCTTTATGTTCATCAATATGGCAAGAGATACTTATAAAGAAGTCATGTCTAATACGAGAAGAGCTAACAGTTAAACAGTCCTGTCTAACATGATTAGAGCTAGTAGATGAGAAATAATTTATAATATGGCAAGAGGAAGCAATAAAGACGTCTTGTCTAATATGGCAAGAGGTAGTCGTAATGAAGTCTTGTCTAATATGACTAGAGCTAGTAGATGAGAATTAATTTATTATATTGCAAGAGGTAGCAATGAAGAAGTCTCGTCTAATATGCAAGATGTAGCAATAAAGAAATCTTGTCTAATATGGCAAGAGGTAGTTGTAATAAAGTCTTGTCTAATATGGCAAGAGGTAGTAGTAACGAAGTTTCGTCTAATATGGTAAGAGTTAGTAGTAAGGAAGTCTTGATTTATGTGGCAAGAGATAGTAGTAAAGAAAGACGTCTTCGTAATGCAGTCTTGTCTAATATGACAAGATGTAGTAGTACAGAAGTTTTGTCTAATATGGCAAGAGGTAGTAGTAATACAGTTTTGTCTAACACGGAAATAGTTATTAGTAACGAAGTTTTGTCTAATATGGCAAGGGATTGTAGTAAAGATGTCTTGTCTAATATAGAAAGAGTCAGTAGTAAGGAAGACTTGTCTGATATGGCAAGAGATAGTAGTAAGGAAATCGTGCATAATATGGGAAGAGGTAGTCGTAACGACGTCTTGTCCAATATGGCAAGAAACAGTAGTAATGAAGGTTTTACTGATATGGCAAGAGATAGTCATAATGAAGTTTTGTCTAATCTGACAAGAGGTAGTAGTAATGAAACTTTGTCTAATCTGACAAGAGATAGTAGTAATGAAGCTTTGTCTAATATGGAAAGAGGTATCATTAACGAAGTCTTGTCTAATATGGCAAGAGATTGCAGTAAAAAAGTATTGCCTAATATGACAAGAGTCAGTAGTAAGGAAGTTTTGTCTTATATGGCAAGAGAAAGTAGTAATGAAGTCTTGTTTAATATGGCAAGAGGTAGTCGTAATGAAGTCTTGTCTAATATGGCAAGAGGTTGTAGTAATGAAGTATTGTCTAATAATGCAAGAGGTAGTAATAATGTAGTCTTGTCTAATATGACAAGACGTAGTAGCGATGAAGTCTTGTCTAATATGGCATGAGGCAGTAGTAATAAAGTGTTTTCTAATATGGCAAGAGGTAGTAGTAATGAAGTCTTGTCTAATATGGCAAGAGTTAGTACTAATGAAGTCTTATCTAATAAGGCAAGAAGTAGTATTAATGAAGGTTTGTCAAATTTAAACAAGTGTAGATAATGAACCGAAAACCTATTCTTTTCAAGGAGCACTTTTTTCGGATTTGTTTAAAGAATATGATAGGTAACTCAGATATTGTTTTACACGTTAAGAACTGCATGCCTTGAAACCATCCTAACCACAATTGGTAGAACATGCTTGAGCGAAATAAAATGTCCATATCTTTGTAATAAGGTCAGTTAATTTCCGCGTGAAGAGACAGCGTTGGCTTGAAATCCTCGTCTATTTTGCAAATGTCATCACTTACACATGTAAGTCATTGAACGCTTAACTGAATTTTACGTACCCCATCTAAATGAATTCTGCATGCAACATGTATCAGATATCTTTATTAGATAAGTATTTAAATTGTCCTCAGAGATTACCATGATGTTAAATTTTGACACAATTGTTGTAAAATACAATACCATGATGTTAAATTTTGACACAATTGTTGTAAAATACATTACCATGATGTTAAATTTTGACACAATTGTTGTAAAATACATTACCAATCCATGACGTCTACAAAGCAACAAATGAAATCTCTTTAAATAAGGATATAGATTGGTCTACCTTTGCTAAAATGCTGCATTCTTTACACGATTCCTTCATTCTGCCGCCAAGAGGAAGGAAAATATGAAACGATAAATAAGTTTGCTATATCTTCTTAAAATTGTTGTACAAATTGATCATATATACCTTGTTATGTATACTTAATTTGCATTGTTTGTTAGGTTTTGTTCAAATTTTGTTTTTATTTTATTTTATGCTATATCAATGTAACAAGGTGCGTTGAACTTAATCTTGTCCAAAATCAAGATTTTACCACTTGATTTTAATTATTGATTTTTTAAATTCTGTTAACAACTAATACATAGCTTAAAGATACTCTATTTGTATGAATTTAATATCAGGATAATTATTAATAGATGTAAACATGTTTATTTGGGTCCGGGTCTAGTGTATTGCAATTCCCCTAGAATTTACCTGACAGAGTCCAGGTTATATATTATAGTTTAAGTAAACATAAGTTCTAATTATAAGTAGCCTTTTATGAAGTTTCTTGCAGGTTATTTTCCATTAGGTAACATAATTTTCTTTTAGAAAATGCTAATTGTGACCCGAGGTCAAGCAGAGGACTATATAATCTTGTCATTGGAAAGATTATAAATTCGTGCTTTAACATCTGAGCAGAATCAAGTTATAGTTGTGTACAGTACATAATCTGGAATTATTCAAATTATTTCCTGTATGTAAATACAATAGTGTTCTTACGACATTCTTATAAATAGAGACTTGAAATTTATATTGAAATTTTAAGAAAGAAAAGAAATTTATTACGGGTTGAAAATTTTGATTTTGATTTGGATAAATGAGATTCATAAAATAAACCTAAAGAGTACTGTTCAGATCATAAACGAGCTGGGTAACACTTGTGGGAAAAGAAACAGTTTTATGTTTATGCAGCATTATTGCCTAAATTGTATAGATATTCTTTCGAATCATGAGAGCTTTTCCTCGAGATAAAATATTTATAAGACGTATTATAGTGGCACAATACTTTAATTAACCTAACGTTCGCGAATCTGTTTAATGCACATCCGGAACAGAGCGCTGTTCGTCTAAACACACGTGAGTTGCTATTCTGTTCAAGATCTCAATAAATTGCCTCTTGTCAATAGTGTATACGAACTGCACAATACTAATGGCTAATCCTTCGTCAATTCTAGCTCAGTTATAGTTTTTACAATGCAGGATAATGTTTTAATACCCCCAGCTGCTATCAAATGCACCTAAAGAACTGATGTGAATTTTCACAATGTTTTGTTTAAAACTGTTTTACAAAAGGATTTAACGTACATATATTGTTGGAAAGTGTCGAATTTTGAATTGTATTGAACCTTAAAGTTGAATGCATTGAGCTTTAAACTTTTATCACATTTAAGCTAGAAAAGTCTTCGTGAATGGGTCACTTTGACCTTTCGCTTTTCTCCCCCCCCCCATGTCAGTGTTAAAACTTGAAAGGCTAGCATGTATGACTCAGTGATATTTGACCAGGGCATTGCAATGCTGTCCTGAGAAAGTAAACGTTTGAGCTACCAGCCATAACCGCTTGATAGGAACCCATGTCAAATTATCTTTGTCAATGTGAAAATGATTTGCACCGTAGTTCACAGATTCTATGCTGTCTAAATCTTACGAAAGAAATGATTATCTTGGGAAAAATTTATGAACCGCCGCTTACGATTGGGTATAGTAAATTAAGGTGTACACTTTAGAAGGAATGTGTATTTAAAGTGACGACCTTGGTCGAAATTCTTTAGTCTTAAATATCCTGAAAGAGGAGTAGTTTGTCTCCGACGTAGCCTAAAACGAATAGTGCTTTCCTTGTTAAATAAGAAAAGGGGACCAGGTGGCTGTCTTGCAAGAAAAGACAGCGTTTAGTGCTAGGACGCACAATTTCTAGAGGAGAACAGCATTAAAGTACGCAATTTTAATTTTCCACGTAATCTTCTATTTTGATTGTTTGTTTTATGCAGATGTGTTTGATATGACTAGAATCAATATAATGTATCGTTTATTAAATTTCATGGAAATCTGTTGATGCTAGTGTTGTTATGCAATTTATCTCTTTAATTTTACAGCTACTAGTTCATTCATAGAATTGACGAATGCATGATATCCGTGTTCATATGTGTAGGATTTCATGGGTTAAATGAAATAATCTTCTTGGTCTGTTAGGACGATATTGATTATCGTGAGTTAACGATGATCGCATATTTATATCTGATTTCGTAATGTTTAAATAATCTTGTAAGTTAGGGATTGTTGTGACTTAAAATTTTGTGAATTTTATGCATGTGGTAGTGTAGGTAAAGAGATAAGGTAACGTTAGATATACCGCTAACTTGTTAATTATGGCTGGTCGCTGTGAAGCGAGGGTACAGTTCTATCGGATTAAGTCAGAATTTATGCAGCGTGGATGGCTAGCATGCTTCTGAGTAACGTAAATGACGGAATTTATGTTCGTGGAGAAAATGGTATATATAGAGATTTAGGGGTAATTTTGTCATTTAAGGAACAGCTTCCTGGGGAGAGTCCGAAGACGTCCGTCCGAATGAAAAGAAGTGACGAGTTCAGAATAACGGACTAGAAAGTCCAGGAAGGGCGAAACGTAGAGATTAGGAAGGCTCGAGGAAACAGGAAGACGTTGATACACGGTCAAGGGCGGAAGGCAATGCAATTAGTCGTGGACATTGTGCTCTTTTTACCATTCATTATTACGATGAAATAAATCCAAATTAGACACTGCTATTAAATTCTGGTGACATAACTTAGATTTAATTGGAGTTGGCGCTATTAATTGTTATTGATTAAATTTTGTTATTTTTCTTGTCAAAGGGGGCTCGTATTGCATCATTTCTTCCCAATAGTCTTGCACTATTCTCTTTTGAAATTATATCTGTCCACTCCCACCGGGCTATAATATCGAGGGAGTGCAACCTCTAGATAACGGGAGCCAAATCCAATTAACCACACCTCTTACTAAGAGGGCAACGTTACAATTGTGCAGCACATTTGCAGAAACGAGGTGTTTTTTAGCTAGCGGGGATGATATCTACAGCTATTAATTTCGTTCTGTTGTTTTTAAAAATATATTTTCTACAAAAACTTTTACCTGATTTTTTTCCACAGAAATTAGCTGACGGTCATGAATGTCTACGCGTCTATCCAAGCAAATATTCTGGGGAATCATTTTCGAGAAAAACAAATGTTCATCGAAATTCCTATGCTACTTTTCTTGCTCTGCGCCGAGTTATCTCTGCAATTGTCTATGCATATGAATATATCATTGATATAAAAAGTAATACAAAGAAGAACGAATGGCTAGATGATTGACTGAAGTCATGGGTCAAATAATAGACTGAACTAGAAGGCAATTTAGCATAAACACTATTCATCAACGATTTAAAACGCATGTTTTTCTCCATAATAGTTTCAGCATATCTGATTATCACATCAAAGAAGCAACAGGGGCAAGGCAATACTTTTATCCAATTTAGGGACCGTCTTTCGATCGATCGATCGATCGATCGATCGAGAGAGAGATACATGAATATGCAACATCCAAAAGACTTTATTTACAAAGATATTTAGGTAATCGTTTTAATACATACACACAAGGAGGAAATTCTGGAATAGCTTCTTGCATGATATGTTAGACTGCTTTCAGCTCGTTGGATCATAAGGTGTTTGAGATGAATCTTGACGGAAAAGGGCACTCGTTGAGGGCAAAACTTGGTAACTCAGACTGCGAATAAGACCCTGATTCGATTTACATAACGGCAAAGTTCTAGATAAATGAGATGCATTTTCTGGTGGCTCTGCAGAATTATATAACGAGGACTGAAATATGTGGTTAATGAATAAGCAATTATGTAACAATGTTTTCGAGTTCGTCCATGGAGGAAAACATGTTTGTTCCACCTAAATGTACAGTATGTCGACAGTAAGAGATTATTATAAATTATTCAGATAAACTCGAATATCTATAGTTTTAAACAATTTATTCAATTTATTGCCTTTTTATTGCCTTTCGTCCATACAGGGTCCCTATATGGATTTTCTGTTCCATTCTGACAACTCTAATAACATATCTTTGTTGCCAATGTTTTAATGCCATTTTTCATCACATGATAGGCTATATATGGCGGCCAGTATAACTGGTGGAGGAAGAAATTGGGAAATCCCTGGTAAGAACCACCAAACGACGAAGAGCTACTGGAAAAATTTCTTATATAACACATTAGCCGAGCTAGAGATTCGAACAAGCGCGGACAGTGGTGAAATGGCAATGATAGGTAAAACCTCGCGTTTTAGACCACTCACCCACCCGGGGTTCCCAGTAGCATTTCGTGCAGCCTCAAATTAAAATTGACTAATCTTTCTGAGTATTCTCAAGAGCAACCAGCCCAGAAACATTCTGTATATCCAAGACGCAATTAAACAAAATACGTAAGAAACTGTTTTTTGATACTTTCAGGTTGATTTAACGTTTAATGTACTAAGCGATGCCATTATTATGGATTTAGAGTTATATAGATTTTATAGGTTATTTTCCGTCGCTACTATGAGTTACATTCAAATCTTTTTTATATCGCTCAAAATTATTTCGTTTTCAGAAACTAAATTTTGGACGGAACAAACTTGTAGTGAAGTACATCACATCAAATTTGTACGGAATCTTACTAGTTATTGGTTAAACAAAATCTTCAGCGCTTAAAGATCAGTATTCAAAACAAACACAAACACACAGACACAGACACACAGACACACACACACACACACAAACAGACACACACACAAACACACACACATATATATATATATATATATATATATATATATATATATATATATATATATATATATATACATATATATATATATACATATATATATATATATACATACATATATATATATATATATATATATATATATATATATATATATATATATATATATATATATATATATATATATATATATATATATATATATATATATATCCCTAAATTTGCCAGAAAAGTAAGCCCTAAATCTGCCCCCGATTGACATTAGTCATCAACACACAGTCATCTCTCAGAAAATATAACATGCAAACCGTTCTAAAAGACAATGATAACAAAACTAGAAACTTGCACATATCACAGTCCACCATGCATCTATTTTCATTATTGCTTAAATCTATCGACGAGCTGATGGGTATTTGAATGACATCGTAGGAACCTGACTAGTATGTAGATAGTATTGATAAAGATACTTATACAAGTATTTGAATACGACCCTTTAATACTTTCTTCCTCTGTGTGTGTGTGTATGTGCGTGTGTATATATGTGTGATTTGGATTTTTAACGTAGCTTTGACAATTTTTCAGTAATATCGCTACGATGTCTTCAATGTGGTAGTTTATAGTGATGTCCAGCACTGGGGCATCATGCCACAGACATGTATCATAATGTCCAACCCAGTCACATTATTCTGGTTCCAGTCCGAGCAGTCCTAACTCCAACCTCTTAATACTGAGAGCCTAGCGAGGTAGCTGTTAGTACAATTTTTTTATAAGTCTTTGATGTGACTCGGCTACTGTTCGAACCAGGTACATTCTGCATCTGAGGCGGACGCTCTAAGCAGAAGACCACCGGAGCGGTACTACTTTCTTCCTACATAACGCAGTATTGACTTTAGCCTTTTACTTGTAGTATCACTCCTCATCAAACAAAGAAACAACAACAAACATACACAAAGATTTCAGTTTTCCAAATTCTAATAAAACAGTGATTTGTAAAGGATTTATCAAATAGAGCACACAAATATTTTCTATCGCAGAAACTGTGCCCTTATGCAGTTGTTGACACATTATATTATAATCACGTGACCAGTAAGTTTTATCTTACGTCTATAATATATTGAACTGTGATATTAGTAAGCTGAAAATGTTGTTTCGCTCTTATCTGGGACACTGATAAGGGAGCCTAAGTACAATCTACATTGGACGTCGATGTGCTCAAGTGAGAGACAAGCAGCATTTCCGCAGTCAGAGAATTATTATGTTTTACAACCACTATCGTATCTAGAAATGAAAAGGGTAGCAGTAGAGGTGGTTTTTTTTACATCGTATCTCGGTTATTTTAATAAATGTAATAGCATTATGTTCTTCTCCTTCCAAACCTAAATATCCGCCATTGGTTTCGATGCTGATGTGTTCAGCCCACTGACAAATATCTTACTGGAAGAAACCTTTGTTCCGATGACATAAGGCGGAAATTGGTTCTTCACTTAGGCTAAAAGTCAGATTAAAATGACTAATCCTAAGTGGGTCTTTCCTTGGAGATAAATCGGATTTGTCTTAATTTCCAAAAACGATTATATCTATGAAATAGCGCGATATGCTTTCTGTGATTTTTCTAAACATATGCTCCATCTGCGCGTTGGATGTCTTCCAATTTCTATTCAGAATATAAATGTTTCAGATAAATATTAAATAACTGATTGAAACCAAGATCATTTGAAATGTCTAGAGACTTGTCAACTACGCAAAAGTTATCAGCCTCTAATGAATAGTAAATAGGGACATATTTGGTAAAATGAATACTAGATTACATGACAAAAAGTACCTGATTCTTATTCAGTTCTTACTAGCAGATTACATTACCGCTTACAAGAAACAGACAATATCAGCAATTGCTTATATTTCAATATAAGTTAACAAGTGATTTCTATTTGGAGGTTTTATAGTTTGGGATAGACGTACACAGAGGTAGACGCACAATCGAGAGTCATTTTACTGTAGTTAAATGTAGTTAAAACAATTTAATAACTAGAGTCTTCAATGACGGTTTTGGTTTGTGCATTTCTAGAAGTAATCGAAGTTTCTATTTTGTAAGGTTACTGAGCAAATGTAGCAATGAAAATTGTTTTATAAGGACAGTGTCTTAAGTGTACTGTAACCTGCAGCAATTATCAAAGGAGAAAGGCAAGGTGGGAGCGAATATCCGGTCTTCCTCAAATTCTATACTTGCTTTAATCATCCGAATGCATTCTATGTTGTGTTAGGTGTCTTTGAAGATAGGAGAAGAGGCCTTTGATTTGTAAGAATTTTGTTTATCAGTTCCTAATGTCTGACCTAGATATATACTGCAGCTACGACTGATATCATGAGTAGTGAAGTGGGCCACCCTAGAGACAATGGGAATAACCATTAAAAACACCCCTGGGCCACTCTGGGGACTATGTAAATTTAACATGGGGAAAATTGCTGGGACACTCTAGGGTTAGGTTAGGGTTAGGGTTAATGGGAATTTAACATGGGGAATAGAGTTTGGGCTTGTCTAGGGACAATGGGAATTTAACATGGGGAATAGAGTTTGGGCTTGTCTAGGGACAAAAGGAATTTAACATGGGAATAAAGTTTGGGCTTGTCTAGGGACAAGGGGAATTTAACATGGGAGAAAAAAAACTACTTTAGGGACAAGGGGAATTTAACATGGGATTTTTTTAAAATAAATTTTTTAAAAAATGGGGTAGGCAATTGAAAGTCTATCTCTTTTCGAGAGATGTGGGTGGCCCTGAAAAGGGCCTTTGGGTTTCTTCTTCTTCTTCTTCTTCTAACTCCTTAACTTCTTTATCCATCCCCTTATTTTTTCCATCATTCCTTTCTTCTTCTTTTCTGTTTCCTGTATCCAGTCCGGGTGACCCATGGCTCGGAACTTTTCCTGGACTTTGATCCAATTTTGATTGAGTCTCTCAAACTCTGCCTGTTTCTTTTTGTTTTCCTTATCTTTTCTTTCTTTCTTCCATCTCTCTTTAATCTTCTTTACCTCTATCTTCTTTACCTCTACATCCGTCACTTTTCTCATTAACTCCTCTCCTTTCTTCAGTCTGTCCAGACCTCTCTCCACAAAAGAGCACTCTGTCCCATGCGACATATTTTCAAGAAAGCACTTGACTTTGCTTGCATTGTCAAGTTCTTCCTTTAGGTTTCCCACTCTGACATAGGTGGGATTTATCATACCTCTCAATCTCTTTTCCTCCTCTTCTATCATTCCTGCTATCACTTCTTTTGCTACGTTTAGACATTTAGCTTAGTCCAGGTACTCTGCTATCTTCCATTCTTTTTCTAGTCTCTCCACTACATAGATACCATCCATTATCCAATAGTATATATGTACCAAGTTGTTTAACAACTCACTTGCAACCACCATCTTCGTTTTGATTATTCCTTAGAATGGTTCGAACATCAAACCTTGTGGGTTCTTATAGTTAAAGCGAGGACGTGAAGGAAAACATCCCCCATAAAACAACATTGATATTACCTAGATCATGACAAACAACGCGCGGACGTGAAGGAAAACATCCCCTACTTTTCTCATTTCATATTATCTACTATCCACATAAATGAAGCAGCAATTAACAAACCCCAAATCTACTATCCACACACGCAAAGCATTATAATTAAACCCAAATCTACTATCCACACAAACCAACTTAAGCTCATACAAAACCCAATAATCTACTATCCACACAAACGTACGTAAGCGCTTACAAACACACACACACACACACACACACACACACACACACACACACACACACACACACACACACACACACACACACACTCTCACACACACACAAGGAAAAAAGAGTCAGTGTTTATATTCACACTACTCTACATACACACATTGGCAAATCGATTACTATTTCTTTTCTAAATGTTTGGGGTAGCCCTGAAAAGTGCTGTTTTTTTAACTCCAGTGACACCTGGTTAATGATGGCACCTTCCAGGCCTGGCACCACACACACATCTTCTTCCCCAGTCTCCTTTCACTTTTTTTCTTGAGAGCGCAGAGGGAGGATGATTGGCTTCAGCACCCCAATCCTCTGTCTCTGGTATCTTGTAAGCCATCCTCTCTCCTATTTTCTTTTCCTCCTCTTCTCTCTGTCTTCTCTCCTCCTCTTCCTTCTTTATTCTTTCTTCTTCTACTATGGCCTCCGCAGCCAGTTCATTTACTATGCGCCTGGGATATTCCAGGTACATCTGGAGTTCTAGCAGTTTCCTTGTATTCATTGTCTTGCTGATAACAGGTCGACGATGGGTAGCCCAACTGACGATTAGTTTTCAATGTATACTAAAAGCGCGGACGTGAAGGCAAACATCCCCCTAAAACAAAATTGATATTACCTAGATCATGACCAAACAACGCGCGGACCTAAAAGAAACACTCACTCACTTTTTTATACTACCCATTACTAATTTAAAAATTTTCGTTAATCACTTCAATATACTATCCACATACGCAAAGCAATCAAATCAAACCCCAAATCTACTCTCCCCACACGTCAAACAGCAAAAAACATGATCATAATCTACTATCTACACAAACGTACGTGAGCACTTACAAACACACATTTATATACACAAACACATACACTCACACTATAAAAAAGAGTCAGTGTTTATATTCACACTACTCTACATACACACATTGGCAAATGGATTACTATTTCTTTTCTAGAGTATTGGGTAGCCCTGAAAAGGGCTGTTTTTTTGTTTGCTATGGCAATCTTTTAGTTTCTAAGAATGCGACGTCCTCTGACGATAGACTTTCTGACGATAGGTCTGCTTCTTCGGAAAGAGAAGAAAAACTCTTTGGTGTCGATACGACAATCGACAAAGCCTTTGTCAGGTTCAGGTTGCTGCTGCTGCTGCTGTTGCTGCTCTCTCTGCTGTTTCTGAAGTCTGTACTTCACTGTCCATTCTTCTTTCTCCCTGTTCACTTCTTCTCTGAAGAGCTCTTCTATCAGGTCTTCAGTGACTTTTAACATTCTCACATTCTCTATCTCTTCTGGCTTCGGTATCAGACTGTGTCTGACCCTATGCAAATTCACGTAGGTTTCGTTTAGCTTAGCTAGTTTGGAGCACATCTTCATAGGAGGATGAGTCGGCAATGGATGGTTAGACTGGAAACTACCCCGGTTTTTAAAGTCAAGGCGCGGACGTGAAGGAAAACATCCCTACACGGTTTTAGAGTCGGAACGTTCAATGAGTGTCATGAGAGGGATAGTAAGAAATCAAAGAGCATGAATCAAAATTCTTATAGCCAAACAAAAAGACAAAGGCATTTTATTTCAAAACAACATTTTTTAAAATTCAAAATCACCTAACACTAACAAACAACTCTAACATTTTTAACAATAATCCAACAATATAACATCAAACATTTTTTTTTTCAAATGACAAACATTTTTTCCAACTCACACATTATTTTGGACAAGGCTGACAACGTGAATGAAATTGTGATTTCCACTGTTGGAAGTCATTAGGCCATTGATGGACACTACGTTTCCTAGCTTGAGACAAAAGATAAGCATAATGGTCACAAAACCATCGATCTACTTTCACATCGTTTCTAGAAGAAGAACCAGGATCAAAATGAGTCACTAAATGTTCTAAGGAATAACCCAGGCTGCGATGATGCAGAAAATACACACAATATTGTCCACACACCAGGGAATCTGTGCCTTGTAATTTCACATTATTGAATCGGGTGGTCTGAGCATTTCTTCTCATGAAGTCAATGATATCGTCTTCCAAAGGAGGCAATCCATACGAATCGAAATATTCCACACATCCTTCTTGAGGAAAGTAGACGGCTACCCAGTGGGTTTCTGGGAGATGACTGTCGTCCGTGTTGATCACATAAGCTCGATGGTCTTGAGGTTTACGATGAGGGAGTTCATCTTTAGCACAGACGACAGGATTCCAAGAAACCGTGTACGAGCTGTGGTTCAAAAGGTAATAAAGGTCCCAGGTATCCATTGATTTGTGTGTTTTTTTCTTCACAGGTAATGATAAGTGATCAATTCGGTCCTGACTTTTTGCTTGAAAATGTCTGACAAGTAAAAGGCGTTTAGGTCCGACTTCTTACTCTGGTCCAAGAGAGATTCGATGCGACGGCACTCCAGAGACGTTAATGGAGGAGAAGAATATTTATCCAGGCCTTTATACCAGTCGTTCAACACGAATTCTATTTCGATGTGATCCCAAGCTTTGTCCAGATATTCGTCCAATTTTTCTTCTTGACTTAACATCAGACATTTGTCGCGTTGAATTTGACTGGGATGATCGTTGTGACATCCATAACACTTTTCCTTGATCAATTCTTTCATTATATCTGCCAGGAATGTAGCAAAACAGGAGACTAAATGGGCTTCTTGTTCTGGCCATCTCGACTTCATCATGATAACTTCTTCGTCTTTGTCTTGAGATTCTTCTTCCCCGGTCTCCTCACATTCCATTTCCAAAGTTTCTCCACTAGGTAAAGAGGGATAACATTCTTCCATGGCTTCTGAACTGTTGATCTCTATGGTATTGTCAAATTCTGCATATAGGAGGACGTTCACTGTGTGATCTGGAGGTGGATTTGCAAACTGAAGTTCCACACGAATCTGACCCGATTTTATAGGGTGGAAATGTCCCTCGTCGCTGCCTTGGTCTGGAGTGAAAACCCCACAAAGCATAGCCTCCTGCATAATCGTCGTACGAAATACCGTGACTGATGTTGGTTCCTAACTGTCCTGTGGCTTCGTGCAGGGACAAGTACGATCTCAAATAATTCTTCGCGACACCAAAGTTAGGCTCAAAGGGTCGGGTACACAAGGTCTTGCCGTCGCGACTGACTTCAATCTTGGACACATTGTAATGTTGAAACTCAAAAGGATTTTGATCGTGGGTTCCGTTGAAGGCTGAATTCCTGACGATACCAACAATCAAACGCTTGGGTAACTGTCCTTGGAACAGATGATCTTCGATCATAGATCGCTGTCCAGCGGGAATGGTGAACGTTTTCACTTCTACGTGTCGTATTGGATACTTGGTGGTCGTTCTGCTCAACGTGTGACTGACGTCGTTTCACACTTTAGGCAACACTTCCACACGACGCACGTAAAGTCGGGCTTCTTGAATGATAGTTTTGTATTCATTGGCATGGGCCATCAAATGGAAAGCGGCACTGCTAAGATTCAGTCTCAGACGGATATCCACCCCATTGAGCAAATACTTTTCTTGTAACCACATGTCCAAATGCAAACGATCCATCAGTTCTAAACTTCGCCCTTGCAGAATTTTCTTACGACGGTCGTTAAACCCCACATTGTGAGGATTGTCATCTTCTGTCAGGACTGTGTCGTTAAACGTGGCTACACCTGCCGTGTCAGGTTTCCATACCACGCAAGCATCCAGATGAGTATTCTTGGCTTCTTTTCCGTACGTCAAGAGATTTTCCAGGTAGGCACGATATGGGTAAGTATCCATGCTGCTGCTGACCAGTTTGTTATTCAAGTACAAGTCCACTTTGCTGAACAAGGAATGCATGAAATCGTTGACAGGAGCTACTCTAGCATCGTCTCCTGGATTGGTGTTGTCCATTTTGATCACTTTCACTTTCAAGTACAGGTAACTGCTATTCAGATCGATGTAATTTTCGGGCTGTCCTTTGATTTCAAACTCGATGGGAGCGGAATCCGTCAAAGAGGAGACGGGATGAAATTCCACCCACTGGGATTCTTGCATGGTCATCATGGTGGGGGGCATGGCAAACAGATCCAGTTCCGACTTGGAACAGGAGCAAGGCTCTCGGTGCATCATTTTTTTTTTCTGTTCTTTCAATAATCGAAAACGTCTAACTCTCGAACGATTCTTCTTTTCTTTGCCTTTCTAGCTTTAGACGTGTGAAGTCTGGTGAAAGGGTGTTTTCTTCGTCGTCTCTTTCTGCCTTGTCCTTGCTGAATGCCTGACTCGATAGGGTGCAGGGCATTTATAGGTGTTTCTCGTCGGCCCAAAAGGTCTTTGTCCGTTTGCAACAAGACATTTTTGCCTGCCCTCATGAAGGCTTCTTTTGGGTTTTGTTTGTCGATGATGACATTTTGGAGAAATTCTTTGCCTTGCGTCAATGCCGCATCTTTCAAGGCGTGCAATCCGCGTGTCACCATCGGTTTCAGCACCGGGGCCACCGATCGAAAGGCCAATTTTAACATATCTCCTAAACCGTGTCCTCGCTGTCGAGCAACCCCTCGGTACACTGGATACATGACTTACGAGTAGTGAGACAACCGTTTTCGAAAATGGAGTTTCACCGTGACTTTTCCTTTGGTGAATGAAATATTTTGTCCCAGATCTCCTTTTAAAGCAATGTTGACCGTGTCCAAATACGACTTACTGACAGGTAAATAGTGAGGATGTACAAATTCGCGGTGAACGTGGTGTTTCCACCTTCCTCGTCAGCGGTCGTGGCAGAATCCACTTTGAAAGGAATGACACGCAGTAACGGCACAGAGGTGTGTCCCACCACGTTATACTCCACCACATCGGAGTACACAAACATCAAATTCAGTCCTTGGTTCAGTTCTACCGGGGCACGAAATAACTTGGTAAAAGACTCGTTGTCGTAAATGATTGGTAATTCCTTTTTCTTGATCAAGGCCATTCTCATGTCCATGTCCCCGCCCAACATGTCAAACAATTCAGGACAAAATAAAATGGACACGATTTTACTCTCGTCAAATTTCATCAAGAAGCGACGAGCTGCTTTGTGGTATTGCATGGTGACACTTTTTTTGACACTTTCCAAAGCTTTCATAAGCACGACATTAAACCTGGAGGCTATGGTGCTGACCAAATGTTGACCACTAAAATAATAGCCTGGGGGAATGAACAAGTGATAGGTGCTGTACTTTTGATTTTTTGTGCCATGGGTTTTCTTGTCATATTTGCCATAGGTATCCAAGTACTGTTGCAATGGTTCGTCATGAACTTCCACATCAAAAAAATTTTGATTGGGAAGGACATTGAGGACTTGGGTCGGGTGAATGATTTCTACTAAAGCCACTTCCCAATGGGCTTCGTGATCTAATGGGATGGCCTGAGGTAATTTGGTCGTGTAACAGCACAACGTGTTGTTGGGAAACACCTCTATGGAACTGTCACTGGGTAAGGTTAAGTAAAATTGGTTTTGGTGACTCATAATTCCAGAGTTCTGTGACTGTCCGAGGGGTTACTGGACGTCAGAGGTGTGTCTCCGCTCAAAATAGGGTTGTTGTTATTGTTATTGGAGTGGTGACTGACACTGGCACTGGACACAAGGTTCCCGTGGTTCCCGTTCGAGGAGAATTTCAGGGAGGGATTGGAAAGCAGGTAACCGATGCAACTGGTCAATAAAATGGTCCACAATTGTTTGTCTCCTTGTTGCAACCTCAAATTGGCGATGGCTGCCCCGATGACAAAATACACCACGAAGATTTGGCAGAAAAAGACGATTTGCGTTTTAGGCACACGTTCTCCACACCACACCCACAAGGGTTGTTTCTGTAAGTCTTGCAGAGAAGAACTGGGTGAAGGAGTGGTCGACGTAGCTGCATCTGTGTGAAAGGGCATGATGGTCACGTCTTTTTATAGTCGATGACTTGCGAAGCGTCGATCCAAGAATCAAAACTGGGTGGATATCCTTTCCAACGTACTTTGACTTCTTTGACACGTCGTTTGCCCACTTTACGGGTTCTGCGTTCGAGAATGCTTTCGATGTCGTACACGTCGTCTTCTTTTTTGGTGACACGTTGTAACTCGGGCAAATAAAACGTTCCTTTGAGCACTTCTCCGTTCATGTCTTCCAATTTATAGACCGTAGGATGACGGCCATGCACTCGTCCAGTGACACGAAACAATTCGGTGGTCCAGTAAGGTAAGTAACCTTTGTCGAAAGTGCGTTTGGTTTTGCCAATGCGTACCCAATCTCCTACGGCCAACACTCCTCTTTTCTTGGGGACAGCCCTCGTCGGGGATGTACCAAACAGGCGCTCAAAGACCAACACTTCGTTCTCGGGAGTCACTTCTTGCGGGGCACGTCCAATGCTTCGATGGTAAGATTGGTTGTACGCTTGAGCCAGGTGCGGTAAGATGTCGATGTACTTCAGAGTGTGGTGATGCGTAAAATATTTCCACATGCGTTCTTTCAAATTGCGTTGAAAACGTTCCACGATGCTGGCTTTGGTTTCGGGATTCTCGGTGGTAAAAAAATGAATGTCACGTTTCTTTAATTCTTTTTGGAACGCTTGGTTAAAAAATTCGGTACCGTTGTCCGTTTGCCATCGAAGAGGGTGACGACCGCTTTGTTTTAACACTCGTTGCAGGGCTCGCACTAACTCGCCGCTCGATTTGGAAGTCAAGGGTTCGACCCAGGCAAATTTGGAAAAGACGTCGATGACACAAAACAAATATTTGTAGCCGCGATTGTAGCTGGCCAAATGAGAGACATCGGCTAAATCGGCTTGCCATTGATGATCGATGCCTTCCACTCGGGTGCGACTTCTGGCAAACTTGCGTCGAATGGGTTTGTGTAAAGTGTAGGTAGCTTGTTCTTGTAACCATCGTTGCACTTGAGGTAAACGGAGACTTTTCAGTCTCGTTTTGGCAGCACGATACAATTTTTGAACTCCTGCGTAACCTGCAGGATGGGAGGGATCGTAGTAAATGCTGGCTAAGACTTTTTCCTTTTGTTGCTTTGTGTGTTAATAAGGCACCCACTCTTGGAAGATGCTACTCTTTTTCTCTTGGGGTACTTTCTTGGATTGCAATGCTTTGCGTGTGCGACCGGCAATAGGTGTCGAAGAGGAGGATGTCGGAACAGGCGATATCGGTTCTTGTTTCACTTCTGTCTTCACTTTCTTTTTCTGTTGTGATGAAGAAGGGGTGGTCATCATCTTTTTAATCCATCCAATTCTGGAGGTAGGTGGTGTTGTTAACTTGCGTACTTCTTCTTCTTCTCCTTTTTCTGTCTTGGTCACTGGTAGTGGTGGTGGTGGTACTGGTGATGGTGCTGGACTTTTCATCTAGGTCTTAACATCTTTCAGAGTGGGTAGAGCTGTTTCGTCTGAGGTTTTCTGGTGAAAGAGTTGCAGTCGTTGCAAGAGTTGACCGTACTTTTGCGATTTTTCTGTTTCGGACAAATCTTGGCGATTCATCAAGGACTGCAATTCGTGTTGTAACTGGGACATTTCGCTCAAATGGGGATTGGGAGGTAAATGCGGGGTGCGTTGTTCTTGCCAACGATGGTATTCCATCCATCGTTTGTAAGGCACTAAAGCTAGTTTTCGTCCTTCCATGGGGTTGTCAAGGGTCGATTCTGAGATCTTAGGACTTCAGAGGGCCTTTTTATCTTGCTCCCATCAGTCCTCTCAACATGGTTCCCGAGACTCCTTTCAACAATGGGCCTAACAAGAGGGGTAAAATGCCTCCACGTTGGACCAACGTCTTCTTCTTTTGACGAAGGGGGATTTTCTTTTGAACCATTTGACGAAGAACGTGACGATGTTTGCCTAAGCATTGTTTCTGGTGTTTGGACGAAGGGATCGTGCCTTTCAAGACGTTCAAACAACATTCGCACACGGTATCGATGACCTCTTTGGAACCTGAATGAATGAGTTTTTTTCGTAGGGGTGGATAAGCTTTGGACAGGATAGATAACATGTCCCCATGTTTGACTAAACGAGGAGGCAGTCCTTTCCTTTTCTTTCCTTGGGGTTGTTTAGAAGAGGAATGTTTTCTGGAGGGTGACATCTTTGAGTCTTCAGCACCAAAAAACACTGATACCCTACTTGGTCACACACCCTTTTTTATACTGGAACGCGTCGCCACTGATTGTCTTTACGTCGTATCAACTTCAGGACAGGCATGACACGTCGTGCAGTGGTACGTAACGGACTAAATCGAGCCAGTTCTTGTTTGGACAAATCCAGTAAACTTTGTAACATGCCCGATCTTTCTTGGACTTTGATTTTGGGAGAAGGTACTTTGTGAGCAGCAGCCACTGCCACTAAATTGGAGGGTCCTGCCACTGGGGAAGTTCTTGGGGTCATCAACGGAGACGTTCTTGGTGTGATCAACGTCTCCAAGTACTCTTCAGTTCCTGGTGTCATCAACGGAGAAGTGGATGAACTTGAGGCTGCCGGAGACGCAGTCACCGCCGTGGCAGGTCGTAGTTTGCGAGTGTAAGGTTGCGGCCTGGCCGAAGTGCCTCTCTTGCGACTAGTTTTCTTCTGTGGGCTTTTCTTTTTCTGGGGACTTTTTCTTTGTTTCTTTTTCTGGGGGCTTCTTTTCTTTTTCCGGGGTGGTGTCTGGTAAGAGGAGGGTCCCGCCACTGGAGAAGTTCTTGGAGACACGGGTCTCCTTGGGGACCTGGTCTTTTTCTTCTTCTTGGAGCTTCGTTTGACTTTTTTCTTGGGGAGAACTTTGGGGGCATTGGGATCCCATCTTAAGAGAGAGCGAATGATGACCCCTCCTATAGTACTGCTCCCTCCAGGTTTCAAAATGATTTGTTTTTTTGGTTTGAGTGTCGATGCGGGGATCGGCCAGTTGGGTCAAAGCGACTTTGTTTCGATCAAAAAAGCGTTTGGTTTGATGAGGAATCTGAATGATCCCTTATAGTAATTGACGTACTGTCACCGTGAATCATCGTAAGACTTCTTTGAGACTAGCTTCTAAGACGCGAGCCCGTATTTGTGGATTTTTTTCTCGACTGATGCCATACAAGGCACGAATCAATTTGACGGGAAGATGCGACTGAAGGGACGTCATGTTCAAACTGTGTGAGACAGACGAAAAGTGTCTGAGGTTTTTATAGATGTTTTTGTGGAGTGAAATGAAGTCGAGGACGGAGACGTGTACAGGACAGGCCCTCCGTCTTGGTGGAGAAACAAGTGGGTACGAAATCGCAAATCATCGGGGGTCGTAGGTTTCAAATCGACGAGTAAATAGGCGTGTGGAGTTTGAGTGGCATCGTCGTACGCCTGAGTCAGCCAAGGCGTCCCTAACTGTTTGGCTAAGACTTGCACTTGCGATTTATCTCGAGGGCTTTTAAACAAGACCACGTAATGTGCGTTGAGACTGATGTTGCGATGGGCTTTACTTTGTTGAAACAAATTTTGGGTGATGTAAACGACACTAACATTACGATGATGCCCTTTGCGCGTGAACCACAGTTTAATTTCTTCTTCGTCTTCTCCTAACAAAAATGACCAAATGGGTTTGACGGGAGTCAGAGACGATGCCGTCGTCTTCTTTAGGAATGCCTTCCACAAACACGATGGAATCGCCTTGACTTTCTCGCAAGAGGCTGTACGCCGATTGCCATTCTTTGTAACACCACACGATGCGATGAGGTGGTCGATCGATCAAATGATGTTTATGTTCGATCAAACGTTTGACGAATTCGGTTTTGCCTGAACCGCTAGGTCCAGCAATGAGCATGTTAAAGGGATGGCGAAGATACAAAGCCTCCCAACTGGCACGATCTAAGTGTTCGTCGATGATTTGGCAGTGGAGGAAGAGGGAGCAGAAGTAGCCATAGTGTTAGGAATGTCACTTGTGACACGGAAACAGACAAGACAAGAGTTTATATACTCTTTTCAGGACACGTTTATTGAATGTTTTAAACTTAAACACGAAAGACAAAAATACATAAAAGCCAAAGGCTTAAGTACAACGATAAAAGGCACATGATAACCATCAACGTGGAATAAACACAAGTGTCTGTACAACATGTTTTGGGTAATGTTCTGACCAGTTCTATAGGGGGTAAGGTCACACAAGTGTCCTCCCGAAAGGGTCTTTCAGGCATGTCCACGATAGTCCTGTCCTGGGTGACGGGTTCTTCTGGCACCGTCACTAACACAGGTTGAAAAGTAACTTTTTTCCTTGAACAACTCTCGTGCATACTGGGCCACTTCTTGGGTCCAAGCCTCAAAACCCCCTTTTTTCCAGTCAAGGACATCTGTCCAATGGGGGTGTAAGTCACAAGCTACACACACATCGTCATACACGTCTTCGGTAGCTAAAAGTTGACGAATCTTTTTTTCCTGTTGAGGTCGAGAAGTATCCAGATGAAAACGCAAGGCTTTGAGCAAAAGGAGTCTTTCGTGACTATTTAAGGCCATTGGGGTGGTAAGTACTGTTCGTAAAGAGTCCACAAGGAATCGGCTGGTAAACGAAATCCCAGAAAACAAGTCACTAAGACACACCACTAGTCGACCCGAATTGAATGGATACAGTTCTTGTAATAATTGATGGTAATGATCCACGGTTTGAATATGGTCATTGAGTTCCTTCCACGGAATCTGTTCAATCACTTATGACATAAGCCGTGGCATGGATTCCTGATTTTATAGTCTCTTTATTTCGGAAGCAATAAAAGTACTTTTTAACTTCGTTCTCCAGTAAGGAATCTAAATATTGCATACTGTAACCTACACTTCAGAGTTTGTTTAGATGTTTCGTCTTCCGCTAAGCAGATTCTACGCAAAATATGTTGGTAATCCTTTAACTCGTCTTCCTCAATACGTTGCTCTAGGTGAATCTCGAAGTAACCAAAATTACGAACATTTAGTTCATTCACTAACTGAAAGTGTTGAACAAGGTCTGACCACTGAAACAATTTCTGACGAATCAGTTCTCTTATATCATTCAGGTACCAGTGGTTAAAGATCTGGTGACGTAACGGATGCAACTGTTCTTTACGTTTGACTTGTATTTTGACCAGCTCCCAGTAAATGCGTTCTCTGAACTCCACAGGCAAAGCACGAATGTTCTCTTGTAAAGTATCCATGAATAGGTCAGTCCGTACAATTCACAATTCACAATCTTCTCCTAGAGCAAAAGTAATCCACATAGTGAGTAATTTCTGGCCACTGCCATTCAGGGTAACGTCCAAGAATCTCATTGAACTCTTTTGATGTAAACGGTCTAGAGTGATATAATAGGACGAACGCACACTTGACTCATGGAAATCTAACACAATGATTGACTTTTTTCACTTTCCTCTTGTGAATTTCTCGGCACAAAAGTTCTACAGTTACCCATTGAGATTTCACTCTGGCAAATCCCTTCCAAACTTCCTTGTAAATCTTCTCTTGCAGTTCTTTAGGTAATGATTCAATATCGTTTTGGAAATGAAGTTTAAATACTGGTCTCGGTGATGTCCAACATTTCATTCCTAACCAGTCTGGTTTCTTCTTCTTCAACGACATGGTAAGTTACTTCAATGTCTCGGTCCCACTAAGGGTAAGTAATGACAATTCGGTGACCATCGAGCATGTTCTACACAGGCAGAATCTTGCGGTTCCCAGTGGTGAAGTGACATACCGCAACTGAAGCACATAACTTTATCCCCTTCGCCCAAGTAGAAAAATCCGGCTCTGGCTAATTCTTCGGGGGTCGGTCCTCCCAGATACTTAGGCCATTTTCCTTTGAACGATTGAAGACGATTTTCAAAGTCGCAGTATTCCGACAAACGTACAGGGAACGAATATTCGTCTTTCACAGGTTCGTTTCGATGAGGGTAGGGTGACATGGACAGGAGTTTGCTCAGGGCTGGATGACATCCGTAGGGGGGTAGACGTGAAGGTGGACATTCACCTTTAAAACGAAACCCAGTAAAGTGTCCAAGAGGACGAGCGGCATCGCTTTCGCATCCCTCAGGTTTGGCACGCACAGCATCACTTTCCATGATAGGGGTAGTGAGAACAAAGTTCCCATGATGCTTTACGGCATCGCTAAGGTCACAGCGTGCAGCATCGTTCCCATCGCAAGGCTCACAATCGCATTCCACTTCAGAAGCCCCACACTTGAAGTGTGCCTGTCTGAACTTGTTTTGCGTTTCTCTGAAAGTATTCTTCTTGTTCTCTTAGTCTTGGTAGTCCCAATGAACTATCGATCTTGCCTAGGGTTCCTTTTTATATACAGGCCAATACCGACGTGTCCATACGGTAAGGTGAAATGAGTGGGAAGTCGCACTCGCTTTTGGTACACGATTTGATAGACTTTTTCCAAGGGCCGACTGATGATGTGGTGAGTGGGTAAACGTACAATCTTGTTGGGTTGATAGGTGGTCACTTTAAAGTGTTCATCCTCTCCAGATTGCAAGGCTTCTTTCAATACCCCAAAGTTCACCACTCGACTGGTACGATAATTCAGAGTCAATCCTTTCACTTTACACGTCGTGTGCACTTCTCCCTGTTTGTCCCGGTATTCGTAGCCGTAATTTTTGGGACCACCACTGGCGAAACTTAGAATCTTGTTGTTGGGGTGCTCGTCTGTCCAGGCTCCTAAACGGTCTCCTTCGATGTCAGGGTGCTGTTGACTCGGGTGATCGATGTAAATGCAACTGTCCGTGTCAAAGTACAGGACACGTTCCCCTAACAGTTCTAAAGCTTCGTACAATTTTAAGCGTAATTGACCAAGATCAAATCCTTGCGAACGACGTCCACGTGTTTCATGAATTTGGTTTTGTCGTGAATCATCTGAAAGTAGCGGGAAGGTTCTGTCAAATATTCCGTGTTGGGTAAACACGGTCGTTGTGCCATTTTCCCCCACAAGCAATTTAACATCACTTTGGCAAACGATCGCCTACCTTCGTTTTTCTCAAATTGATCTAAAGTGATACCTTCTTGTGCCCAGTATTTCTCTTTGAATGTCTTTTGGTCTTCGGGAGTGTGACACCAGGAAGGATAGCCACTGGCTTCTTGCTTCAGTTTCAAAAATGCATCCACGTAGTCTGCGAAAATGCCTTTCTGCGTGGGGTCACCCTTGTGGTATTGTTGTGTCTTGGGAAAGTGGTAAATTTCGTACACTTCTAACAGTTGGTATCCCATGTCCAGAGCTTTGAACAATTCTACGCTGACCCAGGTTCCCGTCAAGGCTCGTTCTTCCTGGGTGTGATGACAAGGTTGATCTTGGTTGCACGTTTCGGCACAAGTACGGCTCAAAGGAAACATCAGTTTGCCTTGACAATGGTGAGGTAAGACGGGATGGTACAAGTCGGTGGGAGGCAAAACTTTGCACTTGATCAAACCTTCGTATTGTCGAATGTTTTTCAGGTCGACGTGTTCCGTGAACAATTGTGGGTGCCCTGCAGGAAAGCGACAATATTTGCATACGTAGGGATACAGCGAACACACGTCCAAGTATTTGATTTCTTCTCCTTTCTCTTCGTCGGCTTGGTACAGCAAACAGGTGGCATTGGTCATTCCTCCGTACAAACTATCCGTTGGGTTCAGGGGGTCCATGAACTGGTAACTTTCCACGAGGCGTTTAAACTCGGGATCAGTTTTCAAACGGTGATCGTATTCGTGTTCCCACATTTCCACCACTTGCTATCCTTCCTGTTCTAACTTTAGGCGTCGCTGACAAGTGGCCTGGTACAAGTCTTCCATGGTTCGTTGTAAAAACTGATTTTTAGTGCCGCGGTCAGGGAAACAGACGGGACATCCGTGAAATAAGCAGCCGTTAAACTCGTACACAATCTTGGGGTTTTCTAAGTTCCATCCATCGACCGAATGCGTTCCGATGGTCTTTTCGCCTCCTCCGTTGCGGGCATGCTGAATCGATTTGTCTTCCTTGTCGCACAAGTAATGTAACCAGCGTAGGGCTTTGACCGAGTATTGACGTTTGACATAGTTGGTCGTTTGAGGACTGATGACAGCCACGGTGTTTTCAGGCATGAATCGTTGTCGGTAGACTAAGGAACACGCTTTGGCAATGGTGCAAGCTTCTTTCAAAGGATCGACCACTCCGTGTTCCATGAACAGTTCTCGAAATTTTCCACAGGAACGCCGTAAAATTTCCACGTCGGAACGACAATACTTTAGCATTTCTTCCTGAAAGTCAAAAGGGTCTGAGGCGTGAGCCTGGTACCAAGCATAGAAAGCGTCTCGTTGTTCGGTACGCATGTTGTCAGGGTCGTAATAGTGAGCCTCAGGCAAATGGGGTAGAACAGCGTGTTGATTGGCTTCGGTATTGAAAAAGTGAGGAAAATATCCTTTAGCCATTTCTGTCATTCCAAATGTTTTAGGCATTCGGCTCAAAGGCATGGCCAAGTAACTCATCGAATCTTTAAACTGCACTTGTCCCACTTGCATGAAAATGATTTTGGCTCCGTTCAAAGTCACTTTAGGACGGTCGGTGCCATGTTCCGTATAGTGTCTCAAAAGAAACTGTTCGGAGAAATTGTGAGCCATCACCGTGGCATGACGATGACAATCTCCGTAACGTTCGATGTCCTCTTGGCTCCACGTCTTGTCGATGGGGTCTAAGACTCATCGGGCGAAATCGGCTAGCGTGTTCGGCCCTCGAAAGATTTTTTCACGTCCTCCAGGAATCTTACTGCAGTGAGGGCAATAACTCAAGATAGGTTCTTGAATGCACTTCTCGCACGCTCGATGAGCCACGCAGAAATTAGGAATGTGAATACCGGTCTGTTGCATGCATTCGAAATCGAAAAAGATGAAATTGTCTTTCTTCTTGTGTCCATCCTCTTTCTCTGGTTGGGATTGATATTTTTGCACGTAGCATTGGTGTTCCAAGTCTACGATGTGGTGACAAATGTGACATTTTTTCTTTCCTGAACATACGTGTGCTTTAGCATTATTGGTACGTATGCCATGGCCACAAGTAGGGCACAATCTCAGGAGTTGACAAGCACATTTCTTCTGTGAACCTTGCGTCTTCAAATGTTGTTGGTAACAGGCAGGGCTGACAAACGTGCGCTGAAAAGTTGAACAATGCACTGGTTCTTGCCCTTCGCTCAGACAGGGTGGAGAGGCCAAACATCCTGAGCATTTCGATCCACAATGCTTGTGTTGCTCTCGATTGTTATAACCATAGTCACATTTTTCACAATAATATCTGTATCCCAGGAATCCAGTGATACTGGTAATAGTATCGAAATGTTCATCGTGATATTAGACATGATGTATTTTCCGTCCTTAAAGTCTTGGCCTCGAAACAACAGAGCTCCGCTCACTTCTTGAGGGTACACTTTCAAGGTGTAGCGTGGAGCTAGGGTATCTTTCAATTTTTTCATCTCAGGAATGCCACAGGGTTTGTCTTTGGGCAAGTCGGCTTGTTGCAACAGGAGTTCTGCTTCGTTTCTTTGTTTGGCTCGGTCTGATTTTCGAATGATCTCCCAGGCTCTTTTCCATTCTACCTTGTCGTTTTTGTCGACATAGGTTCGTCCCACCACGATAGCCCTGGCTAAACACATCTGGTCTTGAGGGTTGTTAATTCGGACGAGACTTGTTTTGGTGCCGCGAAGCTGCTCGTCCACCAATAACATGTTTTTGCGTCCAGTCCCTTGAGGAGGAGAGACGTGGGTCATGTCCAGTTTGGATTTTCCATCGGTGATGTCAAACTGGTCATTGGATTGTTGCACGTGTTGAATCTTGTCCATGACTTTGGAAGCGGTCAATTCTGCAGGGCTACTAAACTCGACCCAAACAGGGGATTTCAAACCGTCGTGTTGTATGGAAAGTCTCAAACGATCGTCTTCTTTGGGTTGACATAGTGTGGTGAGTAAAGAATCCCACATGTCGGTGATGAACCCTTCTGCTTTCTCTAACGGTACTTCGGCCTTGAACTCTTTAAACTTCACGGTGTATTTGTAAGCCGTGGTTCTAAATTTTCTAGAGGGTCGCTTTTCCGTCTCTTGAATGGAATAGTAGTTTTCAGGGTTGACTAAGAGTGGTGAACTTTGTTTAGAGGGTTTGGATTCTGGTTCACTCATGTCCTCTTCAAAATCACTGGCATGAATTTGTGTCAAGACTTCAGCCCTGGTACGAGGCGATAGATCACGTTTCTGCCTCTTACTTTCTTCTTCTTTCTTCTTGAATGAATAGGATCGTTTCATCTTCATAGCAAAACGTCAAATGACTAAAGTTTAAACACCATGGACTAATTTAAAGTCATGGCAGACCAGCGTATATAAAAGGGTGTGTGTCTTGTCCTTTCACTATTCATTTCACTCTCAAACCGAGCACAACGATGGAAGAGACTACACAAATCGAACGTTTCATCAGAGCTTTGCGAGGGGTCATTAGAAAATTCTTTTCAGACCAGCCCACGGACTACTCTCCTTCCTTTCGAGATAAAAGTCAAGATACTTGCTATATCTGTCAGAAGAAAGGGCATTGGTCTTCAGAGTGTCCAGACCGTCAAAAAAGAAAAAAAGGGGCTAAAAAAGACAAAAGTCAAGATACCTGTTATTATTGTCAAGAAAAAGGACATTGGTCTCCAGATTGCCCAAAAACGAAACAAGAGGAGTCAGAAGAAGAGAGGGATTCTTCAGAGGAAGAAGAGGAAGAAGATGAGGAAGAAAGCAGACAGGTGAAGAAAAAGAAACAGGAGAAGAAAAGAAGAAGGGAAGAAAGTGAGGAGGAAGAGGAGGAAAAGACTGTGACGGTGAAGAAATTCAAAAAACAGAGAGACTAAACAATGAGACAGAAGAAGTCTATGAACTTTTTAAAGTACTCTGTTGTGAATTGTGAATTGGATTGTAAATAGTTATAAAAGAATAAATTAGGTATAAAAAGGTTAGTGTCTTTGGGTTTTGATTTTAAAATAAGAACGAACACTCACACACTCATACACACGTACTATAGGAGTAAAGTGGGTTGTTTTTTTGAGTTTGAATGGATGTTGGCAATTGAAAGTCTATCTCTTTTCGAGAGATGTGGGTGGCCCTGAAAAGGGCCTTTTTTGGTGTAGGGGTGAGTTTAAGCAATCAACTTTAACTGTCTTAAGCCTTTGCCACGGCCAAGGCCTACTTCTGGACTGCGTACTGTTGATGATGATGATTTGGTTGAAATTACTAAGGGTGGTACGGTAGGCTTAGTCACAGGGTTGGAGTGTTTAGCTCGGGAAGGTCGTATTCTCTTCGGTCGTAATAAAGAAGTCTGATACATTTGTTTCAGACTTCTTAACTCCGCTAAAATGTCTAACAGTACCTTGACCGTTTGATTTTCACACCCTTGTTTCTTTGCTGCTGCTTCTTCTTGTTTGTTTCTTACCTCTTCTTCTTGCTGTTGTTGCTGTAGGAGAAAAGCTTGTTCCGCTTCCTTTTGCTGTTGTATAAATTTCTCCAATTCTTCTTTCTGTCTCTGTCTAAAATTCTCCACGTGCGGTAATGAAGGAGAAGGTGACGAAGGTTGCGGAACAAATTCTTGCGAGGTAAGAAAATCCACAAAATCCCAATTCACCTCTTCTGAAATTAAGTCCGGGTTTCCTTGGGTGGTCTCCACTGCTGGTGCACCCCAATTTATCGTTTTCTGAGTTTCCGTCATGTTGAATAACTGTTGCATGAATTGACTGCACACAGGCGCTAGCGAATCTATATAGACCACGTGACGTCACAGACTGCTCTCTTCTGATTGGATGTGGGCTGACTGAATTATGTAACACGTGTTTGGATTGGTCAATGAACTCAATCCGTTTCAATCCTTCCTCTACCTATAAATAAGCGCAGTTCACTGCATTGATTCACCTGTTCTCGGCGCCTCGAGATGTGGACCGACGTTGAATCTTCCACCCTTATATATTCGATGATGTTCAGGACGGACATACCGATGTATGTCCAATCCAAATGGACAGTTATCCATAGGACCGACACCATCCTATGGATACGTAGGATTTACGTGGAGAGGCAAGGATGCCTCAAAAGAGTGTTAGTCTATGGACGTACCATTAGACGAAGCCTAAGACGAAGAAGATGTTGCAGATGCCCTTTATGTTAAGGGCATATTAACATAAACCCAAAGGCCCTTTTCAGGGCCACCCACATCTCTCGAAAAGAGATAGACTTTCAATTGCCTACCCCATTTTTTTAAAACAATTAAAAAAAAAATCCCATGTTAAATTCCCCTTGTCCCTAAAGTAGTTTTTTTTTCTCCCATGTTAAATTCCCCTTGTCCCTAGACAAACCCAAACTCTATTCCCCATGTTAAATTCCCATTGTCCCTAGACAAGCCCAAACTCTATTCCCCATGTTAAATTCCCATTGTCCCTAGAGTGGCCCAGCAATTTTTCCCATGTTAAATTTACATAGTCCCCAGAGTGGCCCAGGGGTGTTTTTAATGGTAATTCCCATTGTCCCTAGGGTGGCCCACTTCACTACTATCATGTTCTCACTGAACAATAACACTATTCTCCTTTAATAACGTTTTCTGCTAGAAATGTACTTTTTAACTGGCTGAAATTCACGAAAGTCACATGTTTATAAAGGATAAATATATCATGAATTTGGTTGAAGGTGTTTGCAGACAAAATAGGAGGACACATTGTCTTGAAATAGTACAGCGAAAAACAGCAAGGTTTACAATTGGTGATTATTTTCGGACCAGTAGCGTTTCCACCTTGCTCCAAAATTTGAGATGGAAAGATCTTCAAGCTCGACGCCAACAAGCAAAAGCTGTTATGATGTACCAGATTCTACACCAGCTAGTTGACATCTCAGCAGCACCATGCCTACAACAGACATTATCCTACACTAGAGGACATTTACGCATATTGTTCGTCTTCTTAACCAGGGTCTACACATACAAAGACTCCTTCTTCCCATCAGGAATCCAACTGTGAAACTCCTTACCAGCCACCCTTGTCAACCCCAACACAATCGATGCTTTCAGAGCATGGGTTTACATGGCGATCTCTTAGTTTTAACATGCTTTTTGCTGCATGTACACCTCCCACAACATGCACATAGTTCACACCGTGTGCGAGTGTGTTCCTGATGAAGCCTGCACATTATTGGAAGGAGAAGAAGAAGAAGAAGAAAATGATCGGTATTTCATCGTTACCGGCATTATCGCAACTAATTCTGAGAATCCTATAGTGAGAGTGGAAATATATAAGTAATACACACATACGTTAATAAATCGTGTAGGAAGACAAGGACAAGACCAAATGAAGTAACATCTCGGGTAATCAACATGGACTTCGGAATTAACTGTCAACGTCTGTACCATGAGAAAACTCTGTATAATGTACCATTTGTTCGAATTAAGGGTTTCAAACTTGGGTTCAATTAAACGAATGGAACTTTTGAAAGAGATTAACAAATATATATATATATATATATATATATATATATATATATATATATATATATATATATATATATATATATATATATATATATATATATATATATATATATATATATATGTATATATAGCGAAAGCAAAGAGAGTACTATAATGCTCTGATTATTTACTTGCCTATGTCAGAGATCGCTGTGATGAAAGAGCATTGCGATTTCTCGTAACCAGTTCTGTGTATGGCAAGGGTTTGTCAATGGTGCGAGAATCATTCAGTCGTGTCCAGTACAGACAATAACTCGTCTATCATTAGATTAGTTAATTTTTGTGTGCTTTCAATAAATGTATTACAAGCGCGTAGTTGTGTAGTTTTTATTCAATGAAGAAGGCCAAGTTTAAAGAGGGTATTGTTTTATTCACTGATTACAGAAGTCGCACGAATATGAAATCGAACTCGTTCTGGCTAAAACGTAAATTAACGTATTGTCCAGACTCTGTCATTCAGAGTGTTAGGTGAACATGTATTCCCTTTATTGTCGAGCTACATCATTTTTTGTCAACTTTATTACTATGGCGACTGGGCGGTTGGATTGTTGGTCGTGTTGGTGGGGTAGCTAAGGTCTCATTCTGATTGTAAATCTAAAAGAGAATGTAAGCAGTTGATGTTTTGCGTAACTGATATGCGTGTTGCTAAGAAAAGACTAAAGTCAAACAGTTCCGTACAACATCATCATTAATCACACTTTATACCAATTTTCTTTTCTAAGATGGTTCCAATACATGAGCACATTGCACAAGTATACTCCACTAATTTCTCCACATGCTTCCAACGTCATCCCCATATACCTCTATCTATCTATCTATCTGCTGTCTGTCTGTCTATCTATATATCTATCTATCTATCTGCTGTCTGTCTGTCTTTATATCTTTCTATCTATCTATCTTTCTATCTGTTGTCTGTCTGTCTATATATCTATATATTTATCTATATATCTGCTGTCTGTCTATATATCTATATATCTATCTATCTACCTACCTATCTATCTATCTATCTATCTATCTATCTATCTATCTATCTATCTATCTATCCATCCATCAGCGTGTGAATTTGATGGGTTTTCGGACGTTTGTGGGCTTGTAATTTTATTGCGAATATGGCTTTTCCCGTTCTTCATCGTTTTCGTAAAGTGCACAATTTCGAAATAATTGAATGACACAGATCTATATTTAGATGACATTTTTGCTTTAAAAGTTAACAGTGTTTGGTTGATGTTGAAGCTTGCTGCTAATGCTATTTCTGTTGTCGAACTTCGGCAAGCTTAAGCCATAGGCATGTGTTTCCCGTTAAGGCTGCGTTTGTCTTTACAGTCGTATGCCCCTGTTTTGGACGCATGATGTTGGATTAATTTGGGCTCGTACAATATACCCGTAACATGGTTTGGATTGGGTACCACTATTTCCTGCCGATCTATTGTAGGCTTTGGAGTATCGCCTGGTGTTGCCACTAAAAGGATTGACTGATTTGGTTTCGTACCTTAGGGGAGTGTTACGTGGAGGATCCTGGTTTTAGCGATGACTATGTCGACATTTTCCCTACTGTAATCTCCACTTTCTAAAGTACGCATTGAGTTCCCTGACTTTGTTTTCAAAGGAGTTTGCGTCGAAGCATATGCAGTTGATAAGAAAGCAAAGGCCGCATGGAAGATTATGTATGATACTTTAGGGGGTGGGTGGTCGGATGCAGATATTGATGAGAGTCAGCTGGCTTGCAGTATAAATTGTTTTCTTTCTTCCTGTCCTGGTGGGTGGATTGGATATCCAAACAAACATTTGAGTTTGCTTGATGCCTCTGATGTGAACTGTATAAATGGGTAGACATTCTGTCGAATTCAAAGAATTTATAAAAATTATAGCCGGGTTCATCCCACTTATATTTAATGTCATCAAAGAATCTGCACTAGCTTATGAGTATATAAAGTCCATTAACGTCTAGGAAACACACATCGCTGAATACAACATTTCTTGAATTTTAAAATTGTTTCACTTTAAAAATGCTTAAGAGCATGCCTTAAATGCATGGCATAAATGCAGTACAGTGTGTTCAGTTGGAGGGGAATAACCAGGGTGACTATTTAACGATTGTTTGCAAGCTTGAATATCATGCGAAATAATATTATTATAATGTAAAGAAACGAGTGGATTTCTTCGGAGACTGTGTTCAGCTTAATTGTTAGTGTATTATTGAGATAATCATGATAAAGAAGAAAGATGGTAGTCGACAAAGTCAAAGATATATTTTTATTTGATCTTTTTCCCTCTTTGAGTTTTGTGAATAAATAAAGCCTCACTGGCTTGTTGTATGTATTTTTTCAAACATCTCATGTCTCTACAGTGCAAATAATTGTTTCTTTATGAAAAAGTTGTAATCAAATCAAATATCGTCTAAGTTCGTTTAATATAAACATCAACATAAAAGATCAGTTTTGCTCATGATATTGCATTAAAATAAAGCTAATATTTCTGTTGATTCGTTGGAGAATCAATAATCATGTTATACCTTCCCGGTGGCCCTTATGATATTTTTTATAGCACATGCTTTCAGAAAGGCGTATGCAGTTATAAAATCGCACATTGAGATTGAGTTTTATGGTCATGAATTAATTCATAGTGGGAGTCAATGGTCCATTTTTACGTCACTATAATTATCATAATGGAACAAAGGCCTGTATTGCATGTCATAAATTGTAAATTACATGATGTATTTTTGAGATTAATGTCAGTCGATGAATAAAGGATTCATAATGTACACTAGAATCGTGCCATATATTTATCATATTAGTGCTGTTATTAAAGAATGACGAAAAAGACAATCAGAACGACACATGAATGATTTGGTGTAATTTATACTCCATCTACCTATGTTCCAATAGTCGTTTGTTCAAATGTCTACTTCATCAGTCAGAAACGAAGTTTGTTGGTATTCATAGCCATGCTATTCTCTATTCTCATCTAATGAACTGGGTATATCAATCTTAAATCTTTAAATACTGCATGACAGATTGTTCTATTATATCCAACTTTTCTCATATTGCAAGAGAACAATGTAGGTATCGTCAAAATAGAAACTTTACACCTTTAGAAAAATAGAGCTCATGATGGGAATGCAATTCTGCATAATGAAGAAAGATTAAAATCCGATTGACTTCAACACCATAAGCGATCCTTTTACTTCCTTGGTGATTTGTTGTACAAGTTTTTCAGTGTTAAAATCTTAATTTTATTTCCCTTTTATATCTGAGATGACCTGCCGAAACACAGCTGCAACGATTAGAGGACTATCATGTTCCTTTCAACCAAGATTACCCGGGTGTTACAGGTCCCAGCTGTGATTCACATACTTCCTTTCTGCTTTCCAACGCAGATAATGCTTTTTAAAGGAATTTTAATTAAGTCAGACGTACTTATATTTAGACACAAGTAGATTATCATTGTTATTATGAATAACTGGTTCATGATCGAATAATATAAAATCTGTTGGGTTTGAGTGATGATGAGTGTACTTTTGACAATTTTGATTTTTGATTAAATGTGACTGTGTAATTTGCGTGGTCTGCAGGGACACTGCAAGTTTTTATAATCTGACGACGTCACCACAAAAGGTATGTGGTAGAGATGACCGAACTATACTTCTTTGTCAAATCTTCTTTCACTATGTTGTAGAGATGACTGAACTATGCTTCGTTGTCAAATCTTCTGTCACTATGTTTCAGAGATGACTGAACTATGCTTCGTTGTCAAATCTTCTTTCACTATTTTGTAGAGATAACTGAACTATGCTTCGTTGTCAGATCTTCTGTCACTATGTTTTAGAGATGACTGAACTATGCTTCGTTGTCAAATCTTCTGTCACTATGTTGTAGAGATGACTGAACTATGCTTCGTTGTCAAATCTTCTGTCACTATGTTTTAGAGATGACTGAACTATGCTTTGTTGTCAAATCTTTCACTATGTTGTAAACATGACTGAACTATTGTTTAGACTTCTACCTTCTTTGTCCCTTACACATCTACCGAAGACCTTTGCGACCTTGATCCAATGGTCAGTCTTCTCCTTGTTCGTTTATGGTCAGTATCCCTGAAAATACTTATTTTAAAATAATACTCCCTAAAAATGAATGCCTACATTTTAGGTGAAAACAATAGCTAAAATGTACAGTGAACCATATATATATATATATATATATATATATATATATATATATATATATATATATATATATATATATATATCTTGATGAGTGCGTGGATGGAAGGCGTTTTAATGTTTTATGTAGAATACTTGAGCAACATGTAACATCGTCCGCCAAAAGAAGTACAGTGAACAGACACTTGTAAAGTTTCATAGAAATATTGCTTAAAAAAGTATTTAGATAAAGCATGTTCGTGCATTTTTGAAAATTAGTTAGGACCGCCGATAAACTGAAGGGAGTCTTCTGAGGTCCGAACACAGTACTCATAGGTTCTTTGAAGCTGGGAAGTGTGTTTGAAACTCTGCATTTGGACGATGTAAAAATGGAGCACTTCATAAATGCTCTACATAGACAAATTATATAGGCAATTCGTGATGCTAACTACGCTTGGTTACTGCGTGGTCTGCTACTCTCAAGGAAAGCATACCCTTTCCTCCTAAATGCTCATATATAAACAAATGAATAAGTCTTAAAGAAAGTTGTAAGAAACTGATAAAATTCGTTAGGGTAGCATTTAACATTTCTTTTTAAGATGGAAGTACAAAGTGATTTATAAACCTCCACAAATAAAATAAAAGAAAACAATAAGAAAACCTCCCTCAAAAAGTGAAACAGACAAAAACAAAAAACCCCAATCCCCATAAAAAACACCCCCCCCAAAAATAAACAAATAACAAAACACAAAAAACCCCAGACATTTTACTTGTTATCCCAAGTGCGATTAGTTCCGTAACGAACCCTTTATGTGGACCTTTTTCTGTAATTGGTAAAGTTTACACGTAGTCTTCATTCGATCCAAATTTACGCGAGTATATGCATGTTTTTCTCCTCAAATATACCTCAGGTAATTAATCCTCAGGATGCAATATATCAAGTTTGTACAGCAGTCACACAAGCAGACCCTTGCCATACGCTGATGATTTTAAAGTATTCTCTATTACGTACACAAGGTTCCAACGTCCGCTATGGCGTTTAGAAATTATATTCAGGAAATTATTTAACGTTACTGTATCTAAATCCGAAGTAATGCATTCAATTCCTGATCTACACACTGAACTGAAAGAGCTTTTCCTGGTTTGGATTTAAAGTGCATTGAGAACAATGGATGTGCTGATTGCAAAATACTAATATCTAAGCAATCTTGTACCTTCCGTGCCTATTCCGAAACATGTGTCTTCATTGATATCCCATGCCTTGATCCTAGCCACGTATCCTCACTAATATTCCGTGCCTTTTCCTAAACACGTGTCTTCGTTGATATACTATGTATTGATTCTAACCACTTGTCTTCATTAATATCCCGTGCCTTTTCCGAAACATGTCTTCACTGATATCCCATGGCTTGATCCTAACAATGTATCTTCATTAATATCCAATGCCTTTTATTAAACACTTGTCTTCATTGATATCTCATGTCTTGATTCTAACCATGTGCCTTCATTAATATCCCGTACCTTTTCCAAAAAGTGTCTTCAGTGATACCCCAATGCTTGATCCCAACCACGTGTCTTCATTAATATCCCGTGTCTTTTCCTAAAAACGTGTCTTAAGTGATATCCCATGCCTTGATCCTAACCACATATCTTCATTAATATCCCGTGCCTTGATTCTAAGCAGGTGTCTTTATTGATATTCCATGCCTTGGTCATAACCATGTGTTTTCATAGACATTGAACAAAAACATTTCCGTATATCTTCAAGTGATAACGATTAGATAACATTATGCCCCTTTACTCTAAAAACTGTACAAAAGAAAAAATGGAATGTTAGCTTCACATTATCAAATCCAGAACTATACTTTGTCTCCAAATGTTATTGATATTTTCGATTGTTAGAGTGCTGCTCGATAAGCGAATAATTTAACGATCTCAGCGTGTATACATTTATTTTGAGTGAGAGTATTGAAGACTTTAAGACCTCGGGTTTTTGTTGAGATTTTAACGGATACAAACAGATCTGAAATACGGAATAAATTATATTTCAACTAACCTAATTAGACAAGGAATCAAGAAGATAAGAATTCAAGGTGTTCTTGAAACTGTTTGAAATTCAAAAGGATGACGAAATGTGATCCTGTTGGCATTTCTCTCCAAAATTCAGGTAATGTTTCTGATGAAAAGTAATAACCAGCCAACTAACGAAAAATATCCAAATGGTTTTATTCATAATACATCATACATCATAGACGTGACGTTCAAAATTTGTTTGCAGGTTGGTACAGATATTAACGCTTACAAATTGTTGACTCGAGGCTCACCATAATAGTGCTACGTTGTTATGTTCGTCTAATGATCTTCTTCTCAAGAGAAAGGGTGGTGTCCATTTATACAGTACATTCGTAATCTCAAGAAAAGGGGTAGTGGTCAGATATACAGGATATTCATCCTCTCAAAGAAAGGGCAGTTGTAACTTATACTGCATATTAATCATCCCAAGAGAAAGAACAGTGGTCAACTATTTAACATATTCATCCTCTCAAGAGAACTGTAGTGGTCAGTTATACAACACATGCTCCTCTCAAAAGAAATGGCTGTGGTCACTTCCACGCTTTTCTTCAAGTTGATTTCGTTGCTGTCAGTAAATACGTTGCGGCACAGTGTGAACACTACACAGACGGCGCATTTCATATCTTTTTTTAAATTTTCTTTTAGATGTTTGATTATTTACCTCTGTTGTATCCATGTTTGAAAGTGTTTGGTTACTTAAGTGCAATTTATGGACGAAAATACCTATTACTCTAAATACCTCTGAAAATAATGAGCGATTCAGAGTGTGTTATGCGTAAGACGAAGTACTAGGCACAAGTCTGGTAAACACGATTAAGGTGACACCAAATATTTGCAAATTGCGGATTAAAAATGTTGTTGACACGATTAAGGTGACACAAAATAGTAGCAAATTGCCGATTACAAATATTGACACGATTAAGGTGACACAAACTGGTAGCATGTTGCGGATTACAAATGTTGTTGACACGATTAAGGTGACACAAAATATTAGCAAATTGCGGATTACAAATGTTGTTGACACGATTATGGTGACACCAAATATTAGAAAATTGCGGATTACAAATGCTGTTGACACGAATAAAGTGACACAAAATAGTAGCAAGTTGCTGATCACAAATCTTGACACGATTATGGTGACACCAACTGTTAGCAAATTGCGGATCACAAACGCTGTTGACACGATTAAGGTGACACAAAATAGTAGCAAAATTGCGGATTACAAATGTTGTTGGCTGGATATTACACTAGCTATATTGATGCGAAAATTCACGTGTCACTCTAGATAAGACAATGAAGGTAACATTAGACGCTTACTTAATTAGACATACTGTTAGCAGGAATAACTTGTTAATATTACTCCTGCTTTAAATCATTTTAAAACTGGATACAGTATTTCAACCTTATTTAATTTACAATGTGAGAGTTGGCTGCATTTGTTTGACAAATAGTAGGTAATATGGAAATTTTAATTCCTCAAGTAAAAAATCGAATGAGTGCAAAACCATATTTCAGTTCCAAGACACATTTGCTTCGGAAATAGATTGGGTGAAATATGAATGTCTGTCATTAACATGGTGATATCGTGGCTGTCATTAATGCGATGATATCGTGTCTGTCATTAACGCGATTATATCGTGCCTGTCTTTAACGCGATTAAATCGTGGCTTTCATTAACATGTTGATATCGTATATGTCATTAACGTGATGATAAGTCTGTCGTTAACATGATGATAAGTCTGTCGTTAACATGATAATATCGTGTCTATCATGCACCTTATGTTGCAGTGTCTGTCACTTACATCATTATATCGTATCTGTCACTTACATAATGACATCGTGCCTGTCATTAATAAGACGAGATTGTGCCTGCCATTTACAAAGGTTCAATAAATGATTTGTTCATATAAAACAGTTTTAAAAAACAGAATTAGACCCCATTTAATTTTGCTTTTCAGAAGCATACCCGTACATGAAAACTATGTGAAAATATTTTGATCTTATTTGAATGGATTGATTTCTATTTATCATATACTAGATTCAAATAATTCAGCGCGACTCTATGGCAACGGGTTAAATCTACAGACCGTCATGCGGTATGAAAGCTACAATTCTTTTGTGGGTTTGCAATCCAAAGGCTATCTTGTTGTATATTTACAACACTATGGGTGTTATATAAAGGTATTACACGATATATTACGTTAGTAGTATTAGTTACCTATGAATATTATAACATGCAAATATGATGACAATGAAGCAAAAATTGTAAGATATCTTTCTAAAGTTTCAATTTGTATATCTATCACAAAATTTTTAAAAAAAATGCAATAAGACATGTTATAAGGGAAAAGGAAAATGGCTAGTATTATAAAATTTACATATAATATGCAAATTTGTTGTTGTTGTTGAGTTTAATTATAGTGGCGTGCGCACAATTGTGCATGTGCCACTTTTTTCTGACTGCACCGCAGCCTGCTAGTTGTTCCTGGGGAAGGGGATGGTGCCACCTCCCCCAGGCTTTTATGGATTCAAGGAACCCTGATAGTTTGGCCTCAATCTGTGGGTCCATAAAGGTCTCTACAGTTGAATGGTTGGCTGTCATTAGTGGGAAGGAGAGCTCGGGAACGGTCCTGCTTGCTTTACATCGCTGGTTTCTTGTTGCATTTGCCTGGTGTTTCTTGCGAATTTTTTTTTTCGATTTTTTTTCTTCCTCAAAATGTTCTAAAAGAAGGGGGGGGGGGATGTTCTATGCTGTTTATAGAGGTTCTTAGTAGAAATCATGTATGAAGAGAGATTTTCAAGGTTATTATGGTATTACTAGTCGAGGTGTTTAGGGTGTGTTTCCTACATTATGTTATTTATAAGTTTTTAGATATTACCTCTTTAAGTTATTTATTAATTAATGTTTTTAGAGATTGAATGTTTTTTATACTTTATTTAGCAAGAGACCGGAGTCCTAGCCGATTACACTGTTCGTTAAAAACCTCATTGATATCTTTCCAAAGTTTATATTTTGTCGTCTATCACAGAATATAATTTTAGGTAGGAAAATATTTTATAAAGCAAAAACAATACTATGTCCGTAGAAAATAAAATGTAATGCGTGCAATGATTTTATATTATTGGTTTTGGTTAGATCAGTGGTTTACGGTACAGCAACATAAGTAGGGTCTTTAGTGGTGAGGTAACTTCAATTAAGTCACTTGTCCAAAAGAAACATTAGCGGATCATGACTGATCCACTGTAGGATTCCTACCATTTATATGCGAATCCAGCATGTTAAACGCGGACATTGCATCCATTGGTTGCCTCTTATGATATGAAGCCTAACGCATCCCTGAGCTAAAGTGGGGGGGGGGGGGAATGGGATGGATTTTATATGAATAGAATTATTGGGGTATATTTTCTCCTATCCTGGACCTTTCTTAGATACATACAAATTGAATATGATACCAGAAACCTGCCAAATTTTCAAAACGTATGCACCATCACGTACACAATACAATCGAAGACAATCGAGAAGAATAAAAACGGTGTAAGAGCTGACACACGAGACTTCGTCAAAAACGCAAAACTGCAACTACGAAACTGGATCGATATCGATGACCCCAATCTAAACTCATGGTCCTGTATGTACGTACCGTATTTAATCGTTTTGCACATCACTAGCCAGCATTTGATAGCTTTGTATATCACTAGACAGCATTGTATCGTTTTGCATGTCACTAGAGTTTGATCGTTTTATATGTAACATTTTATCGTTTTGTATATCACAAGAGAGTATTTGATACGTTTGCATATCATTAGACTGTATTTGATCATTTTGTATACCACCTGACACTATTTGGTCGTTTTGTGTATCACTCGACAGTATTTGATCGTTTTATATATCAATAGACTATATTTGATATTTTTCAATATCATTAAACACTATTTGAGCGTTTTGTATATCACTAGGCAGGATTTGATCGTTTTGTATGTCACCAATATTTGACCGTTTTATATGTAGTATTGTATCGTTTGTTATATCATTAGACAATATTTTATCTTTTTATATATCAACATACACTATTTAATCGTCTTGTATATCACTAGGCAGTGTATTATCGATTTGTATATCACTAGACAGTATTTGATCGTTTTGTGTATCACTCGACATTATTTGATTGTATTGCATATCTCTAGGCAGTATTGGTTGGTTTAGTATTTAGAGACCATATCTGAACCATGAAGTTATATTTTTAGAAATGCACGAGGGCAACTTATCACACAACAACTTCTTTACCACAGGAACATAAAAAAGTTCCACATGGAGTCATACTGACCATTGACTTATTGATGTTAATACTTGAACCAACTATATCAATTCTATATAGATTCCGATATGCTTGCTCCTTATAAACCGGTCTGAATATGCTAAAGAAAGACCACAAAGATCTCCAGATTACCTACATTAAATCCAAAGAACATGCTTTATCTCATTGTTTGTTGTTTCATCCGCTACACCCTTCCAAAAAGGACAGAAAGCATACTCACCCAAAAGGATTGTTGCATTTTACAGCAATATCAAGGAACCTTAATAATAATAATAATAATAATAATAATAATAATAACAATAACGATAATAACAATAATAATAATATTAATAAACTTTCTTTAACAAGGATAACACATCTGGTCATGACTGACCTATCTATCATGTGATCCTCAATTTTGTAATTGGTTATGTTAAAAGTAAAATAAAAATACAAAATCGTACACATACTCAGGTGTCATCGCAACATAGACACGTGTAAGCCATTTTAAGTTATAAGCAAATCCATGTTTGTAGATAGGCGCCGCCTTGTTCCGATTGTCATACATTTCGTGTTAGAGCTATTTATATGCATTTTATTTTGTGGACACCAAACGGATATATTGTTGAGGTCGATTGGAAGTTTATTTGTAATGGAGTAAAGAGATTTACCAGATGAATACAATGTAGAGTCGTCAGCAAAATGACATGTGTTACAGTGCGCTGGATACAAGGTTTTGTCATTGATAAATAGTAGAAAGAGAAGAGGCCCTAATGTGGATCCTTGAGGAACACCACTTAAGATACGACTTGGTTCCGAAGTATATTTAACCGTGCAAACAACCTGGTGTCTGTTAGTGAGATACGAGTTGAACCAGGCAACTGACCTTGAAGAACACTTGGAGGCTGAAAGTTTCTTAATGAGTATCGAATGGTCAACCAAATCGAATGCTTTTTTTTAAAAATCAATGAAGATTGCGCCAATACGTTCGCCTGATCCGATTGCTAATAGTCACTGGTCTATAAGTTGTATCAATGCAGTTTGACATTAATGATTCTGTTGAAAACGTGATCGTAATTTATGAAAGAGTTGGTTCTTGTTTAGATATCTGAAAGTATGCTTTGCTGACATATTTTTCAATAATTTTTGAAAGTACAGATAGAACAGGTAAGTGTCGATAGTTGGATGGGCTATTCTTTTCATTTCCCTTATAAATTTCAAATACTTTTGCACATTTCAATGACTCTGGGAATTTCCAGGAAGTGATACTACATTCATTTATTTCTTTCAACGACTCTGAGATTGACAAAGCCTACGTTTTCAGAGTTGTGGTGTGAATTCCACCTAGCTTTGGGGATTTGCTTGCGACAATTTTATTGATAATATCAAAAGTGTCATTTATTGTTATAAAGGGAATGTTGACTAACATGATCGGGTACCATTTCGTTCACGAATTTAGTAAGTTTGTCTATATCATGCTCGGTAAAATTAGTCCTGTCAAGGGTTTGGGATATAATAGTAAATGAGAGGTCCAGTGGTTTGGGATATAGTAGTAAATGAGAGGTCCAGGGGTTTGGGATATAGTAGTAAATGAGAGGTCCAGGGGTTTGGGATATAATAGTAAATGAGAGGTCCAGTGGTTTGGGATATAGTAGTAAATGAGAGGTCCAGTGGTTTGGGATATAGTAGTAAATGAGAGTTCAAGTGGTTTTGGATATAGTAGTAAATGAGAAGCCATTGGTTTGGGATATAGTAGTAAATGAGAGGCCAGTGGTTTGGGATATAGTAGTAAATGAGAGGTCCAGTGGTTTGGGATATAGTAGTAAATGAGAGGTCCAGTAGTTTGGGATATAGTAGCTAATGAGAGGCCAGTGGTTTGGGATACAGTAGCAAACGAGAGGCCAGTGGTTTGGGATATAGTAGTAAATGAGAAGTCCAGTGGTTTGGGATATATTAGTAAATGAGAGGTCCAAGGGTTTGGGATATAGTAGTAAATGAGATGTCCAGGGGTTTGGGATATAGTAGTAAATGAGAGGTCCAGGGGTTTGGGAAATATTACTAAATGAGATGTCCAGGGATTTGGGATATAGTAGTAAATGAAAGGTCCAGTGGTTTGGGATATATCACTAAATGAGAGGTCCTGTGGTTTGGGATATATTAGTAAATGAGAGGTCCAGGGGTTTGGGATATAGTAGTAAATGAGAGGTCCAGGGGTTTGGGAAATATTACTAAATGAGAGGTCCAGGGGTTTGGGATGTAGTATTAAATGAGAGGTCCAGGGGTTTGGGATAAATTACTAAATGAGAGGTCCAGGGGTTTGGGATAAATTACTAAATGAGAGGTCATGGGGTTTTATATATCGGCTCATCAGTATAACTAGTGCAACCAACAATAATTTGACATGGAGTTCGAGGTGCTGGTTTCATTCAAGTCAGAGTTCGCAAGTAGTTCCAGATGTATCTGTTATCTGAGTTTGAGACGATGGCTTCTTTGAAAGGAGTTCTTGCTTTTTGCAATGAGTGATTTGCCTTTGTTGCGCCACAACCGATAGTTTGTAAAATCTTTCTGATATTAGCTACGTTTACGTTGTGCCTCGGCGATTTCATTATTATACCATTATGGCTCTTTTGATCGTTAAATTCGTTTGATGTGTACGGGGGCGTCTTTATGTGGGATATTATTTAAAAAAAACAGTGGTTCCAGACAGACAAGTCATAATCTTAGTCTGTAATAGAGAAAGTTAATGAGTTAATGTTTTGTGATAGTTCGGTGAGAAATTCGAATTCATCAACGTTTCTAAAGCATCTGTATTGCATATAGGAGTGTAAATTGTTTTTCTTTTCGCTCTGTTGCTTTCGATTTGCTCATATGTGATAGTGGTATTTAATGGGGAAACACGGTACGTTATGGCACATGTGTGATAGCGATGATGAATGGAGGAAACAGTTCTTCAATTCAACTAGTACCATGGCGTCGATAAAAAAACAGAAGAAAACTACTTAAGTCGACAAACTGGAAACGTGTGGACACTTTGAAGATTGCGAAGATAAAGATGTAATCTCAAAATTTAACAAGATATGATACTCAACAATTAAAACTGAAATGTAAACTGCGTTATCTTCAATGTAATCGCTGTCGATTGATAGCCCTTTAATCGAAATTCGACTCCATCAATCATGAAGTCCTTAGCAAACTTTTTTAGCAATAGCGTCAGGGCTAATATGATGTTTTTGGCAATATGCTTTAGTATCAGCGTCAGGACTAATATGAAGTCCTTAGCAAGAAATTTTATGAAAAGCTTCTGGCTTAATATAAAGTCTTAAGCAATAGATTATAGCAATCGCGTCAGGAAAATATGAAGTAGTTAGCAATATATTATAGCAATCGCGTCAGGAGAATATGAAGTAGTTAGCAATATATTCTAGTAATAGCTTTGGACTAATATTGAGTACTTAATAATATAATTTAGTAATAGCGTCAAGATTAATAATCTATGGGATACTTATAATGTAGCAAACATTTTGAGGGGTCAATAAAATAAAAGTGTGGATTGAGAAAAAGTCGAATAACTCTTCCGCAAGCTTAACACAAAATTTGGACGTGGTTACCTCTTCTACGTTCACTCCCTATTGAAACGATTCTTCAAATTTTGGAATTTTCTACGGATATATTTATTTATATGATCCTTCAAGTTAGTTGATAGCAAATTATCCACAAAATTAAAACAAAACATCCTGGTTTGAAAGTGAAATATATTCCCTATCTCAACCCCACTCTGAAAAGACACACACACAATATCCTTTCATAACAAATTCACATTTATTGTTTGTTTATGCCAAGATAACAAAGATGATGTCAAATGTCAATTTGCTATTCATTAAAACAATTTTGCTGCACATTAAAAATTAAAAACAAAAATGTGCACATTTCTAAACAAACAATTTAGTTTAGTGTTTGTATTTACAAAATGTTTGCAATTATTAATATTCATGCCAATGACATATACGTTAATATGTCAAATCAGCGCTTAGATTCTTTGGAAACTGTTTAGTCTAACCGATAAAACAAATCATAGCACTGCCCCCCAAAAAGACGGTCTTTCGATTAACCCATTCATATACAGTGAAGCAAAGATTCACGTGCAACATACATAATACGTCCGAAACCTTTTAATGTGTTGGGTATAAATGACCTAAAGGGTTGAGCAAATTTCTCTAAATTATTTTGTATGTACATCAGCAAATCCTTTAATTCAGGAGGCTTTATCAGAATAAAATATCAGAACCATTATGAAGGCAATATAAACCAAATACACGACATACATACATATATTAAAGTTTTATTTATACAGTTAGTAATACATTGCTGGGTTTAACTTGCCTTAATTCAAATTTTTATTTCGGATTGACTTAGGGTGAAACGGATCTGTTTGCTCTATATTCAGACGGGTATTTTGATTCTCTGTAATAATAGTTCATATCATAACGATATACCGCGATATTCAAGGACCAGACGCCAGGCGTGTGACATGAATTTAAAAAGCATCCAATGTAATGCGACCCTAAGTACAGATGTAGTACCTCTATAATAGACCATCACTGCCATTGAATGAAATAAAATGATACATACGCACCATTTAAGATTCACAATGCGCAGTACATAGAATTCCAATGATGATATTTAAAAAGTAATTATTTTGCTGCTATCAGAGACTTATGTAAAATGTACCTCTCTCAACCTATGATACTTGCCATGACCTTGAAGTTTACCCTTGGCCAAATGCTTAATAGTCTCATTCAACTACACGTCTCGCATGATTCGGTGAGGTCTCGCATGATTCGGTGAAGTCTCAACCACACAAAAGTCAGGAAAATCTGTCCCCCCGTCCCCCCAACAAACACCCACCAAAAACAAACAAACAAACAAAACGAACAACAAAAGAACAATGACAAATCACTACAGCATTAAAAGTCCGGCCTACGAAATATCTCACAGTGTTTGTTTGTGTGATAGGCTTAGTCAGCGATTTTAAATAAAACTTATATCACATACATGCACAAAAAATAACGGTCTTTTTATTTTTCAAGTGACTACATGAATTACTTTAGGTTTTGCAGATTCACTTCCGCAGAAAAATCTCAAAAATCGTTATTCAGTGACGCAAATTCAATCCGTACACGAGCTCTTTCACCAATACATCATGCTACATCGGTAACTATCAATTCTTTCTTTCTTTCTTTCTCTCTCTCTCTCTCTCTCTCTCTGATGTAAGCTGGAACGGAACTACAAGTGGAAACATAGACACAATTATTATATATTTTAACCTACAACATCCATTATCATCATTGTTATTATTGGTAGCATATCGCCATACAGATAGCTATCCATCTCTCTCGTTATGATATCCAACGGGATCATATATTAACTTAAGGCTAATAAATTCTCAAATTAACAAACTCACATTTCATTATTATACATTTTATATGTATATTGTTTATGTTAATATTCCCATCGTAAATATGTTCACTATTTGATTTTGTGTCATGCGCTAGGGAGAGGGCATGCCATCAACCTGACCTGCTGTCTGATTCCGACTGTGTCCCAACAGTTATATATGTTCTACTATGATGTAAATATATTCCTGAATTTTAAGATACGTAAAGGCATGGATACAAAATTATTATAAGACCGCTCCAGTAGAATAAGTGGTTAGAGCGTCCGCCTAGGATGCGGGAGGTAGTGGGTTCGAACCCCAGCCGAGTTATATCAAAGATTTATAAAAATGGTACCCGCAACTGCCTCGCTTCGTGCTCAGTATTGAGAGGTTAGTGTTAGGCCTGGTGTCAGGATAATGTGACTGGGTTGGACATCATGCTACATGTCTATGGCATGATGCCCCACAGCTAGAGATCGATATAAACTGCCACACTGCAGACATCGTAGCGTATGACTAAAATTGTTAAAGCAACGTTAAACATGAAAGACACACACACACACACACACACACACACATAAATAACTAAACAAATATTTCTACTATGACCTACCTAAATATTAGGCATTCTTAAGATATGTAAAGGCATAAATAGAAATATAGGTTCCTACTGCGGTACATAAATAGTCTTCAGTCGTAAGATACGTAAAGGCGTGAATACAAGGAAGTAGTGGGTTTGACCCCAGCCGAGTTATATCAAAGATTTATACAGCTTTTTTGATACATTGCAACGTGTTTAATATTTCTTCTATGAAATACATAAATAGTCCTGAAGCTTATGATAAGTAAAGGCATGAATGCAAATTTATATTTCTACTATGAATTACATAAATAGTCTTCAATCTTAAGATATGCAAAGGGATGAATACAAATAAATATATATCTCTACAATGATGTACATAAATAGTCATAAAGCATAATGTATGTAAAGGGATGAATGCAAAATAAATACATATTTCTACAATGAGATACATAATATTAATAAAGCTTAAGATAGTTAAATTCAAATTTCTTCATATTTCAAGTGTTTAATATTTTTTCAGAAGGGGGCAAATTTCATTTGCGACAACAGGGCGTGATACCACATGTACAACCTCTGCTTCGGGCAGAGGTGTTGACTGGATTGAATCGGTCCACTGAAACCTAGTGTTGAATTGGTCACCTTAACAACAGCTTAGTAGAAATGGGTCACCGATTGTGCATAATACAAACAAAATGTGAAATGGTTATGAGCAATGTAGAAATAGACGCATTCCTGTCATCCTACCGTAGAGGCATTGCTATGCATCAAACGTCGAAACGTGTGTGGGCCTTCCAGTCGTAATGTTATTTAGCGGAAGACTTGGTTCTTCATTTCGTTACAATGCAGTGCTCGAGGAGAACAGTAGAAATGAACACAGATTTAATGGCACCGTATTTAAGACAGTCTGGGTCACTCGGCCCGCTTCAGCTTTCTTTGCAGTGAAATTTGAATTTTAAGCGTTTGAGGGAGAAAAGAAACGGAGTGCAGCGAAAATGTTTTAGATGATTCTGCAGGCGTTTTTGTAGGTTAAATGAAATTAATAATGAAAGCATGACATGCTACTTCGCACATTTAATGAATTATACAATTCATTTTTTATACGTCAATATTAATGTTATAATCTGAGTAAAAATAGTTTGTGTGCCAGATAAGTCAGTAACTAAAACACGCATTTTCCATTGAAGTTAGCGTAAAATGTCTGAACGGTCAACATCATGTCCTTTGTAGCGCTTTCTCTGGGTACAAAATCCATGTAGGAGAGGATAATGGCCGCTTGAGACCATCTGATCAACTCCGGTTTATCGGACCGTAACTCTTACTAGTTCGCCGTAATGTTTCACCGCGCTGCTGAACAACGCCATTATACTGTAAAATACGACCCAGGCTTCGTCTGGATGATCAGCATTGTCGTTTTGTACTAGTGTTGCATGGATCTTCAAGAAGGCATCACACGGAAGAAGATACTGAGACGAGTCATGCTCTTGCAATTCTGTTCGGTAGCCGGGTATAAATACGACCGAAAATCACTTTTACTTTACGCCCCAATGTCAAATGCGGCATCGGCTACTCCTTTAAATTTTTCCATGACGTAACGTTATACATTATCAGTTTCGTCTTCTACCTCCTTTGTGATAATGCTTTACCATCGCGGCGTAGCCCACAACCGTTATCCGCTTCCCGTTGCCGCATTTGCAATTATCGAATCGGTCCTGGCTTGTGCTAACTCAACTAGATGTTGTTGAGTCACTCATTAATGAATGTGCTGGCCGGCGCTGGCATTGTTGCTGTTCATGTCAAGTCACTAACTGTCATAGTCGATATCAGTCTATTTGGACTCCCTGAAATCCCCGATATTTCAACCAATCTGCCTCAGTGATTTTGATACTTCACAACATGTTTAACGAGAACATCTGATAACAAACTCTGCACGATATCGCTAAGAGAATTTCCGTAATATGTCGCGTAAAAAGAATTTCTCGTATTGACAACATGCACGGGTGTTACACTTCCTCGTACGACTGTCATTGTATTAAATGTCAGGTCGATCTCTATTATGCAGGTGTATCGTCAAGATCTCCACGTTGAAATTCAGCGCGTGCCAATCCTGGTGCACAAGACTAAAATGAATGTGGCGTGGAAGATACATGTGCCCTTCGTAGTAACCGAGAGCAAAGCGCACAGCGTCTGCATTCGGGGAGAACCAGAACAGTATCAAACCATGCGAAGCGATACTTGATGAACTTGAAAGGTTGACTTGGTAACTCACGATGATGGTGTCTAATGTGAATTAACTTGCATCGCATTGGTAATCCTGACAATGTTAGGCGCTATCAAAATATATCCACTTGATATAGATACTCATTTAGGGGCACATTAGTCACTATAGTTTCACCAGGTTAATGTCAGCAAAACTCTCTATGAAGATGCAGTATGGACAGGACGAAGCTTTGGTGGAGACTGTTGGTACTCTCTGATGTAATAAGTTACCATATATTTACGAAGAAGAAAAACAACATCAACAACGACGACGATGACAATAATAATAATAATAATAATAATAATAATAACAATGTAAGACTCGTTGATAGATTTACTTGGGATATCAGGCACAATTTTACTTAACATGGAAATTAAAAATATATATCGTTAATTATGACACAAAAATATTCTTTTCTTCATTTTTTAATTTCAAAGAGATCTAAAACATAAGTGTCAAGATTTATTTAAAATCTTCCACCATATTAATTTTTTGTAAGTTAACGTTGAGGACAAACATATTTCTATACTTCTAACTGAGAATGGGACACTTAAATAAAAACGTACAATGGGTATTTGACACGTTCTGAATAATTTCTTATTACTTTTTTGCTTCTTAGAAGTTATCAATAATTGTACTACCGATCGATAGACAGAACAATGTTCTATAAAACGATCAGTTACTTGCAAATGTATGAATGTGACGTAACGTCGATAAATGACAGTGACGCAAAGATGTCGGTAGAGAAGAACAGTTCTACTATTAAGCACTGATCAGAGTGTACAATTCTGGCACTCCCAGAGTACTTATATCAAGTCCAACTTGGATAAAGTTTACGGATTTAATTCTCTGTCATTTCCAACATTGTTTAGGTGGTATCATTGTTTTAAAGAATCATCAAATGCATGGCAGATAGCCCACTTTGAAGAAGACAGCTGACTGTTATTGGCGAGCAGGAGTTTCCTGCTGTGAGGGGTCAATTGATGAAGACGTTCTTTTTATACATTGTATACTCACTCATCTGAAGCATAGGGAGATTTGTGTAAGATGGGTCCCTCATCGTTGACGACTGATCAGACACAGGTCTTAGGCGAAATCGAGAAATAGCTACTAGTCTTATATGAAAAGTGTCACCGGAGACGTTTGAATGAGACTGACATGTAATGAAGTACGGATTTAAAAAAAAATCCAAGTCAAGATAAAATAATAACGTTTGAATGAATCGGAGAAAGGAGTAGAGACCACAAATCGCTCATCGTAGTCTGACTGTTGTTTTTCACTGCAAATACATTATGCTCCAGGTTCATGTGCCTCACTGATAACATCTTTGGGTATATTATGCCTTCAAAGTGTTGCCAAACGTTTTGATGTACTACCGGACACATACCCTTACCCGAGTTATCGATGTTCTCCGACGCATAAATCTTTCGTCGTGACAGACTCACTGAAGGCGCACAACATCAAAACATTGCCACAGTCTGATGCAAGAGATTTGAGGCTGAATACGGTTACCAATGATCTGCAGCAGGTGTGCGATATGAAAGCCAACATGCGGTCGTAAGTTGTTTTAGAGTGTATATTAACTGTTATGAATACTTAATTTAATTTAATTTGTTTGCTAGTTAGTTTTTAATATTTTTTATTTTTTATTTTCATTATATGCTATGGGTAAGAAAAATTCTGTATCTAGCTGCTGACCTTGTTCCAAAATCAGTGACAGTTTTGGTAAACATCGTTTTTCTTTTTTATTTTATCTTTCTCAAAGTAAGAATCAGTAAGTTGAGTCAAGGTCATACCCGGACTACTTGATATTTATCATGTGCCAATTAGTAACAAACTTTTATTTTTTTTCCCAGAAGAATGAACTTTTGACCCTCATCCATGAATCTGTTTTTCGTCTTAGTTAGTCGTATAACAGTTATTTTGATAACGGTTTGTCAGTTGGGCTTAAAACACATGACACCTAAAGTTGTTATGTTGTGACCAGTTTGGGCTGAATTTTATGGTTTTCAGCTCTCTTGTACAAAGACATTCCCTGGAATTTATACTGATTTAAAACCTGGACTAATAAATTCTGTGATTCAACAAGAGCCTCTTGACACATCTGCACTTCGTAGATTAATACAGACGTCATTGCCTTCCATTTTGAATTTCATCGGGATTTGAACTGAGATTCACTCATAACTTTTCTTTGATAGGACTTTTGTTTCAATTCTTGGATTACAATTTGGATTTAATTCGCAATACCGTAAGTTTTTCACTTTTTTGTTCTAGGGAAATACATTATTTGTTAAGTTTTACAAAGCTTGTTGTTTTCACTATTTTCTGTTACTTATTTTAAAAGCATAAACTTGTAATATAAAATCTGGGGTTCGTCCGGGATACGAAGTTTGCTAAAATATTTCAGACAATTTTGTTTTTGAAATTTAAATTCCCCTAGTTTCGGATTTTTAAAAAAAATTCTAAGTATTATTTCACATTTTAGAAATATTTAGTGAAGTCAACAAGTCTTTTAACAATGCCATCAAAAGTGGAGATCTATATTTCAAATCCTACCCAGGAACAATTATACTTCTTGAAATAAGATGAATTGCTTCAGGTTGGCAGAAAATTATGAGCACTTTTTATAGATGTTCCAACAATAACAAACACAATTTAGCATGACGTTGAAATTGTAAATTGCACACCTGTAAAACAGCACCCGTACAGGATGAACCCTCTCAAACTGGAATACTTGAAATAAGGACTTCAGTATTTGCTGGAGAATGATTTCATTGAGCCAAGTAAAAGTGACTGAAGTTCACCATGTATAGTTGTTCCGAAACCAGATAATACTTTCCGCCTTTGTACTGATTATAGAAAGGCGAACAGTGTGACTAAAACAGATTCATTTCCGTTACCAAGAATCGATAACTGCATTGATAAAATTGGAAATGCAAAGTATGTCACCAAATTTGACCTTCTGAAAGGATTTTGACAAATTCCACTGACGGAAAGGGAAAAGGAAATTTCGGAATTCATGACTCCTGATGGTCTTTATCAATATAAAGTGATGCCGTTTGGTATGAAGGGTTCGCCAAGTACTTTTCAATGTTTAATGAACATGATTACATCTGGTCTAGATAATTCTGATGTTTACATCGATGATGTCGTCCTCTACAACGACGCCTGGAAAGAACATTTAGCGACAGTTCGGAAATTCATTGACATACTCACTGATGCAAGTTTGACAATAAAGTTATGAAAAAGTGAGTTTTGCCTTGCTAGTGTAACATTTCTAGGACGTATCGTGGGGCATTGACAATTTAAACAAATAGATGCTACGGTCAAGGCTATCTCTGAATTCCCTGTGAGTATCAATAAAAAGCAACTGATGCGATTTTTGGTTATGGCTGAATACTATCGGAAATTGTGTTCCAACTTTCCCATAATTGCTGAACCCCTGACAAATATATTGAGCAAGAACAACAAGTTTCATTGGTCTGAAAAATGTCAGGGGGCTTTTGATAAGTTAGAGGCCATACTTAAAAGCACACAGTTCTTACAGCTCCGAAATTTAGCCTTATGTTTAAACTGTCTGTTGATGCAAGTGATGTTAGGGTTGGAGGAGTACTGATTCAAGAAGATAAACATTTTGTTGATAATCAAGTGTGCTACTTATCTAAGTAATTTATTAAGCACCAGGGAAATTATTCCACAGTCGAGAAGGAATGTTTGGCTTTGATATCGGCATTACAACACGTTGAAATTTACATTAGTTCAGCTCCTTCTTCGATTTTTTTGTTTAGTGATCACAGCCCTCTTACTTTCATCGGCAAGATGAAAAACAAAAATCAGAGATTATTCAGGAGGATTTTTTTGTCGTTGCAGGAATATAATATTGACACCAGGCACATCAAGAGAAAATACAATTTAATAGCAGATGCATTTTCACGTGTATAGAAATATATTATTTCATATATAGAAATATATTATTTCATATATAATTTGTATCATTCATTAGATTTCTTCTTATGCTATTTTTTATGACCACATGTATACTTGAGCTATGGTAAAAAGAAGGCTTTATTATATAAATCTTTCTTTTTCTTGTATGGGGGAAGTGTTATGAATATTAAATTTAATTTAATTTGTTTGTTAGTTGTTAATATTTTGTATTATTTTTAAAGTTCATTATATGCTTTGGGTAATTGCCGACCTTGTTCCAAAATCCGTGACAGTTTTAGTAAACCACTTTTTTCAAAAAGTTTTCAATATCTTTCTTAGAGTAAGAATCATTAAATTGAGGCAAGGTCATACCTGGACTACGTGATATGTATTATGTGCCAATTGGTAACAAACTTCTATATTTTCCCCAGAAGAATGAACTTTTGACCCTCATCTTTTTTCGTTTTAGTTAGACTTATAACTGATGTTTTGATAAACGTTTTGTCAGTTGGGCTTGAAATACTTGACACGTTAGGTTGTTATGTTGTGACCAGTTTGGGCTGAATTTTGTTTTATCCAGATTATTGAATTCAAGTGATTATTTTCCCCGGAAATACAAAAGTGCTTTCACAAAATTCTTGGACAAAAACATTCCCTGGAATGTATACTGAATTCAAAACTGGACTAAAATTTTCTGTGATTCGACAAGAGACTGTTGACACATCTGCACTTCGTAGGTTATTACAGACGTCATCGCCTTCAATTTTGAATTTCATCGGGATTTGAACTGAGATTCAGTTAGAACGTTTAATTGATAGGACTGGTGTTATAATTCTTGGATTACAATTTGGATTTAATTCGCAATACCGTATTTTCTTTATTATCGTTTTTCACTTCGTATTCTTGGAAATAAGTTAAGTTAAATTTTATAAAGCTTGTTGTTTTCACTCTTTTCTATTACATATTTTAAGAGCATAGACTCGTAACACAACATGTTAAAAAGCGAATGAAAATCATGTTTAATAATAGGACAATCAACGTATGTGGACATGCATGATCTCAGATTACTTTGAGGGGATGCACTGTGATATTGTGTACAGCTCACTGATATAACTTTCTAAATACTCCTTGGAGATACTTCCTGACGTTTTGATGTTTTCTGTGCGGGCTAAAAGCCTACTGAGTTAGCTTTGTACGTTGTATTTCTTAAAGGTTGGTATAAATCGGGGTGGGTGGGGGGAGGGCTTGACTGCGGAAAAAGATGTATACTGCACAACTGATAAACTCAGAATAAGTCAGGCGTAGAAATAGCGAAACAATCAATATGGTAAAAGTTAAAAAAAGATCTGTTGCGATCAGAAAACTTTCGGAAAATAATTACTGAACATCATTTTTTACATACAGTGACCTTTAAGCATGAATGCACATGTTCCTATAATCACTTTTAAGTTCTGAAACGGGGACTGCCTCCAGGAAATGTGTGATGGTGACCCTGAATCCGGGGAATGTGTGTAGATTTGTAATGAAAATAACTTTATACTACACATATTCATATGCAGCTCAAATTTCATACACATCTGTAACTCATATTAACCTATCATTAGACTATTAACAACTCTTTTAATTGGTTTTCAATTATAACCATTGAAAATTTTAAGAACAAGTAAACAGCATTCGGCGTATGAGTATTATCTACCAATCTATATAACTATCTACCTTCATACTTGCATACCTCTATGGCTACCTACCAACCTACCCACATTCCTATCTATATATGTGGCGAGGTAGTAATTGACTGTTTATTCTTCTTTTAAAGATTGCTAATGTTTAGAATAAGGATGGCATCCAGCTCTGTACTTAAAGGAGTTAATTAAATGATAAGCTACACTTGCGATATCTTCAGGTGGGGGGGGGGGAGAGGGAGAGGAACCTCATGCACTTGCGCAGTTTAATGTGCTGATAGCAACCGCACGAATAGGAAGATATAACATAAAGTAACATGTACTTAGCTGCTGTTTGTTTGACGATATGGTGGGCTATTTGGGTCATAAAGGTTGCATAAAAAGACCTTATAGGCTACGTACGATATTTCACTTAAGCTTGCTACTGGTTTCCAAACCAATAAGACAATAGGAAAGAACAATTATATAGTGTTGTCTTTAGGTAGACCGGACAGAAACCCCTTTCAGTAAAAAAAAAAAAAAGAGGAAAGAAAATGGTCAAGCTATACATAAGAAGATCAATACATTTGTGGCTCGCAGAATTTCTTTTAAATCTTGAACATTTCCTTTCTATTCATCTGTGTACACCACATAACTCAAAGTAAGTTTGTACTTTAATACAAGTGAACGTTTAATTTCCTACAAGCGTGTGCAATCTCCTCTTGTTCTTCATTAATCGCATTAGGACTAAAGATTGAAAACCTATATATCATGATGTTTGTGGGGGGTGTGATAACCGAAATGTTACTCAACCCATAAAATGACGATATTCTAAGTTTGGTCATGGAATTGGGGAATCCGGTTCGCTTGAAACATGTGTTTCACTTTTAGTCCACTCCTTTACAAGAATTATAAGTTCACACCTAATCATGAGAGAACGTGTTATAAATACACGGAGAACTTCCATATATAATGTAAGTGTGAAAAATATGAAACTATAAACACATCTGAAACAACAATGCAAAACAAAATCGAAAGGTGGAATATTGTAGAATATAATATGTAAATAGAAAATTGTTATTTAAAATAATATTGATGCTTCCAATCATTTAGATAAAAAACATGCAATATGCTGTTACTTGAGCTGGTATATAGGATGATATTTTCAGGTGAAGGCTAAAAATGTAAACCTAGGAGGGAAAATAAAAGTCTTTATGATATGAACATTTCTTCAATGTATTTTTAATGCTCTCCAGAATATTTCGTGCTAGTATGAAAAATATAGTTCTTTTTAAGCATCGACAATTTATTTTAACATTGTTTCTCTTCATTTCGAGATTACATGTACATGTATAAAATAATTAAAGTATATTTTACAATACATAATGAATTTGGCCATACATTGCTATCATCTTTTGCTGAAAACTGCAATGAATATAAACACAGTAATTGCTATTTTATTGATCTGTGTATAATTCTTGGGACCAGACTTCAGCCGCATGATTTCTCAAGATAAAATCTTATCAGAAAATTTCGTCACAGGAGAAGAGTAAATATTGTAGCTTTTATATACGATTATATTTACAGGATAACTAATATCATGAAAGGCATAGCTGCATTTACAAATACGAACACGTTTTATATTAATGCAATCTGTATTATATATCATATATTTAAAAAATAATTAGTCATATCATACGTAGGCACACATGAAAAAGTTTTGTAAATGCGGTCGTATATTCCAATGCACTGCATGAGACTGGGACTACCACCGCGAACCTTCTGCTGCAAGGATTGTGGTTGGGTTGCACCAATTCACTTCTGATAAAGGAGTGTAACAAGAATGTAATGGGAAGTCGACTGTGAAATTTGATAACTCAGTTATTTTCTTGATGAACAATCTTCAAGCATTGTTTATGAAGTAGAAGAGATGGGGTCGCTTAAACGCTTGGTTGTGTGCTGATTGAACTATGTTACAGAGGGATTGGTGAATGAATCTTTATATTGTCAGGCGCTTTTATGTTGGCAACTGAACTGAATCTCTTGGAATTCAAGAGTAAAACAAGTAACCAAGTTTTGCTGGTACAGCATCTTTGCAGAAATCCCTTGCGGAAAATAGGGGTAAAGATAAATGTATCGCACAAAATGCAATATCTTGAAAGGATAATACAATCAGTGCCTACGTAGTTTTGAAGAAAAAAAAATGCATGTAATTAGCATTTAGAGCCGTCTATATGGCTATGGTATCTTGGTCATCATGCATCCCATTTGGTAAATTAACAGAACTCATTTGTATTGATTTGTAACCATTTAAGTCTGCAACATAAGGCATAATTATGTTAAGCTGATGTAAATACATAAGTCATAATTTATAAACATTGAAATAAGAAGAATTTTTTTTTTTTTTTTTAGCATTGCTTGAATATGTTATTCCTCTGAATGGGCTGCACTCATTACAAATCATTGACGAACACAAAACAGCACGTGATGTTAAAGCGGGAAAAAGTCATGCCTTCTGGTTTCTTTGTTATGATAATATTCTCTCATGCAGGTTTATCAGGAGTAAGGCAATTTAATATAAATATGTGACGTAGGTACTAGGCGCGGTTTACGGACTTCTTGCTAAAAGCTCAAAATGTGCAAGATTCTTTAATCTGAGCAGCGATAAAGGTTTGCACCTTATAAGGATAAAACCTTCTTGAGAGGCTTTCGGTAATGGTCCTGAAAACATGTGAGAAAGCGTAGTTTGCTAGAGCATGGTGTCACAATGGTCCTGAACACATGTGAGAAAGCGTATTTTGCTAGAGCATGGTGTCACAATGGTCCTGAAAACATGTGAAAAGTTCATGAAAACATGTTGAGTAAACGTATTTTGCAGGAGCGTAGTTTGACAATGGTCTTGAAAACATGTGAGAAAACGTATTTTGCTAGAGCATAGTGCCACACTGGTCGGGAAAACATGTGAGAAAACGTATTTTGATAGATCATAGTGACATAATGGTCCTGAAAACATATGTGGAAACGTATTTTGCTAGAGCATAGTGCCACACTGGTCGGGAAAAAATGTGAGAAAACGTATTTTGCTAGAGCATAGTGCCACACTAGTCGGGAACACATGTGAGAAAACGTATTTTGATAGATCATAGTGACATAATGGTCCTGAAAACATATGTGGAAACGTATTTTGATAGAGCATAGTGCCACACATTGCAGCATGTACCCACAATTGACCTGAAGCGTTCGGCCGGGAGGCGGTCGATATTAGACGCAAAATGATATGCAATGTCTCTACCCGGCCCTCTTAAAAATGGACCGCTCCAGAACGAAAGAATAATTTTGTTTTAAAGATAACTAAACTACCTTATTAGTGGGTTTAATCGTGATATTTTCCAGTATGGCATCAAATATACAATAATCATTTTCCGAGTAGATTACACTTTATTTCCTATTTTAGACAGACATACGTACATACCTACCTACCTACCTACCTTGCATATCTTTCTCCCTACCTACCAACCATCCTACCTACATATATCCCTTTAAATTGTGTAATCATTTAATTCATTTCCAGGGAATGTCGCTTTCTTTTCGCTCACTTCCTTTAGTTTATTTGGTATTGATCATGTTCTACTCCAGCCATACCTTTTCAGAGTGTACCACAATGACGTAATTACGCATGATTAAGTGCGTTATACTTTAATTCCAATTTTCACTAATAGCTTTTAGCTGTTCATTTGACTTCATTTTCGGTTTCTTTACGTACATTTTTAGGTGCAATTCATTGTTTCGGCTCGTTTATGTTTGCTTATTATTGTTATTGTCGGTAATCATGGTTATCGCTGTACCTTAGTTTTATTTTTGCAGCCTTCAAGAACATCAGCAGTACTGTGCAATAATAAGTCAGAGTTGCAAGACTCATGACTGAATAAAAAGCTAGATGAGATTAAGTTCATTCAGACAGGAATGACATGAAGAAGGCGATGCCAATCTACAGACCACAGGCATCAGAAGCATCTCCAATCCTCAGTCCTCAGTGCCGACAGTGCCGCGCTGCTCACAAATAAAATAATCCTCAAAGATGGACAGAGCTCCTCGACAGCATTCTCAATAAGCAGTTATCTATAAGCGAGAAGGCAGGTGTTGGACTGCTCAAGTGGAAATCAAAATAACACCTGTTGATCTTCCATTGCTGTCTGAAACTGTCAAAGCGTTTGACCTGCTGTCAAAGACAAACTACTTGGAGAAGATGCTATACCACCAGAAGTTTACAAAGCCTTGGGCTCGCACGTGGCACATAAACGTACTGAGCTCTTCCACTCAAGTGGCACTCCGGGTATTATACCCCAGATGTACATGTAGGCATCCATCGTCCACTTGTTCAATAGGAACGGCACCGTACAATATTACAACAACCACCGGGATATCATTTTGCCGTAAATAGCCGGCAAATTCCTTGCTAGAGTTCTATCGAATCGTCTTGTGTATTACATCGATGTAGGCTTCTACAGGAAAGTCATTGTGGATTCCAGGAAATGGCAGGAAAAAAATTCCAACCTGACCACGGCATTCATCGACCTGGCAAAGCCATTATCAATGTCCTTTGGAAGATCATGCACAATTTGGTAGCTAAGAGAAATTCATCGGTCACCAATGGAGGCAAGCGTAACTGTTCGTTGGCCGAATCCTCGTCAGCATGACGTTCTCTGCCATGGTTACTGATGCCTTCCATGACCATGACATTGGAATGGCATTAGATACTGGACTGGTGGCAAAACTCTTCAAAATGAGGAGACTACAGGTGAAGACAAAGCTACAGGAAATGACTGATTTGCTATTTGCAGAAGAATTTTCCCTAATGCTAAATGAGAATCTGAGCTTAAACATAGTATGGACCATTTCAATTCAGCTTGTGACACTTTCGGTCTCACAATCAACATAAAGAAGACATATGATGCACCAGGAAAGCTTTATTTGGAGCCTACTATCACCGTAAATTACCAAACCGTTTTGGTAGTGGACAAGTTCACCTATGTCGGCAGCACACTGGCACGCGCAGTCCACATCGATGATGAAACCAGTATTAGACTTATTAATGCAAGTGTGCAATTTGGCAGACTACGTGCACATGTGTGGAAGCGCAGACGAATCAGACTGCAAATAAGCTTATGGTCTACAAAGCCATTGTGTTTGCGACCATGCTGTATGCTTGCGAAATCTAGACAGTGTAAAGACGCATTGCCAAGAAAATAAATCATTGGCACGAGAGGCATTGCCAAGACGATACATAATTTCCACATGTGCTACCTGAGGGAAGTGATGAGGATAGGATAGAGGATCAGGGTGCCAGACAATGCGGTTCTCACACGGGTAGGCAGTCACAGTTGCAATATGCAGGCGATATCATCATGCTGTCAGACGAGCGACTAACAAAGATCTTCTGTGGCGATCTGAAGGAAGAAAAACGATTTCAGGCTGGTCAGCTGAAACACTTCAATGATTCCCTAAAGGCATCTATTCAACACTTCAACACTGACCCTGAGCCTTGGAACATTGGTCACGTGATCACTCCATCTGGTGGAGTCTAATCCATACTGCGGTTACAGACTTTGGATGGAAGAGAATTGCAAAGGAAGAGTAGAGGAAATCACAGAACTGCAGTACGTTCTCTATTGATTCAGCAAATCCACGTGGCATCTCCTGTCAAGTGTGCTCAGACAGTTCAGAACATAAATTGATTTGATCAGACATTCACGTGCTCACAGAAACCTAACCAGTCAGTAATGCGATGATCGTCTTCGATGTCAAAGGACAACAAAGGGAATTATGATTTTCGGTCAAGCTTAGTTTTCAACTGTCTCTTCCATATAATTAGTGTTCAGCTTTTTTAGAGTAAATGTGCTAACAGTTTCGCAATAAATCGTAAGCTATATGTGTTTTATAAAATGGTAATTATGGATATTCTATTGCGTCCACTCTTTAACTACACCTCAGTAAAATAGTGGCTCTGCTGCCAACTAAATGCGATTTTCGAAAATATAAAAATGACATGCACACAAGTTTAGAAAGATAATCTCGTTTTCGAAAATTTGCGAAATTTTGGGCCAGAAAGAGGCCTTATAGTACTATCCATTGAGGAAGATATCCCTTCTAAATAAATGTAAACAGGAAGTACAACAAAGTAGAATCTAAAATGCAATGATTCCGAAAGTCTATAAAATGTATAAACAATAAATGTAAAGGTAAAACTTATACAATCTTTGAAACATATGGCCTGTTTTGTTGACATGAAGTTGTTTGTCTGTATTATTTTAAGAATTAAACAGTAGATGTGTTCCCCGTTTCTGAAAATCTAGCAGGAATGACAGACACAAATTTAATTTAGCTAACAGAAACGTTAAAAATCCTATAGTACATCTCCAAATTGTATGTTGCCTGTTGTTCGTCACGTCGGTAAAATTAATCAGAGATTGTCTATTACAAAACAAGAATTATCAAGACAGCTTTATTGTTCTCCTGAGCAATTATAACTTGATAATCGTATTTGTAGTGATGTGCTGCTCTCATTAACTATGATTTTCGTTTCAGAGATACTGAAATTTCTATGACCGTATTTAAGATTAAATATTAATTGCAATCGATTTGTTTTCTTTTAATATAAACGGAGAGTGTATATTACCCATTTTTACCTAAAGAAAAAACGCAAGGGGATTATATTTAGGTATATGTCAAATATTTTCAGAAATAGTATGAAAGATACTCTAAGTTAAGAGAAAAGCCAAATGCGATTTACAAGATGTACTTAGAGCACGTTCAGAAAGGATACAAAATAGCTGTTCTACGGAGCAACTAGAAGCCATGGTCTGCGCATGTGTTACATATAAACAAATGGCACGTGTATCGAACATAATCAAAAAATTCATTTCCTTTTCATCGCAGTGGTAGCTAAGCATTGGATACACAGATTAAACGCATACATGAAAGCACTGAACTTTAAGTTATTTTCAGTTATGATATTATCAGCGATGTCTTTAAGAAGACTATGTCATTCATAATGAAAAAGTCGTAATTTTATTTCAAATTAACTTCACTGACCAGATGACAATATTAATAAAGCCTGTGTGCAGTGTTCAGAAAAAGAAAACCCTGGAAATATACTCTTAAATAATTTGCCACGGCATGGTGAAATGGAAACAAAGCATCAAGACTATATTCGTCTACAAAATTAGGAGCTAATTGAAAACATACGAAAATGACCTTGAAATAATTTACGCGAGTATTGACGGTAGGATCATGCCACTGTAATGTATGGGTGCAAAATGCTGACGAAGCTTTCGCAGTCATCCCATGTGATCTGAATATCGTCCTAATCCTCTGAGAACGAGTCAACATTTTGTTTTCATTTTATTTCATATTATACTAACGACGGCTTGCACGTGATTCATGTACATTATTTTTGCTGCACTCCATTACCACACGGTAACGCACATTTTCGTCTAGTTCATGCATTCGCCCGAAGTAATTCAGTTTGAGCAATATTTCAAAGGCATTTAGATTATTTGCTTTTTAAAACCCGTTTTTTTTTTAATCTAGCTGAAGGGATAGTTTTGCGTATTACTCGATTTGATACATTTTGATCTCAGGGAATATAGCTAATTGCCTTATGAATTTACTTTATAGGCTCTTGGAACCCAGAGTAAATGTTTCAAAATGAAGTCCATTCAGCTTAATCTTTCTGTTCGATGACTGAGTTACATTTCTTTTCATTTACGGCCTCATTTTTAGAGGTGCTGTACAGTACTAGATTCAGTGCATGTCTACCGTCCTTGTATATACTTATTTTCTTCTGAATTTGATGCAGAGAATAGTCAGGAAATACTCAAACATTTTCCGTATTAGTTATATAAATGTACTCCGTATTCAGCATACATGTCAAACATATTTAAACGATTTTTCAAAAAGAAGGTTTTTTGCAATTAAAGTGTTGAAATATTATATAAATAGTTGTAAATATTTTGTGGTTTTTGAATCAAAACGTCTATATGTAGCTTTTTAAAAATCACGTAAAGTCTGAAAGAAAGAAAGGAAATAAAAAAGACAGTAAAAAAATGAAATGTAAATGAGATACAGAAAAAATGGAAACAGAACCAGTCAGGATCGTTTTTCGACTTACCAAAGCCATAGATAGAACAGGATACAGGCTGACTATGGCCAAATCTTAATCACACCTAAAAGACATGCCTCCACCATCCAGAGGCTTTCTAAGGCAACATTTTAACATTGCATACTAATTCACGCAAAGAACCAATGCAAGATATCCAAGGTAAGATCATAATCGGACCTAATTCACGCAAAGAACCAATGCAAGATATCCAAGGTAAGATCATAATCGGACCTAATTCACGCAAAGAACCAATGCAAGATATCCAAGGTAAGATCATAATCGGACCTAATTCACGCAAAGAACCAATGCAAGATATCCAAGGTAAGATCATAATCGGACCTAATTCACGCAAGGAACCAATGCAAGATATCCAAGGTAAGATCATAATCGGACCTAATTCACGCAAAGAACCAATGCAAGATATCCAAGGTAAGATCATAATCGGACCTAATTCACGCAAAGAACCAATGCAAGATATCCAAGGTAAGATCATAATCGGACCTAATTCACGCAAAGAACCAATGCAAGATATCCAAGGTAAGATCATAATCGGACCTAATTCACGCAAAGAACCAATGCAAGATATCCAAGGTAAGATCATAATCGGACCTAATTCACGCAAAGAACCAATGCAAGATATCCAAGGTAAGATCATAATCGGACCTAATTCACGCAAGGAACCAATGCAAGATATCCAAGGTAAGATCATAATCGGACCTAATTCACGCAAGGAACCAATGCAAGATATCCAAGGTAAGATCATAATCGGACCTAATTCACGCAAGGAACCAATGCAAGATATCCAAGGTAAGATCATAATCGGACCTAACAAGATATTCTATGAGCAGACATAAACTGACTGAGGCAATATCGTATTCAGATCCAATAACATATGGTAAGAATCAGATATAGCTCAGGCACAAGGGTAGTCAGACTAATAAGACATGTTATGAGCGGATACAAGCTGACTAAAACAAATGGTATTCAAACCTAATAAAACATACCAGCGCCAAGATAAAAGCTGATTAAGACAAAATGATAATTAGACAAAATGAAACAAGACGAGAACCAGATGCAAGCTGACTACGACAATGTGGTAATCAAATATAACTTGCGATTCAAGATCGTAATCAGACGTAAATAAGAAATGTCAATAACCAGCTACAAGCCGATTAAGGCAAGATTATAATCAGACTAACAAACATGATATATGCAGATACAAGCAGAGAAAGGCAAGATCGTAATCGGAACTAATACAACACCATCTATAATGCAACATCGTAATATTAATAGGATATGTACATGACGAAATATAGACTAAGGCGAGGTTTTAATCAGACCCTACAAGACAATCAAAGAACCAGACACAAGCTGAGTAAGACCGATTAAGACAATGAACCAGACACAAGCTGAGTAAGACCGATTAAGACAATGAACCAGACACAAGCTGAGTAAGACGATTAAGACATGTAACGAATCAAGCTGAGTACGACCGATTAAGACATGTAACGATACAAGCTAAGCCAACATTGTTATCAGACCTAACAAGGAATGCTAAGAACGTGACACAACCTAAGGAAATATCGCCATTAGGCCTAGTAAGACATGCATAGAACGAGATACAAGCTGACTAAGGCAGCATTATATTTAGACATAGATACGCAAGAAACGAGGTAAGAGCTGACTAAGGTAAGACCGTAATCAGACCTAATAAAACTTGATATGTGCGGATAGAGCTGATATTGAAACAGTTGTATACAGACATAAGAAGAGATGCAAAGAACGAAATACAGGCTTAGACAATGTTGTAATCTGACATAATAAGACATGGAAATAACCAGGTACAAGCTGCCTAAGGCAATATTGCAGTCAGACCTAATAAGATATACTAAGAACTAGATACAAGCTATGGCAAGATCGCAGTCAGACTTTTTAAGAAATGCCAATAACCAGATACAAGCTAAGGCAAGATCGCAGTCAGACATTTTAAGACATACTAATAACCAGATACAAGCTAAGGCAAAATCGCAGTCAGACTTTTTAAGACATGCTAATAATCAGATACAAGCTAAGGCAAGATAGCAGTCAAACCTATTAAGACATGCCAATAACCAGATACAAGCTAAGGCAAGATCGCAGTCAGACTTTTTAAGACATGCCAATAACCAGATACAAGCTAAGGCAAGATCGCAGTCAGACCTATTAAGACATGCTAAGAACGTAAAGCAGACGAATTCTGAAAAAAACATGGTAATGTAATTACTGCCTGTACTATATGTTATATTTTAGCACTGACTTTTGCAATTGTTTGCGTAGAATGTATAACAAGGTTATCAGCTTAGGTGATCCTTTCCGTTGATTCGAAGATAAGGAGAAGAACTATACGCATAATGGAGGATAAATAGTGTAGTCTCCAAGATGCGGCTCTGAACATATAGAAAGATCCGAGATGTTCATGATTTTCGAAGGAAGGGATGCTGTGTATGGGGCCGCTGTCATGGTCTTAATATGTTGGATGCGCTACGATAACGGACATTGTTTGGTGATATCATATGATAATACTCAAACCTAATGTCACTGCATCACAAAACTTGCTCAAGATTAAACTGCTAATATTGGATATTTTCATAGATCAGCTAGCATTGTTAGGGCAAGCACGATCAGGGATAACTCTGAATATGTAAGAACGTCTTATGATTACTGGCTTAAATCACAGGAAACTCTACAAGAGACGGTTAATATAAAATACAGGAGTGACTTCAATTACGTGGAAATCGATTTAGCACCCATGATGTGCTTAGACATGCACGTCTGTCCACTTGTGTACGCAGAGTTTCTTTGAAAAGTTTGATATTGTACAAAATAAAAATAAAAATAAAAATAAATATTAACGAATTATATAAACGAGTGAATAAGGATTAGTTTGTTTAAGTTACTGTTGTTGCCTCTCCAGGACAATGGTCGTATAAACGGTACTACGTTTAGAGTATTGTACATACTCCAAAAGCAAGACACTAATATGATTAGGGTTTTATTTCATGACACAAACTACGGACGCTTATAATTTTAAAACCTCTATAGATCACAAAACACACACACACACACACACACACACACACACACACACTTCACTTTATTGATATGTTCAATAGGAAACAATACACTGGTCAACAGTGAAATCATTACTGACTTGAAAAGGCCCTAATCTGTAGTATTTTGGTGTGCCGAACACGAATATAACCGTGAAAAATTTGTATTGGCTCTCGTTTTGAAGATATTCATATACCTCATTTTCTATGTTTCACTGTGTAAATTTCTCCAGTAGGACTGCAGCAACATCCGGAATAATGATGTAACATTGCATAATACCATCATGCTCACATCATCCACAGTTGATTGCATCATTTTCTGATGCAATGCAATACTAATGCCATGCGGCTGCTGAAGTAAGTTGACGTCAGCAGTGTACTATACATGTGTAGGCCTATTATACTAATGCCAGGCGGCTGCTGAAGCTGACGTAAGCAGTGTACTATATAAAGCCCAATCAGATAGGTTCAGCATTTAAAATATTTTAGACGTTGTGCGAGACAGTTCAAGCTACTGTTACATAAAACTTATTATTTTATCCATTTACGTACAATAAAGAACAGTAATGCCTCGAAAGTGTGTTAATACCGCGGACAATTTTTGCTATATTTGTGGGGAAGTGACATTTGCCAACCAGAAGAAAAGTATCAATTCTCAAGTGAAGAAGGCATATCATCTTTACTTCGGATGCAAGGTTGGTGACCAAGACAAGCCTTGGGCTCCGCATATATGCTGTGCTACATGTACAACACAGCTTTCACAGTGGTTGAATTGCAAAAGGTCATCAATGCCGTTTGCAGTCCCAATGGTGTGGAGAGAGCCAAGCAACCACCTAAATGACTGTTACTTCTGCTTGGTTCCTCCTCTTTCCGGCGGAATAACGAAGCGAAAGAAGTCGAGAATAGTCTACCCAAACATTCCGTCTGCATTGAGACCAGTTCCACATGGTGAGGGACTTCCTATTCCAGAACCTCCAGCAGAATATTCTCTTGATTCATCTGACGAAGACAAAGGTGAGTCGACCTGTTCTTCTCCTGGTCCATCAGCATGCAGTGATCCAGATTTTCACTGTGGTGCATCATCAACCCCACACAGAATAACACAGGAAGAACTAAATGACCTGATTCTTGATTTGGACTTATCAAAGAACAAGGCAGAATTGCTAGGATCAAGATTCCAACAATGGAATCTTCTAGAAGAAGATGTCACAATTACTGCATATCGAAAGCGCCACCAGCAATTGGAGCCTTTCTTCAGAAAGGAAAGTAATCTGATATTCTGTTCCGATATTGAGGGCCTCATGAATGCTTTAAAAATCACTCATGACCCACAAGAATGGAGACTATTTGTGGACTCTTCGAAACTGAGTCTCAAGGCTGTGCTTTTGCACAATGGAAACATTCTTCCATCTATTCCAGTAGCGTATGCTGTCCACATGAAAGAGACATACGATAACTTAAGGCAGCTACTGAATTCCATTGAGTATAACAAGTACAGCTGGCACCTCTGTGGTGATTTGAAGGTAGTTGCCCTTTTAATGGGACTGCAGCAAGGATATACAAAATACATGTGTTTCTTATGCGAGTGGGATAGCCGAGCAAGGGAAATGCACTACATGAGGAAGGAATGGACTCACAGGCAGAATGTAGCCATTGGAGAGAAGAATATCCAACACCCAGCTCTGGTTGAGGCTCAGAAAATCTTGCTACCACCCCTTCACATCAAACTAGGTTTGATGAAGAACTTCGTGAAAGCCATTGACCGGACTTTGCCAGCATTCCGATACCTGCATGAAAAATTCCCTCGACTCAGCGAAGCAAAGATTAAAGAGGGAGTTTTTGTGGGTCCTCAGATTCGAGAGCTTTTCAAAGATGACCGGTTCAACAACTTGCTGGAAGGTGACGCGAAACAAGCATGGAATGCTTTTCGCCTAGTTTCTACAAACTTCCTCGGAAATGTTAGGGCAGAAAACTATAAGGAACTAGTAGAAGACATGTTGATGAAGTATAAGAAACTTGGCTGCAATATGTCTCTAAAGATTCACTTCCTTCATTCCCATTTGGATTTCTTTCCTAGCAACTGTGGTATTGTTAGTGATGAACACGGCGAACGTTTTCATCAAGATATCGCAACAATGGAACAAAGATACCAGGGAAAATGGTCCACTACAATGCTGGCTGACTACTGCTGGACACTCCTCAGAGATGCTCCCGAACAGCTGTACAAGAGACAGGCGAAGAAATCTAAGATGTAGTCAATGACTTGATTTTTTATAGGTAGGCTATTACAGTTGACCTTTTACTATTGGAATGCATTTCGTTATGTAAACATTAATTTCTTGCAGATTACAAAAAAACTAGAGCCAATTTTGCAATTTGACTGTCATATTCGTGTTCAGCACATAAAAATTGATAAGAATTGACTAATTTTATTTCAGTAACATGACTTTTGTAAAAATTTGTTGTCCAGTGATATTAATTGCATGTTCCATTTTCAAACAGAATGTCATTACACAGTCACATCTAAGAACTTCAAACAGAATGTCATTACACAGTCACATCTAAGAACTTCAAACAGAATGTCATTACACAGTCACATCTAAGAACTTCAAACAGAATGTCATTACACAGTCACATATAAGAACTTCAAACAGAATGTCATTACACAGTCACATCTAAGAACTTCAAACAGAATGTCATTACACAGTCACATATAAGAACTTCAAGCACATTGCCCTGAGTCTAGTTTACTGTGATCTGATATCCCTGTAAAGTTTGATCGTCATTAGTTCCAGTTTATTCGTACTGACGAAATGAAAATGATTTCTCTAACTTTCCGACTCTTTGGTTCTCGTTACATTTCTAAACGTACTGAAGTTGCAGATACTTGCACATAGGTTGCACAACCATGAATATATTATCTGCATCCGACTGTATGTCAGCTGATTCTGAAAGTTCTTGATCAGTACAAATAATCTTCATTAAGTCCAGCTAAAGTTCAGATATCATTTCTGCTAAATGTCGGAAATCGTGCTTTAATGTGAGCTCAGTTTTGATTGGAACAAAAGAAGCAGGGGTTTCCTCAAATGTCATGAAGACATTATTGCATTCAAAGTAAATCATACGTCAAATAAGGACAGGTTCCGGCTCCATATTAGATAGTATATTGACAAATGTGGCTGACTTCACTGCAGATATCGTAAAATGATACTGGTCAGTCCTCAAAATGGATTATCAGGTTTACTTTTTCTGTCACATACATTTTATTCAAAACACATAATACAGTTAATCTCGTCACTGATGCAATAAGTTAATGTTTAATATGTTTAATATGAAGTGCACTTCAATACCAGTGAATCAAAATATATATACACCCGACTCACGGATGCCACAAATTAAAAGATCTGAAGTGTTTCTGTAGGTCGCGAGAGGTTTGATAAACAGATGTTGCGGGTATGGTTTTTTTCAGTACCTAAAGATCAAACACGCACAAATACAGTACGAAAGATGAATGCCATATTCTACTTTGCTCAAGATGAGCATAACAGTCCCACTTAGATCTCTTGATTTTCTAAAGATTAATGGCATTGTGAGTATAAATGAAATTGATTGGTATACAATAGAGAAGATCAAACGTGTAATGCTTTAATACGTCCAAGTGTATGTAGCCTTACATTGGAATACTAAAGAAATTTTGGACCATATTTATACGTTTGTCGCAGGCAAATATGAATCCTGATAAGTCCAGATTATTTCATTTCTCTTACATAAGCATGCTGATTAAATCATATTGGGACACAGAATGCTTCGACTGGTAATCAGATAATGATTACATAAGTGGTGTTATTTCATTGCAACTGTTATGTCGATATGTCAACAAAAAGAGTAGTTTTTCATCGTAATTATGCACTTGGTGACATAATTTATTTTAATCGATACGGGAATGGCCATTCCAATATCATGCTATATTGGCCTACTTGTAGATAATGTCTTTGTGCTTGTGTTATCTGCAATACATGCGTGTCAAAACAGTGATCACATCATGATTTTCGTATTTGTAAAAATGGTCTACAAACAATATCTGCACATGGCGCAACCACTCTACGGTTGCAGCGATAATCTCTTCTATTTTACGGTCATGTAAATACACGAGCCACACCTAACAGATGCCAATCGATTACCTTGCACATACTGCGAATACAATTGTGCTAAACACACACGTGCAGGTGTAGAGAGTACTCGACCTAAGCACATATTGAGATTTTCAGTGAAAGAAGGGACCTTGTTCGGAGATCCTGGGTAGGTTGATTTATTGCTTGCGAGTTTAATAGTCGAACGAGTAATGCAGAGATATTTGGACCGGAGAAGTCTAAATGGTTATCAAAGAAGCTTTATGCATTTTTGATGCCAGTGTGAACTTGATACGCTTTTGAGTTTTGTTGCCATACCATCGAGGCCGTCAAACAATACTGGTCAAATGACACAAAAGTTTAATTTTCAAAAGGTGGTGGTTACAAATACCAAACTTAGTAATGTTACTTAATAAGTATAGCAGTTATAAAGAATTTAGATCTACAAATGTTCTTTCTTTGGATAGGCTGTTTACACAGATTACTTAATAAATGATATAACGTTAAAATCAATCTAACCCATGTCAGCTATCTGTGGAAAACAAACAATTGTTCAGCGATGTGACTTTGCGACGCGCCAACATTCTACGAAAGAAGCACATTGAATTTAGGCTATCCTATGTGCATGGTTTCATCACCTAGTTTAGTAAACCCATCATAAGGGCACAATCGCCATCGCTCAGCTGTCCAATCACAATTCTAGACGTAATTTTATCCCATTGTAGGTATAATATCTGAGAGTATCAAGGAAATGAGCATACAATCAAACATCTTATTTTGTAGAGAAAGATTCATTGCCTTCTTACGTTTTAGCTTTCTCCTGTTTTTCATTGGATAACTAAAACGATGTTTCAGTTTTCATGCTGCAAACTTATTTGCCTGTCTCTGTGTCGCTCTTGCAGTCTTTCGCCGTGCTTATATACGGAGTAACATCGTGTCTTTTACCTATTAGTCTCCCGCCACTATAAAGACCAGCATAAATCAGATAACAATGTTCGCCTGAAATTAACTGAACATGTGTTATTTTGAACATATTTGAGATTAGTTTATAAGGAGAAAAATAGACTGTCTAAAAACAAGTAAGTCGTGTGTTTGTCCCCTTTTAGACATATTACAAGTACAAATAGAACCATGTCACTAACATAAATGACGTCATTCCTATAGACATAATTAATCTAGACATACTGGAAGCACTATGCTTACTGAGCCGCTTAGTACATAAACACAATATTAATTGGTAAACACACACACACACACACACACACACATATATATATATATATATATATATATATATATATATATATATATATATATATATATATATATATATATATATATATATATATATATATATATATATATATATCTGTGTGTGTGTGTGTGTGTGTGTAAGGAAACAGAGAGAAAGAGAGAGAAAATATACACTACTTCATTTCGTTCTGCGACCGGGTACATACTTTCATCATATTTACCAAGGGAATTAAGTTCTCTCTGCAAAATAAAATATCGCTGTACAATATTCAACAGGTGGATATGAGGGCGTTATCTTATGTGCAAAGACTTATATGCCCCTTTAAAGATGTCAATCTGAGAAGAAATGAAACTAGAGTAAACTTGACAGTAAATTATACCGTCTAGACGGTTCACAGGTAAACGCATGCACTCTCACCAGGGGCATAACACAGATACTATTACAGTGAAGAGATTGTTGAAATAAATTAGGACACTCTGCAATACTAGCATAATAGTCTACATATTTTTCTAATTATCGTCACCCTCATCATTGTTTAAATTTTTAACAGCTTCTGTAGAATGTTAATGGCTGTCGCATGTGTCCCTTAAGATTGACCCAGTAACCTATATCTCAAAAGCCAGTAGTCTGGATGTCGCAAGGAGTATTTTTATGGGCTCCTCGATCATTGTATTGCCATTGTTTTTATTATCCAGCCCCTCAAGAGAGCCATTGTTGAATTTAATAATTCAACCTTCTACTGCTCTTCCCCACGGTCACAATAAGTCAATGATTTGAATGTAATGGGAGATATATTACTTTTCATATATCCTAATATCAAATCTTGCCACATGAGTTATTTTCAATGAATAAGTAAAAAATTATCTCTGATATCATGATTGCCAGAACTGAATCTTTCTTGTGCTTTTAAACATATGGTGAATTAGATCAGCTAGTGTTTTGATGACTAGGGCTGTATACCACCACCCTAGGTCAGGTGCTCATATCTATCAGAAATAAATATTCAGCAGTTAATCAAATTTGTGTTGTTTTTTTTTTCTCCATCTTTTCTCCGGCACATTTGACAAACATTCATTATTTATATACCGTCTAAAATATCTATGTAGACTATCACACAGTCAGGGTTATTTCAAAATGCCTGCTGTTGTGTCTTTCAAACGAGCAGCTCCAGCACGATCTTTTCCTCAGGAAGGTCTTCTTTCCCCTTTTATTACCTAGAGAAAGAAACCCCTTTATATGCGAATTACTACTACTAGTACTTCAATTACTAATTTTTCGCTTCCAAAAGTTTCTTTATGGTGTGGTGACTGGTTTCTTTGTAACTGGAACTTCATCCTTGGAGAACCATGCATATTATTATTATTATTATTATTATTATTATTATTATTATTAGTATTAACATCATCATTGTCATCATCACCATCATCATCATCATCATCATCATCATCGTTGTTAAGCCAGAGACATACCATCACCATGTCAATAAGATAAGATGAGTAGAGTTTCATAAAATGCTTCTCACATGTAATCCACAATTTAATTCGAAAAATACACGAATCTAACTTACAACAGAGATCTTCGCAGTATGTGACTGTGTTTTGAACTAATGATAGTTAAATCGATTCGAATAAGCGGTTCACCAGTACTTTGGCTTTGTTTATCCTGGAAAGGAGTTATTAACCTGAACTTGATCCATTAATTATATTCACACGATATAGCCATACACGGTGATTTATTTGATTCTTGTCGAATGAATAAGATCTGGATGTGTGAGGTGGAATAGCAATTTAATCCCTTCAAGTTGCACATTTTGGTCACATTATAACCGACGATGAGACAGTTGAATAACATGGTGAAATAAATTTGCATGACGTAATCGTTTTGACCTAAAGGAGGTATGCAATAGACCAACCGCATTCTTGCGTATATATATATATATATATATATATATATATATATATATATATATATATATATATATATATATATATATATATATATATATATATATATATATATATATATATATATATATATATATAGATTGGCTATATAGTTACATTTACAAGGTAAGCTTTAAAACTGTTGCGATAACAATTTCCATTAGCTTTTGTAAGATAATGGCTTAGGAAAGAGGTAAAGATGTTAAAATCTGTTTAACGGTATACAAATGAAAATTTACAGGTAACAATATATATATATATATATATATATATACTACTACTTGAAATATAGGTAACCTTTGTTATACATGCATTATCATAAAGGTTTTTGACTGAGTTCATAAATTTAAAGCATACTTTTTCATATGATGGAAATCAATAAAAGGCCGTGTGCCAGTGACCTAAAGAAGACACGTGGGATTTATTGGATTAGATGATAGTTTGATGGAATACTAAAGAACCATTATCGTTTACCGGAGATTACGTGATTGTTCATTTGCCTTAAAATAGAGGCTTTCCCAAAGACGAGTTCTAAATGCTGTCTGTCACAGTCTCAGATTTCTGATTATGTATTGGATCAAGCATCTGTAAGTAGCATTTGCTAGCTGATCCGTACACAATGGAGCCATAGTCAAGTTAAGATCTTACGAAAGTCCTGTATAACCGGAATAATTCCCCAGTCTGTGATTGTCACAACCCGTATCGAGTTTAGGGTTTTCTAGATTTGTCGTTATGGTGTTTACTACGTGGAATCGAAAGATAGTTTACGGTTAACGGCAATTTAAAATTCTGCATTATCTTAGATCTCTAGCAGATCAAAATGTCCTCGGAGCAGATCAAAATGTCCTCGGAGCAGATCAAAATGTCCTTGAAGCAGATCAAAAAGTGCCAGAAGCAGATCAAAATGTCCTCGAAGCAGATCAAAATGTCCTTGAAGCAGATCAAAAAGTGCTCGAAGCAGATCAAAATGTCCTCGAAGCAGATCAAAAAGTGCCAGAAGCAGATCAAAATGTCCTCGAAGTAGATCAAAATGTCCTCGAAGCAGATCAAAAAGTGCCAGAAGCAGATCAAAATGTCCTCGAAGCAGATCAAAATGTCCTCGAAGCAGATCAAAAAGTGCCAGAAGCAGATCAAAATTCCTCGAAGTTTTATGAGCAGTCATTCTCTGGATTAGAGCATATATTTTACTATTTTCTTAGTTTTTTTGCTGAAGCGTTTGACCAATACTATTCTACCCTGATTTACAACCTTAACATTAGCATATGTTTCACAATGGCTGCACGCATACTAACTCTAAATTTTCTATCTTTTCAAAACCAGATATAAAGTCAGGTTGAAGCGGTTATTGATTATGAGGTATTTCATTATTGTGTCATAAGTTTCCAACTATTAAAAAAATTATATGTTTTGATTTTGTTGCTTTTTATTACGATGTCTTCTCTAATAAATGCTTCTATGTTGATTACATGGTCAATGGTGGCGCATGAATCTGCACTGAAAGTCTAATAGTAGTTTGTTAGATTCAAGATAATGAAGGAATATGTTAGTGATAAGAGAGTAAGGATGGATGTGCCAGCATTGTCCTTTCCTGGTTTGAGTACGAGCATCACTTGCTTCCAGGCATGACTGCGGCAAGCCGCCATTTTCCCAGTTTTGATTTCAAATGTTTCCTAGTGTATTGAGATATGAATCGGTTAATTATTCCAGAAGAATATGTTTACTTTTAGATGAACCGTATCATTTTCTCTTAGAAGAAGCTTTAGAAGTCTATAGCTATTCGGTAAGTTTCTTAAGCAGAATACCTAGCTCGTCAGTATTTGCCTTGAAACCTCATCACTGTTCATTGTCACATATTTGTAGTTTTGGTATATTTAGGACACTCTGGCATATTTCTCTGGTTCAGTATTAGTGGTCTCATCAGTAACCATACTTTCTATATGTACAAATATATTAAAGATCTTGATGGCATCATCAGTTCCTTTCAGACATCGAGTAGATTCTTTCATTCTCTCATTCTTGGGATTTCAGTTCGTATTACCACTAATGTCAGCTGTTTGCACCTATCTGGTTGATCTGACTGAACCGGAACTTCTATATTAGTGTTGGGTTTCTTGTTTTCACGGCTATATTGGCCGCTCAGGTCAGAAGTTAGTTTTTTTGTTCATGGATCCGGTCTAGTGTTGGATTTCCTTCTGCTCATACTATTTGTATAGAATTACTAACATTTTCTACTTCCCCCCCATGTTTGGATGGTAGCTGTACAGGGTTTAGGAGCAGATTAGACAGTACACATGATTTCATCCTTTGAGATGGTAAATGTCTCTCAGCGTTTAGAGAGAGCCTATGGAAACAAATTATCATACTTTTCATTACCCCTCAACCATCTAGATTTTTAGATATTTACCTCTGTAGTAGACACACGTAAATACGTAAGCCAAGTCGGCTGTTCATTTGCAGCCCAAGTTACGCATTTGATCTCCAATGCTCATCTATCTGTAACAGGCAGTCACCAACAAGCCTACCCATTTCCAAGCCTAATTCAAAGTAAATATAAACCACATTACAGATTTAGCTTCTGCGTGAATTTATCAATGCAAGGCTTGTGATTATTAGGTTCATTCCTTCTACCTTAAAAATTAGAGAGGTGTCAAAATACGAAACTATCCAGTGAGACCTAAGATTTGCTTGAACTGTTAGGTGGACTTGTGCTTCTGTAAAGCTTTCTGATTCCTCGCAAGCCTCTCTCGTATTGTTCCAGTTGTGTTTGGTTCTCGTGCTTCCACTAACGGCAGTATCCCGTGTGAGAGAAGTGGTCACCCATGTATGTTACACTGCGCATGGCAATTAATGATGGTCATTATGTCTTCCTCTTGTGAAAATATATTTCATTTTGCATCTTTCTTTGTGGCAACCATATGTCTAGTAATGAAAGGATCTTTAAGGATGTATGAGAACCTGATTTTGATAGATGCAGGCAATGTCGCTTCGGCTAATGCTGATTCGTTTCACTTGGGGACATTCTCAGATTTTCTAGTATCTATGTTTCACTGCAGCCATCTGTGCCCTTTATAACAAGACAACGGTACAGAAGTTAGGTGATTTGTGACGATGGAGTCATAGATATGTATCTACATAAACCGCTTTGAGTGAAACAGATCATAAGGAAGAGCTTCACTGCTGCACTCGACAAATAATTGGTCAGAGGTATAGTTGCTTTTACTCGTGATGACTCTTCATACAGGCCTTGAACTGCATTCGCTTTTGCAAAAGTCAACACATTTTCAGCCTCTGATTCCTATGAGTTTTCTCAGTGATGAAAACTCGAAGCCAATGGGCTTTACTCAAAACAGATAGGAAAGTCTCCATCATCTTAAAATCACGTCTCTCACTTTACTAATGGACAAATAATACAAGTTTCATTTTTTGAATAAAAAGCTCATTGTTGGACACGTGAACAATTGGAATCGTTAGATGTAAGAGTTTTAATACTCGTATAAATGCTATTTGCGTCCTGTTGTCAACGTCGCAATACATGTTACGTGTTTATGTAGTTGAGCGCAGTAGAACATAATACAATAAATAGGTGATCTCCAACATCAAAAACTATCTAATAAAAAGAAATACTATATGACTGTGGAAGATAACATGCAATATTTCATTGTTGAACTGCATAAATGTCATAATTTATTTGTTACATACATTGTTTCCATTCTATGAGTAATATAATTTCTTATATTTATTCAGAAACGTAGATAACGTCTATTTACATTCTATACATTTAGAAGCTTCTTTGAAAAATATACACCGAATGTATAGTCCTTAGAATGTGCCATACATTGTAACTACTACAGCAGCAGCAGATGTAGCATTAGTAGTAGTAGTGGTAGTGGAGATGGCTATGGTAATAGTAATGTTAATGTTGCTGTTGTTTCTGATGGTTCTAGGCATTGTTGTTTCTGATTGTTGTAGGTGTTGTTGTTTCTGATTGTTGTAGGTATAGTTGTTTCTGATTGTTGTAGGTATTGTTGCGATCGAATGATAATGCCACTGTGGTATGCAACATTGATGACGTTAGTGCCTTCATCATTTCTGCAAAAGGCAACAGTTTACAGGAATTTGTATTTCTGAACGAATCACTTTAGAAAAAGTTCACCGCAACCTGCATTTCATGAATACATCCTTATGCTATAAATATATAATTTTCATTAAAACGTGGCTTTAAAGATAATCCTTGTTTTAATAACAAATGTGGCCAATAAAATATTTATTCAATTACTTTTTTTAAAGATCAAATGCGGTTAATTAAATGGACTAATGCTTTTAAATACAATTTTTGATACACGAAGCATACAAGATAAATTACAAAAACGAATTTTCTATAAAACGAATTTTTGGTGGAGGCTGCACTTACTTACCTTGATACAAAAATGAGGTTATCAGTTCTGTTATTCATGCTGCTGCAAATTTAGGAAAGGCACTTCAAGCTGTGCAAATTTATTTTAGTTCATAAATATTTAGGAAATGTTTATATATTGACATGTTCTAATTAACAAACTACAGTAGTGCCATTTTGATGTTGAATCAAATTACGGGTGTAAATGATAACGGAGAGGTCTTGCTGTGATCATCACATGTCATGTGATTTCAAAGCTTAATTGTATGCCTGCAGTGAGATATAGCGCAAAATAGTCAGAAGCTTCACACAAGAATCGGCTAATTAGCAACTAGCTTTTCATTTTTAGAATACTTCTTTACCTTTTTATCTGTGTATGACGTCACACACTTAATCATGTCACTGTGATTTCAAATGTCTATGTTTTAATGCATTTTGTCTTATCTAAAACATAACAGATGGATTTCTGCAGCAATTTCGTAGTTTCATCGCATCACAAGGAACGGTGCCAAATTTAAATCCCGTGAACTCTTTTCCTTGTAATAATATAGTCGTACAAAACAATGTAGTACCATGCTGATGTAAATGATATACAAAGAATCATGAATACAGACTAGATACCATTCAACATATTACATAACAGTAACATTATCCCCTTATACAACTATTTTAATATCAAGATCACTATTCAATTTCTCAAAATTATAGAAACATAATTCCCTTGAAGTTATCGGTCTTGTGAAGGTGAAGTAAAAATAATATTTTATGGTACCACCTATTCCATGCATTGGTGGGTATTTTTCTATTTGCAAACATAATTATGAGAATTGAAATACTTCAGTCTCCAAGCCTCCTCAGAGTTATTACAAAGAGTATCAATCGACAGTATGGTGGTCATATCTCATTATTCTTAAAAATACTATTCTGTTACGATTTTCCTTCCAGTGTCTTTACAAATAATTAATATCATTACAACACCTTCTCTAGAGAAACACCGAATATGTATAAGACGAGAGGATTATTTCTATGTTGCTCACTCGGCCTTTTTAAGTGCTGTCATATCACCAAATGTAGCGTGGTATTAATTGATTTGTACATGTGTAGTATTAATTGATATGTTAGTGTCATGTGGTATCAACTATTTTGGATTTCGAGGCTTTCGAAAAGATAACGTGAAAACTAAACGAACAGTGATCGTATAATGTGCAAAAGACATTCTCCGATACATAAGTCCCGGCCAAAAAGTATTTTGGTTTCACAAAAAAAAGAATATTGACACCCTCAGAAATAAATTATTTCACAGTATCTACTACAAACGTACTGTTAAATTTAAGACGAAACAGTTTCGTTGTTTTAAAAGTTTTGTTCAATTGCAACTCTCAATTATACATTTTAAATGATTAGAGAAGTCTTTGAGCAAACCGATACAATATTTAAATGTAAGCCAATAAAAAGACCTACAATTACGTATGTCATACTTTGCTAATAAAATTGTCAATGAAACAAACCATGAGCAATAAAACGAGGATACATTAACAATGACATAATTTGTTTTTATCACATAATCGGTACACTTGCCTCTATTGTGAGCAGTTTCATATTTTTGATATTATAACATGCAACATATAACTTTATGTTATTTTGATTGATCCAAATAAACCCATGATTTTATTGTGCAGTATTATCTTTACCGATTGGCTGCGATCGTGGGAAAACGTTCTTAACCCGCCTTCTGGAACATTTTGTTTTGAATGAACATTTTGGCGGCCATTTTTCAACACGACTCGCGAAATGAAACTGAGGGAAATGTATCTTTTATGTATGAATATGCAGATGCTACCCCAACAGTTTTTTTTTTTATATATGTCATGTATAACAATATCATAATAAGAAAGATGGCGTGAACCTGCAAGAAAAGAACAATAAATAAGAAGTAACACAAGGGCATTGCTAATTTGAAAGTGGGTGGAGGAGTGGGCCGTATATCTGTAACACACACACACACACACACAAATATATATATATATATATATATATATATATATATATATATATATATATATATATATATATATATATATATATATATATATATATATATATATATATATAATCCACCCTACATAGGCCTACAAGCGTAGTTTAAATGTTAACTTACAGAAGTAAAAAAACTCACCTCGGTTCACAGAAGTTTGTGGATATAAATGGGTCTCCCAACTGACAGAACTTTATCTAACCACATCATATTTATGCAGTATATAAAAATCTGACTGAAAGAGAAGCGAGTTTATGTCTTCTGTACAGTCTATTGTTCCAAATCAAATACTGCGAATATACAGTCACAAATGCATTATCGTAAATATGGGAATTTCTGCATCCAGTAATCATATTTCACATGAAAATCGCAACAATGTAATGTTTTATTCTGAAAGTGACACTGTAGGGCAAACATGTATTCTAGTTCTGTGTACCGTATCAAACAATGTGGCATCACATCACACTGATCATTCTTTTAAGAAAAATGATTTTGTCGTTATAAAATAGTATGTTTATTCGGATGGAAGCTTTTTCTTTGACTTGTAGTTTGTAATAAAGTACAATCTACTTTTACTAGTTCAACTATTTTTGTTACTATACTTTATGCACAAGAAATGAAAGGTAAACCGTCTGTTAGAATGAACGAAATTATTCATTCTTCTTTCTGTCTAAATAGTTTACACCGAAATAAAAACTATGTGATAAAACGAATATCAAATGGGTAATGATTTAATATTAAATTTAATAAACTCGTTGAATAATGTCTAGCGTTTGCTTGTCAAGGCTTGCAAAATCTGGATATTATTCAACTCGTTTCTAAAATTTAATATTAAATCATTACCTATCTGAGATTCTCTTTTTATGATACTCCAACAAAGGGATATTTTCTTGTATCGTTACAATGACGACGGTGCTTAAAACATTGCATTCTGTTGTTTTATGTTAGTAGTATTCATAGCTTTTGACAATTTTTGTTACACCAGATTAACTAAAGAAAATCAATAGTAAGTTTGTTTCTTCAAACAGTTTGAACACTTCCAACTGCTTTACTTTCTACACTACGACTTTTCGAATTCAACTTCATTTATTATGGAATCTCCATATGGCTTGGTTCGTAGATAATAATAATAATAATAATGAGGACTTTGTATAGCGCCTAATCTTTAGAAGCTCTAAGCGCTTTACAACATTAGACAACACCTATAAGATAAAAACATATAATGATCTGATTACAAAAACAAACACCATGAAATTAGAAAACATAAAAAACATGCTCAGAATATTTAAGGTAACGAGCAGTAGAATATACAAAATCATACATCTTTTTCAAGACTGTCGGTGGCGATGTAAAAAATAAGAGTAACTTGATGTTGAAGATGGTTTTGCCATTAGGCCACAGCTGGTTAGCAAGCTCACAAACTTCCAAATGGCTTGAATGACTGACTATTGTTGTTGTTGTTGTGGGGTTTAACGCCATTTTTCAGCAGACGATGGGCTATGTATTGCGGCCAGTATTAATGGTGGAGGAAGAATCCGGGAAAACCCCAGGAAGAACCACCGACCCTCGAGAAGCTACTGGCAAGCTTTCTCACATACCCACATTAGCCTAATCCTAGACTCGAAAACACGCAGACAGAGGTGAGATGGCAGTGATCCGTAACGGAGAGCGCTTTAGACCACTCGGCCACTCAGAGCCCCGAATGACTGACTAATGCACATAGGACACCCACTGTCTGCAAAATACATATATTATTAAGAATATATGCACTCGCAATGACCGACTCAGATGAGATCAAAGACAAATTTTATGAAGACACGGAGAGTCTTATCGCAGAAGTACCAACAGCATACAAATAATATATTTGGCACAAATCACCAGACATGGCCGGGTGTCATTGGTAAAAATGCATTTGGCAAATGCAAAAACATCGGACCCCTGAAAAAATACGAAGATCATGACCTTCTAATCACCAACTCAGTATTCCGCCTAAAAAGCCGCAGAAAGACGTACTGGACGCAACCACGCTCCAAACACTGACATCGTATTGTTGTCAGAAGGAAATACAAGTAGGATGTCATAGAGACGAAGGCCACGAGAATTACATAATGCTGGATTGGCCACAGGCTCAACATCAGAACTCAGCCTAGAAGACTACCGCAAGGCAAAAAGTGACCTAAAAGTTTAATGCCTTCATATTGAAACAGTAGAATATGAAACAGGCATTTAATGGGGAACTGTGCAGCTAACTAAATACAAACTACGAGAATGACCAGGAAAACTGCGCACCCTTCAAAGACTGTGTAATCAACTGCATTTAAAGCCATCGGCCCAACCACACGTAAATATCAAGATAAGTTTGATGAGAATGATGCTACTATACATATATTTGTGAATAACAAACATCGGCCACATAAGGAATATCTTGATGACAACACTTTAGCATATTAGAGGGTTTACTTCAACAATATTAACAGGACAGTCCAATGTAAATTTAAAGAGTTACAAGACTCATGGCTAAACAATAAGGCTGATTAGAATTAGTTATACGTCAGCCGAAATGACATGAACCACCTCTATGATGCTCTGAAGACAATCTACAGATCCCACTCATCAGAAGCATCCCTAACACTGAGTGCTGACAGCGCCATGCAGATCATTGACACAGAATAGATACTTCATGGAACACATCAACAACATCCTCAATCAATCAGCGAGGAGGCAACTAAGTGACGGCCCCAAGTGGGAATTAACGTAATAGTTGCTGATCCTCCAGAGCTGAATCAAACCATGAAAGCAATCCATCCGCTGACAAAGCAGCTGAAGCAGATACTATGGCAGCAGATGTATACAAAGCCAGAGATTTGCACATGTCACAGAAACCCATTGAACTCTTCCAGTCATTCTTGACTCAGGTGACTATATCACAGGAGTACAAGGATGCATCCACTGGCCGCTTGAATAAGCGGAAAGCAAGAGGCAGTCCTGCGACAAACGTGAGGGACTCCACATGCTGTGAAAAGCCAGCACAATCATAGCCTGGATTCTGCTGAGTCGTCTTGTGCAGAGAGTCAGTGTGACTTCAGGAAAGGACAATGGGCCACGGACATGGTGTTTTCATCTCATCTCGTAAACTCCTTGAATAATGACAGGAGAGGACCTCCAATCCGTACAAGGTATAGAGTGATATTCATTGACCTGATAAAACTTTGACACAGTCACCCGTGTATCCCTTGGAAGGTCAAAGCAAAATTTGGTTGCCCAGAGAAATTCATTGTGATGATTCGGTCATTTCATGATGGCGTGCTAGCTCCTGTCGTGGATGATAGTGAGTAATCTCAACCATTATCAGTCACCAATTGAGTCAAGCAATGCTGCATCGATGCCCCATGACTCTTCATTATGAAGTTCGCCTCTATGCTTACTAATGTCTTCCGTAACTATGATACTGGGATCGACAACAGATACCGGACGGACGATAAGTTATTCATTCTGACATGATTGTCGACGAAGTCGAAAATACAGGAACCTCCTGTTCATGATCTTCTAGTTCAGTTGAATGCCCCCTGAATACCCAATCAGAATCTACGTTTAACACAGTATGAAACATGTCTCTTTATCTTGTGAAAATTTAGGTTTCACAATTAATATCTAGAAGACGGGGATGATACACCAACATGTACTGAAAGACTTAGGTAGAGTCTATCAGCACTTTAAATGACCAAACCCTTGTGACAGTAGACATATTTTATATATCGCCACCTAACTAACTTGCATGTGCATTTCGGGAAATGTTTAAATGTATTCAATATATATGATGATATAATATCCCACAAAGAGGTGAATCGAGAAAAAATAGTGGTTTGTAATTGCCCAAAATATTCACTTCAATCACCAAACCAATGCCTGAATTACTAAAGCAAGTGTGGCCTTTGGAAGAAGAAGTGTTCGTGTGCGTGAGTGCAGAGGTATCAGCCTATCAACACAAGTTAAGGTATGTAAAGCCACTGCGAAACCTGAATGGTGTATATACGCCATGCCAAGATACTGAACCATTCTCACATGGGTTTCCGGAGGCAACTGATCAGGATACGATGGCATGACATTGTCTCTGACACTGATGCTCTCACAGGGAGGTATTGCAAGCATACAAACTCAGCCACGTGATCAGGATGCCAAAGAGCAACTGCCACTGAAGATCTGCGCCACGAAAGAAGGGAAAGCGATCTATCTCATGGCGGTCAGACGAAAAGCTTTAATGATTCCTTCAAGTTGTCCCTAAAACTAATCAGCATTGCCCGTTAGTCATGGCACGACCGCACACATGATTCTCATCCACAACGGAGGTACAGATTTTGAACAGAGGAGACCTGCAACATATGTACAGAAAGTGAGCAGCAGAAATATCAGAACCGCATCATGTCGTGCTTTGAGCTAACAAACCCAAACACAGTTCACATAACAAATTGGCTTGATCAACCGCTCTCGGACTTACATAATCCAAACCAGTTAGAAATTACAAGGTCTTCTGCGAACTCGCTTCAACATTCTAAAGAAAAAAATCGAAGTAAATGTTTGTTTTTACAAGGAAAGTCGCTTCGTAGGCTGAGAAACAAACTCTTTGAATATTCTTCGTAGGTCTTGTCTTTATTTCTAAACTTAACAACTGATAAACTTAAACTCATTTAGAAATGCTAAGGCACCTTTTTACATATGAAAATACCCTTATTTGTCTGTAATTTCCAAACACACGAACCTTAGTTTTTCAGAGATTTGATTTCAACATCTATATATAAAATTATGTGGCAAAATTGTTCATGATATTTTGAAGATCACCATTATTTTCGTAAAAAAATATGCAGATCATCTACAGAACGTAGAAGTAATACTTTAACATATACTAAATCGAATGTTCTAAATTTATAAAAATTCCATTTCATATTTTGACGAACAATTGATTAAGGTATATAAAATTAATGCAAAGTATTACATATTTTGGGCAATTAAAAACCAATATATTTCTCGATTCACATCTTTGTGGGATGTTATATCATCATAGATATGAACATAAAAATTAATTTTTCCAAAAATGTATTCCCCAGACATTTCATATTTTGAAAATCTACAAAACAGAAAAGAATTTCATTCCTAGTCTTAAGAGATTTAATCAAGCAGTAAAACATAACATTAACTAGTGCTGAATATTTTTCCTCAAATCAGATTCAGTACAGTTTTAAATTCGTGAACGATTTATGTCAATCTCGAATTGAAAACTTTGTCGAAACAAACATACAACGTTATTATTCTGGGTAGTCTTGGTCCCCGCTATACATTTACCATCATTTGGTAATTTCAGCAGTCCAAAGGTCTGGGATGATGAAAAGATATATAATAAAGAAAAACAGGCAATATCGTTAGTAGATGTATCACATTATCTAATCATGTAGCTTATGCTATGTTTTCCATTTTTGTTTTCAGCTTTAATAACAGTTTTCATCGCTGCTAATATTTCATCACTATTCGCATTTAAATTTTAAGATATGTGTTTTGTTTCATTTATGATAAAAATAAAGTTAGCATCGTCAGAACTGTTATCGATGTTAACATTGTAGCCTTTAAATGAGAAATACTAAGGCTGTCTACGTTTTTGATTAATTTGTAATGTCTTGATTTTTTGTGTTATAGATAGATAGATAGATAGATAGATAGATAGATAGATAGATAGATAGATAGATAGATAGATAGATAGATAGATTGTAACTCTTGGTATTTGACTTGATGTAATTTGTATAATTTGCATTCATGATTGCAAATTGTACAGAATATCAATTAGTTAAAGTTTGCCTATGTGACCTGAATCTGTTAAGTGCATAAAATTACCTATGATCTATAGATAGATGATGACGTATGTGTTGACATTTACTAATAATAATCTTGATAATGTGACTCAATGTCACCTTTGGATTAATTTCTCATTGACTGATGGGGATTCGACGTTTCTATAATAAATCAGTAACTTTCCATTGTTTGAACTAGGTCACACAAGGCGGCGAATCAGAGGTAAAATGTGTTATAAGATCGGCCACGTGGGTATATTGTGAAATACAGTCGTAGTAGAATGCGTACGTAAGAAAAAGGACTGAGCAATCAGATTCATTCCAATTTTGGAGTAATCCTCATTTCTCGTGTTCCTGTTATAAGTCAGCGGATGTGGTTTTTTTTGGTGTACTTAGATACTATTGGAGAAGAAAAACATTTAGTGGAAGTAGAAAGTGCTCATTATTTTGGACATATTATTTTGGAACTGTTGCGAATTATTAGAAATTCTGCACAACACCATTTTGACACCGTCACGATTCATGGCGGACCAGTACATTTCAGATTTTGAAATTTGTAACTTTTTATTTATTTGGGTTTTCATAGAAATTTACCAGGATTATGCTGGATTCACATCATAATCTCACATTTCGTTTATAACTTTGATAAATAAATTCTTTGCTAATGTTTACAATTTTTTTTGGTTTTCTGCTTTCTGTTACTTAGTTTATGATTATAGAGTCGCAAGATCTTGCTTCTCATTGAATACTTTCTGAATGTAACTATGTATCTTTTATAGCGTTATATTACAAATTTATTTTTTCATAGCTTTAATATGCAATTTAAGCGCTTGCAATAGTAAGATTCTGTAGATATCAAAGATTCGCGCAGTATATTCGTCTAACTGCGTACAAATGGTTTCCTGTAGCAATACAGTGTAAAGCAAACCGGGCTAACAGCAAAAGACTTTCTTAGCATATGCTTGGTTTTGTGTAAAGCTAAATTCTGTGTTATCACCAATCATACCTTTTGCACTATTTGCGAGATTATTAATAAAATCACTGCATGCATAATGTAAATCACTGGTACTAAAGAAATACGGGTACACTGTTGCACTCCTTCTGGTGTATATTATGCTTATAAACCAATTAACCATTACATTGTTCCATCGTTTAGTTGCACTGCCAAACTTTGTTTCACTGTATACTAAAATGTATTTAACGAAATGACTATCCTTAGCGAATCTTTGTCAGAAATGATATATATTCTAACGCAAATGCAAATAAATCTTTATATCCTTTAAACACATGTACATGTATGTATGTATGTATGTATGTATGTATGTATGTATGTATGTACAGGGAAGTCATCGACTAGGGCGGAAGGTCTCTACAGATCAACGGCCAAGTGTTCGGGACCAGGGCGCACTATATGTATTAGTGGATCGTGGATGTGGCAGACCAGCTACGGTTCGAAATAGCAGGGAATGCAGATCTCTTCAGCTATAGTTGGCCATCTGCCTTGGAGAGGGAAACTATGATATAAATCCTACGGCCTGTGGACCTCGCTGTCACCGTCCTGGCTTGCTGAGCCATGGCAGTTGTACCCCAGGTTTAAATGGTGGGTCCAGAATGCGCAGACTGCACTCCACGTAAAAGCTCCATTGCGCAGTTATGAAGGACTATCTACTGTTTAGCGATAGCACTGCTGGCTCCGCATGGAGACAGCCGAGAAAAGGTGGCCAAACCAAGCTTGTCTCCTTACCCACCCACCCCAGTTGGACATCGGCAGCCAACGGTCATCTTCCAACGCGGTCGAAACATAACAGAAAAAAGGCATGCCCCACCTGCCTCACACCGTGGGAAAAGATAAAACCGGCCTGATGTAACATCAGAACAATGATAAACTCAACCAACAACAACAGACGAGAACAACGCTCTGCTTTAAACGCACACGAACTATCTCGCCTTGGTGTTGACATTGCTGCACTTAGCAAAGTCAGCCTTTCAGAGGAATGAAGTCTGAGAGAACTCGGCGCTGGATACATCCTGTACTGGCCAGGAAAACCAAAGACTAAACAACGACTTTCAGGAGTCGGTTTCATGGTCAAGGACTCAATCAACACCAAGTTAACAAACCTTTCCACCGCATCATGTCTATGCCTCTCCCATTAGCACACCAACAACACGCCCCACCCTTCATTGCATATGCTCCAAACTCCTGGCAGATCCTTCTGAAAAGGATAAATTCTACCCTGACCTGCGCAGACGTCTCGAGAGCGTCCCAGCGAGAGAAAAAAATAATCATCCTCGGAGATTTCAATGCCAGAATGGGTCGAGAATCAGAAGCCCGGAAAGCCTTTCTTGGGAAACATAGCGTGGATGGCTGCAATGACAATGTGCGCCTGTTTCTTGAATTTTGCGCAGAATTACAATTCACCATCACAAACACCGTATTCTAGCAGAAAGATAGCCTGAAACCGACCTGGATGCATCCTAGATCAAAACACTGGCACCTAATCGATTACATCATACTACGCCAGAGGGACATAAAAGACGTCCTTCATACCAGAGTGATGCCAAGTGCAGAGTGATGCATATCTTCGTCTTGTCCGACGCAAGCTCAAATTCAAACCCAGGCCAAGACAACAATGAGGTGCCCTGAGGAGGAAGATCCAGATCAAAACCTTTTGTAGCTGACGTCAAGGCAGATTTGCAAGAGAGCCTGAAGTCTAGACTTGAAGAACCTAATGTTCCGCCTGATCTACCTCCGAAGGAAATGTGACATCACATCAAGACTGCCTTTCTACAAACCACAGAAGAAGTCCTTGGATTCACCACTAAGAAAAACAAAGACTGGTTTGATGAAAACAACCAAGAAATCCAAGAACTGCTTGCCAAAAAGAGATGAACGACCAAGTCCACCTCGCTCAACCTTCCTGTCCACAGAAGAAAGCAGGCTTCAGCCTTATCTGCGGCTCTCTTTAGTGCAGGCGACGAGACATACAAAATGGATGGTGAACAAAGCGTGCAGAATTAACCTAGCAGTACACTGACACTATGAAGCGTTGAAAGTAGTGTATGGCCCTTCCTTCCAAATACAGAACCCAATACGTAGTGCAGATGGTCATGAGCTACTCACTGACATGGAATATATCATAAACCGCTGATTAGGGCACTTCCACACCTTCTTCAGCACTAGCCGTACAGTCCAGGAGGCAGCTATTGATCGCATCCCACAACAGCCCCAAAAGATGGAACTCGATAAGGCACCCACAATGCAAGAGACTGTAAAAGTCTTAGAACAGCTCAAGACTGGAAAGGCAGAATGAAAAGAGACAGTATCCCACCTTAGATACGAAACAGAGGAGGCCCAGCATTGTAAATCAAACTCGATGAGTTCTTTCTTTGCTGCTGAGAGCGAGATAAACTTCAACAAGACGTTCGATATGCAGACATCATCACCTTGTACACAAAACAAGGCGGAAAAGTCTGACTGCTTAAACTACGGTGGGATAACTCTGCTATCCATTGCAGGCAAAATCCTTGATCTAGTTTTGCTGCACCAACTGGTGCCCACCATTGCAGATGAACATGCTCCAGAGAGTCAATGTGGCTTCAGAGCCAATAGGGGTACAATTGACATGGTGTTCATCCTGAGACAAAGAAAATAATGACTTAGACATAAAATATCTCTCTTCTCTTCTCTTCTGTTTTCTTCTCTTCTGTTCTCTTTTCTTTTCTTTTCTTTTCTTCTCTTCTCTTCCTTTTTTTTCTCTCTCTCTTTTTTGCAATGCTTGGCACCCCTTATATCAGAGGTTCACAATCCCGGACTGTGGACAGGATCCGCCCGCGATCGTGTTCTGTCCAGCCCTCAGGGCATATTAAAACAACACAGAAATCTGGCCCGTAAACAATAATTATATTAACGAAATTAGTGCTTGCGGCCCTAGAGTGTTCTTAATAAATGTAATCTGGCCCTTGGCCGTAAAACGTTGTGCAGCCTTATATCATACTGCCGCATCGTCTTGAAGATTAGACAGAACGTATTGTCCAAAAGGGCTAATAATGCCTGACTAAATGGTTACTTTTACACCAAATTATATTTACTGTATCTTAATTTTGCTTGTGATATTTATGCAGACAGGTTTCAGAAATATGTGCATAAAAGAGACAAACAACATGGCCAACCTTGTCACAATTGTGAATTATTAAACACCAGTTTTGTCGGATCATTTTCTGTTGGGAGGAGAAAATGTTTTCGAAATATGATTTGCTTATAAATGATTCCTTTTATCTATAATTCTAAACATACATACATACATACATACATACATACATACATACATACATACATACATAACATATATACATACATGTTGGCTTGATTTCTCTTGCGAAGATGAAGGAACTGGGGATCCGCGTCTATTGCACGCGCGCTGGTGGCTGACGAGCCCAATACGTGACAGGCACGTCCATCCACAGAGGCTGCAGGGGGATGTCTGGGTTGTGGTGGGTGCTGACGATGGTTCCTGGTTTCTTCTACGCTATCGGTTTTCCTCCAAGCTGGCCCGTCTGTTTTGTTGAAAAGTGGCAGTGGCCCGGTGAAATGTACGTCGCCAGCTTTCATGGTCAGCAGCTTGTGATGCCCATTGGCGATGATCGATTCCACAGGTTGTGAGGGTCTTATTCAAGGAGTCTTTATATCTCTTTCGAGGTGCACTTATATCACCTATATCACGGTGGCCAGTGGACTGCTTAACAGAATGTGCAATCTTTGGCAGGCGATAATCCTCCATCCTGGACACGTGCCCTGCCCAGCGAAGCTGTATCTTCATGCGCGTAGCCTCGACGCTGGTGATCCCTGCTTGTTTGAGGACTTCAGTGTTGGTGACGAAGTCACTCCAGTGGATGTTGATGGAAGCGTTCAAGGAGGTGTAGGTGGTGGCGGTAGGTGAGTCAAGATTCTGTGCCACCTAGGAGGGTGGTCCGTTCGAAAACTCTGTAGACGCTGATCTTTGTATCTCTCTTGAGACTGGTGTTGTACCACACTCGTTTATAGAGTATGCCGAAGGCGATGTTTGCATTGGCCAGTCTGTCGTCTATTTATTTGCCTATCATGGCATCAGAGTATATCATACAGCCCAGGTAGGTAAACTGATGGACTATGTTCAGCTCTGTCTGGTCGGTGAAGATGCTTGGTGGCCGGTACTCTTCCTTGGGAGCAGGCTGGTGAATTATCTCAGTTTTATTTTGACTGACCTCACGTCAAAGAGCTAGCAAGCTTTTTCAAAGCGGGATGTTACACGCTGTAAGGCGGCTTCCATGTGGGAAACAAGGGAAGAGGCCTCTGCAAAGACAAGCTTTCTAATCAGTTTTTCCAAGTTCTTGGTGTGGGCCTGAAGTCGCCTTAAGTTGAAGAGGTTGCCATCAGAACGAAATCGAATATAGATGCCATCTTCGTCATCAATGTCTTCTGTTGGTTTTTGGACCATCATGCTGAAGAAGATTGAGAACAGTGTAAGGAATTTTGGAACTTTCAAGGCTTTTCCACAGTCCAGTTCAGCTCACCGTTTCAAATGATTTCGTCAGGTCCACAAATATGATATACAGTCCTTTGTTTTGTTCATGACATTTCTCCTGGATCTGTTTCTTCGTACACCTCTGATACAAAATAACAAAATAACCGTATATATGTTTAATGTGATGTTCACTGATCTCATGATAATTCATGCTCATACTGCCGGTATCGAATGTAGTTCAAGGTTTGTGTGTAATCCTTCCAGATAAACGATATCGCAGAGACTAAAGTATGAAACAACCCACCCACCCAAAAGATAAAAAAGAATAGAAAAAAAACACAGTGAAAACTCATTATGATTTGCCTGCTTGTATTAACATATTTTTAACAGATACTATATCGTCATGTATTTCCAAGGAACTAATGGCTAGTATAACACCAAAGTTTAACTGTCTGAAAGACAACATATGAAAAAGCAGTCGTTTGCAGAACGTACGAAAAACATATATAATGCATGGAAATAGACCGAGAAAGACCGATTGTGTTATTTCGAAGTTTCCAAGACAACACCCTTGCCATTCATTCCAAGCTGCAAAAAATGTCAAGCCTAATGTACAAAACACTTATCATTCTGCGAACGTAGCTACTCCTCATTTGCGCTGAAAAAGCGAATAACTTATGATTTAAAACATAAGAGCAAAGAACAGAACAACAACATTTGCTTCTTTGGTGACAATTCACGTACCAATACTGTTGATCCATATTGTGAAGTTACAATAAATGTTTTACTCAAACAGTTCAATAAATCAGTGCAAAAAATGAGAAAATTATTCGTGCTACGGTATATCACCACATGTATCAGCATGCAAAGCTAATTGGAACATGAGCATAATTTGTCTACCTTTACAATGAATGGAGAGTATGCTATCAGCGAGTTATCGTTACTACCTAGGTGGCTCTAACACTGCCTGTTAACCAATGGGATTACCTATCTATTTACTTACGATTGATAGTCGAAGAAAACACCTAGATTAAATTGCGATGTTAATATTTTTTAATTTGTGCCGAGTACGTGTTGCTGATTGCCTTCGTAGCATTAAATGGCAGAAAAATAAGCAGTAAAAGAGTACCTATTGAAAAATTATCTCCCTTAACTAGTAAGGAGTCGAAATTGCCATCATAAATAACTTTCATTTGCTTTATGTTATGTAATTTTTTAACTGGTATTGTTTCAAAACACGTATAAATGCAAATTATTGAATATATGAGTACATTATGTTTCTCCGAGGGAAATGTTCATGTACAGTTAAGTTTTAAATATGGAACAGAGAGCGGTTACATTATTTAATTCCTTTAAGAATAAGGACGTCTGACTTGCACAATAAGGGGTTTATCTACAAAACCATTTGCTGAAGAGCCAGAAACGGAACATTTTGGGCAACAGAAGGTCCGCATGGATGTAGTGAATTCCCAATGTTTTCCATCTACCTCTGTATAGTAACCATCCCGTCTTTGCTTCCATGTTCAACAGGTGCGGATTTGCCATTTATGACAACAGTGGATGATTCGGCTAACGTGGTACTACTTGTTTTGACTCTTGCCTACCTGAATACTTTCTAGATTGAATCATGACGTTAAAATTCCTTTAATTATGCCGAGTGTATGTTACTGTGTGCCTGGGTAGAATTGAATGACAGAAAAATAAGTAGTAAACGAAGAACACAGCAAAGATATGTAATTAATATATTGACTTATATTTAATTGAGAATGTAATGTATATATCCGTAAAAAATTAAAAAATTAAAATAGAAAGGAGCGCGATGGGAAAAAATCACTTACATGTAAAATATACAACAGCCAAAAATTTGAAGTCCGACTAAAGTATACACATTCGAAGACAGAAAAATATTGTAAATCTTTAATATTTCACTTTATGGAGATTTAATTACACTTTGGTACAAACTGACCTATCGCCAGTTGTTAATCATTCTGCTCGATTGACCAATCAGCGAGCGCTATTATACACACCTCCAAGCATTGTTTACGTCCGCCATTTTCCTCCGACAAGCTGCTTATGTCGATATTGACTCGGCTATTGTATATACTTATAAATTTCGCAACGGTTCTGAGAATTCGCCCCAATTCGCCTGGAGAAGTCGCCCCAAGGATCATATATAGTAATTCTGAGATGTCGCCACATGGTTAAGGCTTTATTTATTGTTGTTTTTCTTCAACTTAATAACTTATTAAAATTATAAAATGTGCAATTTTTCAACTTTTCCATTTGATCAACTCCGCTTCTGTACTTAACGAAAAATAAGTGTTATCTGTCCCTTTTGCTCTGCTCTTCAAATCATTAGATGCATTTTGACAATATTTGTAGAGATAGTGCTATCAATATTTTTTAATTACATTTACATCTAAAAATGAAACATGCGTACTAGATGCAGTATAAGTAAATTTAATCGTCGGGTGAAAATGATTTAGGCGATCAATAATTTTTTCAGTTCTACAGTTGAATGCTTCCAGATCATAAATATGTCATCTAAAAATCTGAACCAAAGAAATGGATTAAACTTTTCGTTTTGAATAAAATTCTTTTCTAATTCACCCATGAAAGGGAAGAGTATATAGGAGCCATATTAATACCCATTATCTGTATGTAATTCATATTATTAAATTGAAAATAATTATTTTCCAAGATAAGTTTTTATTATTTTACAAATGTCTTCGCTAGATAGTGTGCTATTATTAGGATTGTTATCACGAAAATATTTGCGCGCTTCAATACCATCTGCATGCGGAATGTTGGTATATAGTGATGTTACATCTAATGATACCAGGATTGAAATTATCAGATAGATGTGGAATAGACTTCGACTTTTTAATGAAAGTAGTTGTATCTTTAATGTACGAAGGAAGTGATTTCATTAAAGGTTGTAAAACACTATCAATAAATTTGGATAGGTTTTCAGTAGATGAATTACAACCTGATATAATGGGTCGTCCTGGAAAATTAAAAGGTAAATTATGGTCAGGATTTGTATGAGTTTTGGGTAATATGTAGAATTGAGGTGTACGCATGTTAAGAGGGAAAGTATCAAATTCCTCATATACGGAATTATTACTTTTGAGGTGTACGTATGTTAAGAGGGAAAGTATCAAATTCTTCACATACGGAATTATTATTTTTAGCGATCTCATTAATGCATGTTTAATTTTTAAAAAAAGATTCTAATTGACATTCAACTTCTTTAACATAATCATCTTGATTGACAATAATAATAGTGTTTGACTTATCATCCTTTTTAATCACAATACTGTCGTCATTCATTAGATTATATGCAGACTTAATTTCGTCCTTATAAATATTACTATGATATTGCTTTAATTTAGTTAATATCTCTTTTGTGATCGCGTATATATAAAAATATAAATATGAATCACGTAAAAGATGACTTAATTCTGTTATAAAAAGGTTATTTGGGTGACAAGTTTTGGGATGACTTCTCCAACCAATTGGGGCGACTTCTCCAACCACTCTGGGGCGACTTCTCCAGATACGTGGGGGCGAGTTCTCCATGGGGCGAGTTCTCCGCATACCGACGTTACTTAGAGAAGTATAAGCGATGGATAAATGCTCTCGCTTTCTGTCTCTGTCTCAGTGTTGTTTCATATGGCAAATATTGCTCACCAATATCGTCTGGTATATCTTTTAATGTTATCACGCCCGCCATTTTCACAGAATGTTTGTCGGAGGTTTAGATGTTGTCAAGTCACGTGTTCGGTAGGCGAAGTGATCTACCTTCTGGCGTAAGGTCAATTAACCTCTTGACTGTGTTATAATGGTTAATGCGCTCAAAGCGGAATCAAAAGCGGGTAACAAGACAACTTTACTTGTTACCCGCTTTTGAAGAATTCTAGTTTCGCTTTCAACCAGCTTTTTCTTTAACCATGAAATCTTCGAATTTCTTTTCCTTAGTTTTTCTTTCAATTGATGCATCGTCATTAGACCAATTTTTGACTCCAAGATCAATACCTAAACATACACTGTAACGTACATTTACATGTGTGCAGATCAGCTGCCGGATCGGTAGCGGTGGCGCTCTTCTAAATGTTATGGGGCAGATAACTGACTACTGGACCTCATTGATACAGCATTGAACAAGTTGCGTGTCACCATCAGTATGGGTCAATATGACGTAACGTGTGGCTTCATAAAAGAAGTGCGCAGCCAAGACACGTGTCGGACACTTGGCTGGTACAGTTTTGGGTCAAGTATTGCATTCTGTGTAAAAACTAATGTTTTTCTTTTATTTTTATTTTCCTTTTCAAACGATAAACATCTGTTTGCAATCTTGCAATTTCTACACCATTCCTTTACTCTTTCGTGCTCAAGGATTATTTAAAATTGCAAACATTGAAACAAATTTTTACCCATTAAAATAGACAGTTCTTTTAGAGTCATTATATCTTCAGTAACCTAATGTCTTAGGACTCTAAAATACACACTGACACAATACTAAGCAATGAAGACATGATGTAAATTGATTTTACAGAGACGCATCGTTAAAACAAAAAAAGAACAAATATTGTACGCATGGATATAATGTTACGTGTTTAGGCTCTTACAAAACGTAGCAAGAAACAAAGTGAAGACAACAAGTTTTGTAAAATAAAAGAAATAAATTTATTTCCCCAAAACAAGGTAAAAATGAGAAAAAGAACTTACGGTTCTACGAATCAAATCCACACAAAATAATCCAAGAATAATCCAAAAATTAAAAGATAGAAGTGCTAGTAATAAAAAATCCTAATGAACCTGAGTTCGAATCTCAATGAAATCCCAAATGGAAGGCGATGACATATGCTGTGGTCAGCTTCGCACTGATGTGTCAACAGTTCTTTGTTGAATCAAAGAAAATAATATTCCAGTGTTTGAATTCTGTGTAAATTTCGATAAATGTCCATGGCCAAGAATTAATTTAGAGCAGAAGTTTTTCCAGGGAAAAGTTAATCTCATAGAATCAAATTAAATTGAATGATAAATAAAATAATTAGCCCACAAAACTGGTCACAACATAAAACACCTGGACGTCTCCGGTGTTAAGGAAAGTAATGACTCTTCTTTCTCAAATCATCAATAATAAATCTAGCTACGACGCAAAACAGATGCCCTATTTTGGGTCAATCCTCTGGAGAAACCTAATTGGTACATGCTATTTGTCACGTATTCCAAGTATAGCCTCGTTTTCAGTTTATGATTCTTACTCTGAGAAAGAATTAAAAAATAAAAAAATAAAAAGGATTTTTGCTTCAACTTTTACTTGTTCTGAATCAAGGTCAAGAACTAGGTCATAGTTCAGCATTAGATGCAAAGTTTATATTATTAGCTGTTTACAAAAAAAAAAAAACAGAACAAAACTGAAATTCTAGACCATGTCAAATCCAGTAAATAAATGTTCACTACAGTAGCATGTAATGGAATAAATAATTTAAAACTACAAACAAACAATTAAATTAAATCAAATATACATAACAATACAACATTAACATTTTAGGTTTTCACCGCAAGTTGTCTCAGAGTACATTTATAATAACCAAACACTTTTTTTCAGGAGCCAAATAAAACATTCCCTCTTACTTTCTGTTCACTTCTGTTTTCTCCCTTTCACCATACACAAAGATTAAAACACAGAATAAATATCCAAATATTAAAAATAAGAGTTTTAAACCTGGAGTCGTATTTCGAGTGGACAAACACGATTAACAAAACGAATCATAGAGTACAGACTTCTTGTACACAATTACTTATTTTCTAAGATAGGATCTCAAAACCGCGTATTCGAGGTTCAGAGTGAAATCTGCGTGCTCATTTAACACACATCACTAAAAGCGTAGCGTTTGCGCGAAAATATTAATTGCATGATTCAACACTAAGATGTTGGAATCTTGGCACCATTTTCAGGTGCATGTATTGTTGTTGGAAATGTGACCAGAACAAATACACTAATTTGGAATGAGTACGGTCTTGATGCACGTCTTGCAACGAGTAGACTTTCGAAACAATCATGCCAATGCCATTCACTTGTAGTTCTTCCTACGATTGAACATTTTTTTTAGAACTCCTGCGGTCTTCATGTCCAAGATATCCGATATCGGTGTTAATTTCATCCCATCTTGTGTGATTAAGGTACGAGGGCTTTAATGTGCGGTTTGTTCCTTTAAATTAGATTATTTCAACTTAGATTTTTGCAAATATGTGGGAAACGTTGTGCTGGGCAGTGAGTCGTTTACTGTACACCGAATGTTTTTGTGTTTATAAGGGGGAAAAAAGAGTCTTAATACATCTTAGAGACGTATCGGATATCGTTATCAGTACCCTGATAAAATCTCTTACCCTGAGATCTACTGGAGTGTAAATGAGAAGGCCGATAGCACGCAATGCACATTGCTTAATTACTTTTATCTACAACGGTTGAAAAAGTTTTATCACAACATTTGGTCATTACGCGTGGTTTTCTACATTGGGAAAGGTGAGTTTTATGTCAATTTCAGACAGAAAAATCACGATGCATGCCTGAGAAAGTTGTCAACATTAGCTGTAAATTAGTCTTAGTACATGAACAAAGAATCACGACCATGCTTGATGCTTCAAATCAGATAACTGACATCGAACACAAGGATTACAACAACAACAAAATGAGTCAATTAATTTTTGGATAACTTCAGAAGATTAATAATGATTACTAGCGGTACAATGACCATTTTTGACTGCGCCAGCAATCAGCGAAAACTAAATCTCATTTACCTTTAATATGTCACCTGTGACCTCGGTGAAATAGCGAGCTATTTTGAAGAAGGTGACTCCAGGCACCGTATTCGCAAATCCTTTTGAGCTCTAAACTCATGCTCAAACTCAAAGTCTCCAAAATTTCATCCTCGTTAACTCAACTTAGATCACTCTCCAAGAGTCCCACATTTTGCTAGTCTGGATGGTTTCCATGTATCGTTACTGATGTTGGAGTTTTAAGACTGATATAGGGGTTTGAACTCAAAACTTTTGGAGAAAAAAGGCCTGATGAAAAGAGTGAAGAAATTTGGTATAGGTTATTAGCTGATTATCGATAAGATGTCTTTGTGCATATTTCTGTCGTTAATTAATTGCTCAAAAAACAAAACTTGTGCACAATTCATCTCTCTCTCTCTCTCTCTCTCTCTCTCTCTCTCTCTCTCTCTCTCTATATATATATATATATATATATATATATATATATATATATATATATATATATATATATATATATATATATATATATATATATATACCATGGTATAAATAATTTGAACAGTAGCCTTCTGCCCCCTCCCCAACCCTCAGTCAGAGTGAGAATATGGGTACGTTAATAATTGATGTAATGATCTCACTTCCTGTGATACAAGACTCTTTTTCCAATAATTCTTATTCACTATCAAAACTAAAAATCTATGAAATTATCCTGACCATTGAATCGAGATCTCCGACATGCATTATCCTATGTTATAGATTTACAGGTTGGCCAAACATATTTCTTAATAGAAGTATAAAATAACATATGCGTTTAATGTTTCCTCGTTTTTCGTCCTTAAAATGGGTCTCTTAATATTTTCGTATTGTGACATAAACTACGTTAATCCTTTCAAAATATAAGGTAATGTTGCAAGTATTGTAATGCGATATTCTGCAATCCAGCATTATCTAGTAAGTAGTATAACATTCTGTAGAAAGCACCTGCTTTAAAGTTTCCCTAGATTATTGATCTATACAATCCTTCAACAAAACTCATGATAGGCAGAGGTGTTATCTCCTATTCTGTTGTCACAACGTCACAATTCTATAATGGTAAAAACATCTTCGTCTGAATATTATCTGCTTGGAGATTTACCTCATTCTAGGTCATCTTTTGATATCGTTGTCTTGATTAGACGACAATGAATATAATAATAATAATAATAATAATAATAATAATAATAATAATAATAATGATGATAATGATGATGATGATGATGATGATGATGATGATGATGATGATGGCACGTTATGAAAGCTGAGAACGATGCTCAATTTGCAATTATACTCCTTATCCAGTAGATAGTACGTTATGATCGATGTCGACTTTATGAGAATGACTCACATGAAGATGAACAAAATGTCTGAGGGAAATAGTTCATTTCTTTTCTCTGTCATATCTGTCTCCATCATACCTGTTTTATTGTTGGATTTTCAGTTACAACGGCAATTACAAAAGATTCTCACACGTTACCTTTATCTAAAAGTTAACATTTTACCATAGAGATTGACAAAATTATATTAGTGTCAATGTTCAAAGTTTTGTAAGATGTTCACATTTGTATGACTGTAGTAGTATAATTCTTATTTCTCCATTGTAACTCAGAATCATTAGAGGCGACTGTTTATGGCTATTTTTTTTGCTGGTCGTTTGTCTGATCAGCTTCATAAATTAAAGAAAAAAAAGCCACACCCTCCGAATGTTAACGATTCTGACTCATATTCATCCAAAACGTGTGTTGTTATACAGACAATGGCGTGATTAATCCCGGTTTAGAATTTTTCCCATAACTGCTTTGAAAAAAAGCCTTACTTACAGCACTGAGCGTAACGAAACGGTTAATTATCCCCATCAGAGAAGCTTCGTGATCGCCACGGCCGATTAACGATATTGATGATGGAAATCGCCGCTGTATTAATAATGCAGGAAGTGCATATGTGTGTATACTGGTACATTTTAGTGTTTTACTCAAAAGAGCGCTTTAGCAGACAAGCCTCACCAGACAGCATCCCATGTAATCGCATTACCTGGAATGAAAACGAATTTTAAAACAATTTTGTAAAACAACTCTTGCATAAAATTATCAATGGGCGCCGGAGATATGTATTCGAACCTCGTGCTTGAAACACCAATTTTGGTTGCAGTAGCTAAAAGCCAATGAAAATTCTATCACTGAAACAACGCATAAATCGTCATTGTATGTATCACGTATCATTTAAACTTAACCGTTATCATTTATTTTATTTACTTTTAACAGTACTATAACAGCTGCACTTTTTATATATTATATTGTAGAATCAACAGCTTTTTAAAGATGCATTTTCAAACAAGTGCATTAAACAAGTTCATAATTACTGTCATAAAAATACCGCTCCGATGGCTTAGTAGTTAGAGCGTCCGCCTCCGAAGCGGAAGGTCGCGGGTTTGAACCCCGGCCGAGTCATACCGAAGTCTTATAAAATGGTACTAACAGCTGCCTCGCTAGGCGCTCAGCATTAAGAGTTTAGTATTAGGACTGGTCGGCCTGGTGTCAGGATAATGTGACTGGGTGGGACATCATGATACATGTCTGAGGCATGATGTCCCATTGCTAGACATCACTATAAACTGTCACAGTGCAGACATCGTAGCGATATGACTGAAAGTTACGTTGAAAATCCAAACCACACACACACACACACACACACACACACACACACGGAAACAGTATTCTTATACTTATGAGTCACCACTGCTTTTTTGGTAACTTATTGAATTGTATCATAGTGTATGCAATTCGCTAGAAACTCACAAAATTCTTGTATTGTATTTTGGGATCTATCAAATAACTTTGGTCGGGACTGGTACAGAGTTTTATTTTTTACGTTTGACAAATACGGTGTCGCGTAATCCGAACAAATGGTTTGAGAGTTATCTATGTAACAGAAAAGAAATGGTCCTTTTGAACGATGCTTATTCGTGATAAGTCTTATAAATGCTGGTATTCTTTTTGCAGAATACTCATATCTGAATTATTCATCCCCTTGCTATATAGCAATAGAGCTTGTCAATGAATAACGATCTAATAAAACTGCATATCTGGTCAAAGCAATGGGTCTTACAGTTCAATCCAGAAAATAAATCAATACAAGAGCCTAAAAACAACAACAATAAACCCCAAAACTTACGAATATTTCTGAACTTTGCTTTGAAAATATTGTTCCTACGCCCGTGGATTCTCATCGCCATATATGGTTGAGTCCTTCGTTATCTATCAAATGGACTTATCACGTTGATAGCATTTTAAAAACAGAATCATCTCGAATATACAAATCTTGGAAAACTAAAAAGACAAACTTTGCAGGCAAACCGTATAAAGCTATATACTATCTTTAGCAGGCCAAACTTGGATTGGCCAATATAGTCTATGATGGCTGTTCCTTGAAAAAAATAAACATGAAAAAAAACTACAGCTTGAAGCGGACAGAATAGAACAGGACTTCCAAGATAAACTAGTGGACAAGATCTCTATTTTGAAACAGGATGAGAATGTCTGCACTCTAGAAGAAAGGGGCAAAACTTATTAACAATCTGAAATATTAACTGAAAGTTGCAAAACTCTGAACTTTCTCATTGAATTACTCCCCCCTTGTGTCCTAACAAACAAATTATAACATTCGAAGTACAAATAATACAGTCATTTGCAATTTCAGGCTGACTTCTAATAAATTATCTCTAATACTTCTAAACAACAGCGTCATGTAACTATCAGAAAAAGAACACTCAATGTAGCATGTCTCACAGTTGTTTCAAAAACGTGTGTATGTCCAAATATCATATCAAGTAAAATGCCTAGTTTTATTAATCTATCCCAAGATATTATCCATACTAGATTATGACAGCGTATCCATACTAGATTATGACAGCGTATTCATACTAGATTATGACAGCGTATCCATACTAGATTATGACATAGCGTATCCATACTAGATTATGACAGCGTATCCATACTAGATTATGACAGCGTATCCATACTAGATTATGACATATCGTATCCATACTAGATTATGACATAGCGTCAGTGAGTGGTCTAAAAGCGCTCTCCGTTACTGATCACTGTCATCTCACTTCTGTCTGCGTGGGTTCGAGTCTCGGATTCGGCCAATGTGGGTATGTTAGAAAGCTTGCCAGTAGCTTCTCGTGGGTCGGTGGTTCTTTCTGGGGTGTTCCCGGGTTCTTCCTCCACCATTAATACTGGCCGCCATACTGAAAATACTGAAAATGGCGTTAAACTCCACGACAAACAACATAGCGTCAGCTCATTAAAAGCGGCTCTTTACCATATTCAAATTTCTGACACCCCTTTTTGTTCCTGCGGTGGAAGAGAACCATCATGCATTTATTCATGTTATCTCCCAAGTATGGTAGACAACGAAATGAGTTGATAAGAAAATTAATTTCATTGTCATATGGAACTGTTTAGTATAGATTTATTTCTTTGAGGATAGGTCTATGCAAATAAAATCTATATAATTATACAACATGTATACACATTAATGGAAGCAATTGACTTATTAATTTATTCTGGGATTAACCCTGCATACATTTTGGTCTTGATCTGTATATCCTTTATCTTTATGGGAAAACCAAAACTTGCTCGACTATGTAAAACCAGGATTGTGCTGATTTGGGATTAGTCTGTATGCATACATTATGTTTACAAGTTAAGGTTTAACTCTTAATCGGCGCTATATTGCCAGTTCTGTACTGGATTGCCGTTATACCCCGTACATATCATTATGAATGCTCTCTTTAAGTTGGCTGATCGTTTGGGAGGCCGTCGTCTAGCCGATCTTTTCCGAAGGGCTGCTACATCTTTGACCTCTTAACCCCAATGTCGTAAGCAGGTACATGAATACTTAGTCATCAAAACCGATTCATGGAGATTTATTTATCTCTCCTTAGATGTGGGGATTAGTTACATAAATCCCTATCAGTAATACCCTGACGTCTGTTGCGGATTAGATGTATTTTAATGAAGGGACTAAATGCACATAAGTCTTCACAACACCGTCTTTGATGTATGATGCTAAGATGAATGCCTTTGCTACTTTGGATTCGATATTATCTTTTCGTGCAGCTTTCTCGCAAGACTTCGTTTGTAAGTGCACATTTTAGTGAACATGAAGAAAAATATCATATTATAATGTGTAACAGTGGCGTATCATGTCCATGGCAATGGATCGCAAAAAGCGGTGCATGTTGCATTTCCCACATGTTCACAAAGAGAAAAGAATAAATCCTGCTGCGTGGAACAAACTGAACTTCTCTGATGTAGCTACAGTTTCTCCGAATAATATCTTACATACGTTTCGGGGCGCATTATCTTACATTATATGCGTATGACATTTCGTATAAAACGATTAACGAAGCCAATTTGGTTTCAACAGAGACCCGTTAAAGACAAGAGAGATTTGCATTTGTTTTTCCTTATATTCAGCTTACTCCCATGAGGAGAAATATTACTTATATTTTTTACTGGCTACACATAATATATATCTCTCTCTTTCGTTCTATCTCTCTCTCTCTCTCTCTCTCACACACACACACACACAGCCTAATGAAGCTTTATGCGATTAGGCAGAGTACTGTCTCTGACACATTACTAAGCAAGGCCATGTATAATTCCATCACTGTAAACTTAAGTATTAAAGGACCAAGATAACTTGCAGGCCCATGTCAAAATTATATCTGATTTCGGGATTTTTGTCGAACGACTGTCTAAGAGAGAACGTTTCTTAAAGAGCAAACGGCATCCCTCACGAAGAGATAAGTGTAGAAACTTTAAAAACTTCCAAATGTATAAGGAAGAATTTGCATCATGTTGTGTTCAGCGAGAGAGACTAAACTGCTGTGTATTATAGACGATTCACGTAAAATATTTTTTTTTTTGCGCAATTAATTAATGATAAAAAGGCATAAAACACCAGGATCTATCTTACTCACTTAGAAGAGAGTGTCTGAAATTTTCCCATCAACCAAAATGGATGAAGGCTAACATTAACACCATCTGTAAACATCATAGTTTTGTAAGATGTTCTCATTTTGAAGACTAGCATTATATTTCTTATTTCACCATAGTAACTCAGAATCATTAGAGGCGACCATTTCTGGCTATTTTGTCTGCTGGTCGTTTGTCTGATCAGCCAGAAAGCCAGTCATAAAGATTTATTCAGGGACCCCTTTGTATTTATCAAAATAATATATGTTTGGTGCCATGTTTCTTTCTATCTCCCCATTTCCAACCTTGAGATAGCTATCTCTCTCTGTTACTCTCTGTCTCCATGTATCTATCTATCTATCTATCTATCTATCTATCTATCTATCTATCTATATATATATATATATATATATATATATATATATATATATATATATATATATATATATATATATATGTATATACATACCCATCTTTTTGCACGGCTGTGCGGGCAATAAATGTTTTCATGGTGTAACGTAGATTAGGCAGCCATTCATGCAGGTCATTGATATTATTTATTAACTTCTTGTATGTATAACGATAATACCAAGGTAGAATATAAATGTCGGCTTTGCAAATGCCCAATTCCTGAATATTTGAAGCACGTGGTTATAGAGATATTCGCTTCCCCTGATTTTTAAAAGGATGCTTTAATGGCGAAATATATCAATAGTATTACGAAGTTTCAAAAACATTGACATTTGTCACACCCGGGAACGCAAATGACATGCTAATTCAAATTAGTAGTTTACGGTCGTCATACCAGTCACACACACCCACACCCACACACTATTGTTGCAGTAGTTACAATTACCCAATCATACAAACTGAGTGCATGATGTTTAGTGCGCAAAAGTAGGTGTGAATTGGACATATTGTACATTTCAAACATGAGAGAATACCAATCCTCGTTTGGATAAAGTACTCAGTTAAGAAGCTTTTTGATGATATCCCACTGAGAAAGCTTTTTGATGATATCCCACTGAGAAAGCGTTTTGATGATGTCCCACTGAGAAAGCGTCTTCATGATGTCCTACTGAGAAAGATTTTTGACGATGTCCCACTGAGAAAGCGTTTTGATGATGTCCCACTGAGAAAGTGCTTTGATGATGTCCCACTGAGAAAGTGTTTTGACGATGTCCCACTGAGAAAGTGTTTTGATGATGTCCCACCGAGAAAGCTTTTACATGATATCCCACTGAAAAACTTTCTGATGATGTCCCACTAAGAAAACTTTTTGATGATCTCCCACTGAGAAAGCTTTTGATTATGTCCCACTGAGAAAGCTTTCTGATGATATCCCACTGAGAAAACGTTTAAAAAGACTGCAGTTTATAAATATTGATCTTGATGTAAGAGAATTTAAAGATATCTTTTCAATTTTTATATTTTATTTTCTATTTCGTTTAAAAAATTCGGACATATTTAACTTCTGACATTTATCCTGTAGGACTAGTTCATATATAGATAGAGGTGTTTATCCCTTCACCCACCCACCCACCCCGGCCAACTGACTTATTTTGTTTGCAAGTTTTGCCTCTGCTTGTTGGGAATTTAGCTTTTAATCGGTATGTGTTGGTAAACGTGGCACCTAACAGCATTGCATGCAATATTTATTCGACGTCAACCATGCACACAATAGCTAAAATTCAACGCTGTGACACAAAAAAGTTAATCACCTTGCTAAAATAAATATTTAAAAATATCTAGAAATGATAATGTCTCAGATTCTTAAAAAAAATGGAGCATGAAACTCTAACCTTTACATCTAACACCCCACCCCAGCCCCGCAACCCCAAACGAAATAAACCAAATTCGACAAGATACTTAGATGGTACCAACATCACTGAAATATAACATGGATATAGATGAGCAATCTGAAGGTTCCGTGACACTGACTTTGTTCTTTTTAAAAATATAGAATGTCAAAACTGGTGGATATTAAACTCCACTTTTGTGATCGAAACGTTGAGAATATTTAGATGGTTGTTTGGACTTATTGGTATGACATGAAATTATCAGATTATCTGAAAGTGTCATTCCTTTTTTTTGGCCCGGAGTGGCCGAGTGGTCTAAAATGCTCTCCGTTACGGATCACTGCCGTCTCTCCTCTGTTTGCGTGGGTTGGAGTCTCGGATTCGGCCAATGTGGGTATGTGAGAAAGCTTGACAGCAGCTTCTCGTGGGTCGGTGGTTCTTTCCTGGGTTTTCCTGGGTTCTTCCTTCACCAATGATACTGCTGAAAAATTGCGTTAAACCCTACAACATCAACAACAATAACAACATTCCTTTCTTTCTGTAGTATCCGATGACTGACATAAAGTAATAATGATTTAAGAAAACTTATTTCTTCTTTTCGTTCAGGTCATTCAATATACATACATACATACATATATATATATATATATATATATATATATATATATATATATATATATATATATATATATATATATATATATATATATATATATATATATATATATATATATATATCAAGCTTAGCTAAGGCTACACACATAGCCCTGGACAAGTGGGCCGAATTTAACTCATCGACCTTCACCTCTGGAATGAGAATCTCGAGTGCCTCCAGCAGATGTTAACAAACCATATATAGTCACTATTCCTATGACATGAATTACAAAGAATTAAATTGTCTACATACTGCGTGCAGAAAGTGGTTTAATGAAAGCGACATAACAGGTAGATTTAATTCTGATACAGTTGGTGACACTTTATATCAGTAGGAGCATCTTATGGTATGAAGGAAAAGATTGCATGCATTGGATTATGTTCCTATTCAGCACGAGAGTGTAGGACTGAAAATTGAACCTTTTATGTTATGCGACTATACTGGGCTATAGACGAATACTGAGACCAGGTGAACGAAATAAAAGGCTTTTCAGGATAAAAGCAGGACCTAATTAGTCAAAGCCTTCATTATGTCCGAGAGAAATTATGACTATAAACAGATATATCTTTCGAAAGGAACATGTTACTATTTTGACATCTAAAAGCAGTGTTAGATCGTGAAATAAACCATCTCATATTTCGATTGATCGTTTAAAGCTTTTGCAAGTACAATGACATTACAATGAATGAGCGTGGCGCTTGTTGTAAAATTATTTGAAACATCGACAGTCATGGATGTGTAAATATGAAAAACATAGGCCACTATTCGTCTATAGCCAATAATTGATACACCGTTTTGATGAACTTTACAAACGTAAACGATAAAAGCTGTAATGTTTTCATGTGCGGGAAGTACGGTCTAAGATATTAAATTTTAGTCTTAATTACTGGATGGATTTTGACCAATAAGTGTGATGTCTGCACAATTAGATGCGCGGATATAAAACAGAAGTAATTTTTGAATTCTGGATCTAGTGTAACATTGAATCATGCAAACTTAATGAAATGCGTTGGTACAAACATACGCACACATATTTTTGTTATTTCAATTTATATTGGTATTCCTTTTTAAAAATACATTTATATATTTGTAGTGAATCTTTTATATAAAAAATAAAGAAAATCAGTAAGTAATACTCAAAGAGAAAAACAAATACACCATTAAAATAGAAAATTAAAATCTTGTTTACTTACAAGTATATACCATGCGATAATAATGGACGAAATAGGGGTATGCATAATACATAGCAACACATAAATTTCAACTAAGATTACAATCAGAGTTTCCTAATATGTTGAAAACATTGTCTCCGTTCTAACATACATATTAGTTTTCATCCAAATTTTTCATCCTCATGAATCGGATATCAGGTATAGAAAATAATAACGTCAATGAATGTCACGTTAACTGGCATCATATAGCCGCCAGTCAAATTCCGGCTGACGCTTTTTCATATGGTAATCATAGTCGCATAAACGCACTCATACGTTTTCATCGATATCTTACGGTTAGTAAAGAACGGGTCAAAGGAAGCTAATATTTTGTCGGAAGGATGTAATTTTGACCCCCATATCCAATCTCATGTGACTTCAGATAAATACTGAAAAATATACGGCTTGACAAGTGAGTGGGTGCTTTTCCTTTTATCCATAAGACAACCTTGAACAGCATGTTTTGAAAATGTTACTGTGTGTAATAAACTCAATTTCTACTTGATTCATCCTGACAATATATTTTGCAATTTAAATATGTATTTTAAACCAGGCGGATAAAAGAAAGGATGGATGAAGAGTCGGAAGTAAGGAAATCTTGTCACTGTGTGTCACACATGTCATCGTACTCCTTATTATTGCCATCTCAAAACGCTGCAGATACCATAGAATGGAAATCACAAGAAGCGACACATAAATACGCCCATGTAAAAGATATAATGATGTCATATATATATATATATATATATATATATATATATATATATATATATATATATATATATATATATATATATATATTATCTCTGTGTGTGTGTATGTGTGATTTAGATTTATAACGTAGCTTTAACAATTTTCCTGTCATATCAACTGATGTCATGTCGCAACCGTTTTTTTTTTTCTTTCTTCATTTCTTACGAAAATATAAACTCATACCTAAACTTTATGACATTTGTGTTTTGAAAGACGAATACAAGAATATTTGTGGTATTTTGTGTTATTTGTCTCAACAAAAGTAAATGAGATCAAAATATTGGACGCTACAGGAAAATATTGTTCTCGCTGGATACACAGGTCCTTGAGCAGTCTGCACAAATTTTTGTATCGACTGAGTTGCTTGCCTTACCCGGTACAAGGAAGCTCTTTCATTACTGTGTGTTCTTACTTGTTTGATAATTATAGTGAAACACAGGAGCTTTACAATTTAGAATAAAGTCTGCAGTGCTGAATTTGTGACAGGACATCCTTATAAGGCCACAAAGAATATTCTACAAAACACAGCCATTTTAAACAAATTTAATATAAAATAGCTTAGCCAGCCTATGTTCAGTGATCCACGTATGTCAGCTGCAGATAAGAATCAAACATCTTTGACATTACCTTGAACACGTGCTACATCTATGTCTAAGTTGCTCAGTTTATATCCTTGTTATTGAGATCGATGTAGTGTATACTCCTCATTCACTGCAACTTTACCGTTTCAGTTGGTCCGCTTTTACAGAAAGCGGCGACGATCTAGGTAAACAAGGAGCGCCGCGAAAAAGAGCATGAAGGTTATCATATTATATAAATTTGATGCACTTTTAGGCAATAATCATTTATAATTTAACTTGAGTGAAACTTGCATCATTTGATTTAATATTTTATGCAAGCAAAATCCGAAATGACAGGAATTCTTTTATACTTCTTTTACTCAACATTCTGTAATTATGCAACATAAATGTACAGGAAATAAAATAGGCGAAGACTGACCTAGATAAAATAAATGAAATTAAATGAAAGTAAATTAAACAAAATAAAATTGTACATGGTAAAAAGGGTTTGTTTTCAGAAGCATTTTTTAAATATCTGAAACTTCTTTTCCAATATTGCAGTGATGAAGGTCATGGAACAAACTCGCTTACTGTAGCTGTTCCGTTTTATTCATATTACCTTCACGTGGAAGTGTGAGTGTCAGCCGTTCGTGTTTCGTAGTTTTAGTTTCCTCCAAATAAATACACCACATCTATTCTTCCAAGAGTTGCGTCTTGCAATGGTCATTGGTTACAAAAATAAATAACTTTGAGGCAGATAGCTCTCAATTCACAGTAGTTAGAAAGCCAGTCTAATATCATTGTCCAGAACAAACATTTTTGACGTACAGGAAGGTTACTACTGCTAGATATTAAACAAACGAGATATACATTTCCGGCAATTTTTTTTATTTTTTTTTAATTTTTTTTTTAATTTTTTTATTTTGCGACGGTACTCCATATTCATGACATTTACAGGAGCCGGAATTTTATATTCAGTTTTATAACTGTTGTATAGTTTTACGCCCAGATTTGTATCGTGACTGAACTACGTGTTGACCTCTCATGACTGACATCACGTCAGACGGATAATCAAGATAGCAGAACTTGCGTATGCTTGATGTAAAACCTTAGTCTCTGTGCGACTTTGAGAGGTACTACGGTTGTATCTGGGAGGAGACACGTATCCACGTTTCATATATGCCGTATTGTTTCAGAAACAAACGCATTCGTCTGCACATATTTTGAGCAACCACTTGAATGTTGCTGCAATAATTACTTCCTTGTTGTGACTCCACCTGAGAGCTCTCTCTTAATTACCGAACACACTACGTAAAAAGTGCACTGAACACATGCAAGCGTCGAAGAGAAACAGATCGCGATTTTTTCAGTGTCATAAGGTGCTTCTTTAGCCATCATAGGTAGTTGGATTTAATGCTGGGGAATACACAAAATGATAAAACACATTAAAGTGTAACTACAAACTCTCAAACGGAAATGTAAATGACAGTTTCCATTAGTTTATTCACATATATGTAAGAGATGGTACAAAACGAATGGTAAGAAAAGTGTAAGTTATTGTGTTATGTAAAATAGAAAATTATAAAATATTGTCATTATTGTAAATTTGGTTCTCGTTCGTTTAAGAATTTGATTTAGAAAGACGGTCTGTGCATGTGGAATAAAACAGAAGTTTAGTTATGTTGATGAATGAGATTCAAGTACCTATCGTCATACATACATACATACATACATACATACATACATACATACAAAGTTTACTCTTTTTTTATTTCCAATAGACAAAGGGGGCCCGGGTGACATACATCCTCCGTCTGCGTAGGCTCGAGTCCTTGCTCGGCCAACTTGGCTATGTGAGAAAGCGAGTTCTTACAGGGTTTTCCCTGGCTAGTTCTTCAACAACCAAATCCAATACACTTAGAGCATATATTTGGTCTCTATAGTTGAAAGTATTATCTCTGGTTTATGGATTTTATTTTGTTGTTTTACTTTGGACTAAAATACGCAAGACGTTCGACTTGTGCTATTCTCCTTCGTTTTTCTTCCAAAACATGTCTGTCGAAAATTATTAGCTCTAGTAAGACACTCGTGTTTGTCTTACTGTTAAAGAAAGTCAAGCACCTGCTTCGACATTTAGCAAACCTGTTTTCGGTTTTCTACAAGACCCAAGATAAATAAATAGCAAACTACCTACAAAAACAGTTTCCTTTCATTTGTCCTCCGCAAAGACAACCACCTGTATACGTATCACCGTATGAATTACATGACGAAATTGTATGTACCGAAATGATTAGTCTAGCCGTGCAACTAGTTAACGGTGATTACGGATTAAAGTCTTCAGGCCAGTTCGCCGCCAGTAGAAGTAATACAAAACAAATTTGATGTCATCATTAATAACTATGTATAGTAGAAGTGATGAATAACCTACAGCAAAGATAACTCGTTAGTGCCAAAATAACTACTTATAGTCCTTTGGGCATAAAAGCTACGGTTTAAGTTTATACCTATTACTGGAATAATGATGTAACCAAGAGAAGACGTCGACAACAACGACAACGATGCTTACTTAGAGTAAAAACAATGCCGAAATCAAGAATGTTTTCCTCACTTGTTTCTAATGTGTAATTACATTCTTCACATGAATTGTACAAACGTGTTTGATATTCCAACTTTTTTCCAGGAAACAAAGAGAGTTCTAAAAACAGGTGGCGTTCATGCTGTGTATTCATACGTGCTCTCACGTGCCGATTGCCGGATGTTGAAAGCTTTTTTAATGAGGTATTCAATTTTAATATTTATCAATCTAGAAATTTGTGGCGAAGTTTTGTGATTTTTGTTTTTCTGTTTTATTGCTGATAAATAAAAAGAAAGAAAGAAGAAAACAGCCTAGTTCTGAATAATGCCGACGCCTCCACTGGTTCTTCCACGGTGATGTAACACTTTTGAAGACACGGTCACGTTTTATTTTTTACAATAAATAATAAAGAAACCTGCACATATTTATTTACCATTTTATCATTAATATGGTTAATCTAGATTTAGGCACATCAACAAATTTGGTTGATCAAGATTTCGGTATATCATGCAATTTCAAGGATCTGATAAACCCTGTTCTACCTCATATGCAAACGACCGCTCCGGTGGCCTAGTGGTTAGAGCGTCCGCCTCGGATGTTGAAGGTCGTGGATTCAATTCCCGGCCGATTCATATCAAAGACTTACAAAAATGGTACCTACAGCTGCCTCGCTTAGCGCTCATCATTAAGAGGTTAGTGTTAGGACTGGTCGGCCTGGTGTCAGGATAATATGACTGGGTGGGACATCATGCTAAATGTCTGCGGCAAGTTGCCCCAGTGCTAGACATCACTATAAACTGTCACACTGCAGACATCGTAGCGATATAACTGAAAAATTGTTAAAGCTACGTTAAAAATCCAAGTCACACACACACACACACACGCACACATTTATGCTAACACACCAGTGAAGATCAACCTATGTGCACGTATTGATAATTCACCGACTCGGCCCACCTATGAGTCAAAAGTTTAATCACTACATCTATCAACTGCCGGCTGACCACTACCATCAATGATTAGGTTTGAGTGTTACTTAAAGGTCACTGTCCACCTATATTGTACAAACGTGTGATATTAGTATAGTTAGAAACAAAACGCATTTGTTATGTATGCACACCATAAAAATGTTTAATTAGATTTAAAATTCCGAAAAATTATTCGACAATCTCCGTAAACAATCGGAAGTTTCCGTGTGCCAAAAACGGATATGACGTACATTTATTCCTTCTATTCAACCTTGCCATTCAAGTGTTTAATTTCCTCACGTAAATGTCTATGTGATATATCTTGTACAGCAAATATGGTACACAGTGTTGCATATCGATGTAACAAACAGAGTGATGATGGGACAAAGGGGTTCTTTCTTTTTCCGAAAGAACCCTGTTTATCAGAAAAAAAGTGGATGGAAGCTGTTGGATCGAATAGGGTGAGGGATGGGAAGTTGTGTCATTTATGTCGGATTATAGTCAATTAGGCCCAAAGACAATTCGGCACAAATTGGGCCGAAATTAAGATAATTCGGCAGGACTCGAAATACAATTCGTCCCAACTTAACAATAGTTGGAACAAGTTCTTTTTTTTTCAAACAATATGTAGATACTATGTAAGATAGGTTTTAGTGACAGGTTTTAGGAAGAAAACCTAATTTGAACAATCCAAACTATCTTGATATTCTTTAAAAGAAAATAATTAATATATACTTCGTAACGTACTTATATATGAGAGAAGACACAAACTGACATATCTTGCTCTTTCTAATTAAAATATTTATATAGTTTTATTTTTTATGCTAAAATATATACATCTACACAACGAAACTCTTAATTTAAGTCTTCCGGTCAAATTATCAATATTGATTTATAAAACAATAATACTTAACAGATAATATTCTGGAGAAGACGTTTACATTTTTTTCAAAGAAGAGCGTGCATGAGATATTATAATAAATGTATTTAATTTTAGGCTTCAGGTTGTAACACTGCTGCATCATACACACTCGATTACACAAGAGAGAGAGAGAGAGACAGAGAGAGAGAGAGAGAGAGAGAGAGAGAGAGAGAATAATCTTGAGCATTTTGTCAGTGTTTAGTTGATGCAATATGTAGCTCTTACCAGTTAATTTTATTGTTTGTTTTTATTTTTCAAGTTGTCTTAGCGTATGCGCGCGTAAAGTGAAAGCTTGTCATTACTAGTCAATATCGTCAAACATATTTGCTCCATTATGCCATAAAAATAAGGAAATAATTTTGTGTTGAATTTGTGGCACCCCACCCCTACACCCGGATGGTACAATACAATTGATAAGCAAACACTTAAAAAACTTCTTTGAAAATAAAATGAAAGAAAGTAACCTTGCATTGTTATCATTTATTCCTTCCTTTTTCATCATGCGAAATTTATTAAAGAAAAAAATATATCCACGAATTCTATATATGTAGCGGATGCCGGCTTGCGCATGCATCTTTACTGTAGTGTGTATCGCGTATGTCAGATAACAAATTCGCAAAAGAGACGAAAATATCACTTGATTGCTTGAAGGCACCTGCCATTCACGTATGATAAGTTATGAGGTGTAAAATGACCAAGATTGTATTGTATCCAGGTTAACTATACGACCGTATCTCGCAAATAAAAGTCATTCTTTTAAAATACATTTACTGTTGAGTGCAAATGATAATCTTTTCGCTAGCATGGGTTACAAAATTAGTATTTAAGCAAGTTATTGTTGTGTATAATATATGCCCTGCAAACATCAATTATGATTACATATGGCAAACAAATAGAATCCCGGGTGATGAATAAACACAAATGGCAGCGAGCAATAAAATCCTTGCAGAAACGTACCAACATAATATCAAGTGTAAAAGTTATTTTATTACAAAGCAAACCAACACCGGAAACTGACGTTGGTATCTTTTAAGTGTGCTGATTTTTTCTTGTGAAGTCGGCCGACATAAGGAAGCCAAGTTTGGTTTCTTTGGATTATTTTAAGTGTGCCAATTTCTTTTTTTTTTATAAAGTCGGCTGACATAGGGAAGTCGGCATTGATCCCGTTTTACCTGTATTAACGGGAATTTTCAAAATAAATTCAAACAATGGAACATTTTAGTGCGTCATGCACGCATATCTATATAAGGCTGAATAGTAAATTAGTTTTCAGTAGTTTCATCTAAATGTTCCATGTCCATAGTTTTATATATATTATTTGACACAATAGACCATGATCTATTACTTCACCGTCTCCAGCATGTATTTGGCATTCATGATACAGCCTTACCGTGGTTGAAGTCCTACTTGGTCAACAGGACACAAATTGTGTCTGCAAATGGAATACACTCCAGCCCAGTTGATCTATGTTGTGGTGTTCTACAGGGTGTGTCCTTGGACCTGTTCTCTTCATTCTATACACTCAACCGCTCTCAAGTGTCATAGATCATCCTCCAGTGTCTCACCAACTGTACGCTGATGACACCCAAATATGCAAATCTTTCCACCCAAATGAAGTTGATGCTGCCATCCAAGGTGTAGAGAGGTGCATTTCTGATGTGAAATCATGGATGACATGTAACAAATTGCAGATGAATGATGCTAAAGCTGAGGCCAATCTGATTACAACACAAAGACTTTCTCATTCACATATTTTACCTCAAACAATAAATATCAGGAAGACCAACATTAAATTCACACAATCAGTACGAAACCTAGGTGTTACTCTGGACAGTACTCTCACATTGCACCAACATGTCATGAACATATGCAAGACTGCATATCTTGAGCTGAGACGCATCAGCACAATTCGAAAATTTCTTTCAGTTGATGCCACTAAAACACTTGTGTGTTCATTAGTACTTTCAAGACTGTACTATTGTAACTCAATTATGTCTGGTTCATCTCAATATCTACTCCAAAAACTTCAAAATGTTCCAACCACAGCTGCTCGGATCATACTTAGAGTACCACGATCAGAGCACACCTCCCCGCTGCTCTGTACCCTACACTGGCTATCCATTCGATCCAGAATCAAACACAAAATTTGTTCTCTGTCGGACTCTAGTCCAACATACCTATCCGACCTCACCGATGTGTACACACCAGCAAGATACTTACGCTCCTCTTCTGACAATCGTATACTCATTATTCCCACTATGAGAACAAAATCATATGGACAGCGTTCTTTTGCATACTAGGGCCCAGCAACGTGGAATGAATTACACTTGGAGCTTCTAAAGATTAGGCGCTATACAAAGTCCCCATTATTATTATTATTATTATTATTATTATTATTATATTTAGACAACAAGATGCAAGTCTTGTGGGGATAAATGCACGTCATATCCGGTTAGCGTCCTCTATAGGTGGGAAATCGTAGCTAAGGTGAAGTAACATCGTTGTGTACTTCAATTTCGAATAATTACATTATTATTTCTTCTTTACTCTCTACAATTGATAATAATTTTTTGTGTGTGATTATAACAATTTCAATTTTGTATAGCAAATCTGATGCAAAAAGAAAAATGAAGGAGTATGGCCGGTAAAGCACTTAATGCACCTCCAAACGCAGAAAACTTCATCTTATTAGCTCAAAGCAATACATGCTTTATGTTTTATATGTGAGACACCGAAGTCAGTACACAAAATTAAATTAGAAATTGGAATATGTTGTTTTATTTGGGTAATATAGTTCAATGGAGTAAAAGCAATAGTTCATTATGAAAAGGAAAATATCGAGGGGTGTCGAAAATCTTAGGTGAAAACCCTAACCCTGGGTCGGCATTTAAATTTCAATATCTCTCCCTGCATTAGCAGTAATTGTTTAGGCATTGTATACCAAATTAAGGAAGTAATACTACTTTACCTTGCGCGTATTATTTTATTGCCCGGTTATGCTACTTTCTTCCAGAATGTATAGAAAGTGTTTAAGCAAAGAATTACAATGAGAAAATCAACGGATCAAAGGCAAGTGCACCAATAAAACTTCTAGAACTGTACTCTAAGCCCCACCCACGAACATTTACATAGGAAAATTGTATAGAGTACGTCACAAATTAAGCAAATTGCAGATTTGCAGCATTAAGTAAAATTAATGTAATCTTAAATCTCAAATCGGAGAAAAATCAATGCATTTTGACTACAAAGTAATCTACATTTCCTGCATTTTCGTTCAATTTATGGTAGCCATTCCCACACGTAATAGGATATTAATACGCTAAATAAGTTTGATTATCACGTTTGAAATCTCCATTATGCTGATGACCGTTCCATTTCGCTTGCTAATATAATTTCTTTTAACACCTTTGAAGAATTTTCTGCCTCGACAATTTCTTCACATTTTAAACGTAATATATGTGCTCTAGTGGGAGGGGTCCTCAATATATAAATTATGGCACTTCAGCACAAACAACTAATTGCAAAATTCGAAAAATGTAAAAGTGAATTTCTTGCGCTGTTTACGTCAAAATACTTCTGTCTTAAAGGTCGGAACTCGACAGGAACGAGTTTTACTGTCATACCCTTCTGGCATAGCTACACATCCCGTATAGAGAAAATTCGAAAGATATATACAAAGATGGAGCTGTCATGGCAACGCCCAATGCACCATCTCAAGTTGGTTACCAGATAACGTCTCGATTGTTACTGCAAAATCCGCAGCATGCTTTGAACTAAAAAAAAAATAAAAAATTCATCATATATTCAGAATCCCTTTTCACATTAAAAGCTTGCAAAATTTTAAATCAGACAACCTGTTGATATCCCATAAGTTACAGAAACATGATGTTTTCACAGATTCTGGGAAGAGTATGTTGTACTGTTGGCTGCCTAGCTGCCTAGCCACTTTGGCAGAGAAGGTAATGAAGGGGCAGATAAAGTAACAAAAGGTATCCCGCAGTCAGCTATGGAAAACTGCATTTATCTGACCTGAAATATCTTATACATCAACTTGCTCATTATATTTGGAAAACTACATGGAATGCAATAAACCCATGGAAACCTAAACTTTAGCTCAATATTGGAGAGTGGCATCCATCGCATAGAAGAAATCAGCGTGATATGCATGTATTGTACTGATCTCATATTGGACACGTATACTTGATTCATGTTTATCTCCTAAAGGGTGAACTGACTGAAGTAACTGCACAAGAATATAACACATTTTAAAAGCCTGAATGTGTTTTAAGAGAATGCGTAAGCACGACAACTTTTAATCGGGTTTTAAAGATTTTACATGTGTTACATGTATCTATTATTTATTATGTATTTAATGGAATAATATAATCTTCCCGTTTTATATTTATTTTGAACTTTTTAAAACATTTATTTGAAATGTTTTATCTTCCAAACATTCTGTGCATCTTAAGTTTATATTTACGGAACATAAGCTTTGTTGTCACTACATAGGCAAGTTTTGTACTTGGGTGACTTAAGCTCTATATACTTGGGTGAGAGTGTCCAGTTTGTGATTGGGAAGGGGATTGGGGCCTTTACATTGATACTAACCATATTCGAGATGCATTCATACATACATACATACATTCAGACAGACAGACAGACATACATAGAGACATACATACATACATACATACATACAGACAGACAGACAGACGGACAGACAGACATATTCACTGGGGATAGAGATTTGCGAGTAAACTCTACGAGAGTTTATATTTTTCCTAAGTATAACCCTTTTTGACGACTTCAAAATCTATTTGGGAACACATAGCGGTTTAAACAAACTTATTTGACCTAAATAGGATGTCCGAGTCGCTTTTCTGTCACTTTCCACAAAACAGCTGGCCGTGCGTGAGATATTTTGTTGTTTTTGCTGTTTTATTTTACAAATTTGGGCTACTATGAGAGTTTCGTGAGTGGTCGATTAATGCCGGTAGACTCAGTCAGGGGAAATGTAGGCATGTTTCCATGAGTGTGTACTTGTCTTTCAGTGTAAGAATCAGAGATTTTGGTCAATGAGTAGGCATGTTTCCATGAGTGTGTACTTGTCTTTCAGTGTAAGAATCAGAGATTTTGGTCAATGAGTATCGTGCTCTGATTAATCATATGATTAGGTTTCCAGCCACAATGACAACCAATGTAATTGCTTTATTATCCTTGTCTTTGTAATTCCAATGCTCTATACCGGTTTAAAGAAACTCATGCAATATAATAATTAACACTGACAAATCAATCACCATTCGGTTTCGGCTGGGTGTGAATATTTTAAGCATATGTTTCCTGCATTACCTGTTTTGAGCAGTCTCATTACTAGGTTGTGTGCCAACTTATGAAAATAGGTTTTGGCTCATTTTCGTTGCATTACGAAGGACTGAAACAAAACAGGTCAAGGCCGCGCAATATACCTGCATAATAAAACCTATCTAATTACATATACATACTATTCTGGAACGAGCATGTTATAGCAAAGACAAGTTTTCATAATCTCTCTTCAGATGAAAACTACTTTCATTACCATGCAAGGTATCCTTTTAGCATTGTTATTCTGCGGCACGCCAATATCTTAGCGGAATAAGGATTTGACCGTTGTATCACAGTAAAGAAAATCCACACTTTTATTATTCATCATTCATCACCATGTCTTAATACTGGTTCAAGCTGGGTCATGCAGCATATCTCCACATATTAGATCTCATTAGTAAATACCATACTTAAATAAATTATTATGTCAAGAAAATAAAACTCAACAAAAACAGAATGACAACCCACTGGTGCACTCGCATTACACATAAAATGAACGATGCTTTAACACAGCAGCTCTCAGGCTATTTTGAATATTATTACAACGTTGTGACAGAAGGTATATATCAATTAAATTAAAGCTCTTGCTGAAAAAAAAACACATCGATGCTTGCGTATAGGTAATATGCCTATCATCATTTACTTCCTACAAGGGGACCAGAATCAGGTGTGCGTGTGATAGAGGAACTTGCTGCATGGCATGGTCGGGTAGCATTTGAAAGGGGGGACTTGTGTCAGGGTGGCTAGAGGCGGGAGAGCATGTGTCAGGGAGGCTTGTGACACGGAAAATGGTGGCGGAATTTTGTGGCCGTTTGACTTGTTGCAGGGCGACATGAAATGTGAATATCGCTCCCATTAACTAATATTTATATACCGAGATTCACATTTTCTATTGGTGTTATGCTGATACAAAGGATAAGGACAGTACAGTTCCGATTATCTGAACCACAAGCATCCAAAACGCCCTCTTAGCAGTAGCTGACTTTAATTACACCAGGAAAGCTCAGTATTCATATATCTGAACCCCATTGTATCTGATCTAACCTTTTGTCCACATTCAAAGCAGATAGATGAATTTAACCTTTTAAAAGTAATTAGTTTGTCCTTAATTATCTAACTCTCTTTGAAATTAATCTTTACTACGAAATTCGGTATAGTAAGGTCTTCCGTGTCATCATAAGGTCTGCCCAACCTGTAATGATAATAGTGTCCATTTTTACCTGCTGAAAACTCCCACTGATGGACGATTGGATAAGTTGTTGTTGTTGTTGTTGTTGTTGTGGGGTTTAACGCCATTTTTCAGCACACGATAGGTTTTACATGGCGGCCAGTATTAATGGTGGAGGAAGAACTCGGGAAAACACCGGAAAGAACCACCGACCCACGAGAAGCTACTGGCAAGCTTTCTCACATACCCACATTGGCTGAATCTTAGACTCGAACCGCCGCAGACAGAGGTGAGATGGCAGTGATCCGTAACGAAGAGCGCTTTAGACCACTCGGCCCCCACTCGGGGCCCCCACTCGGGGCCCCCACTCGGGGCCCCCGATTGTATAAGAAGTGGAAGGACATATATAAGGCCATGTTCGGTTTCGGGGTTTCTCCAATGTTTCTCTTGCATTTTCCATCATCTATGTTACACCTCTTCTTCTAAACAAATGAAGTATTCGAATATATATTAAGAAATTCAACTTCCTGTCTATAAATGGGAATGTTCTTGTTTGCTGCAAAGGATATATCTTTGTTCGGCGTTTAACCTATAACGATAAAATGTAAATGAATCCAGATAACTGTATATGCTGACACTCTGTTACAGGTGCATATCGGTTGCAAGACGGGTTTGAAGTTTTAGTGCATTCTCTTTGCATTGTCTGCACATCGTCGACCAGTTCGCTATCATTATTGCTTTTTGAGTTCAAGCTTTCGGTGTTTGGGTAAGGGGCTGAAAATGTTTATTCAATTAACTCCCTGCGCCCAAATCTCATTTTTTCTATACTTGCACAGTTTACGCTACTGTCTTGTGAAAAAACTTCCTGCCTCCCTTACGAAAACTGCGGTCGGTGTTTGAATGCCTACTCTGATTATTGTATTGTTAAATTCCTTCTGTCCAAAACTATATACATCGTTGCATTAAAGCCAATTTGTAAAATTTGTGAAGTATTGGGTTCCGGTGCATCTGCACAAATGTATGATTTGTGTAAGGAAGTTTCTTCTTATAATCACCTGTTATACAACTGAACTTTCTTCGGACAGAAAATGAGCTAAATGAAACAATATGTCATATTCAGTCTTAAAGTTTGTAAGTGATAAACGTGTTTGTCAGGGAAATATAACTGAATTACGAGGAAAAGGCACAAAATATGATTTCAGCAGAGTTTCATATAGATGAGAAACATCGAACCTCTGCATATGCACATAACAATCTAACATTCTGAGTTACACGAGAAAATATCCGAGCTGTTTTGTTAATATTATTTATTTATTAATTAATGTCAAGCCAGGGTCTGCCTAGTTACTTAGATTTGAAGTCATTTGACTCGGGTAATTTAGCTATTTAGCCTAATTGGTTATAGATCGTAACACAGTTTTGTAATTATGGAAACTCGTTGATATTGATCTGTATAAATGTAGACTATGTGGTGTTTAATTTCAAGCAAGAGTAACTTCACACTACTTTAATAGAAGACAATATACATTTTAATACGGGACTGGTTATTCCGAATTGCAACTTTCTATATGATTGCTAAATGCTAATTCGTTCTTAAAAGTTTGTTGCTAAATTCATCTAAAGCTCCATTTAGGAAGATGGTTCAACTTCTTAGAATATGTGATAAAATAGACTTGACCCATTTTATGGTAGAAATAGTTGAATTAAATGATTTTCCGTCCAGTCGTTGAATCTATCTAAACTTTTATTAAATAAATTTGCAATAGTATTCTTTAGATATCAATCAGTAACACAATCTGACATTGTAAGAACCGAGACAAATGAAACGTCGTAACAATAAACCCATGTCTTATCATCTACCTCAAGTTGCCACTCATTTTATACACGCGAAATCCGTCTTATCATCTACATCAACTTGCCACTTTTTTGATATACAAGAAACTCGTGTCTTATCGTCTACTTCAACTTGCCACTTATTTTATATACAAGAAACCCGCGTCTTATCATCTACCTCAACTTGCCACTTATATTTTACACAATAAATCCATGTCTTATCATCTACCTCAACTTGCCACTTATTTTGATACAAGAAATCCATGTCTTATCATCTACCTCAACTTGCCACTTATTTTGATACAAGAAATCCATGTCTTATCATCTACCTCAACTTGCCACTTATTTTGACACAAGAAATCCATGTCTTATCATCTACCTCAACTTGCCACATTTTGATACAAGAAATCCATGTCTTATCATCTACCTCAACTTGCCACTTATGTTTTGCACAATAAATCCATGTCTTATCATCTACCTCAACTTGCCACTTATTTTGATACAAGAAATCCATGTCTTATCATCTACCTCAACTTGCCACTTATTTTGATACAAGAAATCCATGTCTTATCATCTACCTCAACTTGCCACTTATTTTGATACAAGAAATCCATGTCTTATCATCTACCTCAACTTGCCACTTATTTTGATACAAGAAATCCATGTCTTATCATCTACCTCAACTTGCCACTTATTTTTACACAATAAATCCATGTCTTATCATCTACCTCAACTTGCCACTTATTTTGATACAAGAAATCCATGTCTTATCATCTACCTCAACTTGCCACTTATTTTTACACAGTAAATCCATGTCTTATCATCTACCTCAACTTGCCACTTATTTTGATACAGGAAATCCATGTCTTATCATCTACCTCAACTTGCCACTTATTTTATATACAATAAATCCATGTCTTATCATCTACCTCAACTTGCCACTTATTTTTACACAATAAATCCATGTCTTATCATCTACCTCAACTTGCCACTTATTTTGATACAAGAAATCCATGTCTTATCATCTACCTCAACTTGCCACTTGTTTTTACACAGTAAATCCATGTCTTATCATCTACCTCAACTTGCCACTTATTTTTACACAGTAAATCCATGTCTTATCATCTACCTCAACTTGCCACTTATTTTTACACAGTAAATCCATGTCTTATCATCTACATCAACTTGCCACTTATTTTCACACAGTAAATCCATGTCTTATCATCTACCTCAACTTGCCACTTATTTTTACACAGTAAATCCATGTCTTATCATCTACCTCAACTTGCTACTTATTTTTACACAGTAAATCCATGTCTTATCATCTACCTCAACTTGCCACTTATTTTATATACAAGAAATCCGTGTCTTATCATCTACCTCAACTTGCCACTTATTTTTACACAGTAAATCCATGTCTTATCATCTACCTCAACTTGCCACTTATTTTATATACAAGAAATCCGTGTCTTATCATCTACCTCAACTTGCCACTTATTTTGTATGCAACCACGAATAAGATGTCATAAAACTTTGCTCGACAACAAAACCGGCTTTCGTATAAGATTTTCCAGGATAAGGATATCGTTTGTGAACAGATCTAAAAGTACTTTATGTTCCATTTCAACTCTTAGATTTTTATTAGAATGTCACAAATATAGTCCATGCAGCGAAATCAGTCAACTACACTACTAAGATCATGGAAAGTTCCAGCTGCAAAGAGCTCTTCGAGATTACTAACAAGCTAGTGTCAAGGAACAAATCAACACCACTTCCAACTACCTTCTCTCCAGTCGACCTTCCGGACATGTTTGCAAATTTCTTCCGTGACAAAGCACAAACCATTAGAGATAAGCTTGACACCACAATTTCAATTGACTCGTAGTCACCATACAGTTGGGATAAAGAATTTTTGAGCGGCAACCATTAGCAGCATTTGAACCTGTCTCTATGGATTTCGTACGTACAATCGTGATGAAGAGTGCACCAAAGTCATGTGAACTTGATCCAATTCCAACATCACTGCCGCTTGAGTGCTTAGATCCAGTATTGCCTTCACTAACTGATGTTATTAATACCTCTCTCTCATCCGGGGAATTCCCATCATTTTTCAAAACTGCCATTGTAAAGCCTCTGCTGAAGAAACCAACACTAGACCATAACGATTTAAAGAACTACCACCCAGTTTCTAATCTCCCATTCATTAAAAAAATCTTAGAAAAGGTTGTTCTATCCCAGCTTGTATCTCATCTAAATTCAAACAGTCTTTTTAGCAGTGTACAATCTGCATATCGCCCTTACCACAGTACTGAAACTACTCTTCTAAAAGTAGTTAAGGGCAATATCTCTGCGTTTGATAGTGGAAAGATTACAGTCATCACCCTCCTTGATTTGTCTGCAGCATTTGACACAATAGACCATGATATATTACTTCACCGTCTCCAGCATGCATTTGGCATTCATGATACAGCCTTACTGTGGTTCAAGTCCTACTTGGTCAACAGGACACAAATTGTATGTGCAAATGGAATACACTCCAGCCCAGTTGATCTATGTTGTGGTGTTCCACAGGGGTCTATCCTTGGACCTGTTCTCTTCATTGTGTACACTCATTCGCTCTCAAGTGTCATATATCATCATCCAGTGTCTCACCAATTGTACGCTGATGACACCCAAATATACAAATCTTTCTACCCAACTGAAGTTGATGCTACCGTCCAAGGTGTAGAGAGGTGCATTTCTGATGTGAAATCATGGATGACATGTAACAAACTGCAGATGAATGATGATAAAACTGAGGCCATTCTGATCACAACACAAAGACTTTCTCATTCACAGCCTTTACATAAACAATAAATATCAGCAACGCCAACATTAAATTCATACAATCAGTACGAAACCAAGGTGTTACTCTGGACAGTACTCTCACATTGCACCAACATGTCATGAACATATGCAAGGCTGCATATCTTGAGCTGAAACGCATCAGTTCAATTCGCAAATATCTTTCAGTTGATGCCACTAAAACACTTGTGTGTTCGTTAGTACTTTCAAGACTGGACTATTGTAACTCAATTCTGTCTGGTTCATCTCAATATCTACTCCAGAAACTTCAAAAAGTTCAAAACACAGCTGCTCGGATCATACTTAGAGTACCACGATCAGAGCACACCTCCCCGCTGCTCTGTACCCTACACTGGCTATCCATTCGATCCAGAATCAAACACAAAATTTGTTCTCTGTGTTACGTTTCACTGTCGGACTCTAGTCCAACATACCTATCCGACCTCACTGATGTGTACACACCAGCAAGATACTTGCGCTCCTCTTCTGACAATCGTATACTCATTATTCCCACCTCACTATGAAAACAAAGTCATATGGACAGCGTTCTTTTGCATACCAAGGCCCAGCAACGTGGAATGAATCGCCCACTGAACTTAGATCAAAGACACAGTGATCACATTCAAGATGGCTCTCAAAACTCACTTATTTCGACTGCAAGAACAAACTTAAAGATCTTATAATGTTTCCTACCTGAAATATTCTCAGCATGCGTTTTTAATTATTTTTTAATGTTTTTTTTTCTAATTTCGTGGTGTTTGTTTTTGTAATAATATTATTATATGTTTTTATCTTATAGGTGTTGTCTAATGTTGTAAAGCGCTTAGAGCTTCTAAAGAATAGGCGCTATACAAAGTCCTCATTATTATTATTATTTTTATTAGGATGATTCACTAAAATAGCATAAAAAGGGGGTGGGATAATAAGCCGTTTGCATTTCATTTGAAAATATTTATTAATATATAATGATCATGAAGAAAATGAAGAAGGTCATCTTATACATAATGCTCCGGCATTCAAGCGGTCTAGTAGTTAGAGCGTCCGCTTCGGATGCGGGAGGTGGCTGGTTCATACCAAAGACTTATAAAAAACGGTACTTACAACTGCCTCGCTAGGCGCTCAGCATTAAGAGGTTAGCGTAATGACTGGTGTCAGAATGATGTGACTGTCTGGGACTCCATATTACATGTCTGCGGCATGATGCCCTAGTACTACACATCACTGTAAACTGCCACACTCCAGACATCGTAGCTACGTTAAAACTCCAAATCACACACACACACACACACACACACACACACACACGAGTTAGATATCTTATCAAACGTGGGAATGTACATTATTTTAAACATTAGGGTAAGTATATAAGTACAATTGACTTACAAGGAATTGAAAGATCGGAAGTATGGACTGTTTACCGACGATGTCTAAATCAAACATCCGATAAATTTTAATAAAGCAAGGAATTCTTAATTAACTATTAAACCATAATTCAAACAATGTTACACGCCGTTGAAACTCTTTATTGTCCAAAATTAAAAGATACAGTGGAACCCCGCTATAACGCGCCCCGCCATAACGCGAATTCGGATATAACGCGGTCGTAGCATGGCTCCCGAAATTTCGTATATTCATTCACACATGAAAAAAAAAAATTTGGAGAAAAGTAAAAAAAACAAAACAAGAAATTAACTTCATTTTGGGCATGAGATTAGTTGTGACTTTTAAAATAATATGATCGTGGCATGGTTCCTGAAATTTAAATTCATTTACGTGTATTTTTATCGGACTGTGAAAATATTTGTTTAACGTACGAGAAATAGTGTGTAAAACGTTTATTATAATTTGGTGGAAGAATTCGCGTATGACTTTTAATAATAAACGATCGGAACTTAACAATTTATCCAGGTTCTTTAAGTGATTTTGGAGAAGTGATCGTGTATGAATTCTAAAATAATACGATATATATAACGTACGAGAAATAGTGTGTACAACGCTTGGCTTCTGAAATTTATCAATTTGAACAGGTTGTGGTGAAGCTCCATATTCTACTCTAGAAGAGAAAACTGGTTTCATTAGGTTTTTGAATTGTTAAGCCGAAGTAAACATTATCGGAAGTGTTACTTATTACGGATCCATGAGTAAAGCCAGTAAATCGTCTTTGTGATTGTCTTCCATGAAATCTGTATACAGTCGTTGCTCAAACAATAGCCGACATGGGCTTCTTATTTAACTGCAATCACAGCCAAGCAGCAGACAAAGCTGTGGTTGATACAAGAGTCGCACAATTTAATAAACATCAAAGGACGAAAGCCGCCAACATGTGTGCTGTGCTTGGCGGTGTGATCAAACAACAAACAGTTGAAAGTAAATAATATCCAATACAGACACCGTATGTAGACCCGGGAATAGCTGCATGCAATGACCGTACGATTTCAGACGGCAAGTAAATGGTTTCAATATTTTGTTCATCCTATATTTTACACGACGAATTCAGACTATTACAAAATTATTGAATATTTTAAATCTGTACGATTTTCCATGAAATTACATCCATTATGGATGAACTGCATGCCACGACGGCACGGTAGCATACGGTGTTGATACACTTTTCATGATATAGCGATAGTCTGGTATTATCGGTCAATCTGTATTATCGTTCAAACAAATAAAAATTAGTAAATGTTTTTAATGCACAGTAATAACCTATAAATATATTAGCCATCGATTATTTTGAATATATCTTAATTAATGCATTCCAGTTAATATTCATCTGATGATAAGCCGACTTTTGATCATTGCACATGTATACACGTATATGTTCTCGGAAAAAAAGTTAAATATTGTAAAACCCCGCATTAACGCGACCCCGCTTTTAACGCGATCCGATTTTATGGACCCCGATCATCGCGTTGTAGCGGGGTTCCACTGTATTATTAACTCAACTTACCCCCCCACCAAAAAAAAAACCTACTTCAAAACAAAACACATAGTTGGAAAGTTCGTTTCATATGATTTTATGTAAAAAAGTAGGACCGAATGTTGCAAGTAGTTATTATATGGGATTTCATATCATTAGCACATCCACTATGGTTTATTTTGGGAACAGCTTCTGCCAGTTTTGATTGATTTTTTCCTGACAATGAATACATAACTCAGCCTTTCATGACTAAACATATAAATGATTAGCAAAGCGTGTACTTTTTCCAAAAGGTCTCTCTTCTGGAAAATATACTTGTTGATAGCGAAAGTGGAAATAGACAACATATTTTAAGAAACATTTTGAAATTTATGTCTTGATACTAACAGGAAGAAAAGAATACCACGATGGAGAAACTAAACCAGATATAACCTCGCTAATCCTCTGATGGTGATGGAAGAGATTATGACAAAAACCAGATTTTACTTTCAAGATCTCAGACAAGCACGTTAGTTTTACACCGTACATTTTTTTGAATGCACTCGAGAAACACGAATATATGCCATAAATATTGTAAACAGAGAATTGATGCACTTATCCGTGTTTACCTCTGTCTGCGTGCTTCTTTCAGTTAGCCCATGGAAATGCACAGTTATGGAAACAAACAGTTGTTCATCACACCTGCAGTTATTAAGCCTCTCCCATCTGCTGAAAAGTGAGTTACAATAATTTAGCATTCCAGAGGATATCTTGAAATTTGTAAAGGAGTTCCAGACGTGAATCAGAAGTCATTTAGTGAATATTGCTTAATTATTGTCAAACCTCTTGCTGATATGTATTGGATGGAACCAATTACTTGGAACTTTGACAAAAAATGGACAAACAAAAATACTTCTTTACAGTAGAAAATATTATTGGCATAAGAGAAGAAAATAAATTCGTTGTTTCGTGATGGACTTTATGAGAAAATGCATTTTATTTAATAACTTAATTATTTTTTTAAATTTATTTCCGTTTGTTCGTTAATTTCATACACATTTTAATATTTAACGTCTCTACCTTTTCCTTTTTTTTGTAAGACGACATGTTTGCGTTTATTTTCAAGAGTTTTACGTTCTACCATTTGGCCTGTAAGTAGTTTATCTCTACAGTTTTAGAACTTAGCTTTAAATAAACTATATAGCCGGGTAGTGCTGACGTGCCTGTAAGTCACATACATACATGCATACATGTTCATTCAAATTATATTTCTGGTCTGAGGAACACACAATTGATGTTGAAGGTAGGCGTCTATTTCAAATCCCATGTAAAAGGGGAATGGGCAAATAAGCAATTCCTAAGTTTATAGCACATGTCAATAAACTCGTGTACAAATTTCAACTGGTGATGATATATTTACCCATTAGCATTTATTTGATACCAGTAATGAATTTTGTCTAAGTTAGGTTACGAAAAGGGATACAGTAGTTATAGTCTATTAGTACGTAATATCTGCACAATTGTCCCGGTCGCAACGGCGTGATGAAAACGCAGTTAGACGCCAGGACCTACTAGGGCTCGACACGAGTGAGTTGAACTCTATGAAGAGTAAATTGTATTGTCGACATGCGATACCTCTAATCTCAGTTTGGAAATAAGGTTGATAATGAACTGTAAGCATCATTTCGATGCATTTATGCACACTATGTGCATGTTAACATTCGAAAATGGATTAGTAGATTCCATTTATTTACGTTATTTTACTCGTGTGGAACTATATTTGGTCATATCGCAGGAACGTAGACCTGTCGAAATTGCATGATGGCAATTAGAGTCCATGTCCCTTGCAGAAAGAGGATCTGGAGCATCTTAGGCAAAACTTTCCAGAGGACGCTGGAACACACTATCAGCAGAATGGACTGGTGCACGTGAAGTAATATATCTGAGTAATATATCTTAAATAAATAATAGCATCTAGAACCTTAGGCTCTGAGTCACCATAAACGCACACTGACCCTCACAACAACTGAAGCTAAAACTTTGTGATTCTGTATTTGAAAAAGGCAGACAATTTTCCAACTGATATAATGGATATAATAAGTTTCTTTGGTCTACAAAATAAAGGAAAAATGTATTTCGTTCAAATTACTTGGGGCTAGGTATTTTTCTTTTGCTTTTGGAGAAATAATTACAGGCATACGGCCTTTGTTTTTCCCCTTCTCTAAACCTCGCTCCCATCCAGGCCTAAAAACTTAAATGGCTGGTCAACAATTTATCGATTGCCTTTGATTATTTTATTTTTGTGTATCACTATTGTGTTTTCGAAGCTTCAAAACCATTTATTTTTTTCCACCAAACATTACAACATGCCACACAATAAATATAGATAGATTTAGAAATATCACAGAAGAAATTGACATAAGAAATTAATGCTGGTGATTTATGTCATGTGGCATGTTGTCTTACATTAAGTACATGTCAGACATTGCACTAAAACATGTATATGCATTCGATAGGTACTAAAATATTTGTCTCCATTCTATACGCACGAAAATATGTATCTCCATTCGATGTGCACTTAAAATATGTTTCTCTATTCCATATATTCATTTAAAAGTTTAAGCTATAAAAATTTTTTATAAGCACATGGCTTCTTTCTAAAATCCCTTTGCATTGCTCTAGAGATGCCAAAGTAAAATTTAAAATCAGTCTTGTACAGTAATAGTTATGCGAACTACTGCATTCTAATAATTAAGACATACATGTAATTGAAACCTGACCGTATGTACTAGTAAAATATCAATCATACGCACCATTTAGAAATAACGCATATATAAATACCCACATATATCTTTCTGTGTCACTCCTGCCAAACCAGAGGTCGCGGAGGCATTGTATCTATTTTCTTCTATTTTTATTTTCAAAATTTCTTTTTGATTCGCTCAACTCAATATTTTTTGTATACCCTTTTTAAATTTTCTTTTAAAAATTTCATTTATAACTCCCGTCCTAGGACGGGCAATGGCTAGTCAGTTGATTAATAGCTGTATCGGATCGTGGATTTTATTCAGTTTATCCATTACGGAGGAAGTGCATTAAGCAAACGCACGAGATTGCCGTTAATTTAAAAAAATTGTTCTAATTGATATACAGTACTTCACATATAAAGCAAGTACAGTATACCTACCTTTAAGGGATTTGGTTTCATAAAACATTCAGGGAACTAAAGCAATTTTCAACATATTTTATACACGATATTACACACATAGTTTTACATTGTTCCTCTTCAAATCTCTGGGAATTCTTGCATGATTTAAACAAAGACTGAGATGGTTTCCTAAAACTGTATCATTTAAAAGAAACAAACAAAGGTTCTAAAGAGAAGATCCCATTCGTCAATTTACGCTTTCTGCAATATGGGAGTGTTGTATTGCATGCAACTGGCTACAGTAGACATATCTTTTGAAAATATGGTTTCTTTGTACACCTTATTCCCGTCTACGGAGTTCCTTTTACGTCCTACAAAGAAGCTAGATTTTTCGAGTTTAGGAGTAAACATGCCACATAATGTTAAAGTGTCTTCAGCACAGAACTCAAACACAAAATACAGCCGTTTTGATGAGAACATCTGTGAACAGTAAACCGTTTGGAAACATAAATTAATATTTGTTACATGTTGTTGAGATTTTATTTTATTAACGAAAGTTAACCAATAGTTCCTGCTTCCTTACCCTGTAGCCAATACTTGCGGAAAACGCGTAAGTGAAGGACATATTTCAAGTTTGTATTAGGTTCAAGGCTTTCGCACGACCAAGGAATGGATATAAAGAGTATAATTGTAACGTATGTAGAAAAGAAATTGTAATAAACCTTCAATTTTATTTGTTGCTCGAAGAAATCATTATGTGTTGTTTCCAGCGCGTTTGACAACAAACGCCCAGTCGGAGGTATAGTGTTTGTGGTGCATCGTACAATCTTATCAAAGTAAAACGTGTTTAATATTTGAATACAGAAACTTAAAAAAATACTTAACTAAAACACAATGAGCACAAGCATCGCAATCCATTGGGTTCACACGATTTAAACCACCCCCATGCCGCGAAACAAACACATAAAATGAAATAGAGCACTTTGAAAATGAATGTACCAGTTCCTTAATGATCTTGAACAACTCACTAATCTGTGTTGCAAAATGTGATTGAGAGTCTCTTGTGATAACACGATTTATATAGCCGTATTCTCTCGAGTATAAGACACACCCAAAAGTAAACAGCTAGACTCAGATCAGACCTCTTAATAAACATCAGAAGATCACAGTATGCGCTGTACGTTCCTATCTCCGATTCCAATGGCATATAGTAGACTTCGATCTATTGGCGCATGCGCCAGTATATTTGGATAAATACTGCGATCGGTCCTGTGATTGTTTGCAAGAGAATATTCGGTATTTACACGCTACAATATTTTCAAAATTGCTCTCTCCTGGACAGACCATGAGCGAAAAATGTAATGGGTACGATTTCCTTTCTTGTGTCTACCGCTGCTTTGACACTGTACAATTATTGTCGCTTATGTTGGGCGTATACCGCCGACAAATGTGACCAACTTACCCTGCATCATATGGTCATGAAAAAGATTTATGTATTATAAATTGAAGGTTAGATTACACAGCAACTGTTTCTAACTGCGTGCTGTTTCGTTACAGCTTTTTATGTACCGTATACTAACAAGAGATTGTTCCCACAACTAAATCAGTTTGTATGGGTGTTATCTTTATGTTCCTTACTGCCTAATATTTAGGATATTTATTCTTTTATTTATCTTTTCTTCTGTCTATTTGTCTGTCAGTTGTTTATCCATGTATCTATTTTACCAATTATTGCTTACTTAAAATTATAAGAGTAGTGCTTAGTTCGGCGAAGATTCTCATGCCCGCTGTGGATATAAAAAATAACCCCGTTATTTTACATCTTGAAGATGATTGTCTCTTTCATGATTAATATTGATGCAGCTGCGGACACTAAAGACACATGCATGCAATAAATAGCAGGAATTCGTCGTCCGAGCTGGTTTACCAAAATGAAAACATGATAGTAGCAAATTGCAAGAATTATTTCTTATCATGGGCCTTTAAAATTATTTCGTTATGTAAATGGATTTCGTACAATTTAACGACGAATTGAGGTCTCCTTCGGACCTTTGACTGATGTGAAGTCGTTTAATTAATTCTCTATTTCATCACATTATATATAACTATTTATTGCTGCTGATAACATTAAGAGACATACAATATATTGTCTTTATGATTTGAAATTCTAAGTTCAGTTGACATATTATGCAGCATATCCCTTTGTGAGATTTTATTTCAAAACTATTAATTTTGTCTTTCTAATGATTTCATGCTAACAATATCGAACACAGCACAAAATATTATCACAGGAAAAATATTATCATCATTGGAATAAATCTTGTCTCAGACGATACAAAAACCGTCGTCTAACGATTTGCAAAAAAACCCCCCAAAAACATGACCGTAATAGAAAAGTGTCTTTGATCCTAGTATATATTCTATAAGAAAACAAAATCATTGAAAAAATTAATAATTCGTTAGAAAAAGACAAGTCTAAAGACTGATCTATTATAAATTTTTTCCCTAATAATTACGTTGCACCTGCAGAACAGAAGGCGACTTTTTAAGTTTATAATGTAATTTTATTTTATTGAAAATAATCCATGCTTACATATTTGTTCATTAACGGTTGTCTTCTAGGTCGTTTTATCAAGATAAATGATAATGTTGCATGCAATGTATACATTGGAGATACGTATCTAATTCTCGGTGAGTTAAAGGTGAAATATACTTGAGAATGATGACCTTTTACAGATCATACAAAAATACAAGATACAAGGCACCATGTGACAAAAAAACTATTTTTCCGCAACAAAGCTGACAATTTTATAGTTATATTTCACTTAAAACGTACCACTACCTTGAGTGCTTGAGGGGTTTGCTCGCGTAGTAATATCTTTTTTCTGTTTTCGCTAGATTTGGAACTGCTATTGAGTTTGCACTCAAGCTGCGACACATCATTTGACATACGCTTTGATTTTGAATACTCATTGTCAATAACGTCTGAACTAAGCCGATAAAAACACCTTGTGATTATTGATAAGGGGAATTAATGATAGCACCATAACTGTCGTTAATCCTTTAACCTCATTTGATTCAGTTTTGGGATCAACTTGATGACTAAGACAAGAAACGTTTTAGTGATAAAAGCATACCACGTGTCAGACACAGGAAATTAGAATCCCTGTCCAAAATCTTGGCTACAAACTATACTAGATGCCAAACAAATTTTGAAGCCCAAATCCCGACTATCAGGATATCAGTACTCCAACGTAAGTACTAAGTGCCCACCAATCCAGCCGCAGTACTTAACAATCCGTTTGTAGTTAGGTTAGTTGCACGACCCGCGCCATATTAGCGACAAGATGGGAGAAGGATATTTGCATGACTACCGTTTCTGACTTATTAATAGTTTGGCTAAATCAGATTAACAAAGATCAACAAAAGAAGTAATTATTAATATGCATGGCCAAAAATTTCTGGTTGTAATTTTGAGACTGACCTCTTCGACTGGTGTAACAACAACTGGCTAAAAGACCCATCATTTTGTTATAGTATTATCCTGAAGCATGGTCAATAAGGTATGCATAGACAGGTCATCATGCATCGATTGTACACCCAATCATTTTGATGGTGAACGAGTGTGTGTGATTTGTATTTTTAAAGTAGCTTTTAAAAACAATCAGTCATATCGCTACGATTTATAATATTGTCTAGCACTGACTGATGTCCCACCCTGTCGGGTTATCCTGACACAAGGTCGACCAGCCCTAATAATAACCTCTAAATGCTGAGCGCCTAGCGAGAAAGTTGTAGTACCATTTTTATGACTTTGGTATGATTCGGCCGAGGTTCAAACCCACGACCGCTAGCATCCGAGGCAGACGCTCTAACCACTAGGCCATATGATGAGTCCGACGATGAATGAAAAACGAATGTTATATGTTGGATGATCTAGTCGATGTATCATCCAAAATATGCCTTTAGTATTGTTCTAGCGATTTTGGAACTTTTTGTAGCATTTTTAAACATATTTAAATCAATACGTTCCAAACCCAGGACTATAATATTTAGTCCCTTAAAATCCATATAGGGCGCTGTCATCGACTTTTCATGTAATTATCATGTGTGTAATGTTAATAACTAATAACAAATGCTATTGCTGACATCCACTCATTCATCCAGTATTCGATCTCTGCAGCCATTCTTATATCGATCGTTCCATCTATCCATTCATTCAAGCACCCACCAGTCCATCCATGCCAGCAGCAACGTAGCTAACTAATCTGAATTTGTAACAAAATGCTGTATAATGGTCACATGATCAGAAATAAGACTGGGTAGTTGGAACAGGTGCGACTATAATGGTGACTTGATTAGAAATAAGGACTGGATAGCTGGAACATGAGCGACTATAACGGTGACATTGTTAGAAATCAGGAAAATGTAGTTGGAACATTGGGGACTATAACGGTGACGTCACCATAAAAACTGGGTAGTTGAACATTGACGTCAATAATGGTGACTTAATCAACTCAGTTATTCAGAATACATGTGCTTTGGTATTTAAGGGCTGTACTACGTTTGCTTTTTCGTGTGTTTTTGCAAACTGTTTCATGTAACATGTACAGGTTTTCATTGCCTCAAGATGGTTCCTTTTATAGCTTTTAATAAAGGTTTATATTAACAATGAGGATAAGATGACACTAACCAGCGATACCTATATAGTTATGTAAGTCAGTTCCATGGCTAAAATACTAATAGCTATCACATCCCTTTACTCTTTAAACAGGTCAGGAAAGGCGACACACCTGCTACAAAGCTGAGAGAACGTCCTATGGTGCTACGATATGTAACAATTTCTGGTACCAATTTGAGATCACAGGTAAAATTATTCGTACTTAAATTTTGTTCCTATGCCAAAGGCACATACCATATACCGTCTAAATTCCCACTCATTCCTACGTCAGAGGCATATACCGTCTAAATCCCCACTCATTCCTATGCCAAAGGCACATACCATATACCGTCTAAATCCCCACTCATTCCTATGCCAAAGGCACATACCATATACCGTCTAAATCCCCACTCATTACTATGTCAGAGGCACATACCATATACCGTCTAAATCCCCACTCATTCCTATGTCAGAGGCATATACCGTCTAAATCCCCACTCATTCCTATGTCAGAGGCATATACCGTCTAAATCTCCACTCATTCCTATGTCAGTGGCATATACCGCCTAAATCCCCACTCATTCATATGTCAGAGGCATATACCGTCTAAATCCCCACTCATTCCTATGCCAAAGGCACATACTATATACCGTCTAAATCCCCACTCATTCCTATGTCAGAGGCATACACCGCCTAAATCCCCACTCATTCATATGTCAGAGGCATATACCGTCTAAATCCCCACTCATTCCTATGCCAAAGGCACATACCATATACCGTCTAAATTCCCACTCATTCCTATGTCAGAGGCATATACCGTCTAAATCCCCACTCATTCCTATGCCAAAGGCACATACCATATACCGCCTAAATCCCCACTCATTCCTATGTCAGAGGTATACACCGCCTAAATCCCCACTCATTCCTATGTCAGAGGTATACACCGCCTAAATCCCCACTCATTCCTATGCCAAAGGCACATACCATATACCGTCTAAATTCCCACTCATTCCTATGTCAGAGGCATATACCGTCTAAATCCCCACTCATTCCTATGCCAAAGGCACATACCATATACCGTCTAAATCCCCACTCATTCCTATGTCAGAGGTATACACCGCCTAAATCCCCACTCATTCCTATGCCAAAGGCACATACCATATACCGTCTAAATTCCCACTCATTCCTATGTCAGAGGCATATACCGTCTAAATCCCCACTCATTCCTATGCCAAAGGCACATACCATATACCGTCTAAATCCCCACTCATTCCTATGTCAGAGGCATATACCGTCTAAATTCCCACTCATTCCTATGTCAGAGGCATATACCGTCTAAATCCCCACTCATTCCTATGTCAGAGGCATTCACCGTCTAAATCCCCACTCATTCCTATGCCAAAGGCACATACCATATACCGTCTAAATCCCCACTCATTCCTATGCCAAAGGCACATACCATATACCGTCTAAATTCCCACTCATTCCTACGTCAGAGGCATATACCGTCTAAATCCCCACTCATTCCTATGCCAAAGGCACATACCATATACCGTCTAAATCCCCACTCATTCCTATGCCAAAGGCACATACCATATACCGTCTAAATTCCCACTCATTCCTACGTCAGAGGCATATACCGTCTAAATCCCCACTCATTCCTATGCCAAAGGCACATACCATATACCGTCTAAATCCCCACTCATTCCTATGCCAAAGGCACATACCATATACCGTCTAAATCCCCACTCATTACTATGTCAGAGGCACATACCATATACCGTCTAAATCCCCACTCATTCCTATGTCAGAGGCATATACCGTCTAAATCCCCACTCATTCCTATGTCAGAGGCATATACCGTCTAAATCCCCACTCATTCCTATGTCAGAGGCATATACCGCCTAAATCCCCACTCATTCATATGTCAGAGGCATATACCGTCTAAATTCCCACTCATTCCTATGCCAAAGGCACATACCATATACCGTCTAAATCCCCACTCATTCCTATGTCAGAGGCATACACCGCCTAAATCCCCACTCATTCATATGTCAGAGGCATATACCGTCTAAATCCCCACTCATTCCTATGCCAAAGGCACATACCATATACCGTCTAAATTCCCACTCATTCCTATGTCAGAGGCATATACCGTCTAAATCCCCACTCATTCCTATGCCAAAGGCACATACCATATACCCCCTAAATCCCCACTCATTCCTATGTCAGAGGTATACACCGCCTAAATCCCCACTCATTCTTATGTCAGAGGTATACACCGCCTAAATCCCCACTCATTCCTATGCCAAAGGCACATACCATATACCGTCTAAATTCCCACTCATTCCTATGTCAGAGGCATATACCGTCTAAATTCCCACTCATTCCTATGCCAAAGGCACATACCATATACCGTCTAAATCCCCACTCATTCCTATGTCAGAGGTATACACCGCCTAAATCCCCACTCATTCCTATGTCAGAGGTATACACCGCCTAAATCCCCACTCATTCCTATGCCAAAGGCACATACCATATACCGTCTAAATTCTCACTCATTCCTATGTCAGAGGCATATACCGTCTAAATCCCCACTCATTCCTATGCCAAAGGCACATACCATATACCGTCTAAATCCCCACTCATTCCTATGTCAGAGGCATATACCGTCTAAATTCCCACTCATTCCTATGTCAGAGGCATATACCGTCTAAATCCCCACTCATTCCTATGTCAGAGGCATACACCGTCTAAATCCCCACTCATTCCTATGCCAAAGGCACATACCATATACCGTCTAAATCCCCATTCATTCCTATGTCAGAGGTATATACCGTCTAAATCCCCACTCATTCCTATGCCAAAGGCACATACCATATACCGTCTAAATCCCCACTCATTCCTATGTCAGAGGCATACACCGTCTAAATCCCCACTCATTCCTATGCCAAAGGCACATACCATATACCGTCTAAATCCCCACTCATTCCTATGTCAGAGGCATACACCGTCTAAATCCCCACTCATTCCTATGCCAAAGGCACATACCATATACCGTCTAAATCCCCACTCATTCCTATGTCAGAGGCATACACCGTCTAAATCCCCACTCATTCCTATGCCAAAGGCACATACCATATACCGTCTAAATCCCCACTCATTCCTATGTCAGAGGCATACACCGCCTAAATCCCCACTCATTCCTATGTCAGAGGCATACACCGCCTAAATCCCCACTCATTCATATGCCTAATAATATGCCTTTTCCCTTCACCCGCTAAGAACCAATTAGCAAATATTGGTTTAGTGAATATTGAAATGCCAATAAAGTTTATTTATAAAGCATACTTAAAATACCAGTCGAATTAAGTCTACTTCACGGGTACTCAAGTATTTACATCACGGGTACTCAATAATTTATATCACGGGTACTCAAGTATTTATATCACGGGTAATCAATAATTAATATCGCGGGTACTCAAGTATTTATATCATAGGTACTCAAGAATTTATATCACGGGTACTCTAAAATTCACATCGCGCCTACTCAGCAATTTATATCACGGGTACTCAAGAATTTATATCGCGAAAAAATCAAAGACATTTACATTGTTGTTATATTGCAACAAAGTCGAGATATGTATGTATGTATTTATGTATGTATGTATGTATGTATGTATGTATGTATGTATGTATGTATGTAAGAAATTATGTATGTATGATGGTATGTATGTATGTATGTAGATAGGTACGTACGTAGGTACGCACACGTTCCACAACTATACTTTAAATAATATTACATATCACAAAAACCAAATATGGAGATCATTGACTATCAATTTCTGCTTATTTCGCCAGTATTTGTGATGCCAAGAAACATCACAGCTAACAAAATATGTTTTATGTTGAATGAAAGATAAAATGTCAATATAATGTGAATGCTATTTTTGTTTTACTTAGGTATCTATAAAGGCATACAAATAAAATATAAAAGGAAAAAGAGTCAAATTCATAAAGGAAAAGTCCTTTTCTCGATATTAACCAAACAGTTTTTATTCTGTCCAGGACAAGATATGAACCACACTGTTTTAAACTGTCCATGACACAACCAAAAAATACACAAGACCCCCACTGTTTTAAACTGTCCAGGACACAACTAAAAACCAAACTAATAAACTGTCAAGGACACAAAAAACCCACACGGTTTTAAACTAGCCAGGGCACGACATTAACCACATTGTTTTAAACTGTCCAGGACACAACAAAAATCACACTATTTCAAACTGTCCAGAATACAACATGAAAACCATACTGTTTCAAACTGTCCAGAATACAACATAAAAACCAAACTGTTTCAAACTGTCCAGGACACAACATAAAAACCACACTGTTTTAAACTGTCCAGGACACAACAAAAATCACACTGTTTCAAACTGCCCGGGACACAACATAAACCACATTGTTTTAAACTGTCTAAGACACGACATAATCCAGGCGGTTTTAAAGTGTCCCATCCTCAACCAGATCTTCATTTATTATTATTATTATTGTTATTATTATTATTATTATTATTTGCATATATATTTCCAATAACAAATATCACCCAAGTTACTTCTAAGGTTGTTCGTTGATATAGAAATCCGGACGTTACAATCACATCAACTTTTCTAATTATTTTAATCATAAAGACTGTAGTAACATACCAATATAAAGAATACAATTCAAAACGAATTCGTTAGTATATTCAGGGTGATAATAATAATAAACAACCACAAGTCCTAGACACTGAGCTATTGCAAGAAATCCAGTAAAATTTTTTAAATATTTTGAAATCATTTAATATTAATAGCTGTTTGAAATCTTGACATACATGATTAGGTTATAATATGTCTAACAGATTACGTGACTTGATTCTAGACAAACTTTGTTTGTGTAATTAATGTTCCTCCCAGAGCGCAATGGCATGTCCACGAACCGTGTTCATGGAAAATTTTGTGAAATTGACTTTCAAAGGATTGGCAGGCCAAAGGAAAATGAGGCATTTATTTTTTATCACTCTTCTCTGACATAAATTTGCTGGTGAAATAGTTGCATTTTTTAAGTTCTGTATTGTTCTCATGTTTGAGTTGGTGAAATATTGGATTGAATTTTTACATTTGATTGTTAGTGATAGATGTCATACAAGTATATAACGATTTCTGCTTTGTGAGTAGAAAACACCCTTCGTTCGATACATGTTGATGGCAAAATGGTGCTAAAATGATTATTTTGGCGTGGTATATTTTATAAATAGCGGAATGTTTTTTTCTGTCATGATTTTCCCAAATTATTAATATGTCTGTCTTTGTCTTGTGAAAACACATATAACTGAAACACAAGTAATTTTATTTCAAGATGACAGAAAACAAGATCATAAGAATGTTCGTTTCCTTTATACAAACCAAAATAATACAGCTATTAAAATAATATATAACATACGCGGAAGATTGCAAACGAAATATTCTTGAAAGGGAAAGGAAAATGTATGATTAAAAAACAAGTCAAATGATGGTGTTGGCAAAGGAAAGAAATTTATCAATTTGGTCGTTCTGTATTAATTTAAATCTATATGTAATTTGCATTTTAACACATCCGTATATTGCATTATGAAACAAACCTATATTATTACTGCCACTTGCCTCCGACAAACGTATACAAGTGTAAGAACTCCGTCTGTCCCACGATAGTGATGAGAGAGAGAGAGAGAGAGAGAGAGAGGAGAGAGTCTTTAGCACGTGTAAAACGTAATATTATCAGTGTGAAACGTAAAATGTGTCACACTATTCTCTGCTAATTGTTCTTATGTACTGACTTTTCAAGTTATGAACAGCCATGTCAGAAAACAACAAACAGTGCGAGAGATATGTGGTGTTTTCAAGTCATGAACAACCATGTCAGAAAACGATAAACAGTGCGAGAGAACAAATATTTGGTGAGGTTATTTGGGTTGAGAAATCGGATTGGTGAAAGGAAGGAACACTGTTTTGTATCAACATGATATCTTTGTTGCAAATCCATGGCAGCTATGATTAATGGCTTCCATGTTTTCTTCAGCTGTTTTATTTGAATATTTAATCTTTGCTAAGGACAAGATCTACAGATAAGATTTCACTATACCATTTCGTATAAGTTATAAGTAGCCAATTTCTGCTCTCTCTCTCTCTCTCTCTCTCTCTCTCTCTCTCTCTCTCTCTCTCTATATATATATATATATATATATATATATATATATATATATATATATATATATATATATATTACATATTAATCGAACATTAGTTTTGTTCAATTTATCAACTCAACAAATAATGCAACACTGGTTGATGCATAAAATAGCCCATGAATATACAATTCGGTAACTATCCCTACTTCTGCTAATACTACAGCCAATGCTGCTACTATTGCGAATGCTATTATTGGTCCAATCATGTTTACGGGCATCCTTATTATTGCTCCAATCATGTTTACAAGCATCCGTATTATTGCTCCAATCCTGTTTACAGGCATCCGTATCATTGCTCCAATCATGTTTACGGGCATCCTTATTATTGCTCCAATCATGTTTACGGGCATCCTTATTATTGCTCCAGTCATGTTTACGGGCATCCGTATTATTGCTCCATCATGTTTACAGGCATCCGTATTATTGTTCCAATCCTGTTTACAAGCATCCTTATTATTGCTCTAATCCTGTTTACGGGCATCCTTATTAGTGCTCCAATCATGTTTACGGGCATCCTTATTATTGCTTCAATGCTGTTTACAAACATCCTTATTTTTGCTCCAATCATGTTTACAGGCATCCGTATTATTGCTCCAATCATATTTACGGGCATCCGTATTATTGCTCCAATCATGTTTACAGACATTCTTATTATTGCTCCAATCATATTTACAGGCATGCGTATTATTGCTCCAATCATATTTACAGGCATCCGTATTATTTCTCCAATCATGCTTACAGGCATCCTTATCCCATTTATTACTTTTATTACTCTTTCTATCTCTTACTACTGCTACGTCTACTACGACTGCTACTATTTTTACCTTCTTCGTGCTACTGCTTGAACGATGACGACAACGACGGTCACTACTATTATTACCTGACCAAGACTTAAGGCGGAGCCAGGCCGCCAGAGCTACTGTAGTATGTCTGATTTGTTTGTCAATTGGAGTGTTTGCCAGAAGGCGCGGGGCCTTAAGGCCGGTCCTGATCACTACTTTTACTGCAGTTACCGACCGCTCCGGTGGTCTAGTGGTTAGAGAGTCCGCCTTGGAAGCTGGATGTCGTGGGTTCGAACCCCGGCCGAGCCATTATAAAGAGTTACAAGAATGGTATGAACAGCAGCCTCGCTAGGCGCTCGTCATTAAGAGGTTAGTGTTAGGACTGGTCGACCTGGTGTCAGGATAATGTGACTGGGTGAGACAACATGCTACATGTCTGTGGCATGATGCCACAGTGCTAGACATCAATATAAACTGCCACACTGCATACATCGTAGCGATATAACTGAAAAATTGTTAAAGCTATGTTACACATCCTAATCTCTCTCTCTCTCTCTCTCTCTCTCTCTCTCACACACACACGCACACACACACACACATTGCAGTTACCACCATCAGCGTCACGACCACCACTATTACTACTACTGTCGCTGCAAATAATATTAATGCCACCATCACCAACATGTCCTTTTTTGCTTTCACCAGAGGAATGTGAAGAAAAAAAAAACATATCATACAATGTCAAATATAAATCTAAAGTTTGCGAAAACCAAATACTTGAACACAAGACTGTTTACACCAGATAATAATCAACATAGTGGGAAGTCTGAATTGACAGAAACACTAACCTTCTTTTTAAATGTTTTATCACCAAATCGACGACACCTGACAATAGATAAATGTTGGGTTGTCCTAATATTTCTCTTGAATGCAGTGACATGTCTCGATCCTTTCTCTGTCACCAATTAAACGTGTTAATCAGTTATGCATGCACGGGCAATAACAAATGTCGGTAATTAATGGCCCTTAATAGGCCGAGATCTTATATATTCTTTGACTCACAAAGCATTTCCAGACGATGGTGGAAATGATAAGACACAATTGACGTAGAGAACCTGATTGTCATTTCTTGTCATTTGAAAGTGATACATGATGACTGAGTGATAATGTATATCTGATCCAAATAAAATGTGGGAGTAAACACACACACACACACACACACACACACACACACACATACATACATACATACATACATACATACACACATACATACATACTTACTTACATACATACACACACACATACATACATACATACTTACATACATACATACACATACATACATACATACATACATACATACATACATACATACATACATAAATACATACATACATACATACATACATACATACATACATACATACATACATACATACATACATACATACATTATTCTATGAAATACTGGAACAAAGTTACATTTCTGATCGCGGCCCTGAGTGTCCGAGTGGTCTAAAGCGCTCACCGTTACGGATTATTTTCATTTCATCTCTGTCTGAGTGGGTTCGAGTCTCGTGGAGGGCCGAGTAGCCGAGTGGTCAAAAGTGCTCACCGTTATGGATCACAGTAGTCTCTCCTCTGTCTGCATGGGATCGAGTCTCGGGCTCGGCCAATGTGGGTGTGCGAAAAACGTGTCACTAGTTTCACGTGGGTAGGTGGTTCTTTTCGGAGTTTTTCCAGGTTCTTCCTCCACACTTATACTGCCGTCATGTATAGTTTTTTCTGTGCTGAAAAATGGCGTTAAACATTACAATAACAACACCATTTCTGATCAAACGAAAATAAAAATGTTGGAATAAATTCACTCTATGAAAGGGAAAACTAGTTTATCAAAATGCAACGTTGCGCGATTACATTTCTGCAATTATTAATAATTAAAATAGGTCAAACATGTCTAAAAGAAGGTATATTTCGATCGATGTTCAATAGTGTCTATTTCATTTATATCGAATGTTTGTAGCTCTTTGACTCACTTTAATGTATGTGAGTGACGGGTGATCATCTAACGTTCACTAAAACTTCTATCAAGGCCTCAGTTGTATCTGAACTTGAAACAAGAAAACAAAAACCACATGCTCTGAACGTCCACGACCTGAGAACGTATAAAGTCCTATATCTAGCGCATCAATCCGTCAAGATGGCCAATATAAATGAGTCAGGTTGGTTGTATTTTGTATAGAAACTGCAACGCACATTCTCAGCAAAAAGCACTTGAAGATATCAAAAGGAGGTAAAGACTACCTTTTATATTTGTCCTATTTTTGTACCTGATAGCACTCGTCTAAATATGACACTCATTCATCCAAACATCTACGTAATTTTAATCAATGTTATCTGTTCAGTTTGCGGCAGATTTATGACGGTCATGACAGGTAAGGTAACTCTACCCGAAAAGATCGTCACAGCAGATAGTCAATGATACCCTACATTCCCAACCACAGCGTAAGTAGTCTTTCCCGGGCGTATTGTCTTTAACTACACGGAGTCTCTCTCTCTCTCTCTCTCTCTCTCTCTCTCTCTCTCTCTCTCTCGTGAAGTTGGTGTCCCACAAAACAAAATCTCTTATAAAAAATGGTAAAAATGAAACGATAGTTGTTTCCCCACGAAACCAAGAAGGACATATACTTGACAAAAGAAAAAAATAACCCATAGTCACAGCCAAAAGAAGGAGAAGAAACAAGTAGTGTTATGAGAACATACATCTAAAAGAATGGTTGAATTGGTAAAATTTTTAAACAACAACGAAATTATGACTGGGAAGAAACGAAAGCAATTTGAAGAACATATGTTTATTGTTTATATCTACTTTGTTTTGGCTCCGATACAAATCTTTATGTACGATGTCATCTTAATTATCTTAACCCCATGCGTATCTGCGTGCTACTCGGCAGGGCCGGTTTAACCCAATAATGGAACTAGGAGGCTGCCTTGGGCGACCAGATTTTTTAAAAAATAATTTTACTTTTGGGGTCGGGTGCGTCAACAACGAGGTACACTGTTAGGTTATTCAATTATTAATATAAAATATGTTGATTAAATAATGAAATTAATACGTGATCAAGCAGAACGCGTATTGACACTAATGAACAGTTTAAAGAAGCGATGCCTAAGGGGGGGCGGGAGCAAAAGGTGGAAGGTACGCCCGTGGCGCCAAATACCCTTGCACCAATCCTGCTGCTAAGATGCTTCAAATGTTGAAGTATATACATGCATAATTGTTATGTTCAGTTAGTATAACATACAAAATGGTGTAAAGTTGTTTTATGATCGCTGTACATTTTCTGGTTCTTCGGACGACTGAATAACATGATTTTAGTTTATGAGCAAATATGTAATCAACATGCATGTCGATCTTCTGCCTGAAGGATTTTTTATTTATGATTCTACCATTTTTGCGGAGCCGATTGAACTCTGATGTCTATCTGTCTGTAAGATCTTTCCCTTAACTTTTTTCTTTTCCGAAAAGATACGTACCTTCACCAATATATGCCGATAGCTTCTACTAGGGGTGCAGAAAGTTAAAGTTCACTTTGACTGAAAGAACAAATATGGCTGCCGCCTATCAACATCATTTATGCATCAAGTACGTAGACCAAATTGCGATCATAACTTGTACTTTGGATAAGGATAAGAAAAAAGCATATTGTTTTTGGGGATGAAGCTGTCACTGCTCAAGTTCACCGTAACTGAGAGAAAAGTAGTTCGTGGACAATAATACTGATTCTGTCTCATACACCTGGACCAAACCGTTTGGAGCGCTTGCACTTAAGTGAGGAAAAAGCCTATTGATAAAGGGGGTCAAAGGATAAGGAAAATGGGTTTTGCAGAATAACCCTAGGTTTGGATTTCGTTTATCAAGCTTTACTGATGGCTTGTCCTTATGATAATAAAATGAACTATATATTCTGGCGTAAGTGGTTACGATTACAGTAAGTCTAATAAATAAATAACACTTTCTGCACCGTACGCTTGCTCTGCTGAAGTTCAATTGATTTTCTATTTTCAGATCAGTTTCCAATAGTGTCCAAGATTTAAATTGTAATATACCCTGACACAGTGCTATTTGGCAAAGTCACAATACAAAACTGATTATTAAAAAATAGCACGAAAACTGTAAAGCGTGGAACTAAAGCTATGGCTGAGGTATTTATTGTTAGTACATTGTTAAACTGTTACCTAGGTGAAATATCAATATGCGAACAAACAACGCGAGTTGAACATTTCTTATACGGGCAACAACTTACGGATCCTTATCCAAACAACTTGAAGAATATTTTGTGGCATATGTACGTTTTGGCGAAAGTCAGATGCATCACACGGTCTCTACAGCGCATATTTAAACATATATTGTAATTTATATGCGGCTAAATGAACATGACATGACTTGAAATAGATTAAACTTTTCAAGTAAAGAACTCAGACGTTAAATTAAAGCCCATTCATTAGATCTTGAAGTTCCCGTAAAGAGAAATATTCTAAAACTGGAAATAGCTTATTAAGAGAGACGTTTTCACAACTTGCATATAAATATTTTAAAAAATAGGTTAGGATATAAATTTATGTTCAGGTTTCTAATAGTTTATGTCTTTAGCGGTTTCTAAATAAAGATCTGAATTCACAAATTGACCTTGCAATTGTTATTTAGATACAGTATTCCGGGGTGAAAACAGAATTTGCAAACTATTGGCTCTTTATTTCTCAATTATAATAGATGATCACCATGTCCACGACGGCAGTCAGTAAGTAGGAAGACATCTAAGTCTAGCAATATCAGAAATACCTAGCATTATATGGCATTACCTAATATTGTATGGTATTACCTAATATTATATGGTATTACCTAATATTGTATGGTATTACCTAATATTATATGGCATTACCTAATATTATATGGTGTTACCTAATATTGTATGGTATTACCTAATTTTATATGGCATTACCTAATATTATATGGTGTTACCTAATATTGTATGGTATTACCTAATATTATATGGCATTACCTAATATTATATGGTGTTACCTAATATTATATGGTATTACCTAATATTATATGGTATTACCTAATATTATATGGTATTACCTAATATTATATGGTATTGCCTAATATTATATGGTATTACCTAATATTATATGGCATTACCTAATATTATATGGCATTACCTAATATTATATGGCATTACCTAATATTATATGGCATTACCTAATATTATATGGCATTACCTAATATTATATGGTATTACCTAATATTATATGGTATTACCTAATATTATATGGTATTGCCTAATATTATATGGTATTACCTAATATTATATGGCATTACCTAATATTATATGGTATTGCCTAATATTATATGGCATTACCTAATATTATATGGTATTACCTAATATTATATGGTATTACCTAATATTGTATGGTATTACCTAATATTATATGGTATTACCTAATATTGTATGGTATTACCTAATATTATATGGCATTACCTAATATTGTATGGTATTACCTAATATTATATGGCATTACCTAATATTATATGGTGCTACCTAATATTATACGGTATTTTGTGTAGGAAGTCTCCAATCAGTTTTCTTTCTCTTCAATTCCATGCTAATTTAAGAGACAATAACTAAGTATTCAATTCATTAATTAAAACGAAAACAGTAATATTAACAATACAGTTTCAAAAATACTAACGAGACAATTTTGTTCTGGACAAAAACATGGGAATATCCATCCGCATAACCGGATCTACAATGAAAAAGAGATGTACAAATGGACAGTGTGCTGTTGTTTCTCTCTCTCTATATATCCAAAAGTTTTATTGCATCTGACAATGAAATGAGCCAACAATATTTCGACCCGCTTAATCTTTGATGTTAAAGTTTTTTTTTAATCCTCTGCTTATCCTTTTATAAAGGTGTAACGTTAGTCGCGGCTTATAGAACATACACGAATACAAATGTCCATAACATGACTACAAATATTTCAATTTAAAATTAGTTATGTAATCTCATATTTAATTTAATAGTTTGTGTTGAAAACGCTTCTTAGCTTGCCAGTACGTGTAAAGGCAGAATGGAAAATCATGCATTGGAAAATGCTTTGAATCGAACAAAGTTTTCTGACCCAAACAAATGCAGCTTACGAAAGTAACCCTGACAGATTTATGTACTGAAAGGTTTATAATGAAAAATTTAAACCCATAGCACGGGGCTATTGCGCTTTAGTTTCTTATTAATACCTGTAGTGTCGGATATCTAGATTGGTTGTGACAGTTACATTATGCGTGAATCAAATAGATGCACTACAGGTGCACAGTGAGTACCCATCGTCGTGCCACTTTCTCTTCGAACCGCGTTCTTGACATTTAGGCGAAAAGAGTTTAGATTTATTGGCAAAACAGATAAAAGCTAATCACTGAGTTGTCTTTTCAGTAATTAGATGAGAAATTTGTCCATAAATGCACAGAGTAAATTCAATGTTTAGGACCAGCTTAGGAAGCCGTTTAACACGAAACAGTTGTGCCAAGAACCGATAGCACCCGTCGAAGTTGGCTAAGAAAAGAGGTATAGTCGGTATGACTGGTTAAAGAGACGTGTTTAGTATTTCTAATTAATAATGACATTTCGAAAATCACGAACAGCTTTTCCCTGCCCTCGGTCTTCTTGAATCTGGTGATAGATGAGGATGACTTTGGAAAGAATGTGCAAACTAATGTAATGATGAAAGAAAGATAAACCCATACTGCTCAAGAGGTAAAATTATTTAATCTTGGTGAAAATATAGTTTATAAAGTGTATGTGCCGGATCTTAAATTATAACACTGTATGTATGTATGTATGTATGTACCTATGTCTGTATGTATGTACGCACCTATGTATGTATGTATGTATGTATGTATGTATGTATGTATGTATGTATGTATGTACGCACCTATGTATGTATGTATGTATGCATGTATGTATGTATGTACCTATGTATGTATGTATGTATGTATGTATGTATGTATGCATGTATGTATGTATGTATGTATGTATCCATGCATGCATGCATGCATGTATGCATGTATGAAACAACAATCCAGTCTGTCATCTGACTGCTTCAAGATCTGCTGTACTGAATACGTTGGCAAAACCACTGATTGAGAAAGCAAATGAATAGTCCCAAATGCCACATTCGCAATTAAATCAGTTCGACAGCCGCCAGCCACTTCAACTCGAATGGACATTCAGTCGAGTATCTCGAGAAGACTAACGATTATATCTAACCTTGAGTGGAAAGACATAGTACGCACACATAAGGAACGATAATTCATTCTACATTGAAAACTCTTGGGGAAATGTATATGGTTCCCCAGACGAAGATGAAGGCCCAAAAGGTTTTTGGTGCCCCAAGATCTTGACACTCGGGACGCAGTCCCCACCCCTCCCAATTAGTACGCTACTATTCATGTGTCTATCACAAAATGGGAAATGGGAAATGACGGTCTCACTTTCTTATTCTTGGTTTGATAGCGGAACCTCAATATGATGTAAAGTTCAATGAAAAAAAAAAACAATTGTAATGTTGAACGCCAATTCTCTGCTTTAAAATTCATGGTTGCTCTCTAGAACAGGAACATATAATTATCATTATTATATGAGTCAGGCACTTAATTTGATTATTTTGGGTTTTTGTTATTGCTTTTTAGCTAGTACACGACACTTGGTTTCAGTTGCAATGGTCGTTGGTTCCATACTGGCCCATTCTAGAACGTCCTATGGAAGAGTACCCTAGCTGCCATTCCTTGACATTTCATAGCCATTATCGTGTTGAAATTGCCAATAAAATCAACCAGCACGTCTTCCCCTGCCACTAATGTTTTCTCAATTTTGTTTATTTGTTCTGACGAAATATATTATATTCATAACGAGTAATTTTATTTGCTAGGTAGTGGTGCCTTCAGACTGACGATGCCTGTTGTCAAATATTTAACTTAGGAAGCCTTATGTATCTATACACAGCATTTAAGATATCAACAATTCAATTCTCTTTCTTAAAGATGTTCTGTTTACATAACGTGCCTGTCACCATGTCTTGAAACCAGTATGCATTGCATTAATATTTCACTTTGTAATTTGGACAAGATCGAACATCATCCACAAGCACTATTTATTCGTGCATATCTCATAGCAGCAGTCATGAAATTGGACCTAAATCATCAATATGATTGTTACTTGGAATTTTCTATTCAGCGTATGTCAAGTTTGAGCAGGGCACTGTGCCAATGTAAATTGGTAATAAGTTAGATTCACTGTATGTAAATATGGTTTATTTTTTCAATGCATCTAAGTCTCGCAAAAAGTTTAGTAACACGAAGGAAAATATGCAAAGTGTCTCGTGTGGTTCGACGATTTTTCTGTATCTGGGAGATAACTTACCCCTCCTGTAACGTTTAAAAAATGATCTGTAAATGGTAAAATTATTATACAGGTATCATTCATTATGCAGGTATTTAAGTCGATACAAAGAGCGAATTAAAGGTACAAGAACAAAACATACACCTTGTTTCAATTTTATTGCATTAAAATATAGAGTTTACATGTTCTACGAAAATAATAAAATTGATATAAAACTCACGGAAGAAATATGCAGGAGATATGTTGGCAAGTCGGTAAACTGTTTCATTTTCAGTATATTCTTTACAGTCCATACTTCTTCTGCAGGTCATTGCTTTTTTGTTGGTTTGATATGACTAATTTATACATTTGAATAGCAATGTGGATTTTTCATTTGAATTAATTCGATTTATATAATGTAGATTTATTTAAAATAACAGTTGTAACTGCTCATGAGATTATGCAAACAAATGGAATTGCAGTCTTAGTGGAATAGAGCTCTGACCTCCTCCAAGAATAATCGTTTTATGCAGACAATACATTGACAATAAGATAAACACAACAAAATAACAAAATCTATTTCTTACAACCGATTGATCTAACATTATTTGGTTTCGTCTGTTTTGCGAGTTTAGGACCTGATACCGTAAATTAATCCACTAGTTTTAATGACCTCGAGTTTATTAAGTAGGCAGATAAAGTGAAACTTTATATAGGCAGCGATTCATGTGTGAATTACGTGAAAGTAGATGCTGGTTTTCAAATATTGCATTAAACCAAACGGACATATGGGAATCTTCAACTGTACATCAGAAAAGTTTATTTTGACCTATCCGTGTGTTAAGAAATATGTGCAATGTAAATGAATATATTCGATGCATATTTAAGTATTCATCTTCTATGCAAACTTTCGATATTTCGCTCAACAGGAAAGGTCACAAAATAGCTAATTTTGTGTGAGCAATGATTATGTAATTACATTCGGAGACCAATATAAGTAATTACAATTTGTTTTGCAGAAGTTGTGCAAAAATTCGGTTTTATATATATATATATATATATATATATATATATATATATATATATATATATATATAAGATGAAGTATGTCACTTGCGTTCTGCATTATAAGTTCACATCTTTAGGATTTTTGTCGCTAAACTTGCTTTTTCAATTGACTGCTCAATACAGATGTGTTCGTTTCTGTTAATCTGAACCCCTCAACATTTATTGCAGATTGCATGAATATTGCTTTAGTCCTGTTACGTTACCTGTATCTTCTTACTAGAGCATCAAACGCCAGTAAGGTGAGTCATATTAACGCTGTATTCCATACGTGCAAAGATTACTATCATCTTGTAGTGGATTAGACCTATGTCGCGCATTTAGTTAGCATATAATCAAATTCTTCTATGCCATGGACAATTGCAAAAGTGGGATCGGTCTGATTACTAATCAGGCTGGTATTCTTAATCTGTGTAAGATTGATTCATATTTTAAGCATAAAAATTTATATTTAAGGCACAGGCATTGACCGATGCTCAGGAAGAGTGACACGAATGGATAAACTTGACATAAAACGTGTCTACCTTTTTTAATGGTACATATTGGCGATGCATTATAATAATTTTTTCACGTAATAATGGTATTCATTTAAGACAGAAAAAAAATCTTTACAAATGTTATCAAGGGATTTGTTCTGTATTGGTTATTAATCGAATTGCTTTTACTGCCGATCAGATGCATTCGAACGGATATAAATGTTCAGATCGTGTTATAACATCATAAATTATTTTGCCTCGTGTCATGTGTTTGGTCAGTAAAATAAATAATCATTCGGTCCTTCTGTTCCTTGCAATATCCTTGCACCGACAAGCTTCAAATAATAGGATATGAATGAGGAACGGTTGTAGATGAACGCAACGGTTTCATATAATTTTATAATTACACACACACACACACACACACACACACACACACACACGCACGCACGCACGCACACACATACATGCATGCGTGCATGGATCTACTCACTTTTTCCTTCTGTTCATTCTTATTCCACGGAGAGTGTGGAGAAGTATATTTTACTTAATTACCGTATTCTTTAAAGCTTTCAAAATATTTATGATCCGTTGAAATCTATTGGTCTGTAATGAAATATCATATAAAGTGCTTAAGCAGATGGAATATTTTCCGGTATTCCATATATTATGCATGCCGTAAGTTCTGCTGCGGTAGAATGTCGGCAACGCCTTTCCAAGAACGTCCATGGAGATTAATTGTACAAGATTTAGTGTTTGTCGAGCGTTACATCAAGCATTAATATTTCTGTATTATACTAGATGTTATGGTTTGCTGGTGTGCTGAATATAGATACTGTGATATTCTATCAAACAACGTTATTTTTTTTTTTTTTTTTTTTTTTTTGTCAGACATATACGAAATATCGGAAAGTAATTTTATTTGTTCTTCTCTCGCGTCGTACTTAGTGACGAAACGACAAGTATTCGAGGATAACTATATGTGGTATACTAGAGGATAAGGCTGACTCAGCAAATTACACTGATTTCTTCATGAAAAACACTAAAATGCTTATCGACTGCCGCATCATTATAATGATGTGTTTGTTTCAACACTGACATGATGTTTCATTAAAACATTTGTTGAAAAAATATAGATCTAGCAGTTTAAGTTTACGTCAATCTCTTTGTGCGTAATCATCATCATCATCATCATCATCGTAATTATATATAAGAGTATAGTAGTAGTAGTAGTAGTAGTAGTAGTAGTAGCAGTAGCAGTAGTAAAGGAATCTGTTTGCCTTTTACTTCGATGGTATTAAAAGTGATTAATATGGTATTCTATATTTTATTTTCATTCAATTGTACACCCTATCCTCCTCCTCCTTCTCCTCCTCCTCCTCCTCCTCCTCCTACTACTACTACTAATAATGATGATAATAACAATATTATTATCATTGATAATAATAATGAAACTTTTAGTAACGGCGACGATGACGAAGTTAATGATAATGTTGATAAGTAGGTTTATTCATTCCCATCATTTAACATATATTCCTTTGCATTACTTAACTGTCACTATTATTGGAAACAACTACACGATACTTAGGACAAAACACATAGTGGTAAATGCCTTCAAGTGATCAGTAAACCGACAATTTTCTTCTTTATGTTTTCGATTAATCTCGATTTGTGTACCGAACATGGCAATTTCGGCCCTCTTTTTAATTATCCAGGGCTGAATAAGATACGTGTATGACGATTTTGTACGTTAAAAAGATTTGTTCAGTTCAGAAGCAAATTTTACTCGGTAAACATCTCAAATATACTGTTACACTGATCTTACGTTGGACATCACCAACATCTGGTCACCATGCAACAAATGTGAATGTAACTTTCCTTAGTTCTAGAATCGCAACTATCACCAATTTTGTTCTCAGTTCTAGTATCCCAATATCTCCAAATTTGTGCAAGGAAATTCTAAGAATAAGATTATCTCATCTAAAGGAAGGGAGGGTAAACTAAACTGGCGATATCCCGTCATATTTGACCAAAAAGGCAATTCTTCCATAAAACCGTAATACACTAGTAATATTTTATACGCGTTCCCAAATGTCATCGAGACTGGTTTTACCCAAGCCACATTGTCTAAGTTACTTTTTATGGTACGTACAATTTTGCATATATTGGTGAATTTATCTCGTGACGCAAATACCCTGTCATTACAGCTCAGGAGTAAAGGCAGCTGAATCCTCTGTTATGCATCCCAGATGATGGAGCCATCACGTCAGGTATGAGTTAATTACCAAAATACTTGTTGCAAAATGTAAATTTCCCCAAAATATTGCAGATATACCTAATGATGGAACCCACCAAACGAACCAATTGCAAAATCAATCCAGTCGAGATCGAAATATTTCTCTGTTGCTGGAAATATAAGATGACAATTCAAGAATGTTGTGACACGTGCATACAGCAATCCTGAGCATTTCTTTATAACGCAGGTTGAATTCAAATTTCAAATGATAGGATTTGAATGAGAATCTGTTCTAGATAGACCCAACGGTTTCGCTACCTCGACATCTCCATATATATATATATATATATATATATATATATATATATATATATATATATATATATATATATATATATATATATATCCTGTTAAATGACTTTCATGGGTTTTGTGAGTCATGTACCCAGTTATTATTCAATAATGTTCATTATAGAGTTAAGTATTTTGCACTAAGCATACACGTCGTCATTTTTTATTTTTGTTGATTTTCTTTTGAAAAGACTACATTAACAATATTGACAAAACAGACAGTTGGATAAGTCTGTCAGAGGCATGCCCCATGCTATGATTATTAAAGACGAGAAAAGCGCTGCGTTCTTTGATTTATGATTTTGTCTATAGACTGGTAAACCATCCATTCAACAATTGCTCCGGATCAGATATCATATCCGACGAAGCGTTAAATCTCTACCTTTTTATTTCGTACGAAGGCAACAGAGTTGAGAAAAATTATATTTTGTTTTCTCATGAAGTCTCATACCAAAATAGTTCTTTCAATGCTTTGCCGCCTGAAGAATGAATATTCAAGTGCGCAGCTTGAAACCGCAATCTACCACTGAGAATCGCATGTTAAAAAAAAGTCGGGGTGAATTAAGTACCTTCTCGTCGAGAAGTCTCATAAGAGTCAATTATGAACTCGACCGGAACATATGCTGACTTGGTCGTTTGTTGCATAATATAAATTCCGCTAGCATTCCCAAACATCAACTCAATATATTGTTTCCATGGATTCATTGCATAAGCACATTTTTAACCGAGTTGATTTTTTCTACATCATGTATTCCGTCGTGGTCTGACGTTGAGCAAGGCATGATCACTTCCATTGCCAATGTACGTAGTAGCCTTTCCTGTCCAGTAGTGCCACTGACCATCAGTCCATCAATCAAACAATCATACAGAAACCAATGAAGCTTAATGGACCGCTAGATTTTCCCCACACACCGATTTTGTCTCCCAAAAAGTATTTACGTATACTGTACAACACTTTTTGTCAGAATAAATGGTGCTCTTTTAGAGAATATGAAATTCGTAGATGGGCGTTTCGTAGGAATAAGTAAATAAATAAATAAATAAATAAATAAATAAAAATTGCTTATTTCTTCTTGTTATCTCTCCGGTGCATGAAAAACTAATCTAGTTCGTCTTAAGTCTAATTAATCTATAATTTAATAAATTAAGAGAACTCTCTTCATTATAAAGCGCAGCTTCCTGTTATGATTCGATATAACTGTCTACAGATGCATTGCAAGAAAAGTGCAAATATTTTAATTTGGGCGTCCTTGTATCCTCTGACAATGTAACTAATAGACAGGAAATCTGACACTGTAACTAAGATACAGGAAATCTGACAATGTAACTAAGATACAGGAAATCCGACAATGTAATTAAGATACTGGAAATCTGTTAATGTTACTAAGATACAGGAAATCTAATAGTGTTACTAAGATACAGGAAATCTGACAATGTAACTAATGTACAGGAAATCTGACAATGTAACTAAGATACATGAAATACGACAATGTAACTAAGATACAGGAAATCTGACAATGTAACTAGTATAAATGATATCTGACAATGCAACTAAGATACAGGAAATCCGACAATGTAACTAAGATACAGGAAATCCGACAATATAACTAATATACAGAAAATCTGACAATGTAACTAAGATACAGGAAATCTGACAATGTAACTAAGATACAGGAAATCTGACACTGTAACTAAGATACAGGAAATCAGACACTGTAACTAAGATACAGGAAATCTGACAATGTAACTAAGATGCAGGAAATCTGACAATGTAATTAAGATACAGGAAATCTAACAATGTTACTAAGATACAGGAAATCTGACAATGTAACTAATGTACAGGAAATCTGACAATGTAACTAAGATACAGGAAATCCGACAATGTAACTAAGATACAGGAAATCCGACAATGTAACTAAGATACAGGAAATCTGACAATGTAACTAATAGACAGGAAATCTGACAATGTAACTAAGATACAGGAAATCTGACAATGTAACTAAGATACAGGAAATCAGACACTGAAACTAAGATACAGGAAATCTGACACTGTAACTAAGATACAGGAAATCTGACAATGTAACTAAGATACACGAAATCCGACAATGTAACTAATATACAGGAAATCTGACAATGTAAATAAGATACAGGAAATCTGACACTGTAACTAAGATGCAGGAAATCTGACAATGTAACTAATATACAGGAAATCTGACAGTGCAACTAATATACAGGAAATCTGACAGTATAACTAAGATACAGGAAATCTGACAATGTAACTAATATACAGGAAATCCGCCATGTTACGGTATTAATAGAAGGATAGTGGTTTTGAATAACCCGTCAAGTTGTTGACAATTATGATCCTAGGTCAATTAGCATCTCATTGAAAACAATAAATATTTCACGAAAAGTACCTAAATGAGGTTTATGTTTTGTTATAACAAAAATGGACTTCCCATTTTAATGTAACCCATTTTAATGTAACCCATTTTAATGTAAATTGTTTAGAGCTATATTTAACAACAATGTACCATAATGTGCACTTTCGGTAGGATGCAATTAATTGATTGACTGGTCAATTGCGAGGTCATTTAAAACGTCACCTGGTTATTATATCAATAATGAAAGTAGGGGACATAGTTGAACATAAAACACATACACAAAACACAATGAGACATGTTGTTAACTACTGCACAAAAACAAATATCTGGGATATTTCTGTTGCTACAGCGTGCAGACGAAATAGAAAGTAATAAAACCCTACCATATCCCGCCCTAACAAGCCCAAAAAAGAGAATAAAATAAAACAAAATTACAAAGGAACAAACAAATAAACGACTAAAACACTTCAAAAAAAAAAAAAAAAAAAAAAAAAAAAAATACTGCATACAAATATATATACAAGTAAACTTTACGTAATCTGTGTAGAAAAACAAAACAAAACGTGAAAGACACTTGAACACAAAGTTTGTTTTACCAGCTACAATTGTTTGTTCTGTTATTAACAATGTTTCGTTGTCCGTCTATGTTAAATATATCACTGCAACGGAACACATATTTTATTTATCGATGTTGTTATGTTACGAATAGCTTGCCAGTAGCTTCTCGTGGGTCGGTGGTTCTTTCCGGGGTTTTCCCAGGTTCTTCCTCCACCATTAATACTGGCCGCCATGTATAGCCTATCGTGTGCTGAAAAATGGCGTTAAACCCCACAACAACAACAACAACAACAATGTTACGAATACGGGCAGTGCCCGTGCATTTTATTTTAGTTGGCATGTGAAGAGCCAAGTCTGTGGCTTAGTTCGTTTGATAGAGATGTACATGTGGGTTCTTGACCAACTATCTAAAAATACAGTAGTTAGTATAGTGTGTCAGTAGCAAGGGCAAAGACATGATCACGTTTGTTTTTTGTTGTTATGCAGTATGTGAGGAAGTTTGGCAATATTATGGTTTAGTAATAGGACGGAGTCTTGACACAGGTACACGACATGTGCTGGGGATTTTGTTTTAATGCTGTTGCTTAAAAATCGTTCTAGTGTTGTTATTGATGTTTGTTTTTACAAAGTCAAGAAGCAAGTGATCCGGATTTTGGGCATTTGCATGCTGAAGTTGGAAACTGTTCCAGCGTGATTTTCGTGAGTGCGTGCGTGTGTGTGTGTGTGTGTGTGTGTGTGTGTGTGTTTGCGTGTGTATGTGTTTCTTTTATTCACTATTATGACAGCTGATCAAGTTTTTTCTGCTTTGTAAGCAGTACAGTTACAATATATAATTTTTTAAACTTCCCCATGTTCCATAACTGTCAGTTAAGCAATTGATCAATTAGTCAAATATGTTTATTTTTTTAACAATATGGAAACTATGCTTTACAAGAGTAACATATTAGATCAAAGCTAAGACTTCACACTACTATCATTATCTTGTTCTTAATTATGAAAACAACAGACACCCACCACCGCACCAAAAGAAATCCACTTTTTCGGGAATAGTAGCGTATAAAACGATCAAGATTGCATGATTCATTTCAATGCAAATAGTAAATCAGTTGTAAATGTTTTCCATGATGCAGTTTGCTTCTAGTTGTTTCTGTGTGTATATGTGTGTGAGCATTTAGGTGTATGTGAAGGAATTTTGGTCTACTTTCTTAAATATGCGATAATCTTGATTTTTATAAAATGCAATTAAAATGCAGCTTTGCTTCCTGTACTAAATCTCTGCAAAGTCATTCGTATTTAATTTGTTTATTCTGGTATCGTCTGGATCAATTCCAGGCCACAAATCGTTATTACTGCAGATAGTACAGCTGTATTCCTTTAATTTACGATAACGTCTGTTGACTGACAAAGTCTTAGTTGAAATAAGCTGCAGTTTATATTCCATGTACTGTAAAGTGTCACGTTTGCACTTTGTCTGTTCAAAATCAAAGAAAACGAACAGACCGTAAGAATTAATTTTCTCATTCGCACCCATAAAATCAAAGGATTAATTCTTACCACCTGAAGACCGCACATTAAAGTGCAGTGTATGATTGCAGTGCGAAACGTCTGATGAAAACAAGTCGTTGGTTGGCGCTGAATAATTACTTCATACCCAGAGGTCTCGTGGAGTATTTTTATTAACTGTATGGAAAAATGGTAACTAATCTGGAAATGGGCGAAGATAAAATAGAGTGGACATGGTTCTGGTTGGCCAGGATTGGCTGATACTGAGAGTTAGATTTTAGTAAAAAGAATCTTTTGATTTGTGTGTTAGTGTGTTTGTGTGTGTGTGAAATTTGGATTTTTATTGTAGCTTGAACAATGATTCAGTCGTATCTCAACCATATCTGTAGTGTGGCAGTTTATAGTGACATTTAGAACTGGGGCATTATGCCACAGACATGTAGCATGATGTCCCACCCAGTCACATTATCCTGACATCAGGCCGACCAGTCCAAACACTAACCTCTTAATTTATGCTGAGCGCCTGGCGAGGCAGCTGTTTGTACCATTTTATAAGTCTTTGCTATGACTCGCGATCTCCCACATCCAGAATCGTTTGTTTATTCCAGTTGTAACTAAACAAAAATAGAGGTATCGTTTCAGTGATGGATTTTCAGTCTTTTAACAGCCTTTTTTTTGGAACACTCATCACTGAAATTAGCACCTGACTATGGTGTGGAATTGAAAGCACATGTTTCGCTGCTCATATCCTTTTCTCTACAGAGAAGCTGTCATCCAGATCCATCTATACTGATGAATATAGGCATGACCATGAGTACTCAGAAATTTAAAGTTATTGAAATTTTAATGTCCCGGTGTTTGCATAGGTTTACTTTGGGAACTGAATTTGTGCCGTGAGTCCAATAGAGAGATACATCAATACAATGACTCCGTATCATCTCTTCTTGGTAGTCTTTCGAGCCAAGGAAGACAAATCATCGACGGTGGACGCACATGCGGCTTCAGAGTCCAATTTCCGATGCACACAGGCGGTTGCAGGTGGGGCATGGGACACCGGTGGTTGGGGGTGGTTGGGATACAGGTCTGTGATGTCTTTAACGAGCTGCAGCAAGATGCTGGCGACGGTCAACTTCGAACGTGGAGCAGGCTTTTTCTGGTCAGAGCTCGCCAGCGGCTTCTGTCCGAGGGAGCGAGTTCGAGCTTGAGATTGCCTTTGTACCTCCTTTGAGGGGGCGGCCTTGGTTTCGGTTGCTCTGGGCTAGTTCGCCAAAGAACACTGCTTTGGGATTCTGTTTTGATCCATGCGGATGACATGGCCATTCTAACGAAGCTGGGCCTGGGTTAGTTTGGCTTCGATGCGTTTTGTGTTGGCTCTATCAAGAACGTCCTGGTTGGTGATTCGGTCCTGCAATTTGATCCGCATGATGGATCTCAGGTAGCGCTGCTGAAATTCTTCTAACTGACTGATATGCCTTCGGTAGACAGTCCATGTTTCACAGCCATACAAAGAGACATGAGAACAAGTGCATTGTACACCTTCATCTTTGCTGACAGACGCATGTCCTTGAGTTGCAAGTCCTTGGTTCGGAGTCGTCCATGTGCATGACTGGCTTTGGATCCTCACATTGTTCTCTTTGTTAAGGGAGCCATCACTAGATATTGCGCTGCCAAGGTATTTGAAACTGTCCACATTCTTCAGCTGCGTTTCGCCAATGGTTGTGAAGGACGGTGTTTGGGGCGGGCTGGAAGAGGACTTCTGTCTTTCCTAGGCTAACTGTGTGTCCAAATAAGTTGGATGCTTCAGAGAACCTGTCCATGGTTGCATGTAGCTGTGTCTCTTCATGGGCCACGAGTGCACAATCATCTGCAAAGAGTGCATCTTTCTAACGTCTTGGTTCTTGCAGCTAGATGACGGAGGTCAAACACTGATCCAGCCAGGCGAGATCTAATTGTGATACCAAGGTCGAGGTCATGGATGGAATGGAACAGTACCTGTGTGAAGAAGGGGTTGAAGAATACAGGAGCGAGTACACAGCCCTGTTTTACACAGTTAGAACTGGGAATTTCTCAGAGGGTTCACTGTAGGAGAGAATCTCTCCAGTCATGTCTTCGAAGAAGAGCCGGATGAGGTTGGTAAACTTCTAAGGACAACCAAGCTTCTTGAGAAATACCCATAGTGCGTGTCTGTTGACTGTATCGAAAGCCTTTGTCAGGTCTACGAAGACGGCATACATATTCGTGTTCTTCTCAAGGCACAAGGCACTTCTCTTCGACTTATCTCACTGATAAGATCATGTTGACGGTGCTGTGATCTGGGCCAAAACCACACTAAGACTAGGGGAGGTTATCTTCTGACACTGCCTCAATAAACCTGTTGAGAATGATGCGAGCAAGTATTTTGCCAACTATGGAGAGCAAGGAGATGCCTCTGTAGTTACTGCAGTCGGTACGTGTGCCTTTATTCGTATAGATGGTCACAACTGATGTGTGGTGGAGGTCATCTGGCATCTCCTCGTTCGTCCAGATGCTGATTAGCACACCGTGGAATGCCTCCAGAGTCTGTTTACTGAGAGCCTCGTACATCTCCGCTGAAATACCATTCTTTCCATGTGCCCTGGCACAATTAATTTGTTAACACCTATCGTCGGCGGAACATCCAGTTGGTCGTGCATTGGCTGTTGAGGAATTTGGTCAAGAACAGATTTGCCGACCGATGAGGGCGGGTTTAGCTTAGTAGCTGACTAAGGTGTTCATTCCATCTGTCGTTAATGCCCTCCTTGTCCTTTATTAGTGCATGTCATCTGCAGCAACCAAGGCGGGTAGGACAGAGCCAGACTTTGAGGGGCTGAAGATTGACTTGATGGTGTTGTAGAACTCTTTGGAGTTGTTAGTGTCGGCATTGCGTTGCACTTATCAGCTTTCCTCTTCCACTAATAGTCATACATCTTGGGGATTTTTCTCTGAGTTTTAGCTTGATAGGATTGATAGGATTTGAAGCGTTCTTTTATAGAGGGGATGGAGTTTGTGTTATTCTGCCAGCCCATGAAAGCTTTGTTCTTTCTGGCAAGCAGATCTTCAATGGCAACGCTGTTCTCGTCGAACCAGTCTTAATCAGTGCGCTTCTTGGGACCTAGAGTCGCCATAGCTGTTTTTCTTATCGTGTCTCTGAGCTTGTTCCATTTCGCAGAGGCATTTCCACGTATAGGTCCATTGGGGTACAGCTTGTCATCTAAGCTTTTTTGGATATTGAGCTAGATGGAAGGCTGCTTGGGTTTGACAATGTTGAAGGCTGTGTGCATAAGCTTAGGACGTCTTGGGTGATGTGGTGAAATGCTCATCTTTAGGGTAGTTCGGACAAATCTGTGGTCTGTCCAGCATTTCGTTTGTCCCATGGCCTTGGTGAAGCGAACATCCTGCATAGTCTATTAAGCGTCATTGGCCAGATCTGGGCTGCATCCATATGTTCTTGTGTTTGTTCGACATTCTGAACATTGCGTGTGTGTTTGAGTTTGTTCGACATTCTGAACATTGCGTGTGTGATTAGGAGGTCAAATTGTGTGCATTTGCTGAGTAGTAGCAGGCCGTTGTTGTTCATCTTGCCGACACCGTGCTTGCCAAGTACACCGTTTCATCGACCATAATCACAGCCAACACGCCTTGAAGTCCCCCATTAGTATGATCTTGTCGTCAGCTGCATCTGAGCTAAGTACAGAGCTGAGGTTCGTATAGAGCTGCTCAATGGTTTCCGTTGGCGTTGATGATTATTGCGTGGTGTTTGTGGCTGATAGGTAGTCTAAACTGCATTATCCTCTCATTGATATCAACATGCAGGTCCGGAAGCTGCTTAAGAAGACTTGATTTGATAGGCAGACGGACTCCGTGGATCCCTGTCCTCGTTTAGGGCTTTTCCTTTCCAGAAGAAGATGTAGCCGCTTGCTAGTTTAGTCAGAGAACCCTTCTTTGCGAACCTGGTTTCACTCAAGGTTGCAATGACGATATTGTAAAAGCTCTGTAGCAACTAGGGCTGTTTCTCCTGTGAGATCTTACTACGTTATCTTTGTCCATGAGAGTATGGATGTTCCATGCTCCAGTAAGAAGTAGTTTTCATTGACAGTTTCGATCGCATATATGGATGATCTTGCCAGCCGCGGTAAGCTGGCAAGATTTGGAACGACAGGTAATTTTTCACGCCACCTTTTCTAGGCGCCTCCATATGCAGGGTGATCAGCTCGCCCTGGATGCTGACGAACTGTTCCGCTGCCCTGGGTACAAAGCAGAGCGACCACTTATCCATGGGCCGCCTACGTACTGGTCTCTGAATACAAATCCCAGTGGTCATCTCCACCTATTGCTTCGCCAGTCGCCCATCGCCGTAAGACGTTGGTAGGTGAAGGTAAAGAACGATGAGTATGACGATGAGTAAGAATGACAGGTGCACAACATAACCTGTGCGTGAAGGAGATTAAAGTGAAACTGCCTTTACACAGAGATAGCATCACTTTCTCAGCCTTGGTAGTTGCAACTCAGTATTACGAAAATTCATCACGGATGGGGGCTACTTCGGCTGCATTGGACAGTCATGACGTCGTCAATGCCTTGTCATGCCCTGCGCTCTCCACAAAGCGCTTGCAGATTCGCCTTCGTGACCGTTGGTTCCATATACGCATGTGCAATGTGCAATTAACGTTACCATAAATGCAGTAATATGGTTTTACTTGTGGATAATACGCAAAATTAATACCTTTTGTGAACCACATAGTAAATTTCAGTGGGATATTTAAAACATATTCAATATATGTCAACCTTTGCCAAGAAGGAGCTGGTGGTGAAGCAGTGTATAGAATGCATAAAATGGACTATGCTAGGTGGAGTGTTTTGCACATAGGTTAATATCTAGTCAAATGACATATATACGGTCTACACAATTGACCATATATAGACTAAGTCCTTCCACCATACTTAACAGTGATTAACTCTGATGACTCTGCATCATCTTTCAATATTTAAACATAGTAAAACTTGAGAGGATCTATTAATGCATTTTCTCTCAGCAAATGAGTCATGAAAAATGCAATCCGTTTTTGATCCAACAACGTAACGGCTATAACGTTACACGCGTCTGTGAATTATTGAAGCATACTAATTTAAATATGTCATATATATATATATATATATATATATATATATATATATATATATATATATATATATATATATGCTTAAAATAAATATTTGGTGCACGTATAGACCTGTCGTCTATACCGTGCATAACATAAACTAAACCGTAGCTTATTTTATATTTTTGACTACTTTAGAAGCTACCTATCTTTTTATGAATTGTGGAAAATAATATAAGCCATTTATCTATAGGTTTACTTGGCACTGACTGGTACATAATGTGTCGAAGAAATGTATGGACCTGGGTAAAAGGATGCAATTGACTGCAACTTGGCAATACTATATAATATAATCAAAAGCCTATATGGAGTAAATGAATGCTGGTGACACTTATTGTGCTGACTAGTGGACTTAAAACTTTTTGCTTTCGATCATCCTTCTCAGTTCCAAATGCATTATAGGTAGTAAGTTTGGAATATGCAGTATTTGTACCGTCGTAACAAAATACAATGAATTTTGTAACTTTGATTAACCGCCATTTCACACTTTCTACATACTATTTTAAAATTAATTGAAACCATTTCATCTGCCAACTGATCTCATTTGCACATCCGACAAAGTCTTTGCAGAAGTTTGGTTCACAGCCGTTGATAATCTACTTACTCTAATCTGCAATGTCTACCACATTCAAATATTTCGCGTCGCGGGCTAACAAGAACAATGTTGTTGCATGTCAGGCATAAATCCAAAAATCCTAACTGTTATATAGATATGACAGACACGCAGATGAGTCATTGTAAGTTTCCATCAGCAAATGAACAAGATACACAAGAAGGAAAAATCACTAATGCACGTTTGTTTTTAATTAAGCAATAGTTTCCTTACATGCAAAAATGGTTCTCTTGGTTTAGTGCAGAATGCACAAAGTATCTATTAACTAACTCGGAATGTGTAATAGCATAAATAAGACAAGGTACACTCATATAATGAGATAAAAAATTATTTACTGCCATTTTCTAAATTATAAACTAATAGATAAACGATGTAGTCCGATTATCATATGGCTCCTTTAAGACTCTTTACACCTAAACGCTACCCTAGCATGAAAATGATATTTGGATTGTTTTCTCAGGTTTGCGGATGGAAAAACTACAAGGGATACCCCATAGCACAAAACATAAAATTCCTTACATTTTTATCGGTCAATAATATGGATTCTGAAGACCATTTAAAGGGTTTATTCCCTGGGGTCAAATTATTTTTGCAAAGTTTCATATGCTAGAAGATAAAGGTCTGATAAACATCAAAAACGTGACAAGTTAAGTGGTATTTCAAGGGGCTAATAACTCTGCTGGGACTAAATCTACATCGTACTCGTTCGATTGGATTCGGGTTAGTTGTTGTTAAACCCACCGAATACTCAGTGGAAATCAGCATTATTATTATATTTGTTTCTATTTGAAAAATTCGCATCCAAAGGACTTAATACTGCCAATGCATAGCCTTCAGATCATATCATTCTTTGCCATAGTTACGTTTTTGGGAATCACATGCTACATACATACCTTTAATTCCAGTCAGAAAGCACCAGTGGACTAGGTTAACTTTTTACAGCACATTGGCAATATATCCAGAAATGATTTTAAACCGTGAGAAAGTTAATTTATAAACAAAAAGTAATTAATGAATTCGCATAATACTGATTATATACAAACGAACACATCACAAACAAACAAACAGTTTTCTACAAAAGAAATACAGAAATTAATTACTAAACCAAACAAGATTTGACAAGCAGCTGTTAATGTTTCGTTTCATTATGATTACAGTTCAAATTATACGCACCTGGCCAAAACTAATTCTACCGCTCTTACCCTTCTATCATGTTCCTCATTTCATTTCACCCCCCCCCATATATATATATATATATATATATATATATATATATATATATATATATATATATATATATATATATATATATATATATATATATATACTTCAACTATCTTGATTTTTGTACACACTCTTGCATTCTCGTTAATTAATTATTTGTGTTTATCATGGAGAGGAAATTGTAAGTTGAAGGACTTGTTTCCAATCCATTTGACCTGTCTCTTTCTTTGCAATTTTGGTAATAAAATATATTTAAATAAACAAGTATCATAAAAGGTCTCAAATAATATTGGCATGTTTATTTAAGTAGACAAAAGATTATCTTGCACAATTTAAGAATTTCAGTCCAGACTGGCAAATAACTATGAGGAACTCACTATGGTCAATTATATCATTAGTATTAGAAAAGACGACTAATGATTTTGTACCGATAAAAGTCATCATATTATTCTTCAGATCTTAGGCAGAAAAATATTTTCATAATTAAATCATTTATAAGTAACAGGAAACTAGTTACATACGATAAATGTAGTGTTTACATCGAATTTCATATTCCAAGTTTGATCTATACAGGCATCTGCAGACGGATGATCTGTAGCTCGTCAGTACCTCGTACATTATACATTGCAAATATCCGATCAGACGCTTACGTTGTCAATATAGGCATCTCTTAATAACCTGAAGTGGTATCTTATTTGATTTTCGACAGGAGGTAATGCTGTTGGCTCAGAGGTTACATAGACCTTATATTTAGAGTCACGCAGTAGCAGCCGCTACTGTTTTTATTTTTTGCAACACACACACACTAACGCCATGGTTATCTGGTATTTTCCCCATTACAATGTGTTACTCTATGTATAATAGATGCATACTACCTAGCATTTTACGAGTGCCATGTTTATCTGTCGTGGGGCCAATTACAATGTGTTACTCTATGGAGAAGAAATGCACACTAACTAGCATCTTACGGGTGTCATTGTTATATATTATGGGGCCGATTACAATGTGTTATTCTATGGATAATAAATGCATACTACCTAGCATCTTACGAGTACCATGGTTATATGTTGTGGGGCCAATTACAATGTGTTACTCTATGGATAATAAATGCATACTACCTAGTATTTCACGAGAGCCATGGTTATCTGTTGCGGGGCCGATTACAATGTGTTACTACATGGATAATATATGCATACTACCTAGCATCTTACGAGTACCATGGTAATATGTCGTGGGGCCAATTACAATGTGTTACTCTATGGATAATATATGCATACTACATAGCATCTTACGAATACCATGGTAACATGTCGTGGGGCCAATTACAATGTGTTACTCTATGGATAATATATGCATACTACCTAGCATCTTACCAGTGCCATGGTTATATGTTGTGGGGCCAATTACAATGTGTTACTCTATGGATAATAAATGCATACTACCTAGTATTTCACGACAGCCATGATTATCTGTTGCGGGGCCGATTACAATGTGTTACACTATGGAGAAGAAATGCACACTAACTAGCATTTTACGAGTACCATGGTACCATGGTTATATGTTGCGGGGCCGATTACAATGTGTTACTATATGGATAATAGATGCATACTATTTAGCATTTTACAAGTACATGGTTATCTGTTGTGGGGCCGATTACAATGTGTTACTAGATGGATAACGGACGCACATTATCTAGCATCTTACCTTTCACGTTTATGAAGTAATCTAAATATTTTTTACAAAGACTCAGCAATTTTATTTCTAAATTCTTGTACCAAAGATTTATAAAAAATGGTATTTGAAGCTGCCTCACTTGGCACTCATCTTTAAGAAGTTAATGTTAGGACTGGTCGGTCTGGTGTTAGGTGCATGATGCTTCGTGTCGGCAGCATCATACCCCAGTGCTAGACATTGATAAGTTCTACAACACTGCAGACATCGTTGCGATATGACTCAAAATGTTAAATCTATCGGTAAGCACACACACACACACACACACACACACGTTCATTTCTGTACTGTGCAAAAGATTTGTCCGTAAACCACTTCAGCAATCATATTAGCGTTTGAGCCTATAACGCATAACGGGTTGTAGATGGAAGAAAGTTTGGCAAGAACTTAAAAACATTCTCTTTTATACAGATATTCTAATCAGCGGCGGCTACACCATGCCATAAAATAACTATGTTATTGTTTTTACTTTATTACTCCAAATCTACCGAGACGGAGACTAATTATGTTCTTATCCTGCCAAGAAATGCGATCATCTTGACAAGTAGGTCAAGATCATTTATTACAATTGTCAGATTGTGCAGAGATGCAATACTTCTGCAAAATGTAGGCTATATTAAGGGTAGTAAAGTCTACCTAGGTAATGATGCATTATACTAAATGGGGAAACGTGCACAATGTTACGGGGGTATAAAAGTTGCAAACAACAACATCGAAACACAAAGTAGATTCCCAGCCAATTTTTGATGTTCACCCAAACTAGGGCTCAAGACGACTGCTCTTTAGAGAGAACAAATTGGTAGGTTTGCACCAGGGCAATAGTTTATCGAAACAACAATGATGACAAATACAGACTCCAACTCTTATGGTTTAGAATCTTTATCAGTATGAGATGTGAACTAGGTAATATTTGTTTCTAACATTACCATATCTGACCGCTTAACATCCTTTAAACTAAAAGTACCAAATAAACCCATGTCTCTTGTCTTAATGATGATCAATATTTGTACAATAAATTGGAGGGAAGTGTTCAGCATTAATATGACGGCAACACCTTCCCCCTTAAGATGAAACTTTAGTTTTCGAACAAAATTATAAAGGGATGAGCAAGACTGAAGGATCACCATTTGGCTGTATATAATTCTATGCAATTACTTTACTTCATGAAATTTATAAGTTCTAGCATCTCCATGGCAATTAGAGTTCTATCAAATAATATAAAGTGCAAGCATTCAATGACTCGCTAAATATTTCCATATTCCGAATACAACATTTAGCACAACATCCACTTAAATTCAAACTGATATACATTAATATATTTCTTAATTAGTATACAAGATATAATACACATCATCAGATGAGTTTTAATTCAGATTAAGACAAACAAGAATGAACACTAGAACACATAGTCTTAGCCTCCATCACGTGACAATCCATCAGCATTTGCATTCGTTGCTCCCCGACGGTGTTTGATTGTGGGCTTGTATTGTTGCAGACACAGGGACCATCTCAGAAATCGTTGATGTTTTCATTTGTTTTGGCTTAGCCAGGTTAGCGGGTTAAGGTCAGTTTCAACACTGAAAGGAGCACCACACAAGTAGTAGTGAAGAGATTATATCACCCATACTATCGCAAGGCAATCTTTCTCAATTGTAGATAATTATGCTGCCTGGGCAATAGTTTGCAGCTAAGATACGTTATAGGATGTTTTTTCCTTGTTGTCATTGAACTGACTCAAAACAGCTCCAATGCTCACATCACTTGAATCCGTTTACAGTACATGCGAGCGTTCAAAAACAGGGTTGATCAAGATAGGTTCGTTTACAAGTGCATTCTTTGTCACTGAATGACTTAGCAGCTGTCTCATGCCATGTGACGCGATTTTGCTGTCCCTTTCTTCTCAAAGTACAATATAATAACCCACCATTCCATTCTTTGAAAGAATCGAACCTCTTTCTTTGTTGTCTGGAGTGGGAAGTCAACATTGCAATGTGACCAAAGCAACCAATAGTATCCTTTCCAATGCCACACTTGGAAGATTTAAATGTATGATTGTTTTCTCGCAATCTCTCCAAGACTGCTCGAAGATCCTGGAGGTGGTCATCCCAGATCTGTCTATACATAATGATGTCATCAAAGTAAGATGCAACATCCCGAAATGCATTACAGTAAATTCGTAATATCCAAATGGTGTCACAAAACAGATTTCTGCTCCGCTTCTTTAGACAAAGGTACATGCGAGTAACCTTTCGTCATGTCGAGTTTGTTAATATATTTTGCATTTCCCATCTTCTCAAAAATTCGTCTATCCTTGGTGTAGTATGAGCATCAAAGAGTATGATGTTGTTCAATTTCTTGTAATCAACACAAAGTCGCAGACATCCATCTTTCGTTTGAACACGTACAATTGGTGATGTCCATGAATTTGTAGACGGTTTTATCAATTCTTGTTGCAACATTTCGTCTACTATAGCTCTGACTTCGGCCCTTTTTGCATGAGGAATAAGATAGGGTTTCTGCGTGATCGGAATGTCTGTTGTTGTTCGTATGTTGTGAGTGAACAAGGTGGTTTTTAAGTTGCACGTCTTCAAACTCAGAGCATAATTTTCTCACCGTTTTCGCTGTTCGTTCGTCAATCTGCCATTCAGTCAGATTTTGTCCAAACTCTCCATATTGGCTAGAGGAAGTCAATTCATCGTCCTCCAACAAATTCCTCACAAACAGTTGCTAATCAGCACAGCTCTCTTGTGCTGACGTAATTGGTTACTATGTTAGGTTACTTGTAATTCGCCTACCACCAATGTTAATCTTGTAATTATCGCCATTGACTTTACGAATGACACGATAAGGTCACTTCCAGTGAGCTTTCATCTTCGATGCATCAGATGGCAACAAAACTTGGACCTCATCTCCCGGCCTAAATTCCCGTTTGGTAGCATTTTTGTCATACCATGATTTAACTTTCTTTTGACACTCTGTCAGATTTTCTTTCACTAACTCACTTACATCAACCAATCTCTGGCGAACCGAAAGCACGTGTTCTACAACAAACGTCTGTGTCTCATCCTCACCTGTAAATAGATCCTTAATAATCTACATCGGCCCTCTTACTGGCCATCCATACAGCAGCTCAAACGGCGAAAACCCAGTTGTCTCATTTGGTACCTTACTATAGCAAAACAGTGCGTAAGGTAGCATCACATCCCACTATTCACCGTTCGTGGAACACAGCTTCTTCAAGACAGCTTTGAGTGTGCCATTCAATCTTTCGACCTTTCCATGCGATTCTGACCTGTAAGGAGAGTTTTTTATCACTTTGATGTTCAACATGTTGCATATAGTTCTTTTAGAAGAGCACTTTGTGAAGTTGATCCCTTGGTCTGTAAGGAAAATCGTAGGTATACCAACCCGACTAAATAGACCAATTAAAGCGTTGGCCACTGTTTTGGCCTCAATTGTCCTTCAAATGAATTGCTTCCGGATACCGGGTGGCTACATCTACGATGGTTAGTATATATTTGTTCCCACCTTTGTGCGCCGTAGTGGACCTTTGATATCAATCGCAATCTTAACAGAAGGATCAGACACAATTATTGGACACATCACTGGAGCTTTTTCCTTCCCTGTTCTCCTTGCTTTCTTTTGACACATGTCAGATTCCTGACAATGCTTCTGACTATTCCCAAATATTCCTGTCCAATAAAATGCAGTTGTTATTCTTGCCTTCGTTTTCTCCATTTATATATGACCAGCAAGAGGTCTATCATGAGCCAGCTCCGCCACTGCTTGATGTAACCGCCTTGGCAAGACTAATTGGATTCCGTATTTGTCTCCATTCGATGACTTACACTTCCGCTTTAAAATTCCATGTTCCCAGAAAAATGCATTGTCCACGCCTTCTGCTTCATTCGCAGATGACATGGCATTGTCCATCAATCCAGCCAACGAACTTTTGATACTGAGACATCAATTCCATATTAACATTGTGCAGCTGATCATGCAATAGGTTCTTGTCATCAGACTCATCTTCATGATGGTCATCATCCTCGTTCTCATCAGGACCATGATTACTGTCTTTATCCGAAAATAGCATATCCAGATGCACGTTGTCCAGTTCATGGTTTCGGACCCCACATTCTTTTATTTTTCTTTCATTTTCTTCAGCTTCCTCTTTCCGCGCCCTTTCATGGTTCCTTGTTACTAGGATAGTCCCCTTTTTCCGACGTATAATATCCATACCAAGCAGCGCGTGTGCTGCCAAGTCAGATACCAGTCGAACCTGGACATGACTCTTGTAGTATGGCGTGTCTAATTCTACTATGGCTAATTTGGCCTCAAAAGGCTGTCCAACGGCAGTGGAGAGTGTCTGGTTCTGCCCTTCAAAGATACATGACTTATCGACAGGGTCCTCAGATCGCGAGGTCATTTGTTCTCCTGTACCTTTAACAAAAAGTTCTTCCTTGTTGTTCATTGTTCCGGGTACATTTATTAACCGTTCACCAATGGTATTCTGGACAAAGTAGGTGGCTTTATTTTGGTTATTTCTGCTGGGACAGTCACTCAAAATTTGACCCTTCCGGTGACATTTATAGCACATTTTGTCTCCATAGGATCTTTCTATCAAACATCTTTTCTTGGACTGAGGTGAACTTGATGCTTGTTTATTTGCTTGTTGTCGGCTGTGCATAGGGTAGAACTTGCTGTCATTGATGGGCAAAACGTTGTCCTCATCATCATCGACAAGAGACCCATTGCCCTTATTGCGCCTTATCTACTGGGACTGCACTGGCAGGACAGCCTTCAGGAATTACTCATCTGCCAAACATCTATGTGGATCACGACTATCAATGAACCGTATTAAATACTGCTCTATACGTGTAATCAGACATCTTTATGTTTCGTTAGCATCCTTTTTTATGCTAACTGACTAAAATATGTTTCGTTAGCATCCCTTTGTATGCTAACTGGCTAAAATATTCGTGAGGTCTTTTCCCAAATCGATATATCAGGGCCTTTCTTAGCTCCACATAGCTCTTGCTTGTTTGCTGTGCTACCTTGCTTGCTTCTCCTGTCAGCAACGTTCTCAGTTGCAGGGTTTTCATTTCTTCATCCCAGTTTGCACGATCAGCCACGGCCTCAAATTCAGAGAGAAGTGTAAGAATATGTTCTTTCTCTAGATGATTTTGTAAGTTTGAAGTTTGACTTTGAATGGGAGCTGTCATTTTTTGTATCTACGTCTTTCTGATATTTCCCTGTTTCTATCTCTAACTCCAGCTCTTTAAGTTTAAGACTGTGCTGTATTCGCAACTTCTCCCTTTCAAGGTCTAATTTTTGTCGTTCAATTGCGCATTCTCTCTCAAACTGCAAGTGGTCGCGTTCAGTTTGATTGTTGGTATCTTTGGATGTTTTTAGTTTGCTGTGTATTTTCTTTAGTTTTCTTACAGGCTGATCTTCCTCTATTTCCATGTTATATGGTTCTTCACCACTGAAGGTTCCTTCAATATCAATAAACTGCATTTAATTTGTTTGCTGTTTCCTTCTGGTTCTATCCCTTGCAATGATGTGCTCTTCAACAATCGTTCCTACTTCCTCGTCGATAATGCTACCTTGGGTCGCCATTTCAATCCTTACTTTGTTTATCATTGGCTTACCAGGAATCACACACACATACACACACACACACACACACACACACACACACACACACACACAGAAATAACAATATACATATTATGTCACAATAGTGGTGTGCTCTAATGTACACACGAATTGCCTCTTTGACAGGCATTCCGACCATTCATATTATCTATGTATTGAAGAGTTCCAACATTTGAATGGTTGGTACGTCATGTCAACGTCTCTGTCAATTGGGAAATGAGATTAAATTCTTGCATAATTTGTGCATTTTCAAATTATGTCGACACATTAAAATGAAAGGCATTTTGCACGTAATATATTTTTACATTGCATTGCCCCATATATATGTGTAGGCATATCTGTATCTCCAGGAGTGAGAAAGAATTTGTATAACTTTCATTTGTATTTTTGTATGGATCATCTGTGATTTGAAAAAAAATGAGGAATAGCGAAAATCTATATCTCCAGGAGAGAGAGACAGAAAGAGAGAGAGAGAGAGATCTGGCTCTTGTGCGAAATAATGAATTGTGACACTGTATATGCAGAAGGTGTAGAGTTTGATCACAGATTAAACACACCCCCCACGGCACATGTTCAATCCTCATGATCATATCGAGAAAACCAATGAGCCTATTTTGTGCCCATTTATGTAACAGCGTCTGCAAACGCAACTCGCAACTGTCTGCAGAATGTTTAGCATTTGAAGAGGGTTGCAATACATATTTGAGTTTACGATGAAATAAACATTTGTGTCCCTGCGAGTCAGTTCTATATTTATTACTCTCTTTAACAAACGATAAACCTGCGCTAAACACTCATGCAAGTGTCGATTATACTCTACGAAAAACAAGATCATATTGTTTGCTGACAGAGGGGGTCTGTTTTCCTATATTGGGTAGGTTGTGTTATTGCGGGCGGGTAGAAAAGATCAGACTGAAGTCAACATGAACATTTCAGATGCAAGATCACTGTACCGGTTCACGTCAAGGTGTCAGATGTCACCACCGAACTTAGCCTAGTTGAGTAATAGGACTTCGGTTTTGTCCTAATACATCGTGTGCCACAAACATGGTGAGGTTTGTGCCAGTGCATACACATTAACCGTTATTTTGGACTTCTTTGCTAAACGAGACTGTAAACATTATTTCTATATTTTTAACGTCTTGGTGTCATTCTTCAGGTTTTTGTTCTTTTTCATATGATATTTCTGCCAAACTGTTCTGCAGTTTTGTATAGAAAGAAACATATCTTGTTTTTTTGTTGCTGTGATTATTGTACATACATTTTGTTTGAGTAATAGTTTCTCACTGCCTGTTCTCTACAAGAAGAATTTGGCCGAAACTGAATTGCATAACAAAAGGTTTCACAGTTCATTATTAGGGTTTAATGATAGACATAGCTGACGCCACTGCGTTACCGCATTGTATTGAAACCTATACACGATTTGAGTCAGCTTATTTGTAAATAAATCGTAAATTATTGAAAATGGGAAAATATTTCACACACCTTTCACCATTGCCATATAAGAATATTTCATATGTTTTCTCTCAAACAGGTTGAAAATTTTAAAAAGCATATTAGTTTTTTAATATTAGTTTTGCTAACTCTTGAACAAAAAGCTCCCATGAAACCACTACATCTCAATAATTATGCCACTCTGATGTTTGTTCTGAATTACCGGTCACGTGAGCATTTTACGTATCCCTGCAAGACCTAATATGACCACTAAAAATTTCATGATGTGGTTATTCTTTTCTCCTGTTAATAGTACGTAATTACATTCAATTTGGGGCCACGTGCTTTTCTATGGCTTGTCAGACATCTTGGATATATCAGACTATAGATCGAAGCTGGATATTTTTATCGATGTTTTTCTTGCCATTTCAAAACAAATATAGTAGCTAACTGGTGATTGAAACAAATGCATAAGCGCCTGAAAGCAAAACTTTAGCAAGCAATAAAAGATGATTTAATATGCATGCGAATACGGCCTGAGAGAGCTACATTACACTTTTGATGTCTACAAACAGCTTTTATAGAAACATCCGGGGAAACAACTATATTCACAATTTGGGATACGGTTAAGAAAGGTTGTATCAGACATGAAGATTGCCTGATTTATTGTCCCAAAACATACATGCTGCGCGAGAAACCGTGTTGGCCCAGTGATTAACATGTAAGTTTGCGAATGACAGTGTTCAGAATCGAACACTACTTTGAAATTAAACCCGTATGTCTAAAGACGTATAGCCAGCTGATATGTCGTGGTATGTCCTTGAAGATACCCTGCCCAAATTACATCAGCTCTAAGGAACCCTCGTGTGTTGCTGTATTGTAGACCTCCTCCCCAGCTATGTACATTTAGCCAATTTCCATAATTAATTTTTATCTGATGCATTGATTAGCTGAACATATTTATGCTTACTGGGCTTACGCTGAAAGTTAATTCATACATACATTTATATCAAATTACAAGTATTACAAATATCACACACACACACACACACGCACACATATATATGAGCCATTAATTCAGTATGTCATAGTCACTTTATATTACCTCCTCCTTCCCCGCTACTACCTTTCCCACAAACCGCTTTCATAGGATAATGTAAGACACCCCCCCACCCCACTACCAAACAACATTACATCAAAACTAGAGTTCCTTGTAATCTGTTGTATCAATACGTTGAGGAAAATTAAACTGCGACTTTATATCTCTATAAAAGTATAAAACAGTTGAGAACGCATGTTTGTTTTTTTTGATCCGGAAAACCCAATCTTCAAACATTTCTTTGACGTTGTTAATTAATAAAACAATAGCACTGTTTGTGTTCTTACTTCAGGCAAAACATCATTTATTTCTTTATTTTACTTTTTTATCCCACCATCAATCTTTATCGGGTCATATATCATGAAGTTATTGACATTATTTTATTGGTTACATTTGAGTGGTAGAATTAAAGTCGATTAAATATTAGATACAATACATCACATACGTCTGACAAATAATGTCAATTGTACACCGTTGTCAACATCAAAAATCTCTTTTATCTTTGTCACTAGTTTAATAATACTGACAGATATACTCTTCAGAAAACAATATTTACTTTTCTTTCGAGTTAATCTGTTGATTTGTTTGCACCGCGTCGCATGTACATTTGACGTCATCAGCACTGCAATGAATTCATATAAGCAGACTACTTGTCGCCATGATAGTCTAAGACAACTCTGCACTGAAACCCCGAGTAAAGCGCTGGTAGAGAAACAAAAGTGGTATTCATATCACATATTACTGCTTCACGTTGTTGTCTTTGCCAGGCTGTTATTTACGTTCATGCCAGCCGCACGATCGCACAGCACACAATAAATAAAAACCCGACCGATCGACTTTAAAATGGCATATAATATTGTTACTTTTTATATAAAAATGTCTATATAATGGTAGGGAAGCGGTGTTCATGACCTCGAAATTTCGACAGAATCTCCAGATACTAAATTGTTTTGAATAATATGCAAAGATGTCTTCCTGAATAAATAGCAGCGGTTGAAAACGTCTGTTTTCATAGGTTTTTTGCCAAATGCAAATTGAATCGTCCATGTATAATAATCAGTTGGACTACGTAAAAGAATATCATATAAAATACCATTAAAAGAAGCCCATTAGAAGACGCTAGCACGCTATCGATGTACACAATCGTTTATATAATATAAATATAATCTAAAATAGCGGTCACAAAGACTTTTAAAGATGATACTACTACTACTACTACTACTACTGTTAATAATAATAATAATAATAATAATAATAATAATAATAATAATAATAATAAAATGAATGTTACTCATAAAAATCCCTTAAACATATGGTCAAAATGTGTTATATACACCATATTCCATCAAAAAGCTAAAGTCCCTCAAAGGTCGAATATGATCATACAGGTTATTCAGGTTTCTAAAATCAAAGCTATCCTGTCTCACTGGGTGAAGGCCGACACACTCAACAATAATCCGTTCTTCTGTCAGCGGACACCTGCACAATAATCCGTTCTTCTGTCAGTGGACACCTGCACTCTCAAAGTAATTCTGTCTCAGATGGTTGAGGTCGACACACTAAACAATAATGTGTTCTACTGTCAGTGGGCACCTTCACTATATGCACTCTGGTCAAGGTCAACCTTTATGCATACGTTTTGTATGTGTGTCAGAACTGCGATTTGTTCTATATGAGATACCGTTGTTCAGTTGTAGATGTGTTGTTCTTAGGTTTGAGGCGTTTTCATTCCTAACATGTTTTAAAGTTTGATGAACATGCTGTGTCATCAATATGATTTAAATAAGATCTCTACTGTCCTACTTGAGATCTAACAGGGACCCCGTAGAGGTCATGTTCGGGTGGTGAGTTGTATTGCCAGAATCACTAATGTTATCAATCAGATGAATTTTTATATATATATATATATATATATATATATATATATATATATATATATATATATATATATATATATATATATATATATATTCCCGTAAGGGAGACTGAGCAGCATGGATGAAGAGCACAAGTGTATATTAACGGGCAGCTTCTAATTCTTTGCTTGCCTTTTCATTATCCTATATACCAGCCAAAAGTACATATTATTTTTCCCATAATGCATTAGTAAATCACACTTCTGTAATATTAAAGGATTGTCAGATTAAAGCCTTTGCAAGGCTATTTATGTGGAAAGGGAATCGGAAAAGATGCTGTAATTTGTTTTCTTTTTGAGGTTTTCATTGTTGATCAAAGTTATTAGTATGCCTTTTGTTTTTGCAGTAAATACTGAGGCAGATTCAGTACCGGTTTGAGAAAGGGCCATTGTGTGGTGGAAAGGCAGCTCCAACCATACTTTTATCTTTCGAACCATCTGTACACACGCACATATGGCTACGATAAGAGGCCCTGATTTCGTTGAATTTACTCTGAAAAAAGAAAATGTGTGTTGATGACCACTGCAAGTATCGAGTATATATTATTTTAGGGTGGGGTGGAGGTGGGAGTGTGGGTAGGGGTGTTGATAGTACGGTCGGTGATTTTGGAACACATACTTTTAGTGTATTTCCAACACTGAATTAGTATGACAAAAGGGAGATGAAGTTCGCTTTCTGCGTCTTACAAGATTTGGTATTTCGATCAAAATACTTCATCATATGCTTAATTAAATGGAATAGAGAATAATCTGGAAGTATACTAATTTAGCATGTCTTAGATAAAAAGTGATGATTAATCTGCCCCAGAAATTTGTAAAGGGTGGAGGGTAGGGGTCAAAATGTTAAGATATTTGCACGGGCGAGGTCAGTTCCAAATTTCATAACCCTTGTGTACCTAAAATACATAGGATATCTTTGATGGATTGCTGTTATCGAGACCAACACAGGCTTTCTCACAAAAGGAAGCAAAATACAAGATACAAGAAAGTTTATTCTACTCCAATTCAACAAACCGCATTAAAATAAACAAAGAAGCAGAAATAAACCCACTCAGTCACAAACAAAAATCTCAGCTATTGTAGGTGCAGATGACACGTATCATCTATTTCATATGACATCGTCAGGGAATCTTTCAAAGCAGTATTTTGTAACGTAACAAGTATATTAAGTCTCTTTAGATAGTTCTATCGTTTTGCGAAAGATATTAGATTTGGCAACATTGATGGTATTAGTAATCGGTGGACGCGACGGCGTAGTAGATGTGGCAACGTTGGTGGTTCTAGTAATCGGTGGACACGAAGGCGTAGTGAAAACAATAATAGTAGTACTGGTAGTATTTGTTATTGTGCTACAGTCAAAGCCTTGATTATTGTTATTGCAATGTCATAAATACTCAGCTTAGGAAGATTTGTGATATTTGATTCGGGGACATTTCTGAAAAGTTGCTCTGCAAAGAGATTCTCGCCCTGTCTTACTTTCAGTGCCAACGTTATTTGCATTTGACTTATGTCCGGAGTTGCTTATGTATTACTGTCCAATCATATCTTATAGTTATTTTGCATTTGCCCACCAAAGTCTTGCAAATATTGTCAATGACAAGAACTGTCCCCTAGTATCGCAAGAACAGTTTTGAATTCTGGAATGTTTGCACGATGCACAACGTTAAATATTTATTTACGTTAATTAGATAAAATACGACAATATAATGAAATAAATATTTCGTAATCAACGTATAATTTTTCGGTCATATTTATTAGAGGAAATTGTTGTTCTGCTGAACCTGAATCGCTGTGATGGTTATTAGTTTGATACGTGTTTGAGAGACATCATTAATCTAACTTCTCTACTTTTTCTGCTTCGCTAAGTACAGATTGAGAAGTCATACCGTTTGTAAGATAAGTGTTACAAAATGTCCATTTGCACATTATTCAATTGCTTTTACCTATGAGTACGATATCTAACAAACGAAAACATACTGATATACGTGTGTATCTCTCGCTAACAAACTAAAGGTCTTAAAATGTACATTAATTTCTTTTGCTGATGCTGCTTCTTCATTGAACTCATAAAGCCAATACCTTGTGTCAGTCCAGATGAACCAAGATATCAAACTATCACAGCTCCTTTGTACACAAGTATATAACACTTAACGAAGATGATCGTCATTTATTACATGATTATCTGCGTTATTGCCTCGATGAAAACGAATAAACCTTTCATTGATTTCAATTCCATTTATGCTCTTGAAATCAAAGAAAGTATTTCAAATTGTTTCATCGATACAATATGACGCAAATCAGTTTGGTTTGCATAAACAATTATATCTTGCTTATTTTTATCGTTACCATGTCCTCATTACATCATCACATTCATCATCAATAAAATCATCTGCACATGTGCAAAATAATAATAATTATTATTATTAATAATAATAACAGTATCATCATAATCAACATTATAATCAATATTATAATTTTTAAACTTGCTAACCTTCGATCAGAAAAATTAGTTGGGGTGAAAATTTATCTGATTTAGCAACTGTGCAGCTAAATATTCTGGTAAAGTAATTTACCCTTAAATCAAGTCTTGAGACTTCTTTTAGTCCGTCAACTTTGCTAAAAGTGAAGCAGGGTTTTTACTGGTGCAAAATGGCGGTCATTTTGGGTACCCCAGTATAAATAAGAACTATCAAGGATATGATGAATTTTGAATGTTTTCCACGAGTACTTATTATAGGTGCGGTTTATCTTCCCTATTTTACCCATGCCACACAGCTTGAAATATTTGACCACGTATGCATAAAATATTGTACAAGAAACAGTATCTTTGACATCGGCATAATTATCACAAAAAGTATCGAACACTCGTGTAATCGATGTCATTAAAAGAACTGGCGCAAATCAAGGAACACAATAATTGTTTTGATAGGCATTTCATTTAACGTACAATAAGGTCTAAAATGTTTACCTCTGAGATGAAAACAATACGCCGAAAAGGAACGCTCGGGATTATTATGCCCGCATAACGTAGATGGTTTTGTGAATGTTACATAGACGGTCAGACTTGTGATCTACTATTTTCTGTCTAAATCGGATTTTAATCTCAGTGTGCCATGCATATAATGCCTGATTTGGATGACGAGTTACTGTTTTATATCTAGAGTTGCTCGCTATATGACGTCATAATTTGAGTTATGTCCAGAGCAGCTCTTTAAATAACAATTCCTTTCTGGCCGATGTTCAGAGTTATGTGTCACGTTTTGAAATAGGATCAGAGCGACTGTGTAAATAACTCTTAACTGTGCCCGGTCTCTCCTTTCTAATGTTATATATGGTGGTAATTACTTCCTTATTTATAAATAGTATGCTCTTTCATGCACGTGAATGCCATAGTGCATCATATCTACTTACTCAGATGAAAGATTGCATGTTTCTTTTGTATCATATATTGTGTGTAATTTCCTTCTTCGGCAGTCTCAACAACAAAGGCAGTGGTGTATTATATTTGAAATAAAAGAAACGGAAAGAAACTAGAAATCTGTACACACACACACACACACACACACACACACACACACACACACCTCTAAACGTCTAAACGGTGATAAATGCAAGAGTAATGTTACTTGAAACAGGTTGCCATTGATGTAATAAATATCTCTTAATGTGCGTTCGCCATCCTTTTGTAGTTTCCAGGATATAAATTTCATTCTGATAGGTTTCAAAATTGATTGATATTTGCATCAAATAATTTGGTTCCATATAAATGTCTTGTCAGCTATGTAATAATTTTGATTTTCGTATTTTTCTCCTAATAATTAGTTTAATTAAAACGACTCAATGTCATATAATAACAAATGAAATCATATGTCCTAAGTTTATAGGAAATAATTTTGATCATTGTAGAATCGAATTACAAAGCTAAATGTATGATAATAATATGTATTCCATTTTTTATGCAGATAAGAGAATATGTATTTTCTACCAAAGTTGTCGCCCCTTACGAACGTAATGTTGTTTCAAAATTTTTCTGCTCGCTGGATTTGTGGTCTTGGTCAGATTTGTTATTTTGTTATCATGTATGCAACTTATTTCCAAGAGGCCTATCATTCTAAGCATTTTAAGTTTGTTTCATGGTAGAGTTTCCTATTTCTAGCTTTACCTGTTATGTTCAGTCTTGCGATTAATTCATTCCGTCATTTGTGTTAAACTTTACTTGTTCTTTCTACCAAAGCCTTGTTTGTCTGATTTCCAGATACAGTTCTGGAGGGAATGAAATTTTCAATTAACCACTTAATCTTCTCAACACGTTCCAATTGTTGCTTGCAGAAAGGTGTTCTGTTTCGGGTATGCATGCCTCTTGCAAGTCTTCGCGTATCTGCCCATAATATGCCTCCTTGTATTGGAAAACTTCTCGATGTGTTTTCTTCACTTTAAATGGTGGCATGCTGGACTCTATTTAAACTGCTTCACAAATCGCTTTTTGTTGATTAAGGTTTTATATTTGCGGAAAACAGATCAAGCAGATTTGATGATGGTTCAGTGACCTATGTTGGTTCATCAACAACCAGTGTCAGGAAGGAGTTCTTTATAATAGTAGCTGTAATCGCTGAGCGTTCTTTGTTGCTTGTGACAGCGGAAACCCATTTTCCCAGTCAATATCCGTCAGATTGAAGTCTCCTCTTAGCCATGGGTACGCGTCACATAGGATTTTGGTAAGGCATGGGTGTAGGTAGTTGGGGTCTGAATGTTGGTTTGTAGAAGGCGCAGACGAATAGGTCTGTTGCCCTTTAACCTTGAGCTTAGCCCAAACTTTCTCAGAGCCTTTGTCTTAATTACATCTGGCTTGCAGCAGCAATACCTGTCATATACTAGGGAAAATATACCGTTCCAATAGGAAACATCTAGACTGTCCTTGCAGACTTGACGTTTACCGGGACTACTCCAGCTGAACCACCAAGGCAGTGGTAGCTGTCGCTGGTAGCAAAGAGAAACGTGTCGAATATTCCAGTAGATAAATCGGGAAAGCCGTAGATACATAATGTGTACATAACTGTAGTGGTTTTATATACACTTGGTGTCTGTCAGTAGTAAATGTCAATAATAAATATTGTAGATATGAAGAGGACCGATTAAGGTAAAATGATATTCCTCAGTGTTCACATTTCCTTGTCTGTCTTTTGTTTCCTACATATGTACCAGTCTCGATATTAATGGGTGTGATGCAACCTCTAATTTATTTTAAGATTTTCTGTGACTGTCATCATCAATTGTGGTAGGATAGGAAGTGGTTTTGAAAATTCATTTTATATCCTTTATAACTGTATGATATACAGGCATCCAATGAAATAATTCGAAAGGCATCGATGCCAAAATGCCATCTTTAAAATCATCGGCAAATTGGTCAAGGTGTGTTTGAGAAAAAAGTTTTGAATAACAAATGCGAACGGAGCATGTATGAAGGGTAATTACATTATCTCTCTCGGCCCCATGGCAATGTGAGCGGACAAAAATATGTCTGATGTTTGTCTTGCCAGCGATATATGTACCCCTCTATGAACTTGAATTTTACGTGTTGATATTGCTCTAGCCTCAGGTGCTCCATCCCCACGTGTAACTTTGCATGCAAAATTGGACTTTCCGGTATTCTTAGGAAAACTGTAACTTTGTCACTCGATTCTTTCAGATTTGAAGTCTCAGCAGTTGCCCTCTTCATCACAAAGGACGATAAATATCCGGAAACATTCCAAATTATTCCCGATGCTAGATAAGAGAATCGATTGGCTCTTTGTGATCTTCATTTCATACTATATCGTCTTCCATCAAAGGACATCATTCATATTAACGAGGACAACACATTGAAACAAATGTAGACCACATAGGTCTTAGAGATAATAAAAATGACGGGCAAATCAGATCATAATCTATACTACAAAAAGACGAAGCAAACAATCAATGAACAACAAAATCCATCCAAAGATTACAGTAGATAGTAAAAGGTCGGTAGAAATTGTGTTATGTGTTTTTGTAAGCACTTGGTTAATTGCCCGCCCTGGGACGGGAATAAAATAAGTATAAAAAAAACAAATTAAAAAGTTGGGACAAGCGAGTTTAAAAGAGAGTTGGAACATAAAATTACATTAATGTATTTGTTTTAAAATGTGTATGCCCTCACAAATTTCAAACTTGCGACCACTTGTTTGGCAGAGAGGTTGCCCGTTCTCGGACGGGAGTGATAATAGAAAGTTTAAACATAAAAATAAGAAAGTAAATAAAAAAGTTTAAAACGTTGGGACAAGCGAGCTTAAAGAACGTTTGAACAAACAAATGCAAAAGAAGTATTTAAACAATGTGGATGCCACCTCTTGTCCGCCAAGCAGGACAAACAGAAAAAAGACAGAAATACAAATGTGGGTGTTTATGCGCAATATATGCACCGTCGTGAAGTAAGGAGTACATGAACTTGAAAGATGCTATAGGAAATATGTGAATCGCCAGGGATAGAATGACAGGCAATACTCTTTCCCGCATTTCGTCATTTCCGGTATGGACAGAATTGAAGGAACACACAAAGTCAGTACCTGAGATAGAAGCATGATTTCCTTCATATGCATATGTTACATGTATTCTGAGCACATTCTCTTGAGAATAAGACGGGCGTAATCAAGATGAGAGACTAATTTCTTAGATATGCACAACAGTATGAATTATTTTTCCAACCACTAATGGGTTTTGAAGATTAATTTTCAAATATATTTCGTTTTGAAAATCCCAGCTCATTAAATTACCATTTCCGTATATTAAGAAAACTCAGCGAATCGTCATGCCACTCGTGAGTGGCACACGATCTAAGATTTTGTCTACGTTTTGTCAATTAAATAAATGTGCAATTCTTAAATAAAAGCTAATTAAGTTTACTGAGGATTAAACACTGCTATTGGATTCCTGATAAAAAATAATATAAGTAGTTGGCCGTTTTCTCTCTCACTGACATCGTTATACGCTTAGGTCTTAGCGCATTGAAACCCCGGGGAATGTATGCATGTCTGCATTGTGCTTAACCGCACGTCAGCAAAAACCTGGATAAAAGTTAAGTTGTAAAATTGTAAAGGCAAAAATTATTCCCCAGAACGTTTTGGAAGTTAAACCCATCTAAATAACCTTGAGGATGTAGCGCTGCAAGACAAATTCGTACATGTCTTCAAGTTATTTAAGAGGTGTGCAAAATACATTTAATGTGGTACCTCACATTCATCTTTACAAATTTGTGCACACATTGTGTAGTTTCCGTCCCTATAACTAAAATCAGTGTCAATTGGATGCTTCTTATTAAATCCGTTATAAGCAATTTATTTATAATGCATGTAAGTGATTCATTCTGATAACAATAGGAAAGAGAACTGGGGAGTGGGGACTAGAAATGAGGATTGCCTTAATTTTGTTTGGAAAATATTTCAACTTCTGACGTTGATACTGTATTCCACGAATTAACTCTTTTTTGATAAGTTCTATGATTCTATTGATTTTTGATTATTATTTGAGAAAGAGGATTACTACAATTAAGCTACTACATCATTTTTACATAATGTATGCATTTTTAATAATATGCGATGACTTCGAGCGTAGTCGGAAGACTGGTCAGGGTAGTCGGCGCATGATTTGACATAGAGTGCAAGACACACTAATCGTACGCCACTTAATAATTGAAGGGCTGAGGTACATCACTAATTCTAGCCAAAACAATCTGGCACAACATATGAAGCACACAAGACCGTATGCAAGGAACGTTAGTTGCAGGTAGTCTCCTAAGAACTTGTTAAATTTATGCATCTGTTTTTGTTTGTAGGAAATGACTCCCGTACAATACGGCGCATAAATGTACGAGTTGCATTTCAGGACTACTCCCGAATTATACTGGTGCGCATTCCCTTATATAGCGTTAGCACAATATGACATCATATCATTTATTAAGCCATTCGTTATACAAAGGGATGGAATTAAAAGTCATTTATTCTATTCATGAGACTGAGTATATCTTCTACACGCTAATAAAATAAAATCAACACAAAAACTTATTTAACAAAATGATATTACTAATTGTTTGGCATGTATTTTTAAGCTTTGGTGTTGAGTTGGAGTGCATCACTATTTCCGTATACAATCTGCCTTCAGTAAAGGCACTGAAAAGTCATATCTTGGCGATTGTATTTGAAAAGCACCCTTGTTTCCCCTCAATAACAGCGAAATGTAAATCAACAATTAAATTTGTATCTATAAATTACGCGGTTAAGAGAATTATATAGCTAGGAAGAAAATGCCATATGAAGATGAGGATATCCTTAATTTAGCTGTCAATGTACATTCTGTACTCTTTTTGCATTTTAATTTTCTACAAATCGCTAATAGCAAATTTCTTGTGGGCTTAAATACTATATAATAAATTACTTGTGGGCTTAAATCTCATATAGTTATTACTTGTGGGATTCAGTCTCACATAGTAAGTTTAGTAAATATAATATAAATACTATATAATAAATCACTTGTAGGCTTAAATCTCATATAATTAATTACTTATGGGCTTAAATCTCATATTATACATAATTTGTGGGCCTAAATCACATATAATAAATTTTGTAAATTACTTGTCGGCTTAAATTTCATATAGCAAATTACTTGTGGTATTGTTTCTTGGTATTATTTGCAAAATATGTTGGCAGCACATCCTGGTCAGTGACTTCATAAGTTATTTCTGAAAGACTGCTGAAGTAAAGACTTTACACATTTGAACAGCTCGTGTCAAACGTTCTGGAGCAGAAAGTTGTGTTGATTATGGTGGACCTATTTCTCTTACCGAATTTTAACATCTTCATGTTTACACATAATGGGTGGGAAATAGAGTTAAAGACCATTTCCAAATTTTAACATCTTCATGTTTACACATAATGCGTGGGAAATAGAGTTAAAGACCATTTCCAAATTTTAAGAATGCAGTCATTCTTGTATTACGAAAATCGATGACGCAGACGGATGGCAGGTATGTTTTTTTCTCGAAGTTTTGTCTCGGTACATGATTTGACTAGACTGCTGTTTTTTGTCGGAGAAGGCCGTTAATTCTGATTACACAGTGTCATCTTCTTGATGGGGCCTGCAATTTACTTTGATGTTTTGAACGTGCTGAGGAATTGATTCGTTTTTTCTTAAACAATGTCAAAAAACATCAGAACAGTACGAACATTTCAGGCTGGAAATTATCTGCTTAAATGCACGGTCAATTTGCAAAGGAGATTTAAGAAAGTGGCATAAAATGGAAACGAATAAATTATAAAAAGTTTTGCACATTAAATTGAGTGATTTCGACAAGAGCAAGGGTGTCAGAAAGAAAATTATATTTCAGACGGGAAATGATTGGATCGTTTTCCTTCGAGAAAGTATTAACGCAAACTTATCTAAAATGTAAATAAGAGAATTACAAATTAATCGATTATTTGGGCATACAAATTAAAACTTTCATTTCTGCTTTGTTCAGAGATAAGGCAGAAAAATTTAGACATGAGAAATACAATGCAATAGACACAATCTTATTTATAGACGTCAAAAGCGCAGGCGTTTGTTGCAAGAACTCCAACTAAAATATGCATTTCTGGACAGTCAGATTTATATGTGTGCTTTGCAAATGAGGCGTGTAATATACATTAGTTCTGAAACACTATACTGTGGCATGTAACTTTCTTATTTACATGTTCCAAGTGGAAACAATTTGTAGAGATGCCAAAAAATGTGCAATAAAAAGTCGTAGGTCTTTGTAGGCATTAGGTTGGTATAAAGCAGGTAAATAAATAAACATCTAAGTGGAAAATCTAAGTATTTTGCAAAGGCATGTCAGCCAAGGGAAAAACGCAGTGGCAGGTTGGTATTTTGGTAATCTAACGGCTATTTGTTATCGGTAATGACATCATCTGCGTGTATGGTATTTACATAATAAGCACAAACATACAAAGATTGTTGTTCTCATTAACTGACAATAAATTTATGCGAAAATGTTAAACATTCATAGAAGCCATTTTCGAGATCAACACAAGCTGTAGCTGAGGCTGAACAAGAGGTCACATGGTATAATAATGCTATTTGTTTTTCGTAACTACGTAATCTTGAAATTACGTAACATACATAAAACATACAAAAATTATGGTAGTGGTGGTTTCATGTCAATCGTGGCAAAGAACATTTGCAAAAGTCAGCTTTTAACAAAGAAATAACTGAACAGACATTTGTTGGCAATGATAGCTTGAATCGACATTCAGTGTCGAAAGTTTGTGTTTCTTTTCTTACAAAGTGCACGAAGATTTATTATTTTCTTATTTTCTGATCTATAAAGGGATATTGGCACACGTCTGGCTATACTGTGCCCTTAACGAGCTTAAATAAATCTGGAGAGTACAACGTAAAAAGTTAAGACGAATCATTTTTACATCCGGAAAAATAATGAAATTTCTTCGAAGGTGCATGCGTGTTTGTGCGTAAAGTAATTAAAAAAGAGACGTGAGAATGCATCTGTTGTGGAGCTGCACCCACTATGGACGAATCAATGATAAAGGCCTACTGAGATCGAATCGGACGTGATCGCACCAGTACAGCTCTTAATCCGATAAATCGCATTTTCATTTTTAAACAATTCAAGAGGGTTTCTGTAGGATTTTTTTTTAATTTGTAGATTTATGCGGCATGAAAACAAAATGTCTTAAATGTTTCGTTTAAAAATTTCCAAAAATCATAAAGCACCTTACAAAAGCAAGACAAAAATAATCTTCAGGAACGCCAAATCTGTTTTAGAAGTGTGATCATATTAATGTTCTTGTTTAAGTAAAATAATGACAAAACTAAGACTCTTGTTTAGTTAAAAGTGTGCCAGATCAATAGTTCTGCTTAGCTAGAAATGTGACCAAATTAATACTTCTGATTAGTTAAACGTGTGACCAAATTAATACCCTTGTTTAGTTAGAAGTGTGACCAAATTAATACTTTTGTTTACTTAGAAATGTGACCAAAGGAATACTCTAGTTTAGTTAGAAGTGTGATCAAATTAATACTCTTGTTTAGTTGAAGTGTGGCCAATCTAATAATCATGTTTTATTAGAAGTGTGACTAAATAAATACGCTTGCTTAGTTAGAAATGTGACCAAATTAATACTCTTGCTTAGTTAGAAATGTGAGCAAATTAATACTCTTGCTTAGTTAGAAGTGTGACCAAATTAATACTCTTGCTTAGTTAGAAGTGTGACCAAATTAATACTCTTGCTTAGTTAGAAGTGTGACCAAATTAATACTCTTGCTTAGTTAGAAATGTGACCAAATTAATACTCTTGCTTAGTTAGAAATGTGACCAAATTAATACTCTTGCTTAGTTAGAAATGTGACCAAATTAATACTCTTGCTTAGTTAGAAATGTGACCAAATTAATACTCTTGCTTAGTTAGAAGTGTGACCAAATTAATACTCTTGCTTAGTTAGAAATGTGACCAAATTAATACTCTTGCTTAGTTAGAAATGTGACCAAATTAATACTCTTGCTTAGTTAGAAGTGTGACCAAATTAATACTCTTGCTTAGTTAGAAATGTGACCAAATTAATACTCTTGTTCAATTAGAAGTGTGACCAAATTAATACTCTTCTTGAGTTATAAGTGTGACCAAAGTAATACTCTTGTTCAATTAGAAGTGTGACCAAATTAATACTATCCTTTAGTTCACCTAAAAATAGCTTAATGCTGTGCCCAATATGATATTTCTAGATCTTATAATTCTAAGCCAGTACTTAACAAACATAACTTGCACATTTTATTTAAGCAGACTCTTTCAATGTTCATACTACACGGTATCGTAAGAAGTATATATGCTTATGTTTAGCAGATAATTTAAAAACTACACTTTCAAACGCGTCCACTCGGCGCAACCTACACACCTATGCTGCATTCTTTAAGACTAACACGACATAGTGACAATGTAGCAACGGTCGCGTCTCTCAAGAAATGTTATAGTAATGAAATTAAAGACATGCTGACACTAAACCAGTCAGCATGTCCACAAAGAACTATCACAGTAATAAAAATAAATACAAAAGACGGTCGTATCCATAAAGAACGTTTCCATAAATAAAATTTAAGACATATGGGCACAGAAACAATGAAAGTATCCATAAAGAACTGTTAAATAAATTTAAAGAAAGAAGTTTTTGGCTTTCACACCTAACATTATCTGCTATATAAATAGTAATCTCAAATATGCATGAAACGACCCAAGGTCATGCTCTATAATATGACATATACGCGCTAATGATGTAGTTAAAGGATACACTTTACTAATTGTATGGAAAATGGGAACCAGCCTGGAAATGGTTGAACATAAAATAGATTATACATGGGTTTGGCAGGCAAGGATTGGTTAATACTGTAAGTTACTTTCTTTTAGGAAAAATAATCTTTTGAGAGCATATCCTAGTTTTAAATTAAAAAAATTAGAGACATTGTTGTATTGATGGAATTTCAGTCCTTTAACAGTCTTGAGTTTGGAACGCTCATTACTGCAATCAGCACCTGATTCTTTGGTGCGGAATTGAAAGCACGTGTTTCAAACTCATGGAGGTCCAGAAAATGACTCGGATCATATCATTTTCTCTACACAAACGCTGACATCCAGGTTTCATTATGCTGATCAATATAAGTTTGTTCATGAGAACTCAGAAATTGAAGTTATTGAATTTTTAATATCATGGTGTTTGCATTGGGTTACTATGGAAACTGAATTACTACCGTGAGTCCTATACACATCTACAGCAAAACAGTGACTCCACATTTGCAAGTGCAATTAACTTTACAATAAATGCAATCATATATAAAAAGCAAAATTAATACCTTTTGTAAAACACAGAGTGACTTTCAGTGGGATATTATGCTTCAGATATGATCACTTAGGTCTCTTCCACCATGCTTAATGGTGATGACCTCTCATGACTTTGCATCCCACTAATTTCTTTCAGTGAATATCTTGAAACTTAATTTTTTTTTTGTTTTAATGGACTTATGTTTACCCCACGTTAGTTTTAAATGAGGTGTCTTATGGGGGAATGTTATAAAATTAATGACATTTAAATCTCCTTTTCTGTAAAAATACATGTAAATATAGATGGTCACCTTGACCTTTTACTCATTATTTGCATAATATGGGAAGGCTAGTAATATATGTCAGTATCAAATTGAAGAGAGATAAGTGACATTTATTAGACAGCTTTATTCTAATATTTTTTTCTGATTTTCTTAAATAAAGCTCAAATATTTAAATGTTGCCTGAAATGCACCATGCTATTTAGGTGATTATGAACTTACGATATAATGTATTATACGATATAATGTATTATTCATTAATATACAATGTGACAGGCAGAACTATGCATATTGCTTACTAATGTATTGAACTATTCATGGGGCAGTCAGAACAATCAAGGGTGGATATAGGACACACGGTACTAATTGTACGGAAAAATGGGAACCAGCCTGGAAATGGTGAACGTAAGAAAAGAGTCTATATTGGTTTGGCTGGCCAGGTTTGGTCATACGCACTAAGAAATTTAAAGTTATAGAGTTTTTAATATCATGGTATTTGCATAGGTTTACTATGGGAACTGAATTACTACCGTGAGTCCTAAAGTGTACGTTTGTGTCCATTTCTATTTTTATGCACGTAAAATAAAATGGCTTTTAAAGGGTTGGTATAAAGCAATTTGATATACCAATACTATTGGCATATCAAATTATCATCCGCCCATGGTGCAACAATACGCACATATAAATATTCTTGCTACAGATCAATGATGATTATAGATCAATGATGAATTTCCGCTTATCATTTATTAGTGACGTATGAGAATAGCGATAAAACAGTATTAATAATCCCCGTTTTCTAAATGAATTTAATACGGTACAAAATTTCATTGCAATCCATTCTGCTTTCGTTTCCCTCCTCCTATTTTAAGCAGTCGTGCATACGGGACAAAATACGCAGACATCTGGAGTGAGAGATAATTTTTTTCCGCTAGATGTAATCAATGAAACTGAACTTACAAGAAGTAATCTACAAGAATATGGTTTGTCGTTACGGTATGTGGACACTTTCCTTGGAATTTATCTAAATTGTTTGATATAATCAATGACTGTCGACATTATACGGTAAATGTCTAGTTACAACGCATACAGACTGTCGTATATTTAATGCTTTATTGTTGATATTATTGTTTCTTAAAACTATTGTAGCATTCTAAAAATCGATTATTATGAAATTAATATGAAAATGTCCAAAGGCCGCCTCTCTCTCTCTCTCTCTCTCTGTGGACAATCGTAGCAAAGTCTGGCGAAAATCCATGAAAATACGAGTGTAGAGGATTTTAGCTTCTGTCATCCAACGATGTCTCTGGACGTATCAATGATGGTAAACGATATGTCAAACTGACCAAAGGATATGAGAGAGAGAGAGAGAGAGAGAGAGAGAGAGAGAGAGTTTTATCGTCGGTAGTAATGCTATTAAAGCATTAAAGCAAAATAAATATTATATCAGCTGTAATTATATTAAAATATTTTAATTACCTCTTGTTGGTTCGTCATTGCGCTTAGTTTCTATTCCACATCAATTTTCATGCGCCGGTACATGAAATGTTAAGGGTTCATGTGAATGGCGTAGCTAACCATGTGTTTTGCTGTACTTTCTCCATTAATATGATCTTTCATGTTTAAATGAAAAGTGTGTCTTATATTGATTTAATCAATGTGAATAAAAATAGAAACTCAAAATATAAAACAATAAACTTATCAAGATGCAAAGGTGAATGTAAATAGCAACACAAGGCATAGATCTACATTTTGTAGCGGACACACTCGCAAGAGATGTGAGGAGTTCGTTCACTCAGTAACATGTAGTCAACCTTAAATTCCGTTCAGAGGGCATATATATATATATATATATATATATATATATATATATATATATATATATATATATATATATATATATATATATAATAGAGCATAATATAATGTATTTGAGATCATTTTCTGTATATGCCGATTACTGCGTCATGAATTGCACTTAATTGTTTGGCCTTTTTATTTGCTTCTGAAATCTTACAAGCATGAAATAATTTAAATTAATTCGAAGTGACGATCAGTACAATTGTATACCTGAACTATCTCATCATGTACCACACACTAATATAACGTGGCGATATATGTAGGATGCCATTGTGCACTGGACACTGTGCAGTTTATATTAGCTGACTAAAAGGGCTTAATGTTAACAAGCTGCTGAAAATTGTTTGCATTAAAAATATAATGAGAAGTTAAAAAGATCATCGCTCTAGTGCAGCTACATTTTTGAGTTACCTGTCATCATATACAGACTAATATGTCTTTATCCTTAGTGTAACATTGTTATAATACCAGTGGCATTATTAATACTAAAGGTATAAATTGATAATAATAATAATAATAATAATAATAATAATACAGTCTAACGCATATGTTAATAATTGCATATATTGTACCGTATTATTATTATTATTATTATTATTATTAAATAATAATATCATAATTATTAGGAAATTTGGTGGTATCGGTTTAACTGAATCTTGATGCAGCCACCTACAAATACTGGTTATGTCGATGATCTTGATGATGGTGATAATGCCAATGATAACTACGATGCATCTGCATAGTGTCTGTGTCAGTTGTTGATGTGATATTCGAGCTGATCACACAATGAAAGGATAATGATAACATGGAGGAGGAGACAAACACAGTGTATGGGAAAATTCTTATCTACTATATGAACATTTAAAATGTTTTATTGCATTATTATCTCCTTTGTGATTATACATATAGTGCGTGTATGTGATTGTACATATATCATTTGTCATGTTTGTTTATAGCCTGTTCACTTAGGAAAAAAACATCTAACAAAGATATTATAATTTGTATTTTTCAAGGTGGTCACATTCTCAAAGTTTTCTCTGTTGTAAAACTGTCTATGTCAACAACAGAACATGTCAAATACCAACTCTGGACATATTATTTTAGAATATCTTTAATTGCGTCACTATGACAGCAAAATACCTAAGCGGGCCTCGCCCTGTTTAACTAGACATCACAATATCTTTATTATGAACGACTGACAGTATCATGCATTACAAATATTTTAACGTACAAAGCAAGAACAATACTTCATCATCAAAGATTTATGTGTAGCTTTCCTAAAGGTAATGTGTTTCTTGGTATGTAGTAAATTAGATTAGTGGAAAAGATGCAGTAGCATGCCGACCTACATTGAATGTAAGAACGATTTAACACTCGTACATTTTGCAAGTGGTTTTTCCCCAATTATGTCAGCAAATATATATTAAAGTTACGACTTACTGCGTATATATGCTCGCCTGTACACAAACACAGATTATTTGTCCGTATAAAACAGAGGTCATATAGTGTAATTTGACACTATCCCAAGAGGTGGGGGAAATGCTAAGTATATTGACAAAATTGTACATATTATATGATTATTGTGCAAAACATGAAATATAAGCACTGATTCTACATACAGTTGTTAGTATTTAAAATAGGAAATTAATTCATGGGAGTTTTCAAGTGATATAATTGCCCCAAAACCCGTGTCCGGCAAGTTTTCCAATGCGACTTATGCTTGAAAATATGGCAGCAATAAATGTTTGGTTAAGTTAATAAATGTTTAAGATGCACTTAATATCATGTTGGAACTGGGCATCATACCAAGATATTAGATAAATTTGACTTAAGCGCTTGGTAAATACGCAATAATTCTTAAATACACCAAATATGCATATCTACTCTAATATCGCACGCATTCGTTTTCTGTGGGGTCACCAAATATAGGCATCAAGAGCAGGCCTGTATTTATTGCCTGATCTGGGGGAAAATAACCAGGATTTCAATGACGGTGCAATTTCGTACTTGATAATATAGCATTACATATTTGAAATGTTACATCAGGGATACAGCTGTATAAACTTCAATAGAAACCATCGAGTAAAGAAGGTATGGCGTAATAAGCTAGCCTATCATGAAGAGACCTGGTTAAATGATGGTCTATCACTCTGGCCAATTGTACTGATTAAATATGTACACATTCAAATTATTTCAACTTTACTATCTGTAACTAACCTTAAATCGAAATGATCACTATGAACCAAATAAAACATTCTAATAAATAAATGCAAGTTTGAGAAAAGAAAATATTTGATTGTAAAGAAACTGATATGCTAATTTACTGGTGTGGCTATATCTAATTTGGCGATTCGTCAACTAGGAGCCCAGAATTTTCATGGTTGTTGATTGTAACCAGTGCTTGCAAGATAAGAAGCAATCTGGAAGCAGTTATCATGAAACAGTAAACTTACTTTATACAGCCGACCAAAAAAGCGTGATTTAATATAAACATCACAAAGGTTTTATAATGCATTTGGTCGTGTTTTGCATTCACTTAAATCGTAATGGAGAAATAACGACACAACCAGCAGCCGGTCAATCTGACAGTCAGCTTGATTAGAATAAACAAGCTTTACTTTTAAGGTCTAAAGATTAAAAGATTTATCATTTCTGGTGTATATTCCCAGGGGAAGCACTTGGAAACATTGCGAAAACACAGCGGTCGCTCAAACTTATTTTCAAATGCAAACTGAATGCACTTCAAGGTTTTATCTCGTTTTGCATGCCGCACTGAAATGATTTATTGATATGCATACTTTTTCTACTACCACCTGAGGTGGTTCCTTCTTTTTCTGACTGAGGCACATTCAGAATTGGGTGGACCCGAGCAAAGGACAAGCTCGGGACACAGTTTTGATTTATCTTTTGCTATCACCTTTGCCTTTCGGACACTAAACAAAGTAAATTAAAAGCGATTAAAGAAAAAAATATGACATGTTTGCATTTGCATGTGTATCTGATAGACACCGACAACAGATAAGTAAAAAAAACCTTATAAAACCAGAAAAATACGAGATATATGACAATTTAAAATAAATACACACCACTTCGGAATTCCGTGTCGATATGGTCTGTACTATCCAGATGAAGCCTGAAATCGACACACATTCATGCACCGAGACACATACTGATATATTTTCAGTTCACTGAAATAGATTTTTCATATATTTAATCAAATTGCTTCAGGCGATGAGGCATTTTTATGGAAAACAGGTATTAAATATACATGGCCTTGACATGTTCCTACTTCGTATCAAACTCGTTCTTTGCCCCGACTCGGAATATAACACACACGTGTTTTTATTTAGTACATATCCCGTGTTTATTCACACATTCATTTTAAATTTTTGATGTATACGTTTTAAAGTTTTTATATTTTTTGTTGTTTTACGAAAGATAGTATACAACCCTCTGAACAATCCCCAAATTACGTAAGTAACCTGGCTAGGCCTAGATTTACTCTGTGCAGCTGAGTCATGTGTCTGTCTGCGTTGCTCATGTGGTGATTTATTCTTCAGGTATGAATTGTTACAAATAAATTGTATGGGACATTTGAATGGACTTAAACTTCCATTGGATGTTTCTTTAATTCTAAAATGGAACAATTAAGTGACTCTTTTTCTTACATCCTAGTTACTAAATAAACACACTCAGCTTCAAAGTTACTGAATACATACACTCAACTTGAAAGTTACTGAATACACACACTCAGCTTCAAAGCAAATAACAGTAATTAAATACATTCATATATTTACAGAAAGCCCTTGAACCTACAATATTACCAAACTCTCTATTTTTATGGTTTCAAGTAATTAATTACAAGAAATCATTGACGCATTAGACTTAAAATTGATAATTTAAGAATATATTGTTAAGAAACGAAGATTAAGTCTCTTTTTAACATACGGACTTAATTTTTGATAACACGATTTTAACAAGAAGTTCTAATTAATATCGTTATGTTTTCTTCTCTTTATTTTACCTGTCAACAAAATATACTTCACTGCTTATGCCCAAGTGACGAAAACGTTCAACAATATTGCAACAATATGTAATTCTTCTAAATTATGTCATAGTCAAAACAACTGCTGCTCTCTGTGATAGGTCTGTCAGTCTTTAACTCAGATTTACAAAACGAAATTGATTCCTCGGTAATATTAATAGACAAATTGAAGGTTTATACACTTAAACTTGTTCCTTAAAGAAAATATAAATAAAACAACTCCGTAGACCATTTTTTTTTAAATATTTGAAGTTGAAATGGCATTTTGGTGAGTTTGGTATTTTAGATTTATTACGTTATGAAATGTCTTTTATATGTGACATCGTCGATGCATCTGGGAACGAGATCAACAGGTGCACGGTTCAGAAGGTTTTAGTCTTCGGCTTTTCAAGCCTTTCTGGTTACGATCGCTAAGCCCAATATTTAGCACATCGTGGTAATTGATAATCATCGTCAATTATCTGGTTCATGGTTCAAACCATCTGGTTTCATTAAACCTACCACGTAGGCACCAATGAAAGTGTGTAATTAAACGGGAAAGGTTTCTCCGAGAGTGGGGACATTTCTAATCATACTTGGCTCTTGCCATTACTCCCGAAGTCCTTTTTATTACTTTGTCTGGATTTCCTTAACCTTTCAATTCGAGATTTCATCGGCACAAAAGTACTTGGTTTCTTTCCATCTGTCAAGGTTATTGTCTCCCAATCTGTCAAGTTTTGGTATCACGTTGCACCCCAGCCACCCCGGCCAAATATTGTCGTCAGAATGATCTAACGCCAATTAGATACCGTGACACACCCATAAACTCCTTGTGGCTTACTTACGGGTTCCCCTCATTATCCCAAGTGAACAATTGGCCTTTTACACAAAGTGTGTTGACATTTTTGAATACTTTTGAAATATATAGCGACTAATCATTCCCGATATTTTATAAGTGGACTATTACTGCGCCAACATGATTTATTACAATCTACCGCAATCTTCTACAATCAACATGCAATTGGAATGTGCAATATATACTGGTCGATTGTGGTATGTTCACGTTTAACTGCAGTATGTTCATAACAGATTGTGGCAGATTGTAGTGGATTGTTTTAGGTTGTGGTAGATTGTAGCAGATTATTATTGAATATTTAAAGTTGAAAAAAGCAGTTCCATGCTGGGTGTGAGATACGAAATCACGGACTGAACATATGTATCGGAAGCCAGATCATCCCAGTAACTTAAAATGGGAAAACACCCTCTTTATATTGCGCACATCAGCAATGACATCGCCGAATTATGAGTTCTTTGTTGTTTTCTTTTTAGAATTGTAAACCATGATGTTATACAGACCATATGAAAAAGAAGGTTGTATAGTTATATATTCCAAATGACAACACTGTATCTATGTAAATGAGCAACCATCTTTTGCACTTGCAACCGATCCTTTCTGCCATGCATTCAACTATCATCGCTACATTATTACCTTTCGGGTGTTACTATCTTTCATATTACCAGGGATGAAGCAGTGAACAATAAAATTGTTATATATTATAGAATCTAGATTGCTGGAGGCATACCAGTCGAATTGTATCGTGTATAAATTTGTTTGAGACCTACCTACCAGTCAAATTGTAACAGGTCTTGGATTGTTGGAAAAAGACCTTTAATACTGTATCAAGTGTAAGACTGTTTGAGACTGAAAAAGTATGTGTGTGTGTGTGTGATTTGGATTTTTAACGTAGCTTTAACAATTTTTCAGTCATATCGCTACGATGTCTGCAGTGTGGCAGTTTATAGTGATGTCTAGCACTGGTGATCATGCTGCAGACATGTAGCATGATGTCCCACCCAGTCACATTATCCTGAGACCGAACAAAAAATACATTTTCGTAATTTTATTTCTTGACTTTTAAAGTTCATTGTAATGTTAATTACTGCCAATGAAACAATAAAGAACATTTACACCTACAAGATTCTGGAACAAAAAGGAGGTTAAGATCTACGATTTATTGTTATATCCTCCATGAAATTGCTCTTAAATAATGAAAAAGAAATAATAATAATAATAATAATAATAATAATAATAATAATAATAATAACAATAATAATATATGTATATATAACACTATTATTATTATTATTATTATTATTATTATTATTATTATTATGTAGTAATGTACATACACGGATAAAATTGTAAGTAAATATTTTGCCATTGTTATTATTATTATTATTATTATTTAGTAATGCAAATAAATGGATAAGATTATAGGTACAACTGGAAATTCCAGTGATAGTGGTCTCATAAACTTTAATATTAATATGAGTCAAAAGTTCGAATGATAGTAAGAATTACTACACAAACTGATTTAGTAAACATAGCATTCTGATATATAATACACATATCGTGCTCCACACATTGTTATCAACGATCTCATATACAATGTGGATTTGTATCTGGATCGATACACGATCAAATTATTGTAATAACTCGCGTAGTTTACAAGTCTTGTCTTCCTTTTTGTTGTTTAACAAAAGTACAACATCAGTGTCGTAGGGTCCTGTGACCGAGCGGCTCATTAAATTTTGGCGAGTCAATTGATCGCGTTATGTAGAACCGGTATTGTTCACATTTTCAGCCGACTCAGGTGAATGCTTGAACGAGAGTGGTGTGTGAATACATATTTACTTCAGACGTAAACTGATACATGAAACTTTATAAGCATCTAAGTGGCCTATGTGGTTTCAGCGTCCGCAGGACGCTGTGGGTTCGAACCCCAACCGAGTCATACCAAAGACTTGCAAAAACCGTACCAGCAACTATCTCGCTTGGAGCTCAGCATTAAGAGGTTAGTGTGAGGACAGGTCGGCAGGGTGTTAGGATAATGTGACTATGTGGGACATGATGATACATGTCTGCGACATGATGCTCCAGTGCTAGACATCACTATAAACTGTCACAATGCAGACATCGAAGCGATATGACTGAACAATTGTTAAAGCTAAGCAAAAAGTGCAAATCACACACACACACAAACACACACACACACACGCACACGCACACGCACATACACACATATAAATATCTTATGGCAAGACTTACACATCTGTATTCATTTACTTCAAGATGTGATACAGATTGTTGTTTCGAAGAAGAAAATACTACAATTAGCAAAATTCTGCAAAAAAACCCCAAAACAAACATCACTCGCTTGTATCCAAACTAATCAAAAGATTAGATTAACTTTATTTGTGAATTTTCTTTTATTGTATGGCTTTTATTGCTGTAGATTAAAGAAAAAGTACTTCTCTTCAACAAGAGATAATGCGTGGAAGAGGAGTACGTTCCTTTGTCCGTTCGTTCGTTTGTTCATACATACATACATACATACATACATACATACATACATGCATTAACGACGAACGTAATACTGTGTTTGAAAAAAAATAGATGCAATAGACATTCTAGACTCGCACTGGCTTTTATGTCAGGACAATGACTCATTACTTCATATCCTTTTGGGCAAGAGAGTGGACATCATTGATTCTATGGATGATCAATCATGGCAGGCATTCATGTGTGTGGTGGCTGATGGAATATATCCAGTGCACAGAAGAACAAATGAACTTAAAAACGATATATGATGCTATGCTTGTTCAGTAAATTAGGGAAATGGACCCATTTCATTTCGATCTTGTAAATTATCTACATGTGTTCAAAGTGAGAGAGAACATGATAATCCATTTAAATTATTACAGTCGAATGAAAATAATTCCAATTCCTTTATTTTCCCCTCTTGTATATGTATGCATGCATATATATATATATATATATATATATATATATATATATATATATATATATATATATATATATATATATATATATATATATATATATATATATATATATATATGTGTGTGTGTGTGTGTGTGTGTGTGTGTGTGTGTGTGTGTGTGTGTGTGGGCCCCGAGTGGCCAAGTGGTCTAAAGGGCTCGCCGTTCCGGATCACTGCCATCTCATCTCTGCCTGCGTGGGTTCGAGTCCAAGGCTCGGCTAGCGTGGGTGCGTGGGACAGCCTGCCAGTAGCTTCTCGTGGGTCGGTAGTTCTTCCCTGGGTTTTCCAGGGTTCTTCCTCCACCAGTTATACTGGCCGCCATGTACAGCCTATCTTGTGCTGAAAAAATGGCGTTAAACCCGAGAACAACAACAACATACACACATATATACATACATATATAGGCAGGGAGTCATGCATATTTACGTGCCTGTATGATAGCGTTCAAATGAAGATTCCCATCAGTATAAGATGGAAACATCTGAATAAATTAATAGCAAGGCTATTTTTAAAAAAGTTAATATCTGAAACGGTTTTAAATAAAGGTACCTACATGTGACAACAATATGAAAGATGCCCATATATACTTCACATGTTCCACCACTATGAAAAATACCAAGTGGTACTAAACATGTAACACCGCAATGAACAATACCAAGTGGTATTAAACATGTAACACCGCTATGAACAATACCAAGTGGTATTAAACATGTAACACCGCTATGAACAATACCAAGTGGTACTAAACATGTAACACCGCTATGGACAATACCTATTGGAGCTATAGTTGTAACACCACTATGAAAAATATAAAACCAATGTGAAGCATAGCAATTAACCTACACATGTAACCTACTGTTACAATTATTATTATTATACAAATGAAAGCTACCAATATATATATATATATATATATATATATATATATATATATATATATATATATATATATATATATATATATATATATATATATATATATATATACATATATATATATATATATATATATATATATATATATATATATATATATATATATATATATATATATATATATATATATATATAATATACGACACATGTAATACCACTATGAAATATACCAATATTTATAACTCGTGTAACACTACTGTAAAAATACCAAGTGTACAACACCTATAACACATATAACACCACTGTGATAATTACCAACATATACAACACATGTAACACCACTGTGATAATTACAAACTTATACAACACATGTAACACCGCTGTGATAATTACCAACATATACAACACATATAACACCACTGTGATAACTACCAACATATACAACACATATAACACCACTGTGATAATTACCAACATATACAACACATATAACACCACTGTGAAAAATACCAATACATGCAACATATGCAAGACCACAATGAAATACACAAATGCATGCAATACAAGCAACGCCACTGTGCAATATGCCAACACGTACAAAACATGTACTGCCACTAAGGAATATACCAATATTTACAACCCTTTTAACACCACTGTGAACAGTACCAATATTTATAACACATACTGGTCAACATTTGCTGTTTATTTAAACTAAAATATTTATTCACATTGATTAGTAAAAACGAGTCCCATAATTTTGGATCATATGTTTTGTATTTGCCTTTAAATTTTTACTCTGATAGTTTTACGCCTCATATGAGACGGTCATTTATTAGGTTCAAGGAGAAGCAGCGACCTACATTTGTCAGTCGTAATAGTGAACTGACTTGAGATGTGAACACGAACTTTGGTTGTCGACTAGATCGGTACAAACACACCTGAACATTGCTATTTTGTAACTGTTTTTTTTATTATTGCATTTTCTTGCAAAGTTACATGATGATATTACACGAGTTGTCATTGCCTTCTTTGATAATAGTTCGAGGTTTGGGGCAGTTATACATGATACACAAAGAAACGATTATACACGTATAAACAATTAAGTGCAAACATTAACAAAATTACAATGATATAATGCGAGAGTGTTATACACGTGATTTCTTACTTTAAACTATTCTAGTCAAACATGACAATTACACACTGCAATCTGTTCCAGATTTTGTCTTAACAAATTAATTTCTTAAACGAGGATATTAAACATTTTGTACTGAATACCCGCAGATTAATCGGAATGCCCTTTTTAACGAAACACTTTATTTAAATAGTTCCAGAAGCAAATGCCATTAATTTGGGAAAGACGTCATAAATAATGTCAAATGTCAAATGAGTTTTGAATTAGTTTTATCAATATAATCAACCCTCATTTGAGGGCGATTCTTTTCTTTCCAGAGTTCCTTGACTTAGTTTTATGCTGTTAATTTGAGACATCATGATCAATTTATTTATTTGAACCGTATGGTTGAAAGGCAGAATTAAACAAAATGAGAAAATTATTAGCTTTGATAGTATTATAAACATGCATCAACACCCCTAGAGCAAACGGTGACGGTGTTTCACAACAATTGTAGAAACAAACCACCGTTATTTGTACCACGAGGATGGGTGCTCTGTCTCTCTGTCTCTCGTCTATTTACAAATGAATGGAATTTTCGAAGCAAGGTGACACAATGTCATAGCATTACCTGATACTACACCTATCGTTCGCAACAGCGGATACGGAAAGTGATTGTGAGAGAAAATATATAATAAAATTCATCCGTAAGGTCGATCGATCGCGTTACTAAGGAAAAAAAGTAATTTATTTTACTGTTCGTAACATGATAAGAATGTTTCATGATTTATGTCGAACATCTCTCAAGTTGCATTAGTTTACACACAAAAGGAGCCAAAAATATAACGGGAAAATTAGATATGTATTTATTTAACAGTATCTTTTTACCCAAGTATATACGCGTTCCCTGGGATTTTTAAAATAGATTTATGCGTTTTACAGTGATTACATATGAGTACTGTTGAAGTATACGTTCGTTCTTTCATCCTCATAATCAGTTGACTTCTTTATAACAAATCTGCACTTTACATACATAATAGATTTATTTCAATCAGGCTCCCATACTATAATTCTACACTGTGTGAAAACTGTTATAAAACTTACAGCTCGCATGTCACAATTTAAAGTATAAATGAAATACTACGCAATTTGAACACGCTTTTAAACACTACTCAATTTGAACATGCTTTTAAACACTACGCAATTCGAACATGCTTTTAAACAATACGCAATTTGAACATGCTTTTAAACACTACTCAATTTGAACATGCTTTTAAACACTACTCAATTTGAACATGGCTTTTAAACACTACTCAATTTGAACATGCTTTAAAACAATGCGCAATTTGACCATGCTTTTAAACACTACGCAATTTGAACATGCTTTTAAACACTACTCAATTTGAACATGCTTTTAAACACTACTCAATTTGAACATGCTTTTAAACACTACGCAATTTGAACATGCTTTTAAACACTACGCAATTTGAACATGCTTTTAAACACTACCCAATTTGAACATGCTTTTAAACACTACGCAATTCGAACATGCTTTAAAACACTACGCAATTTGAACATGCTTTTAATAACTACGCAATTTGAACATACTTTTAAACAGTGAAAATGTTTCTAGTACCATACGGCATTTGCAGTCAAATTTTCAGCGCATGGCATGTGACTGTTTTAATAATGTTTGTGTGAAAATGATACTTATACTAACTGTAACGAAATTCTAAACTGCCATAAAATACTGACAATATCTAATCATGGTAAACTTTATGGAGGATATTTTCTTTTCATACGTTATTGCCGGATTGATTAATATCGTGTGATAAAAAGCCACGACTTAAAATATATCGTTTTGGTATTATATCTGTTATTTACGCAGGAAATGAACAACGCACTATCATTATGTAACAAACTTGATACAGAATCGAATGTTTGAAGATTGCACTCACCCTTTCGTAAATTCGCCTCACTTTCATAGGCTGTCATATAAATATCAATGACTTACAAGAGCGGTGGGATTTAGATGACCTAATACATCACATTAATTTACAATGCTGACATATTGTAAACCATTTGATCATATCTTACAACACAACATATCCGAGTCAGCAATGCAGCACCGAGGGTTTACCACTGTCGTCATTATGTAAGGGGATATAACTTCATAGAGACACGAACGGCTTCGCGTCAAATTTATTCAGCAAAATTTAATTTCCATGTCTGAACTGCAATCCAGTTTGCATTGATTTGTTCTACCTCACAGAGTTCTCGATTTTTCTGCTTCTGATATAACTTCTCAAGGCGCACACAATCAGGCATGTATGGCATGATGGAAAATCTTATATTTCATTAGCTTTGGGATATACTTTTTTCCCAGTACATTCCTCTGGTCCATTTGTACGTTTGTATTGATACTGTTAACGTAAATACTAACACACTTAAACATTACTTAACATATGCAAGGACCCATAACCTGGCCAAAGTATGGAACGGTATATATGCCCACATTGTATTAGAATAAGATTCTATGAAACAATTGTGACATATTTGATTAAACTTGCTGTTTCACATGAGAAAATATAGAAATGAAAAATTTATGAAAATTATTTCATCAATAATTATATTTTCTACATTTCATACTTCAATATAACAAAGTAAAGTATTTTAAATAATAGGCAATTAGTAGAGAAACATTTATGCTTTTGACTTATTGCATGTGCCGCATTTTGAGTTGTATGTCAATATAAGGACACTTCGTGCTTTCATGTATTGTTTCGCCTCAAAGCGGGGAGTGGTTTAATTTCGAAATCTGTTCAAGTAATTTTGTGGCATATTTACCTCAGTTCCGTATAAGCAAGGTCTTGCCTAAGTGAGGCACTGACTTACCAATGCAATACTATTTTCTCATGTCTGCTTACAAGGAGTGTGCTCATTTATTTATTTGTTTGTTTTATGGGCATCACTTTATTCACACACTTGCTTATGTGATAATTCCGTGTATGTGCGTTTTGTACGCATGTGTGTGTGTGTTTCGATTTTGATTAAACGTGCTGATAATTTTTGAAATAAACCATTTATATTACAAGTACACGTGCCACCGACATATGTATAGGTACTTATTGGGCGCTATATGTGACAATTACAGAGGTATTAATTGATAATACAACACGAATTCAAATCTTACAAGGAAACGTAATATTTTTCATGTATGTGGCCATAGCACGGTTCTAAGTTCGGTTATTGGTCGCTCTTTATTTCTTTTGTCTATTTAATAAATATAAATGAAAATACAAAAACTAAAACAGAAGCAATTTAACAATTTCCAGAGGGTAATGAACTGTTACAGTAGCCGAACATTGACAGTCTCAATAATTCCGTAAAATTTGGAGTCACATTTCTTTGAGCAAATGTATATAAAAGTTACTCCTTTTTTGTTGGTTGAATTTGTTTCAGAAATTTAAAACTAGACATTGCAAATCTTGGAAGCAAACGACACAGCTTTTACTGCAATGGACTGATTTAGAAATCAGAAAAATTACAATGAGAAGTCTGTGTGTTCGATGATATCGGAAGCTTCCGATTGGTTGGAAATGCCAATTACGTTGACAGTTTTCGAGTCCCCATGGCGACCGACAGTTTAGACATTATAAATTGATAAACAAAATAGCTCAGTTTTGTGCATTCGCTATATTCTCGATGCTTTTGGTTTCTAACATACTTTTCGTATATAACGGGAGTGGTGTTGGGACAAACAAATGGCAGGGTGTTCGAACACATGTCCATAAAAAGTCCAGAACATGCAGCATGTATTAGGAGAATGCATTCTTGATAGAGGATATAAAAGGATCATGTGCATACGACCGGCACAGCAGAGTGATACGTCATTTCTATTGTCGCTGTGGTAGTGGGTATGGGAGGAGGGACACAACATACGAAAAACTATTTCGCATATTCGTCACAGCAAGAAATCAAGTTACATTCATGTGACCAATAAATCAATGCATAAAGTTGTGTATTGGGTTATTAATAAAACGGGGTATCTTCATAGTTTATTATTTTATGGTCTATTAAGAAGCCATCTAGTAAGATTGGTATATATTGTTAGTGGAGAGATACTGGTTTTAACGTCGACAATCAAACTATTCGTTCATTAGCTGTGGGATATACTTTTTTCCCAGTACATTCCTCTGGTCCATTTGTACGTTTGTATTGATATTGTTAACGTAAATACTAACACAGATAAACATTACTTAACATATGCAAGGACCCATAACCTGGTCAAAGTATGGAACGGTATTTATGCCCACATTGTATTAGAATAAGATATTATGAAATAATTGTGTAAAAACAGGGATAAATGACACGGCACCAAAACATAGATTTGGACAGTTATCGTTATAAAGCTGTTTATAATGAATTCGTGTGACAGTGTGTAAATAATACGTGACTGGTAAGATGTACAGATGGATGAACCGATGCATTGATAACAGTTCCGTGTATGTGGTTATGTGCGTGTTGCACCAATAATTTTCCTTAAAACAGCAATCTCATGATTTGGGGGTGAATTGTTGCAATAAACACGGAAGGCTTAGTGGGCAAAATTAATTTTAGCTTAGCATTCAAGATTAATTTCGATGTGTCGTTAATAAATTGAAATCAAGCCTAGACGATGACGATTCATCGTATCATTTGTCTGTCAAAACTGTGTGTTTGTTTTCTAATCACAAAGTCAACATATCACTATAAAAGAGTTGGAAATTTCAAAGCTCTTCGAACTCTGCCATAATATTGGCGATGGACTGGTATGCCAAACCTGCTAAACACACACACACACACACACACACACACACACACATATATATATATATATATATATATATATATATATATATATATATATATATATATATATATATATACACACACACACACACACAGACACACACGTCGGTTTTCTTAAGAGAATGTAGTTGGGATAATTCATCTCACTAGCAAACATTTCGAGAGAAGGCAGCTAAGGTAAGCAGGTAAGCAGAGCCTGTTCGTATAACGGCTGGGACCAGGCTACATGTTTCGAAAGGGATATTAACTACACTAAATAAGAATCAATATTAGCAACCAAACTGAGAAAATCCAGGGAAAGCGTTCGCATGCCATGATCATAAAGTAATAAATACCATTTGCAGCGACAGTGGTCAAATATTTGTTATTATCAGTGATTGTATGTAGATTATTACTGTCTGAAAAAGACAACCTAGCTTACTTATTACACATTGTACTAGCAAGATGTGTCTCGTTCAACCACACTTCTCGCGTGACTCCATAAGATTTTGGCAAAATACATACATACATACATACAAGCATGCATAAATGGAGGCATACATACACACATACACACAACTACCTACCTACCTACATACCTACCTACCTACCTACCTACATACATACATACATACATACATACATACATACATACATACAAGCATGCATAAATGCTTGCATACATACATACATATAAACAAACAAACATACAGACATACATACAAGGGAAGGATAGGTCAGTCAAACGGAGAAAAATGAACAGATGGCAGATGTATAGAGAGAAAGGTAGATTGATACATATATACATACATGCAGTGATCTATCCATTCAGTCATAATTCCTGTGATGGACGTGGAATCAGCTGCAAACATACAAACTTTAGATTATTATACTATTTTTAGAGGTCACTAAGAGATCTATTTTACTGAAAATGGGAGATAACTAAGTCTATATAAACATCCGGTGATATAAAGTTGTGAGTAAACATAGCACACGTTCTACATTACTTCAGGGTTTTCTGCAATAATTATTTCCTCAATTGTTTAAACTTATCTAACATGCTACTCTCCAATATCCGGTTAAACAAATGTTCGCTTTCTTTGTATCGGTGCAGGAAGTCACTAATTGCCTTAATACAAACACAATTTCACATCTCGTCAAATGGAATAATTTTTTTTTAGGAAGTCTTCAGTTTAACAGGTCAAAAAAACATACCAAATCGAACAAAAGTCATAATGGCGAGTTTATATGAGAACTGCACTACCCACATTGCCACGGCTGTAGCTGCTACTACTTCTACTACTACTATCGCTATCACCATCACCATCAATACATCCGCTGTTATTACTACTATTAATGTATCATCTCCAGTGTTTCTGCTGTTTTTACTATTGCCACCACCACTATTATTACCAACACGACCACTGCTTCTGATATTACAACAACAACAATATTCTTACTGCTATTATCATCATCACCACCATTACAACAGCTCACACACCTACTGATTATACTGTTACTGTTAATTCTACCAGCACATACTACTGCGACCGCCATTCCTGCTATTACTTTTAATCATCAATGGTCACATGACCATACGATATTGATGTTGTACTTTTGTGAAACAACAAAAAGGAACACAAGACTCCTGAACTACGCGAGTTGTTACAGTAATTTCATCGTGTATCGATACAGATTTGAGATTGTATTTGAGATCGTTGATAACAATGTGTGGACCACGGTATGTGTATGAATGCTATGTTTACTAAATCAGTTTGTCTAGTAATTCTTACTATCATCTAAACTTTTGAAGCATATTGATATTATAATTGATAAGACACTATCACTGGAATTTCCAGTTTTACATACAATTTTTATCCATTTATTTACATTACAACAACAACAAGTACTACTACTACTACAACTAATAATAATAATAATAATAATAATAATAATAATAACAATATTTTACCTACAATTTTATCAATTCATATACATTACTAAATAATAATAATAATAATAATAATAATAATAATAATAATAATAATAATTTTAATTATTTTACGTACTAAATTTATGTACTAAATATTATTATTATTATTAATATTATTATTAAAGAAATTATTATAATTATTAAATAAAATTAATAGTATTATTTATTATTATTATTATTATTATTATTTTTATTATTATCATTTCATTTTCGCTATTTAGGATATAACAGTAAGTCGTAGATCTTCATCCACTTTTCAATCTTGTAGGGTAAATGTCCTTTTATTGTTTTCATTGGCAGTAATTAATATTACACTGAACTGTCAAAGTCCATAATCTTTTAGGGGTAAATGTACATTTAATGTTTTCTTTGGCAGTAACTAACATTACACTGAATTGTAAAAGTCAACAAATAAAATTACCAAAGTTTATGTGTGTTCGGTCTCCAATAGTTTTAGGCTTGGCACAGTTTTACTGGTGTTTTTCTTCTTCCAACAATCTAAGACCTGTTACAGTTTGACTGGTAGGTCTCAAACAATTGTATACACGATACAATTCGACTGGTACGCATCCAGCAATCTAGATTCTATATTATACAACAATTTTATTGTTCACTGTTTTATCCCTGGTAATATACAAGATAGTAACAACCGAAAGTTAGTACTGTAGCGATGATGGTTGAATGCAAGGCAGAAACGATTGGTTGCGAATGCAAAAGATGGTTGGTAATTTGCATAGATATATTGTTGCTCTTTGGAATAAATAAATATACAAACTTATAGTTTGTATGATCTGGATAACTTCATGGTTTGCATTTAACGAAAGAAAACAACAAACATTTCAAAATATCGATGTCCTTGCTGGTGTGCGCAATGTAAGAAGGGTGTTTTCCCATTTTAAGTTAAAGGGAAGATCTGACTTTCGTTATATTTGTTCAGTTCGTGATTTCGTATCTCACATTCAGCATGGAACTGCTTTTTTTCAACTTTAAATATTTAATAATAATCTACTACAATCTACCACAATATATCAGAATCTAAAACAATCCACTACAATCTACCACAATGTTTTGAAAATACACCAACCGACCACAATCTTCGGCATTTTTCTCGTGAAATGCCATAATCGACCAGTATATATTGCACAGTCCACTGCAATGTAGATTGTAGAAGATTGTGTTAGATTGTAGTAAACCGTGTTGGCGCAATACTAGTCCACCTATAAAATATTGGGAATGATTTACCGCTATATATTTGAAAGTATCCAAAGATGTCAACACCCGATTGTAATTTTAAAGAATACAGTCATATTTTGTGAAAATGGCCGATTGGCCATTTGGGGTAATGAGAGGGAACCGTAAGTAAGCGAAAATGAGTTAATGGATATGACGTGGTATCTACCTCCGATAAATTGGTGTTAGTGGAGGTTGACAACAATATGTGGACAAATTCTTTGAGAACGAGTTCTCAAGTGAAGCTGCGGTGCAACATGATACCAAAATGACAGATGGGGAGACACCAAACTTGAAGATGGGAAGAAACCAAGTACATTTTATGCCGCCAAAATCTGGAATTGAAAGTTGAAGTAAATCAGACAAAGTAAACACGGATTTCAGGAGTCATGGAAAGATTCAAGGCATGGTTAGAAATGTCCCCACTCTCGGAGAAGCTTTGCCCGTTTGATTACACACTTACATTGGTGCCTACGTGGTAAGGGTAATGAAACCAGATGGTTTGAACCATGAATCAGGCATTCATTACAGTTACAACTCTAAGATAGATAATTAGGTGACAATAATTACCAATTTTCACAATGTGCTAAATTCTGGACTCAGCGACCTTAGCCAGAAAGGCTTGAAAACCCAAGGAATAAAATATTCTGAACCGTGTACCTATTGATCTCATTCCCAGCTGCAGCGATGATGTCAAATAGTAAAGACATTACATAAAGTATATAATCTAAAATACCAAACTCACCAAAATACCATTACAACTTCAGAATTTAAAAAATATGGTCTACAGAGTTGTTATTTATATTTGCTTTAAGGATGTATGTATGATTGACTTTATTTCCCCTTCAGTAGAGATTACATCAGATTAATTAAATTCAAGATAATACAAGATCATGAAATACAACAGAAAATTGACAAATTACAACAGTAGTACTGTGTCAGCTACCGTTTTGACAAAACGAAATGTCTCAATACCTGCAATCATACAAATTTGTGGTTATAGCTAACGGGCATTTGGCTAAGCATGGCACTGATAATTTAACATTTGCTTTGTGATGATAAATCTTCAAAAAAATTTAGTACGTCTATAATGTGTAACATTGACTTTGAAATAGCAAAGAAAATGAAATGGAAGTTATACAAGGGTATATGTAGTTATCTCTATATGACACATGTATGCGTATATATATATATATATATATATATATATATATATATATATATATATATATATATATATATATATATATATATATATATATATATATATATATATATATATATAATAATAATAATAATAATAATAATAATAACAATAATGAGGACTTTGTATAGCGCCTAATCTTTAGAAGCTCTAAGCACTTTACAACATTAGACAACACCTGTAAGATAAAAACATATAATGATATGATGTCATCTATGATTTCACGTCAGAAATACACTATCTACACATTGGATGGTAGCATCAACGTCAGTTGGGTGGCTAGATTTGTATATTTGGGTGTCATCAGCGTACAATTGGTTAGACACTGGATGATTATCTATGACACTTGAGATCGACTGAGTGTACATAATGAAGAGAACAGGTCCAAGAACAAACCCCTGTGGAACACCACAACATAGATCAACTGGGCTGGAGTGTATTCCATTTGCAGATACAATTTGTGTCCTGTTGACCAAGTAGGACTTGAATGCCAAATACATGCAGGAGACGGTGAAGTAATAGATCATGGTCTATTGTGTCAAATGTTGCGTATAGCTGATTTAATTCAAGCTTATTTTAATTTAATCGTTTGTCAGTTTAAAATTTTTGATGCTATTATAATGTAAATGTATTCACCGGAGATGATATTTTTCCAGAAAATTGGTTGACCTGAATCATTCTTTTCATAAACACCATTTAGTCTAAATTCTGACCTTGATTCAAAATTAGTAAATAAAGTTCTATTTTATTTTAAAATGATTGGTTGTTTCCAAGGTCATGATGGGATTACATTTAAGATGTAAACAACCTTTTTAATTTTTTTTATTTCTTAGAGAAAAGTATTGGTCTAAACAAGGCCATATGTTGTGTACGTGATATAAACACGATCACGTGACTCACCCTTTGTGATTTCGCAACTTGGGGGAGTTTCGAAACTGCGTCTTATGATACTATATAAACATTGTGTTGAGAGCGATTTCTCAGTTTTCGGGCTTTTACACTTGGTATCAAGTTGTTTTTTTTGTTGTTGCCAGATTTTGAGTTAATTATCTTCAGATAATTTGGATTTCAAAAGGATTAATACTTTATTCTCTGGAAATATTTGAAGAGTGCTCACACAGACTTTGAAAAGACATTGTTTGCAAGTTTTTTTGATTTCCAATACCGGAGTGCCATTATTTGTATTTCTACAAGGAACTGTAGATAAGCACATTACTGACTACAGCATACGTCATCGTCATCCATCTTGGATTTCACACCAGGATTCGAATTTGACATTATTAGAACATTTATTACTATGATTTTTGCAATTTAATTTGTGGATTTTTATTAGATTGTTTATGGGTTTGGTTCTTGAAGCCGTAAGTTCTTCTCTTTTTTATTTTTACAGAATTTTCCAGCAAAATAAATTATTTGTTAAATTTTAAATAGCTTGTTGTTATCACTCTTTCTGTGTCACTGTTTATTCGAGCCTAAACACGGAACAATATATATATTTGTATGCATATATGCGTGCTGACTGACTTCATTTCCTCTTCAGCAAAGATTACATCAGGTAAATAAAAATACGGATTATACATATCACAAGATTATGAGCACAGCATAGGAATGAGAACGGTAACAAGAGAAATCGATCTTCAGCTAACGCATTTACAAGGTGAAATATATAAATAAATACAATCATATAGCAATTTATAAGAAATATCCATAAACACATACATACATACATACATACATACATACATACATACATACATACATACATACATACATACATGCATACATATTGATTTTTTAGGCAATTTAACATAGTGGTATACGATGTCGACCTTCCTCTTGTTTTGTAATTATAGGATGAAGGGAGATGGATGAATTAATATTGCCATGAGACCTTTTCGGTTGTCTGATGACGTTTTCGCATGTGTCATCCGACCAGAAAATGTAGACACGTTAACAATCATTATAGCTGTTAATATTGTTACCGTGGCAACATCAAGGGGTATCATGTAAATATAGGTGTTGGATTCACTACGATGGCAAAACGATCGCCTGTCAGATTTGATTCAGAGAGAGAGAGAGAGAGAGAGAGAGAGAGAGAGAGAGAGAGAGAGAGAGAGAGAGATTTAAACATTTTCAAATCAGCCTTGTTCAATGTGCATCTCTGCCAAATTCATTTAGACTTGAGAATTACTTCTTAAAGATGTTGGAAAGTGATTACTACCTCATAGTTTGTCACCAGATAAGTCACTTAAAAGAACTGGATTAATTAATTCTACGGGCGACTAGGATCTGGTGGCAGGACACAGACAGATATTCGATCCATCATTAAAAGACAAATGCTACATTTGGAAGCAATGTCTTATATTTCCATACTTCTCTCGTTGATAGCTTTACAATCACTGAGTGGTCGCCAAGTAAAACAAAATATCTTGGTTACAGATGATAAATATCGGATTAATTAATTGTAGCTATTGGAAGGAGACATACGGAGGAAACGTAAAGCCTGTTTGTTTATGGATACAGAAACGGCTGTTGCTACTTAATGTAGAGTAGGATTGAAGCGAATTTGATAGCCACGAGGTATCCAAATTCATATCAGTTAACGAATGACCTTGTTATCTTTTCTATACGTTTTTGTTTTTAAGATTAGGAACAATGGGGTTAGGCTTATGTTGTTTAAATAAATACAAAAATAGCTAATATTCTTAATATTGCTTTCTAGGTCTGCAAGTCCAAATAAACATACTGTAAAACATTTTGGAAAGTGAACTATGGGACTTCTGAGAGTTTTTCTAGGTTCTGTATTGTCACGGAATCGTGTAGGAAAATACCTTGTGTTACATATGGGCACAAATGTTGATGGTTCTTTTTTCTCGCGTACAGTGTTGCATAATTTTTAGCCTGAGTGATATCAAAATACTGACTACGTTTATTTTCTGCACAAAGGGACGACAGTGGTGGACCCTTTAATGCTGTGTTTTCTGGAAGTGGATTTGATCACGACTATAGTAATTAACGTCAATAAACCCTCTGTATTGTCACAACGCAGTTGCATATTTTTAGAACGCTGTCCACTTTTGTTTATATAATGCAATATTTTATTCCTTGTCGCTCTTATCTACATGTAATGAAACTGTTTAATACATTTAATGTTTCTATGTTTATTTCAAATTACTATCAAGTCAGAAATGTGTCACACATAAAGTCGTGATATTCGATAGAATATAGTCTGTTTCAAGTAGAATATTTTACTAGCTAAACAAACCAGTTTAAATCTAATTATATGCTTTATGATTTAAATAATGGCAAAGGATTGACGTTATATAATCTAGTACGATTGTTGTTGTCAGAGACAGCTTCGTATACGAACTTAGTTACTATGATAATCAACTCATACACTCATTCTTACGAAAGGATTTAAAGTGCTGCAAAGTCATTGTATGTACGGGCATGCTTATTGTATATCACTGTATTCATACCTAAACGTGTCTCCTGCAAAACATTGCACAGATGGTGTATTTTCGCTTCTTATGGGAAGTAAATGATCTTTGGTGACAATTGTTCTAAGGACGATACTGGTTATCTCAGTGTGAGGGTCTAAAGGTTACACTGGTCTACAATTTTTACGAAGTAGTCTGCTTCAGAGATAAAATAAGCTATTTATTATGGATTTTGATGTGCGGAATTCAAATATGCAAATAAAGCAACTGATTCGCTACTGTGTCCAAGAACGTACGTTTTTACATTTTACGTCTACGTATATTTTGTCGATAGTAGAGCTTTAATCATAAACTTTCAACCTAAGTAATTTCATGTTTTTATGGTTGCTTTACATGATACTATTTTACCTGTCCTGTTTATGTAACACTTTAAAAAACAGCAAAAGGGTTATTTAAATCAAATTTATCATGAAACAAGAGGCCGAAAACTATTATGGTTATATAAGTATATAGTTTAGTCCTTATTCAGTGTCTAATCGGTGCTTCTTGGCTTGTATCTTGTATTCATTGGAGCATATCTTGTCACTGTCCAGCAATAGTCTGTAGACATTGATGGGCTCCACTTGCAATGTTCTGGTGAAATCGCTCGCCGTGCTCGTCGCTCCCTGTTCCATAGTTTGGTGGAAAAAATCTAGTTGAAAGTGCAAAAAATGTATCTTTAGTGACATGTTGCAACCAAGGCTTTTGTATGCCTTGAGGAGGTTTTCCACAAACTCCCTGTATTTGTCTGCCTTGTTGTGTCCGAGAACATTTGTTGCCACTAACTGGAAGGCTTGCCATGCCATCTTTTCTTGCCACGTAGTGCGCGGTCAAATGCATCAACTCGAAGAAGTTCATGAATCTGAATACCAAATAAGACACATTTCTTTATGTCTGCTTCACTTCGCCTTGGAAGGTTTCCACGGAGGTACCTGAAAGCTGCTTGTCTCCCAACGAAACCCAAAGTCCACAGGGAGTGGGGAAATATACATCATCCCACCTCTGACAATGACGAATGTTGATGCGTTGGGAAACGTTCTGAGAATTGAGACTTTCCAGCATTTAAGCATTATTGCCATAATTGCAGTCATCAAGATCTCTAGATCATTCAACGCCTCTCGTCGAGTTGAGATTTGATGTGCAAAAGCCTTAAAGGGTATCTCCATAAATTGCTTTTGTTAAAGGGTATCTCCATAATTTGCTTTCGTTAAAGGGTATCTCCATAATTTGCTTTTGTTCAAGGGTATCTCCGTAAATTGCTTTTGTTAAAGGGTATCTCCATAATTTGCTTTTGTTCAAGGGTATCTCCATAAATTGCTTTTGTTCAAGGGTATCTCCATAATTTGCTTTTGTTAAAGGGTATCTCCATAATTTGCTTTTGTTCAAGGGTATCTCCATAATTTGCTTTTGTTAAAGGGTATCTCCATAATTTGCTTTTGTTCAAGGGTATCTCCATAATTTGCTTTTGTTAAAGGGTATCTCCATAATTTGCTTTTGTTCAAGGGTATCTCCATAATTTGCTTTTGTTAAAGGGTATCTCCATAATTTGCTTTTTTTCAAGGGTATCTCCATAAATTGCTTTTGTTCAAGGGTATCTCCATAAATTGCTTTTGTTCAAGGGTATCTCCATAAATTGCTTTTGTTCAAGGGTATCTCCATAAATTGCTTTTGTTCAAGGTTATCTCCATAATTTGTTTTTGTTCAAGGGTATCTCCATAATTTGCTTTTGTTCAAGGGTATCTCCATAATTTGCTTTTGTTCAAGTAGATTCTTAGAGAGACCTTGCATGGTAAACTCTACAAATAGTTAGCTCGAGCTAAGCTCTGTTTTGCACCTTCTGGATCAGCAGCCAAGTCCTGATTTGCTTTGTCTATCATAACGGAAATAGTGTGGTTGGTTTTAATTCTCATCATCTATTCAACGATGAGCAAGCTTGGCTAGCTTCCCTGACCTGAAGAGTTTTCTCTTCTGAGCACAAGATAAAATATTACATGTAAACATTTTGCGCTTAGTTCAATATACATAAAAAAGATACATGTAAAATATGAAATACAGAGTTGCGATTGTTGTATAAGCCGCTCTCACACAAAAATCCCAAAATTTTTATCTGGTGGTATATGATAAAATATTTCATTTGAGTACACATAATAAAGAAATAAAACAGCATGGAAGGTGATACAGTGGACAAGAATGCTTGACGTTGCAAGTAGACACTGATGGGGTGCACACACCGGTTGAGGTATTCCAATCAGGAGGTATTCATGAGTCAGGTACTTGTTTCAGACACGCGATCGGCACAATACCAACTCGTATTTGTGATTATTTCTGCATGAAAAATATAACTCGTAAATGTTTGATGTGACGAAATTTCGTTCAACATATTTCTTTACGTATTTAGAACATGCCGATTTAAATAATATTTGATGTCAGATATTAGAATCTTTCATTGGGCATCTTTGGTTGCCTCCTCTAACCTTCTTTATCTTTAGTATAAATATGATTAGATAGCGAACAGATTATACGAGAAAGGTATGATTCTGTAACGATTAGCGACATTAAAGTATGTTTCTGCAATAATTTGAGATATTAAAGAGTGCTCAAACGTTACGTTTTTGCACGGCTTTCGAGGATTAAATGGTTCTCAAAACGGTCATGGAATTTGTTTTTGAAAGACTTTAATGCAATTTAAAGACTTGAGGATGTTTTTTTTCTTTGGTAAAACATTTAGAAATTATATGGTAATTAGCTCGAGACAAAGCCATGGGAAAAAAATCAACACGAAAATGGTGCCTTCCCTCAACCCCCCAAACATAATAATTAATAGCAGCTTTTTTGCATAATGTATATGTTTGAAAATATTCATATAACATTGTTGTTATCTTTGATAACTATACCACCGTCTTCCTGAAATAAACTCTAGAAATAATTTGTATTCCCATTTATTCTGGGATATTTTAACGTCTCTGTTTATCGGTTATTCTGTATCGTTAGCCTGTCCGTTACCACATCTGCTAAACCGGTGGGTGGAAATTCACAAAACTTTATAGTTACGTTGCCAATGTGGTAATCATTTGCACAATGACTGTCATCTTGGATTCGTTACCGTGAAATTTCTCGGAGGTGTCTCAGATTAAACGTACAATTTAACTGTCTTCTCGAATATTTTCCGATCAAAGTTAATATATGTAGTTATTATTGAGAACGTGAACTATATACATGAACTCAGGGTCACTATTAACATACGGGTATGTTAAAATGAATTAAAGGTGCTGAGATTTACTAAGGCAGGTGACCTCAGTTGGCATAGGTAACTTTAGGTCTGAAAAAAAGAGATACGAAATCTTTTTCTGGAAATCAATGTCAATCGCTTTCGTAACAACGGTGCAATAACATGTTCCGTATTAGCTATTTTCGGAATATTGTGATTATAGTATTATACTAGTATTATTTTCAATATGATATTATCGTATTGTGATTTTGAAGTATATTTACGTCTCCCTTTCCCCGGATGAAGTTAGGAAATATTTCATTGTTACAACTATGTCAATGTCTTAATTATATGGTTTAGTCACATGTACGTTAAAAAGACAAAAAAATTGCAAACAGAAAAAAAAACGAGCAAAACTGTGTCGACTTTCACACTTTTTCTTTACACAATACTTTGAAATACGTTTTAAAATAGTCATCAAAGAGTTGATTTCTTCAGCAATGTTACTATGTAAACATTAAACATACGTAGACTGCTTTTCAGTTGAAAGAAATTCTGGAACATAATACGGTCAGAACTATATACCAATGGTCAGCTTTTCAGACATATTGCACAACTAGTTTTCAGAGATATATTTAAAATATTTCACTCAATTACTAAACAGATACTTTGTTAATGAGCTGGAAAAATAGGAATTTGAATACTAGAAGGATTTTGAGGAAGTGCAGTTTCAATATTTTAAGAGATACGTCTTTGTTTCAAATACTGCAAATGATTGGGTGTATATAGGAACATGCGGTAGGTCACCTCTCTTTATGTCACATATATCTTGTATACAATACTGGATTAAATTTAAGTGGTTATCGGATGAGAGACATCCACATCATTGTTATATTGTCTTGAAAAAGTTAGACAAACGTTTTAGAATCACATGGACTTTGAAGATTAACTATTTGCTCTATCAATATGGCTTTGGATACGTATGGATAAAACAAGATGGCAATTAAAACGTATTTATTTAGGAGTTCCAACAAAGGATTAGAGACACAGCATTTCAAACGTGGTCAGAGCATATTACTAATTCCTCAAAATGTTATTTCTATAGTTAGTATAAATTGCCACTAAAATGTGAGACATATCTCTCATGTAGCATACCTTTTAAGTGAGGAAAAAATTTAGTGGAACTAAGGCGTTCAAGCCGTAAACTAATGATTGTTAAAAGAAGATGGGGAAAAATGATCCAGAGTTCAGATTTTGTGAACTGTGTAGGAGAGGAAATATTTAGATAATAGAGGATGAATTTCATTTTGTTTGCGTTTGTCCACAATATAATATTATTAGAAGACAATATCTAAATATATATATTATGTACAACAATCATTTAAAAAACTTGTCTCGCTTAGGCTAGCGGTGATGTAGTGACGCTGTATGATTTATCACACTACTTGTACAGATCATTTGCTAAATGCTGTATGATTTTTCACACTACTTGTACAGATAATTTGCTAAACGCTGTATGATTTATCACACTACTTGAACAGATCATTTGCTAAACGCTGTATGATTTATCACACTACTTGAACAGATCATTTGCTAAACGCTGTATGATTTATCACACTACTTGAACAGATCATTTGCTAAACGCTGTATGATTTATCACACTACTTGTACAGATCATTTGCTAAACGCTGTATGATTTATCACACTACTTGTACAGATCATTTGCTAAATGCTGTATGATTTATCACACTGCTTGTACAGATCATTTGCTAAACGCTGTATGATTTATCACACTACTTGAACAGATCATCTGCTGCTAGAGATGCTCTTTTATCTCTATCCAAATAAAACCATGTGCAAATGTTACTATTCGGCAATAAGCATGAAATAAGTGAAGAAGGAAATTAAGAAATTATATTTCACATGTATTAAAGAAAATGCGTCGTTCCAATTGTGTATATCATTCAATATATTTATATTTGGTGTTATGGGCCGGTGGCCAATGTTATTCAAATAAAGTGATTTAATTTGATTGGTTTTCTGTGGAGAGCTAATCTATGCTCAACAGTGACTGGGAGGATTAAAAATTTAATTGATTTCAATACTATTACGTGGACTGAGGAATAATTCAACATGGCACGCAGCCAGATAGATAAACAGACATATATGGACCTGTTAGACATAATATAGAGAGTTTTCATATGAAACAGTGTTGTACACTCCCAGGCCCGTTTTCTTTGCTGTTCAATATTGAATTTGTATTATAAGTCTTGCCATCAAGTAGATGAATAAATAAATAAATAAATGAGATGAAACTACCATGCATTTATATATGGTAGTAAATATGAATATTGCGGCAAAGTACTTACAGACTGGTACTCTGTTGGCCTGCTCACGTTAGTCTGACTCGTATTGCATAATCAGATAAAATCTCAATAGAGAATTGTTTTATATAAAGCATTTCGTTTCATCTATATAAGTAGCTGATAATGGTGGAGCTGTTGTATGTGATCGATAAGAGAACACAATTTCAAAATGTTATATTACGAACTGGCAACAAAAGTACAGTGTCTGCAAGGGAACTTGACATTAAAGTTTATCCGCTGCTTAGTTGGACAAAGTAAGCAATCTAGTTTGAATGACAACATTTATATTTCCGCGTAAGTCCGATGTTGCACACACACACACACACACACACACACACAGAGTCAGATTTTTGAGTTTGATCTTACATATTTAATGATCTTATGTTTTACATTTACATATTTTATTATATACATTTAGACGCATATTGACAACATTACTTTTGTTCTTTCAACTTTTGGTAGAAAATTGCTTATATACAAATGTTATATAATTATTCTCAGTTGTAACAAAATGTATGAATTGTTGGATCTTATGATGACCTTACAAACATGTGTTTTTATTAATTACTGTTAGTTACTCTAATATGCATTCACTTACAAATATGTTTCAGATGACCAATATATTGTTAAGTCCATTTGTCGTTTGTGGCTCCAGTTTTTAGTTATCCTCGAAAATATGTGAATCCTTCATTTAATCACCTACGTCGGTATCCCTCGTGTTGGTGCAGTCCTGAAGCTTCCAAGCATATGCACACTTTACAAAGGCATTGGCAGCTATGACTTTGACACGTTCGAAGTTATTTACAGAAATAACATTCCAAGATGACATGAGGAGCTGTAGAGCTAGCCATTTATTGAATGTCAATCGTTCCACCCCCAACCCCACCCCTTGCTCTCCAACCATAGCTCGGGGGAGCTGGCAAATCTGGAGCGGCTACGAGATTACGTATCCACAGTGGCGCCACTAGGGTTGGTGTCACTCATTGCAGTAACTCATGTTGTCACCCACATGGACCTCCTTCCTTTACAAAAATTCAAAACTTTAATAGACAGTCATGTGCGGTAACTCATGGTGTCGCCACCATGGACCTTCTTCCTGTACAAAAATTCAAAATTTTATAGAGTCATTTTGGTGTCACCCCCTCTGATGGTGTCACCCGGTGCGGTCAGCACCCTCCGCACTCTCCTAGTGACTCCACTGCGTCTCCATATAGCGTGTTTAGTTTATCTTCATAAACATGTTCTGAGAGGTATCTTGATGTGGAGGAAACTGTCCATATTCATTGTCGCTTTCTTTGCACGTCACATCATAAACTGAAGCAAGAGCAATGTACAGTTTAGAGGTAAGCACCTGCTAACTGCAGACAAGTCATGAAAGCAGCGTGATCGTTGTACTAAATTGTGTAAAGATGTGTATATAATGGTTCGTGGTAAATCAGCATAAAATTGGCTAGGTAGTGCTAACAAGGCTTAATTTCCAAAAGATGTAATTGCGGAGAATGTAAAGAAGATAAAGCCAACCCAAAAATGTATAATTAAGTACAAGAAGATAAAATGGAACACAACACAGGCAAAGATGCAAACATTCTGTAAAAGGTATATAAAATAACAGAGAAGGTAATGCATTTATACCCATAAAAATATTAATAACAGTTCTTGTGTTAAGCAAATTTCTTTGACAGTCCACGATTGTCTCGAGTGGTATGTACTCGAATAATTTCTTGAAGCAGCCCACGTCAAGACCCATAGATCTTATTGGCAGGAAATCGGCATGCTCGACAAAAACGTTTTCCACTATCACTGAGCACAGGTAGAATACACATTCCGGTCGAGGTTCACCTTTGATGAGGTATGCTTTAGTCTGCTATGTATGTCTGATGCTCGATCGACACATTACCACTAATCTCCGACATTTTTTATCCGGGGAATAAAAATCACCTATAGTGGGTTTGATGTTAAATGAGTTTGCTGAGTTTATATTCCACAGATTTTACAAAGTATGACAAACATGTTTATTTATAACATATCTGAAGTCAGTATTTTGAATCTTCTATCCGGAAACGAGTGACTGCTGAGCAACTTCAGCTATTTTACCTGCCCTTTGGCTACTCTTTATACCAGTATGACAAGACAGCGAACAGTGCGGACTAGATTTCCCAGATTGTGTGAGAATCCCATGTTCCTGTGTTATCTATTAAAGGGTTGCAAACTTTAAGTTTCTGCAAAACGTTCAACCTGAGCAGGAAATACGAAAACATGATCTCATTTGTTTTCTGAGATGTTTTAGTACAGCTCCATCTTTAGACTAGAATGCATGACTTGAATAGGTAGGGGGCCGTAATGTCATTGAATTTACTTTGAAAAGGGAGATGATTTGGTGAACACATTTTGAGTTCGTATAGGTCAAATATTATTTTAGGATATTTTAGTAACAACACCGGTGATTTAAAAATAGAGAAGCTAGCAATATTTTCAACATTGATCTTTGATGTTTCTAAGTGGGAAGGAATTCTTATGCCAAAAGGTGGAATGAAGTTTGCTTTTTGAACTGCAAGGATTGGTATTTTGGCCTGAACACAACAGCATATTCAGGGTCAAATGGCTTAGACACAGTTTGTTAGCACACTGCATAGCCAATTTAGACTGACTGAAATATGTAATGATTCATTTGTCTTAGCATATGGACATTCTGATGGACCAATAGATTCACATTTCCTGATTGTTTATCGAGCAAGCATCGGCAGGCACGATTTATAAGCCAATCCGTACAAGACTGATATATTGATAAGATTCGATCTTACTAACTACCTGGCTTCCAAATCAGTGTCTGCCGCTACTCGTATTAAATCAAGAGCTTGTATTAATACATTTGTCCATGAATTATCTAACATGTGAAAGTAAGGTCATTTCATGTTACAAAAAGCCAAAACATGTGCTCTGCTCCGCAACAGGAAGAAGATAACCCTAAATATAGCATTTTGGGGCAATATGATGCAATCTGCAGAGATACAAACAGTTTTTGAATTCGAAATTGTGAACCTATTTTCCTCTGGCCATTTCTGAACTTAATTTATGTTCATCTGCAGTTGCCGTTCAATAGTATCCATCATCTTGGATCTATAAAAGATCAGAACGTCGTGAACATATAATGAACATATATTTCCTGGATTTAAGCATTTCACTGTACCGTTAATTGTTGACATTGAATAGGGTGAGTGACCGAACGATGCCAGGCGAACATCCATCTCCTGACGATAACTTTCAGATCAAGAGAGTTCTGTGTCACTCTGAATTAATGGGGTAATGTAGACTTTCGCATTAACCGATCAGATATTTAGCGAAACCTTTTCTTTGAAGTTTATGAGGTTGAGGATATTTTCAGAATACAGCTCTTGTTATGTGTTCTTCGACAATGTTTCTTCTGATGTATTTGTAATTTCTGATACGGTTGTGACCATTTCATCAGATTTATAAAATGATTGATACAGCTGCTTTTGTCAATGATATTTCTTACCTTACTGCAAACCGATTTAATCAAGAAGCGAGTGTTCAACCAAGAGACATAGGATCTACATGATTTCCTCTTCGGCAGATGCAATGCTGCTTTTGATACTAATTGCTGTTCCTTATGCTCATTATTTATTTTACACATATCTAGCTTTTCCTTCATTCTCTTATAATCCTCTGTTAATTTCTCTTTTGACATATTGTGGGCATTATCAAAAGCCTGGCATTGTTACTGGACAATATATGACAATTTGGGCCACATGAGCTGCTTGTGTGGGGTTTTATTTCAGTTATACCTACACTGCATATTTAAGACACCATCTTCTCAGTAAGGTCCGTTATCCAGTGAGGGCTGTCCTCACGTGTTCTAATATCATATGTAGTCTGATGACTCGGACGGTGCATACGAATTATTCTCTCGGTCTTACTTAGTACCAGTTTTAATATTGCCTCTACCGGCTGTTATCAATATTAGAACGATTCATAGTATGTGCTACAGCAGATTTATAGAATGTGCAACAGCAGCTGCCATATCACGTGAGCTAGAGCAAACAATTCACTTATCCAGTTTCATCTTCTGCTTAGTCCGCTCATTTGTCACCATTCATGCTGCTCTATCTCGAACAGCACGCAAGGCCATACATTGGATTATTTTCTCACGGGTGTGATATTCGTTCACACATTGCCAGAATCTGTCGAAAAATATGCGCTTGGCAAGAAAAACAACTAAATTGCTACTATCAGCTTGCCTTTGCAAGCGTCGGAGTTCATACCTCAGGTCACAAAACCAGGCAGCATATAGTTTCTAGAACGACTCCTTATGCAAGAAGTAGTTGCGATATTTCACTTTAACCAATACAGTATTGGGAATCAACTCTAGTCATTGACCCGTATTTGAGTATTGGAGAATAGTCTCTTGTTCTGCAGTTTGCACATGACATGACGTGTTAACTGTGGGAATTGTCAACTTGCTTGTTTCACTTGGAATCTGCATATGATACATGCTGCAGTGTCGATGTTCATATGTGTACGTATTTATGTAGAAAGTATATGCGGTTTAAATTCAGCTAGAGTAGTAACTGATAAAGTACAAAACCCTCTATAAAGCATACGTATACGGTGATATTATACAAAACTCAGATTATATGACGATCTTTATACCAATACATGTACCGATGACAACGTAACTAGAGGGCGCTTCAGTCGGACAGAGTGCCACCATCTTACTATTTTGTACAGAGAGGGTATCCCTCTTTACGGTGCCCCCCATTCTTTTAACTTTGATTGAATACTTTCATGAATAGCGGGAAAATTTTACGTGATAACCTGCGCAAAGGAAACCATTTGGCTTTTCTTTTAAACTATAAGTTATTTGTAAGAATTTGATACAGGTCAGAGAATATGTTCATGAAAAATCAACAAAACGTGTAGATCATAGAGGGTTTCAAGCGGGAGATGTTTTATTAATGTATCTAAGTATCGAATGTACCAAGAATATTATGGTACTTATCTTCGTTTCGTGGGAATAGGGTTGAATCATAACATACCCTCCATATCATCTTTAACCGGAAATGTGTCAGTTCTCTCCCTTGAGCAGTAGAGGTATCAACCACAGAATCTGATGTTTTATCAATAAAGTACAACGAAATATGTGACAACATAAAATCACCTTAGCAGTATAATAAATATACATATGAGTAGTGAATGGGGACTGCCTAGGGACAATGGGATTTTAATGTGTAAATAGGTGGGTTGTAACCTGAGGACTATGGAAATTTAACATGGGGCATAGTGAGTTGGCATTCTGGGGACAATGGTAATTTAACATGGTGGGATGGGATTGTCTAGGGACAATGGTAATTTGAACAGGGGAGATTTATGTAATACAGACAAGACTTACATTATACATAGACAAAATTTAAGAAAAAAAAGAAATTTAGGCATGAAAGTTAATTTCTTTTCGAGGCATAGGATTGGCCCTGAAAAGTGCCTTTGTTTTTCTTCTTCTTCTTCTTCTAATTTCTTCTATTCCTCCACCATCTTCTTATGTTCTCTCCTACACTTTTTCTCTTCTTTTCTTTTTTCTTCCTCCTTTTTCTTCTTTTTCTCCTCTTTCTGCTTCTCCTCCTCCTCTTTCTTCCTCTTCTCATTATCTTCTTCCTTTTCAACTTTTTCGTTCCACGCTCTCATCCTTATCCTTTCCTCTTCATCCTCCTTCTCCTCATTTATTTCTTTCAGCAGGTCACTGATTATTTCCTTTAGCTTTTTATGTTGTTGATCTCCATCTTTATTCTATGTGGATTATAAGAATAGCGATTCTCGTCCAGTTTTACTAGCATCTGCTCCATTATTCCTGAATTGTCCAAAACGTCTTGTAACTTCTTCATTTTCTCAAGGTGGTTCGAAGCCATCTTCTTTTTTATTCATTGTAAAATGGCGCGAATGACGAACGTTATGGGCTTTAAATGAAAAGCACGGACGTGAAGGAAAACATCCCATACTTTTCTCTTCTCATATTATCTACTATCCACACAGTAATGACTAGACAAATAACATAACCATAATATACTATTCACTCACTGAAGCAGCATAAACATAACCAAAATATACTATCCACACACGATAAGCAGCAAAATCAAACCCAAAATATACTATCCAAATACCCCAAAGCAGTAAAAAACATAACCATAATCTACTATTCGCACACGCCAAGCATTAAAAAAACCCCAAAACCCAAACATACCATTCACACAGAAGGGAAGGTTAAATAACGACTCACTCTACCATTCACACAAACGTACTTGAGTGCTTACAAGCACATAAACACATAAACACATACAATCACACCAGGAAACGAGTGAGTCTATATTCACACTACTCCACATTCACATATTGGCAAATTGATTAATATTTCTTTTCTAGAGTTTTGGTTAGCCCTGAAAAGGGCTGTTTTTTTTAGAACTCCAGATGCGTCGATATAATGCTGGCACCTTCCAGGTCTGGCACTGCACACGCATCTCCTACTCCAGTCTCCTTGCCAATTCACCCTTGTCACTGAGAGCGCAGAGGCGGGTTGAGTGGCTTCACTATTCCCATCTTCTGTCTCTGGGATAGTGAAGACTTCCCTTTCTCTTCTCCTATTTCTAACTCTAGTGTGAATTGGCATCCTTACCTCCTGTTGTGGTTGTGGTGCAGCTACAGGCTGTGGTGCTGCTATTGCCTGTGTAGGCGTCCTTGCCTCAGGTGTCACCTTGCACACAGGGTTCATCATAGGGTGACACCTGATCTCTCTCTTTTTTCATCCTCTTCTTTCTTCCTTCTCTCTTCATCCTCCTCTTTCATTCTGCCTTCTTCGACAATGGCCTCCGCTGCCAGCTCATTCAGTAAACGTCTGGCATATTCCAGGTGCATCTGAAGTTCTAACAGTTTAGCTAGTCTGCTGCTCATTTGTTTTCCTTCTTCAACAATCAACAAGGGTAGCTAGACTGCCGAGCAGTTTTCAATTTATATAAAAAGCACGGACGTGAAGGAAAACACTCCCCTAAGACCCAACACTTATATTACCTATATCAGTACCTAAAAACGCGCGGACCTAAAAGAAACACTTACTCAATTTTTTTATACTACCCATCACTATTCTAAAAATTTTTGACAAGCCACTTAAAGAAAATTCATACACACACACACACACACACACACACACACACACACTTTCTAAGCAAGATAAAGAATTCATGTGCTTATACACGCACTTCTAATTTTTTCTATCTTGTCATAGGCAATGGAATGTTATTTCTTTTCTAGAGTATGGGGTAGCCCTGAAAAGGGCTGTTTATTTGTGTGAACTTGAAGCTATGGCAATCCTTTAGGTTCTAAGATGGCGACCTCCTCTGACGACAGGCTTTCTTACAGGATAAGGCCTGCTTCTTCGGAAAGAGATGAAGAACTCTTTGGTGTCGATACGACAGTCGACAAAGCTTCTGTCAGGTTCAGGTTGCTGCTGCTGCTGCTATTGCTGTTGCTTCTCTCTCTGCTCTGTCTGCTGTTTCTGAAGTCTGTACTTCTCCGTCCATTCTTCTTTCTCCCTGTTAATTTCTTCTCTGAAGAGCTCTTCTATTAGGTCTTCAGTGACTTTTAACATTCTAACATTCTCTATCTCTTCCGACTTCGGTATCAGACTTTGTCTGACCCTATGCAAATTGACATAGGCTTCGTTTAGCTTAGCTAGTCTTGAACACATCTTCGTAGGAGGATGAGTCGACAATGGATGGTCAGACTGGAGACTGCCCCGGTTTTATTGTCAAAGCGCGGACGTGAAGGAAAACATTCTTACACGGTTTTCGAGTCAGAACGTTAAATTAGTGTCATGGGAGGGATAGAGAGATGTCAAAGAGCATGAATCATGATACCTATAGCAAAACAAACCACAAAGGCATTTTTTTTTCAAAACACAACATTTTTATTCAAAATCACTTAACACTAACAAGTAACAATGAAATTTTAACAATAACCATTCAATATAACATTAAACATTTTTTCAACTAACACTCTATTTTAAACAGGGTTGACAACGTTGTGAATGAAATTGTGATTTCCACTGTTCGAAGTCATTGGGCCATTGATGGACACTACGTTTCCTAGCTTGAGACAAAAGACAAGTATAATGGTCACAGAACCAACGATCTACTTTGACATCGTTTCTAGAAGAAGAATGACGATCAAAATTATTCACTAAATGTTCTAAAAAATAGCCTAGACTGTGATGATGCAGAAAATACACACAGTACTGTCCACACACCAAGGAATCTGTGCCTTGTAATTTCACGTTATTGAATCTTGTGGTCTGAGCATTTCTTCTCATATAGTCAATGATATCGTCTTCTAAAGGAGGCAATCCATAGGAATCGAAATAGACAGCTACCCAGTGGGTTCCTGGGAGATGACTGTCGTCCGTGTTGATCACATAAGCTTGATGGTCTTGAGGTGTGCGATGAGGGAGTTCATCTTTAGCACATACGACAGGATTCCAAGGAGCAGTGTACGAACTGTGGTTCAAAAGATAATAAAGTTTCCAGGTATCCATGTTTTATGTTGTTTTTTTTTTCTTCACAGGTAATGATAAGTGATCAATTCGATCCTGACTTTCTCTTGGAAAATGTCTGACAAGTAAAAGGCGTTTAGCTCCGACTTCAGACCCTGGTTCACCAGAGTTTCGATGCGACGGATCTCCAGAGGCGTTAATGGAGGACAAGAATGTTCACGCAAGCATTTATACCACTGATGCAACACGACTTCTTTCGAGATGAGACCCCAAGCTTTGTCCAGATATTCGTCCAATTTTTCTTCTTGACTCAGCATCAGACATTTATCGTGTTGAATTTGACTGGGATGATCGTTGTGATATCCATAGCAATCTTCCTTGATCAATTCCTTAATTTTTTCTGCCAGGACTGTAGCAAAACAGGAGACTAAATGGGCTTCTTTTTCTGGCCATCGGGACTTCATCATGAGGACTTCTTCGTCTTTGTCTTGAGGTTCTTCTTTCATGGTCTCCTCACATTCCATGTCCAAAGTTTCTCCACTAGGTAAAGAGGGATAACAGTCTTCCATAGCTACTAGTAGTCTAGAATGACTTCTCTCAAACTGTTGATTTCTATCGTATTATCAAATTCGGCATACAGGATGACGTACACCGTGTTAAGTGGGGGTAAAGCTTCTGCAAACTGAATTTCCACACGAATCTGACCTGATTTTATAGGGTGGAAATGTCCCTCATCGCTCCCTTGGTCTGGAGTGAAATCAAAAGCCCTCAAAGCATAGCCTCCTGCATAATCTTCGTACGATATGTCGTGACTGGTGTTGGTTCCTAACTGTCCGGTGCCTTCGTACAGGGACAAGTACGATCTCAAGTAATTCTTCTCGTCACCAAACTTAGGTTCAAATGGCCTGGTACACAAGGTCTTGTCATCGCGACTGACTTCAATTTTGGACACTTTGTATTGTTGAAACTGGAAAGGGTTTTCGTTGTGGGCTCCATTGAAGGCTGAATTCTTGACGATACCAAGGATTAAACGCTTGGGTAACTGTCCTTGGAACAGATAATCTTCGATCATGGATTGTTGTCCAGCGGGAATAGTGAAAGTTTTCACTTCCACGCGTCGTATCGGATACTTGGCGTCGTTCTGTTCAACGTGTGACTGATGTCGTTTCCCACTTTAGGTAACACTTCCACTCGTCGCACGTAGAGTCTGGCTTCTTGGATAATGGTTTTGTGATTGGCAGTTGCAGACATTAAATGGAAAGCGGCACTTCTACGATTCAGTCGCAAGCGGACATCCACTCCGTTCAGCAAATACTTCTCTTGCAACCACATATCCAAATGCAAACGATCCATCAGTTCTAAACTACGACTTAGTGCAATTTTCTTTCTTAGTTCTACAAATCCCTTATTGTCATCGTCTGTTTCGTTGAATACGTTTGCCGTGTCAGGTTTACATAAGACACAAGCATCCAGATGAGTGTTTTTGTCTTCTTTTCCGTATTTCAAGGGATTTTCCAGGTACGCTCGATAAAGGTAAGTATCCATGCTGCTGTTGACCAGTTTGTTATTCAAGTACAAGTCCACTTCGCTGAACAAGGAATGCATGAAATTGTTAACTACTAATTCACCGTCCCTTAGTTCGGGACCGTCCCTTGATGTGTCTTCCACTTTAACTTTCAGGTACAAGTAACTACTGTTCAGATCGATGTAATCTTCGGGCTGTCCTTTGATTTCAAACTCGATGGGAGCTGAGGCTGTAAAAGAGGAGATGGGATGAAATTCCACCCATTGGGATTCCTGCATCGTCATCATAGTGGGTGGCATGGCAAACAGATCCAGTTTCGACTTGGAACAAGCGCAAGATTCTCTGTGTATCATTTTTCTGTTTCTCAATAATTTAATAATCGAAAACGTCTAAATCTCGAGCAGTTCTTCTTTTCTTTGTCTTTCTAGCTTAAGCAATGTGAAGTCTGGCGAAAGGGTGTTTTCTTCGTCGTCTCTTTCTACCTTGTCCTTGCTGTGGCTTCAGGGAAGTAGGAATGCCTGACTCGGCAGCATTCAGGGCATTTATAGGTGTTTCTCGTCGACCCAAAAGGTCTTTGCCCGTTTGCAACAAGACATTTTTGCCTGCTCTCAAGAAGGCTTCTTTTGGGTTTTGTTTGTCGATGATGGCATTTTGGAGAAATTCTTTGATGTGTGTCAATGCCGCATCTTTCAAGGCGTGCAATCCGCGTGTCACCATCGGTTTCAACACCGGGGCCACCGAACGAAAGGCCGATTTTAACATATCTCCCAAACCGTGTCCTCGCTGTCGAGCAACGCCTCGGTACACTGGATACATGACTTACAACTCGTTAGAGAAACTGTTTTCGAAAATGGAGTTTCACCCTGACTTTCCCTTTGGTGAATGGAATATTTTTTCCCAGATCTCCTTTAATAGCAATGTTGACCGTGTCCAAATAAGACTTGCTGACGGGTAAATAGTGAGGATGTACAAATTCGCGGTGAACGTGATAAGTGTTTCCACCTTCTTCGTCAGTGTTCGTGGCAGAATCCACTTTAAAAGGAATGACACGCACTAACGGTACGGAGGTGTGTCCCACTACGTTATACTCCAGCACATCGGAGTACTTCAGTCCTTGGTTCAATTCAATTCTACCGGGAAACGAAAAACTTGGTAAAAGAATCGTTGTCGTAAATGACTGGTAATTGGTTTTTCTTCATCATGGTCATCCTCATCTCCATGTTTCCGCCCAACATGTCAAACAATTCAGGACAAAATAAAATGGAAATCGTTTTACCCCCGTCAAATTTCATCAGGAAGCTACGAGCTACTTTATGGTACTCCACTGTGACACTTTTTCCGACACTTTCCGAAGCTTTAAGAAACACGACATTAAACCTGGAGGCAATGGTGCTCACCAAATGTTGTCCACTAAAATAATAGCCTGGAGGAACGAACAAGTGATAAGTGGTCGACTGTTGATTTTTTGTGCTAGGGATTTTCTTATAATATTTGACATTGGTATCCAAGTACTGTTGCATTTGCTCGTCATGAACTTCCACTGAAAAAAAAATTTTGATTGGGAAGGACATTGATGACTTGGATCGGGTGAATGATTTCCACTAAAGCCACTTCCCAATGGGCTTCGTGATCTAATTGGATGGCCTGAGGTAATTTGGCCGTGTAACAGCACAAAATGTTATTGGGAAACACCTCCATGGAACTATCACTGGGTAAGGTTATGTAAAAGTGGTTGTTATTGTTCATAACAATTCCAGAGTTTTTGGGCTGTCCGAGGGGTTACTGGAAGTTAGAGGAGTGTCTCCGCCCAAAATAGGGTTGTTGTTGTTGTTGTTGTTGGAATTGTGACTGACACTGGCACTGGACACAAGGTTCCCGTTGTTCCCGTTCGAGGAGAATTTCAGGGAGGGATTGGGAACAAGGTAACCGATGCAACTGCTCAATGAAATGGTCCACAATTGTTTGTCTCCTTGTTGCAAACTCAAATTGGCAATGGCTGCACCGATGACACAATACACCACGAAGATTTCGCAGAAAAAGACGATTTGCGTTTTAGGCACACGTTCTCCATACCACACTCACAAGGGTTGTTTCTGTAAATCTTGCAGAGAAGACTGGGTGAAGGAGTGGTCGCAGTAGCTGAGTCTGTGTGAAAGAGCATGATGGTCACTTCTTTTTATAGTCGATGACTTGCGAAGCGTCGATCCAAGAATCAAAACTGGGTGGATATCTTTTCCAACGTACTTTGACTTCTTTGACACGTCGTTTGCCCACTTTACGGGTTCTGCGTTCGAGAATGCTTTCGATGTCGTACACGTCGTCTTCTTTTTTGGTGACACGTTGTAACTCGGGCAAATAAAACGTTCCTTTGAGCACTTCTCCGTTTATGTCTTCTAATTTATAGACGGAAGGATGACGGCCATGCACTCGTCCAGTGACACGAAACAATTCGGTAGTCCAGTTAGGTAAGTAACCTTTGTCGAAAGTGCGTTTGGTTTTGCCAATGCGTACCCAATCTCCTACGGTCAACTCTCCACTTTTTTTGGGGACAGCCCTCGTCGGGGACGTACCAAACAGGCGCTCAAACACCAGCACTTCGTTGTCGGGAGTCACCTCTTGCGGGGCACGTCCAACGTTCGATGGTAAGATTGGTTGTACGCTTGCACCAGGTGCAGTAAGATGTCGATGTACTTCAGAGTGTGGTGATGCGTAAAATATTTCCACATGCGTTCTTTCAAAGTGCGTTGAAAACGTTCCACAATGCTGGCTTTGTTTTCGGGATTCTCGGTGGTAAAAATATGAATGTCATGTTTCTTTAATTCTTTTTGGAAAGCTTGGTTCAGAAATTCGGTGCCTTTGTCTGTTTGTCATCGAAGAGGGTGACGACCACTTTGTTCAACACCAATTGCAGCGCTCTCACTAACTCGTGGCTCGATTTGGAAGTCAATGGCACGATCCAGGCAAATTTGGAAAAGACGTCGATGACACAAAACAAATATTTGTAGCCGCGATTGTAGCTGGCCAAATGAGAGACATCGGCTAAGTCGGCTTGCCATTGATGATCGATGCCTTCCACTCGGGTGCGAGTTCTGGAAAACTTGCGTCGAATGGGTTTGCGTAAAGTGTAGGTAGCTTGTTCTTGTAACCATCGTTGTACTTGAGGCAAACGGAGACTTTTCAGTCGAGTTTTGGCAGCACGATACAATTTTTGAATACCTTCGTAACATGCAGGATGGGATGGATCGTAGTAAATGCTGGTTAACACCTTCTCCATTGTTTTGTTTGTTTCTCAATAAGGCACCCACTCTTTTATGATGCTACTTTGGGCGGGACGAAAGGGTGGTTTGGAAACAGATTTACGTGTCCGATGGGCTACGGGAATAGAAGTCGAAGGTAGTGGTGGAGGTGGTAATGGAATGACTTTGGTGTTCTTTTCTTTTTTCACTTCTGGTTTCCCTTCTTTCTTTTTCACTTCTGTCGAAGGAGGAGTGGACATCATCTTTTTAATCCAAGCTTTCATTTCTTCTCGTTGGGGTGTGGGAGAAGGGGTCAACAAGGATGCTGCAATCTTACTAGAGATGGGAGATGCTAACGGTGTTTGAAAAAATTCTCGTATCTCTTCTTCCTCAGATCTTCGTGGGGTAGCGTCTCTGGTGACCCCTGGGGATGGTAGTAGTGGTGGTGGTGGTAATGGTGTGGGAGATGGACTTTTCATCAAGGTCTTAAAATCTTTCAGAGTGGGTAGAGCTGTTTCGTCTAAGGCTTTTTGGTGAAAGAGTTGCAGTCGTTGCAAGAGTTGACCGTACTTTTGCAATTTTTCTGTTTCGGACAAATCATGGCGATCTATCAAGGACTGCAATTCCTGTTGTAACTGGGGCATCTCGCTCAAATTGGGATTGGGAGGTAAATTTGGGGTCCGCTGTTCTTGCCATTTCATCCATCGTTTGTAAGGCACTAAAGCTAGTTTTCGTCCTTCCATTGGATGTCAAGGGTCAATTCTGAGATCTAGGGTCTCCATAGGTCCTTTTTATCTTGCTCCCACGAGTCCTTCCAACATGGTTCCCAAGACTCCTTTCCGAAATGGACCAAACAAGAGGGGTAAAATTCCTTCACGTTGAACCAACATCTTCTTCTTTTGACGAATGGGGATTTTCTTTTGAATCATTTGGCGAAGAACGTGACGATGTTTTTCTAATCATTGTTTCTGGTGTTTGGACAAAGGGATCGTGCCTTTCAAAACGTTCAAACAACATTCGCACACGGTATCGATGACCTCTTTGGAGGCCGTTTGAATGAGTTTTTTTTCGCAGGGGTGGAGAAGTTTTGGACAGGACAGATAACATGTCCCCATGTTTGACTAAACGAGGAGGCAGTCCTTTCCTTTCTTTCCTTGGGGTTTAGAAGAGGAATGTTTTCTGGGGGTGACATCTTTTGCTTGTGGGTTCCATGACATTCACCAAAAATACACTGACGTCGATGACTTAGCACACGCCCTTTTATCTTTTTTTTGGACTATCGCTTCGTCATAAAGGTGATACTGGAACGCATCGCCACTGATTGTCTTTGCGTCGTATCAACTTGAGGACAGGCATGACACGTCGTGCAGGGGTACGTAACGGACTAAATCGAGCCAGTTCTTGCTTGGACAAATCCAGTAAAATCTGTAACATGCCCGATCTCTCCTGGACTTTGATTTTGGGAGAAGGTACTTTGTGAGCAGCCGCCACTGTCACTAAAGAGGAGGGTCCTGCCACTGGAGAAGTTCTTGGTGTCATCAACGGAGAAGTTCTTGGTGTCATCAACGTCTCCAAGTACTTCTCAGTTCTTGGTGTCATCAACGGAGAAGTGGATGAACCTGAGGCTACCGGAGATGCGGTCACCGCCGTTGCAGGTCGTGGTTTGCGAGTGTAAGGATGCGTCATGGCCAAAGTGCCTCTCTTGCGACTAGTTTTCTGTGGGCTTTTCTTTTTCGGAGGACTTCTCTGCTTCCTTTTCTGGGGACTTTTTTTTCCGGAGTGGTGCCCTGATCTTGACACCGTCGCTCTTTTTCGTCTTGGGGCTTCGTTTGACTTTTTTCTTGGGGAGAACTTTGGGAGCATTAGGATCCCGTCTTAAGAGGGAGCGAATGATGACACCTCCTAGAGTTCCGCTCCCTCCAGGTTTCAAAATGATTTGCTTTTTGGTTTGAGTGTCGATGTGGGGATCGGCCAGTTGGGTCAAAGAGACTGTTTCGATCAAAAAAGCGTTTGGTTTGATGAGGAATCTGAATGATCCCTTGCAGTAATTGACGTGCTGTCACCGTGAACCATTGTAAGGCTTCTTTGAGACTGGCTTCTAAGACACGAGCACGTATTTGTGGGTTTTTTCGCGACTGATGCCATACAAGGCACGAATCAATTTGACTGGAAGATGAGACTTAAGGGACGCCATGTTCAGACTGTGTGAAACAGACGAAAAGTGATCGAGGTTTTAATAGATTTTTTGGGAGGGTTAAGTCGAGGACGGAGACGTGTACAGGACAGGCCCTCAGTCTTGGCACCAGTGGTGAAACAAATGGGTACGAAATCGCAAATCATCGGGGGTAGTAGGTTTCAAATCGACGAGTAAATAGGCGTGTGGATTTTGAGTGGCACCGTCGTACGTCTGAGTGAGCCAAGGCATTCCTAACTGTTTGGCTAAGACTTGCACTTGCGATTTATCTCGAGGGATTTCAAACAAGACCACGTAATGAGCATTAAGACTGATTCTGCGATGGGCTTTACTTTGTTGAAAAAAATTTGAGTGATGTAAACGACATTAGCATTACGATGATGCCCTTTGCGTGTAAACCACATTTTAATTTCTTCTTCGTCTTCTCCTAACATGTCGTTAAAAATGACCAAATGGGTTTGACGGGAGTCAGACACGATTCCGTCGTCTTCTTTAGGAATGCCTTCCACAAACACGATGGAATCCCCTTGACTTTCTCGCAAGAGGCTGTACGCCGATTGCCACTTTTTGTAACACCACACGATGCTTTGAGGTGGACGATCGATCAAATGATGTTTATGTTCAATCAAACGTTTGGCAAATTCGGTTTTGCCTGGACCGCTAGGTCCAGCAATGAGCATGTTAAAGGGATGGCGAAGATACAAAGCCTCCCAACTGGCACGATCTAAGTGTTCGTCGATGACTTTAACAGTGGAGGAAGAGGGAGCAGAGACAGCAGAGGTAGCCATAGTGTTAGGAATGTCACTTGTGACACGAAAACAGACAAGACAAGAGTTTATATACTTTTTCAGGACACGTTTATTGATGTTTTTAAAAATGAACACGGAAGACAAAAATACATAAAAGCCAAAGGCTTAAGTCCAACAATAAAAGGCGCATGAAAACGATCAACGTGGAATAGAAGCAAGTTTCTGTACAACATGTTTTGGGTAATGTTCTGACAAGTTCAACAGGGGGTAAGGTCACACAAGTGTCCTCCCGAAAGGGCCTTTCAGGAATGTCCATGACGGGTTCTTCTGGTACTGTCACCAACAGAAGTTGAAAAGTAACTTTTTTCTTTGGACGTTGAAAGGAAGGATCACAACTCTCGAACATACTGGGCCACTTCTTGGGTCCAAGCCTCAAAACCCCATTTTTTTCCAGTCACGTACATCTGTCCAAATGGGGGTGTAGGTCACAAGCTACACACACATCGTCATACACGTCTTTGGTAGCTAAAAGTTGACGAATCTTTTCTTCCCGTAGAGGTCGAGAAGTATCCAGATGAAAACGCAAGGCTTTGAGTAAAATGAGTCTATCGTGAACATTTAAAGGCACCACTTTCATGTTGAACTGGGTTGTAAGTACTGTTCGTAAAGAGCCCACAAGGAATCGGCTGGTAAACGAAATCCTAGAAAACAAGTCACTAAGACACACACCACTTGTCGACCCAAATTGAACGGATACAGTTGTCGTACTAAGTGATGGTAATCATCCACGATTTGAATATGGTCATTGAGTTCTTTCCACGGAATCTGTTCAATCACTTGTGATATAAGCCTTGGCATGGCAGCCTGTTTTTATATTCTCTTTCTTTCGGATGCAATAAATGTACTTTCTAGCCAGAGATCTTCGTTCTCTAGTAGGAAATTTAAATGCTCCAAACTAACCTACAGTTCTGAGTTCGTTTAGAAGTTTCCTCTTCCACTAAGCAGATTCCACGTAAAATATGTTTGTAATCCTTTAACTCATCTTCCTCAATTCGTTGCACTAGGTGAATCTCGAAGTAACCAAAATTATGAACATGTCGATCATTTGCGACCTCAGAGTTTTGAACAATGTCTGACCTTTGGAACAATTTCTTACGAATCAGTTCTCTTATAGCATTCAGGTACCAGTGGTTTAAACACCGGTGACGTAACCGATGCAATTGTTCTTTACGTTTAACTTGTATTTTGACCAGTTCTCGGTAAATGTGTTCTCTCAACTCAACAGGCAAACCGCGAATGTTCTCTTGTAAAGTATCCATGATCAGTTCATACTAAATCCTCTTTTGTCTGACACAAGTAATGTACTGTTTGCACAGACATGATTTTACTTCAGTGTCGAATCTAAATTGTCTAGTCACTAATTTGCACATCACAGTTCGTTCAGAAGTTTCCTCTTTCACTAAGTTGACATTGTGTAAAAGATTTTGGTAATTCGTTAACTCTTCCTCTGGAATTCGATGCAGTAAGTTTACAATGTAGTACATAGAATCATCAATAGGAAACCAATCCTTTTTAAAACCATGGGGTCGTTGATGATTGTCTGTTCAATGGAACACTTTCAACTGAATCAGTCCTTGTATAGCATTCAGGTACCAGTGGTTTAAACACCGGTGACGTAACGGATGCAATTGTTCTTCACGTTTCACTTGTATTTTGACCAGTTCTCGGTAAATGCGTTCTCTTAACTCCACAGGCAAAGCACGAATGTTCTCTTGTAAAGTATCCATGAATAGGTCAGTCAGTGCGATTGAATTTACAATCTTCTCCTAGAGCAAAAGTAATCCACATAACGAGTAATTTCTGGCCACTGCCATTCATGGTAACGTCCAAGAATGTCACTGAAATCTTGTAATGTAAACGGTCTAAAGTGGTATAATAGGATGAATGCACCCTTGATCCAGAGAAATCTAACACATTGGTTGACTTTTTTCACTTTCCTCTTGTGAATTTCTCGACACAAAAGTTCTACAGTTACCCATTGAGATTTCACTCTGGCAAGTCCCTGCGAAACTTCCTTGTAGATCTTCTCTTGCAGTTCTTTACGTAATGATTCAATATCATTTTTGAAATGGAGTTTAAATACTGGTCTCCGTGATGTCCAACATTTGACTCCTAACCAGTCTGGTTTCTTCAACGACATGGTAGGTTACTTCAATGTCTCGGTCCCACTAAGGGCAAGTAATGACAACTGGGAGACCATTGAGCATGTTCCAGGTAGGCCGAATCTTGTGGTTCCCAGTGGTGAAGTGACACACCGCAACTGAAGCACTTGACTTTATCCCCTTCCCCCAAGTAGAAAAATCCGGCTCTGGCTAATTCTTCGGGGGTCGGTCGTCCCAGATACTTAGGCCATTTTCCTTTGAACGATTGAAGACGATTTTCAAAGTCACAGTATTCAGGCAAACGCACAGGGAACGAATATTCGTCTTTCACAGGTTCGTTTCCATGAGGGTAGGCTGACCTCGATAGGAGTTTTCTCAGGGCTGGATGACATCCGTAGTGTGGTAGACGTGAAGGTTGGCATACACATTTACCATGAAACCCAGTAAAGTGTCCAAGAGGACAAGTAGCATCGCTTTCGCATCCCTCAGGTTTGACACGCACAGCATCACTTTCCATGATAGGGGTAGTGAGAACAAAGTTCCCATGATGCTTTACGGCATCGCTAAGGTCGCAGCGAACAGTATCGCTCACATCGCAAGGCTCACAATCGCACTCGTCTGCAAACTCCGTTACGCAATTGCAACGGTAACCGCTTGGATACTTGCAGTTTCCTTCCGGACATTTCCCATCGCAATGCATGGGTCTTATCCATCCAATATTAGTCACACTATGGGAAGGTAAAACTTTTTTACAATCCCCAAACTGGAACAATGTCTCTTTCAAAGGATTCATCTTGTTCTCTTGGTCTTGGTAGTCACAATGAACTATCGATCTTGCCTATGGTCCTTTTTATATACAGACCAATACCGACGTGTCCATACGGCAAAGTGAAGTGATTGGGAAGTCGCACTCGCTTCTGGTACACAATTTGATAGACTTTTTCCAAGGGTCGACTGACGATTTGGTGAGTGGGTAAACGTACAATCTTGTTTGGCTGGTAGGTGGTCACTTCAAAGTTTTCATCTTCTCCAGACTGCAAGGCTTCTTTCAATACGCCAAAGTTCACCACTCGACTGGTACGATAAGTCAAAGTCAATCCTTTCACTTTACACTCCGTGTGCACTTCTCCTTGTTTGTCCCGGTATTCGTAGCCGTAATGTTTGGGACCGCCACTCGCGAAACTTAAAATTTTCTCGTCGGGGTGCTGGTCTGTCCAGGCTCCTAAACGGTCTCCTTCGATGTCAGGGTGATGTTGACCCGTGCGCTCGATCTAGATACAACTGTCCGTGTCAAAGTACAGGACACGTTCCCCTAACAGTTCTAAAACTTCGTACAATTTTAAGTGAGCATGAGCTGTCACGTAAGCCGCAATGATGACATTTCCAAATTCGTCGGCTTCTACAAAGTCCAGATCTTCTTCGTAATTAACTAAGATCAAATCGTCGCGAACGACGTCCACGTGTTTCATGTATTTGGTTTTGTCGTGAATCATATAAAAGTAGGGAGAAGGTTCTGTCAAATACTCCGTCATGGGTAAACACGGTCGTTGTGCCATTTTACCCCACAAGCAATTTAACATCACTTTGGAAAACGATCGCCTGCCTTTGTTTTTCTCCATGTGATCTAAAGTGATGCCTTCTTGTGCCCAGTATTTCTCTTTGAATGTCTTTTGGTTTTCGGGAGTGTGACACCAGGAAGGATAGCCACTGGCTTCTTGTTTCAGTTTCAAAAATGCATCCACGTAGTCTGCGAAAATGCCTTTCTGACTTTGGTCACCCTTGTGGTACTGTTGTGTCTTGGGAAAGTGGCAAATTTCGTACATTTCTAACAGTTGGTATCCCATGTCCAGAGCTTTGAACAATTCCACGCTAACCCACGTCCCCGTCAAGGCACGTTCTTCCTGGGTGTGCTGACAAGGTTGATCTTGGTTACACGTTTCGGCATAAGTACGGCACAAGGGAAATATCAGATTGCCTTGACAATGGTGAGGTAACACGGGATGGTACAAGTCCGTGCGAGGCAAGACTTTGCACTTGATCAAGCCTTCGTATTGTCGAATGTTTTTCAGGTCGATGTGTTCCGTTAGCAATTGCTGGTGCCCTGCAGGAAAGTGACACTATTTGCACACGTAGGGATACAGCGAGCACACGTCCAAGTATTTGATTTCTTCTACTTTCTCTTCGTCAGCTTGGTACAGCAAACAGGTGGCATTGGTTCTTCCTCCGTACAAACTATCCCTCGGGTTCAGGAGGTCCATGAACTGGTAACTTTCCACGATGCGTTTAAACTCGGGATCGATTTTCAAACGGTGATCGTACTCGTGTTCCCACATTTCCACCACTTGGTATCTCTGCTGTTCTAACTTCAAGCGCCGCTGACAAGTGTCCTGGTACAAGTCTTCCATGGTTCGATGTAAAAACTGATTTTTAGTGCCGCGGTCAGGGTAACAGACGGGACATTTGTGAAATAAGCAACCGTTAAACTCGTACACGATCTTGGGGTTTTCTAAGTCTCAGCCATCTACCGAATGCGTTGCGATGGTCTTTTCACCCCCTCCGTTGTGGGCATGCTGAATCCATTTGTCTTCCTTGTCACACAAGTAATGTAACCAACGTAGGGCTTTGACCGAGTATTGATGTTTGACATAGTTGGTCGTTTGATGACTGATGACAGCCATGGTGTTTTCAGGCATGAATCATTGTCGGTAGACTAAGGAACAGGCTTTGGCAATGGTGCAAGCTTCTTTCAAAGGATCGAACCCTCCGTGCTCCATGAACAGTTCTCGAAATTTTCCACAGCAACGCCGTAAAATGTCTACGTCGGAACGACAATACTTTAGCATTTCTTCCTGAAAGTCAAAAGGGTCTGAGGCGTGAGCCTGGTACCAAGCGTAGAAAGCTTCTCGTTGTTTGGTACGCATGTTGTCGGGGTCGTAATAGTGAGCCTGAGGCAAATGGGGTAGAACGGCATATTGATTGTGTTTGGTATTGAAAAGGCGTAGAAAGTACCCTTTAGTCATTTCTGTCATTCCAGATGTTTTAGGCATTCGACTCAAAGGCATGGCCAAATAGCTCATTGAATCTTTAAACTGTACTTGTCCCATTTGCATGAAAATGATTTTGGCTCCGTTCAAAGTGACTTGAGGACGCTCGGTACCATGTTTCGTATAGTATCTGAGAAGAAACTGTCCATCGTATCCCAAGAAATTGTGAGCCATCATCGTGGCATGACGATGACAATCTCCGTAATGTTCGATGTCCTCTTGGCTCCACGTCTTGTCGATAGGGTCTAAGACCCATCGAGCAAATTTGGCCAGCGTGTTCGGTCCTCGAAAGATTTTTTCACCTCCTCCAGGAATCTTGCTGCAGTGACGGCAATGACTGAAGATAGGTTTTTGAATGCACTTCTCGCACGCTCGATGAGCCACGCAGAAATTAGGAATGTGAATGCCGGTCTCTTGCATGCATTCGAAATCGAAAAAATTGAAATTGCTTTTCTTCTTCTTCTTGCGACCATCATCTTTCTCTTGTTGGGGTTGCTATTTTTGCATGTAGCATTGGTGTTCCAAGTCCACGATTTGGTGACAAATGTGACATTGTTTCTTTCCTCTACACACGTGTGCCTTGGTACTGTTGGTACGTATGCCTTGTCCACACGTAGGGCACAATCTCAGGAGTTGACAAGTACATTTCTGCTGTGAACCGTGTGTCTTCAGATGTTGTTGGTAACAGTCAGGGCTGACAAACGTGCGCAGACAAGCAGGACAATGTACTCGTTCTTGCCTTTTGTCCAAACAGGGTTGAGAGGACAAACATCTTGAGCATTTCGATCCACAATGTTTGTGTTGCTCTCGATTGTTATACCCATAGTCACATTTCTCACAGCAATAACCGTATCCCAGGAATGCAGTGATACTGGTAATGGTATCTAAATGTTCATCGTGATTATAGAGATGAATGTATTTTCCGTCCTTAAAGTCTTGGCCTCGAAGCAACAGAGGTCCGCGCACTTCTTGAGGGTGCACTTTCAAGGTGTATCGTGGAGCTAGGGCATCTTGCAATTTTTGCATCTCAGGAATGCCGCAGGGGTGTCTTTGGACAGGCCGGCTTGTTGTAACAAGAGTTCTGCTTCATTTCGTTGTTTGGCTCGGTTCGATTTTCGAATGTTCTCCCAGGCTCTTTTCCATTCTGCCGTGTCGTTCTTGTCGGCATACGTTCGTCCCACCACGATAGCCCTGGCTAAACACACCTGGTCTTGAGGATTGTTAATTAGGACGAGCCCTGTTTTGGTGTTGCGAAGGCCGCTCACCAATAAGTCTTTTTGGCGTTGTCCAGTCCCTTGAAGAGGAGAGACGTGGGTCATGAACAGTGTGGCTTTTCCGTCGGTGATGTTAAATTGGTCATTAGATTGTTGTACGTGTTCAATCTTGCCCATAACTTGGAAGCGGTCAATTCTGCAGGGCTGCTAAACTCGATCCAAACAGGGGATTTCAAACCGCCGTGTTCTATGGAAAGTCTCAAGCGATCGTCTTCTTTGGCTTGACATTGGTGTTTAAGTGTGGTGAGCAAAGAATCCCACATCTCGGTGATGAACCCCTCTGCTTTCTCTAACAGTACGTCGGACTTGAAATCTTTAAACTTTACTCTGTAAGTGTAAGCCGTGGTTCTAAATTTTCTAGAGGAGCTCTTTTCTGTGTCTCGAATGTGATAGCACTTTTCAGGGTTGACTAAGGGTGGTGAACTTTGGTTAGATGAAGACTCTCTGGGCCTGGATTTTGGTTCACTCGTGTCCTCTTCAAAATCACTAGCATGAATCTGTGCCAAGACTTCAGTGATGGTACGAGGCGATAGATCACGTTTCTGCCTCTTACTTTCTTCTTCTTTCTTCTCAAATTTGATTCGATCGTTTCATCTTGATAGCAAAAAGTCAAATGACTAAAGTTTAAACACCATGGGTCACTTTATATCCATGACAGACCAGTGTATATAAAGGGTGTGTGTCTTGTCCTTCCACTATTCATTTCACTCTCAAACTGAGCAGAACGATGGACGAGACTACACAGATCGAACTTTTCATCAGAGCTTTGCGAAAGTCATCAGAAAATTTTCTTCAGACAAGCCGACGGACTACTCACCCTCCTTTCGAGATAAAAGTCAAGATACTTGCTATATCTGTGAGAACAAAGGAATTGGTCTTCAGGGATGTCCAGACCGTCAAAAATAAAACAAAAAAAAAAAACAAAACAAAAAACAACATGGGTTAGAAGAGACAAAAGTCAAGATACCTGTTATCATTGTTAAGAAAAAGGACATTGGTCTCCAGATTGCCCTAAGAAACAACAGCAGCAAGAAGAAGAAGAGGGGAGTTATGGAGAGGAAGAAGAGGAAGAAAGCAGACAGGTGAAGAAACAGAAACAGGAGAAAAAAAGAAGGGAAGAAAGTGAGGATGAAGAGGAGGAAAAAGCTGTGAAAGTGAAGACATTTGAAAAAAAGAGAGAGTGAAGACAGACAAAGAAGAAGCCTTTGAACTTTTTAAAGTGCTATGTTGTGTTGTGAATTGGATTGTACAATTTATACCAGAATAGACAGTCTATAAAAAGTAAGTGTCTCTTGGTTTTGATTTTTAGAATAAGAATCTACACTCACGCACTCAACCATTCACAGGTACTATATGGGTAAAAAAGTTTTTTTTTGAGTTTTAATTGATGTTGGCAATTGAAATACTATCTCTTTTCGAGAGAAATGGGTGGCCCTGAAAAGATCCTTTGGGTATTTGTTGGTTTTAAACAACAACCTTAGGAAGCAATCAACTTTAACTGCCTTAAGCCTTTGCCACGGCCAAGGCCTACTTCTGGACTGCGTACTGTCGATGATGATGATGATTTGGTAGAAATCATTAAGGGTGGTATGATGGTGACTGAATTTTGTAACACGTGTTTGGATTGGTCAATGAACTCAATCCGTTTCGATCCTCCCTTTCCCTATAAATAACCGCAGTTCGCTGCATTCCTTCACCTGTTCTAGTCACCAAGATGTGGACCGGCGTGGAATCCTCTACTCTCGTCTCTTCAAGGATGTTTAGAACGGACTTCCCCATGTATGTCCGATCCTCGTGGACTATTGTCAAGATGACGGATACATGTGTGTGGAAAAGAAGAATCTTCGTAGAAAGAAAAGGCTGTTTAAAGAGGGTTTTGATTTACGGACCAGAAGTGAGAAAGAGTTTAAGGAAAAGAAGGAGACCTAAGCGGTGCCCTCTGTGTTAACAGTATGGTATGTTAACATAAAACCAAAGGCCCTTTTCAGGGCCAATCCTATGCCTCGAAAAGAAATTAATTTTCATGCCTAATTTATTTTTTAAAAAAAATATTGTCTACGTATAATGTAAGTCTTGTCTACATTACATAAATCTCCCCTGTTCAAATTCCCATTGTCCCTAGACAGTCCCATCCCACCATGTTAAATTTCCATTGTCCCCAGAATGCCAACTCACTATGTCCCATGTTAAATTTCCATAGTTCCCAGGTTACAACCCACCTATTTACACATTAAAATCCCATTGTCCCTAGGCAGTCCCCATTCACTACTCATATGTTTATAGTTCATTCAGGTGATTTATTGTAAGGTACTTTACTGACAAAACGTCAGACTCTTTCGGTAGCAACTATATAGTCAATGAATATAAATATGGTTGCTAACTCTACCTGTAACCAGCTGTTTGTTTTTATTATTACTGCTACAAAATAGTATAAAACCTGTATGATACCTTTGGATATGCAATGAATCTAGTAGTAAAAAAAGATTAACTTAAAATTCATACTTGTATCTTCACAGATGAAATGTGTTTGTTTTCTTTTTGAAGAATAAGATTCCCCCCCCCCGTTAATAATTTAAAGGAAACTTTTGAAATTTTTAAGGTTTCTCAAAGTTCACCCTGTTGTAGCATCCTACCCCCTGCATAAACATATCCATTTGTCTGTGATTTTATTGTAATGTTACATTGTTTAAAAAATAAGTTAATTTTTATCATGATTAAAAAATGCTAGCACAATCCAACTATGCAATAAAGCAACTGCAAAATAAATAAATAAATAAATAAATAAATAAAAATAAAACATATATACAGTACTGTATTTAATTTTCCACAGGAAATATTAGAGAAAAATAATATTTTATGTAAGCTTCCAGTCATAAAAAATATTTTTAGATGAATTATTAAAAAAAAATTCTAATATAGGTAGACATTTAAAAGGAATAAATACCTCGAATTTCTTGTTACATTGTCCTTATAGATTTCTTTTGAATAGTAAGGAGGCAGATGTGACCAGTCCCTTTTGTTTTTCACTTGCACACAAATAAAACAAGCTTTACACATAATAAGGCTTTTGGATTGGACATACACTCATAATTGTAAATTTTGAGTAATTAAAGCTGAAAATTCTGGATTGGGCGAGGCACATTTCCCCCAAATTTCCTTTCATATACCTCCTACATTTGTAAATTATGCCTCAAGAACAGTCTGGTTATATTTTCTAGTGACTGCTTCATTAATTAACCTAAAAAAACTTTCCATTACTGGATTTGTTTTCAATATATACACTGGACTGCTCACTTTTTGGAGATTTTTTTGCAGGCAATAATAGCTTGCTATGAGCAAAAACCGTGAAAAGGAGTATACTGTATTTGCTAATTTGTTATTTATGATGCTTTGACCTTCTCAAAAATACCATATTTATTAGCCTGAGATGAAATTTTTAATTTGGCCTGTTATCCCTGATATATGGCTCTTACTGGACAATTTAGATTAGTCACCTAACAAGAAATGAAAATTGAAAAGAAAAAGAAGTATAGGTTGAGGGGTGGAAGAGCAAATGTAGTGTCATGGGAAGCAAATCGTACAACGGTATGTTCTCTGTTATGCAAGAGTTACCCCCACTGCATTCATTGGATCTTAACACTAATTGACAGACCGATTGATTTGATGAATGAATGAGGGAGTAAAGATAGGATGGAATTGTGTTAAAAGGAGATAGCCGTTATCAAATGTTTGGGCGTCTGACCAGGTTACTAGAATTAGAAATGTGCTGTATAGTATAGAATACTGAGCAAAAATATAATTTCCGGGATAAATTTTGTTTGATAATGATTCTTAGATGCAGGAAATAACTGCAAATTGGGTCACAGACTATAAAGCATATCTACGAAGCCCCAGAGAGGACACGAGATAAAAAATAATATTTCGTTCCCTCAAAATAATAATTCGTTCCCTCAAATTAACATTTCGTTCCCTCAAATTCCTAATTCGTTCGCACAGATTGTCTCTCTTATTTAATGACTCGGAGTTGTGCACATTATACACTACATGTCTTTATTCTAGTGATGGACACTAATATTTCCCCGCATCGTGAAGTAGCGATATGTAGGGAGCCCCAGAGAGGACGCGAGATAAAAAATATTATTTCTTTCCCTCAAATTAACGTTTCGTTCCCTCAGATTCCTAATTCATTCGCACAAATTATTATTTTGTTCCCTCAATTTAATATTTGTTCGCACAAATTAATGAGTTGTTCCCTCATTTTGTTCCCTCAAAATAATAATTCTTTCCCTCAAATTGATATTACGTTCCCTCAAGTTAATATTTCGTTCCCTCAAGATAATAATTCGTTCCCGCAGATTAACGTTTCTTTCCCTCAAATTGCGAATTCGTTCGCACAAGTTATTATTTTGCTCCCTCAAGTTATTATTCGTTCCCTCAAATTAATAATTTGTTCCCTCAAGTTAGCATTTCGTTCCCTCAAAATATTAATTCGTTCCCTCAAATTAATATTTCGTTCATTCAAGTTACCATTTTGTTCCCTCAAATTCCTAATTTGTTCGCACAAGTTATTATGTCGTTCCCTCAGATTAATATTTCGTTACCTCAAAATAATAATTTGTTCCCTCGAATTGATATTACTTTCCCTCAAGTTAATATTTCGTTCCCTCAAGATAATAATTCATTCCCTCAAATTGATATTACGTTCCCTCAAATTAACATTTCGTTCCCTCAAATTGCTAATTCGTTCGTACAAGTTATTATTTTGTTCCCTCAAGTTATTATTCGTTCCCGCAAATTATTATTTCGTTCCCTCAAGTTGTTAACTTGTTCATTCAAATTAATATTATTTAAATAGAAACATTGAATTCGTCTGCAGCGCATTAGAGAGACGCTTGCCAGCGAGGTTTGTTGTGGTGTGGACATCAGGTTACTATTTAGTTCGGATGATGAGTGCTATTTTTATGCGAGATACGTAATTATAGTGTGATATTTTGTGATAAATGTTCTTCAATGGTTCCTTCACTTTTACATGTCAGACATCTGGAATTGTAATGTTGTACGATGAATTCGAGAAGCCCATTGTGGACTGCACTTTGTTGTTGTTGTTTTTTAATTGAAGTGTTCTTTTCTTTAATATGTATGAACGATCGATATATTTTTATTGTAGATTGAATATGAATTTAAATTAATCGTCAAATACATAATACGAAAGAGACTTTCGTTAGAAAAATATACAATAGCCCGGAACGCTGTATTATCGTGGTACTTTAATGTAACTACTTAATGTTCTTATCGGTACATACTAAAACTGTTTTGCTATTGCTGCTTACTTATAACTTGTAAAGTTTCGATGACTTTCCCTCTTTCTATTCCTATTTTTTTAAAAAAATCTTTGTTAATCGAAGCGCGTAAATGTAAATAAAACAGCATGTGGTAGCTGATCCAGATTAACGTAACATGGGGGAACAACTCTGTTATCGTGGTATTTGCCTAACTTGGGTATGATAGCACGCACGTATTATAATAAACATAAATTACAACTTACCCATGAGAACGAATGTCCATGTTTGTACTGCAGAATATTTCAACAATAAACGAAAGGATCCAACGATAAAATGGAACACACAAATGTAATTAAAGTGGAAATCTATGAATAACAACATTACAAATTAAAAACAATTATTATTTAACTTATATTAATTTTAAATGCAATGTGGGCAAGCAAATATAAATATATAAAAAATTAATATTAATATTATTATTATTGTTGTTCTAGAAATATTACTGATTTCAAGAAAGTTTAACTGTTGTTTTCTTATTTACATACGACCAGTACGATTATATGCAGCATGTTGTCAGTTGTGGTCCATATTGGCTACCATGAAATGACATTGCAACCTTAATCTTGTAATGACACATGTGTGTGATTTAGATTTTTAATGTAGCTTTATTCAGTCATATCGCTACGATGTCTGCAGTGTGTCAGTTTATAGTAATGTCTAGCACTGAGGCATCATGCTGCAGACATGTAGCAGGATGTCCCATCCAGTCACATTATCCTGACACCAGGTCGATCAGTACAAACACTAACCTCTTAATGTTGAGCACCTAGTGAGGCAGCTATTGGGAGCATTTTTATAAGTCTTGGTATGACTCAGTTAGGGTTCATACCCATGACCTACCATGTCCGAGACAGACGTTCTAAACACTAGGCCACTGAGTGGTATGTAAGGACATGTATGTCACCATCAGTAAATGACCTATAATCATCAAACATCAGACAATATGCTGAATATATTTCATAATCAAAGCCAATGCAGGTATAGCAAGTTAAACATGAGCTTTGTATATGATGAACAATGGAATTGCATGCAGTACAAAAAAGTGGTGTTCATTCTTTTTCAATGTGAACTTGTAAAACATATTGACATTTTAGAGGAATTATAATTGTGCTATAAGCTATTTGAGTCCTCACTTCTGTAAACAACCGCTAGATGGCATGTGTCTAAATTTAACTGGAAAATCCTGTTTGTTGAGATAATATAGAGCTCACAATAATACAATGTTGGAGTTAAAATAGAGATCAAAAATACAAATGTGAAGTCTTTTGTAAATATGCCCACGGAATTGACGTAGTCTAAACTCAATGATACATCCAGAAGACAAATTATAGATCTATGTAGATCTGCAGATATTGAACTGCCTACAAAATGTAAAATTTGAAACTAACTTCAAATTCAATTTTGGTAATACAGAATAGGTAAAATGCACTGAAGAGAACCATACAAATATGAATCATGTAGTCTCTTGATTTGCAGAAAAAAAATCGTGTCCTTTTTGGCAGGATTATGCGAGAATCAATATATATTGTAAACCAGTGATACAAAATATGGAATGTTTGATGAAATATTTGCTGTGGATGACTACCTTTTGAGGAAATGATGATGTAAGTCGAATATACCACTTGACAAATTTGATTTATTATATATATATATATATATATATATATATATATATATATATATATATATATATATATATATATATATATATATATGTATATATATATATATATATATATATATATATATATATATATATATATATATATATATATATATATATATATATATATATATATATATATATATAATAGCTTAAAGCATTAGCTCTAAAGAAGAATTAGACTAGCAACATAAAATAAATATTCAACCTCGGGTAATTATAAAATATGATTAGAAATTCAGATGACTAAATTTATGTTGATGTAAACATGAATGAATATGCTAGTGTGTTTTTATAATCTTGCAGGATTAAACCTGTGTGTTATTATAAGCATGCAGGATTATACCTATGGGTTAACTTATTATAAGCATACAGGAATATGCTTTTAGTATTACAAGCATGCAGGAATATACCTGTGTTATTATAAGCATGCATGATTATACATTTGTTATTATACGCATACAGGATTATACATGTGTGTTATTATAAGCACACAGGATTATACATGTGTGTACAGGATTACGTGTGTGTTATTATAAGAATGCAGGATTATACATGTGTTATTATAAGCATGCAGGATTATACATTTGTTATTATAAGCATGCAGGATCATTCATGTGTTTTATTATAAGCATGCAGGATTATACCTTTGTGTTGTTATAATGATGCAGGATTATACCTTTGGAGTTAATAATCATGCAGGATTATACATGTGTGTTATTAAAAGCATGCAGGATTATACATGTGTTATTATAAACATGCAGGATTATACATGTGTGTACAGGATTACATGTGTGTTATTATAGGAATACAGGATTATACATGTGTTGTTTTAAGCATGCAGGATTATACATTTGTTATTATAAGCATGCAGGATCATTCATGTGTTTTATTATAAGCATGCAGGATTATACCTTTGGAGTTAATAATCATGCAGGATTATATATGTGTGTTATTAAAAGCATGCAGGATTATACATGTGTTATTATAAGCATGCAGGATTGTACATGTGTGTTATTATAAACATGCAGGATTATACATGTGTGTACATCTGTCTGCGTGGGTTCGAGTCTCGGATTCGGCCAATGTGGGTATGTGAGAAAGTTTGCCAGTAGCTTCTCGAGGGTCGGTGGTTCTTTCTGGGGATTTCCCGGGTTCTTCCTCCACCATTAATACTGGCCGCCATGTATAGCCTATCGTGTGCTGAAAAATGGCGTTAAACCCCAATACAACAACAACAAATACCTGTATGTTATTATAAGCATACATGATTATACCTGTGAGTTATTATAAGCATACAGGATTAGCATCCCACTCAAAATTTCCCTGCCTGTTACTTCAATAATGTAGCTAGTAAACGGCTGGCTTCACAGTATCAACACTTCATATTTATGTCAATAAGCTGTCTAATGTCAGTACTAAGTCTTGACCAGTATCAGCAATAGTGCAAGTTTAATAATCCCACTGCAGTTACAGCTTTTTGATTGCAACTTATACAACAATTAACATGCACATAGCACCCCCAACATAAATGTATAAATATCAAAAATGGGGTTGCAGGGGTCAGAGGAAACTCAAACTACTTTATCTGCAGTAAGGTACTGACCATTTGATTGGGGGTGGCGGGTGGAGAAGGGCTGTGATTTTCTTGTGAGTTGACAAATTTAATTTTCTTTTAGCTCAAGATAATTAATCTTTTTCTTAATCATGGATATAATATGGTGCTAATTTGCTATAAATCGGAGGAAGGTCATTTTTCCAGTTATTAAAAGATGGAATTAAACAAAAAGTGTCAGGCTTCTGCCCAAGAATATTGGATTGTTGGTACCTAATATAATTGCGGTATGCCACGGTACATATTGCAGAATGTTGAGACATACCGTGGTACAAACTTTTTTGTGTGAATTCTGACTGGTTGAACATGAAACTTTGCTGTACTAAAATTATGTAAGAAATTCTTTAGCAATTTTGAGACTGTTGTGAAATCACATCATGACTGTTTTTGTGGTGCTGTGTAGAATGACATTGGTACTCTTGTGATCTCACAGAGAATGACACCATGACTGTCCTTGTGTCATATTTGCTATTTTTAAAAAAAAAACTGTTTAAGTATTGTGTTACAATAGGGATGATAATCGTGTATTTAAGAATTTCAGGACATTCATGTTCGTTTAACTGTAGGAAAATCCCATTTTAATGGCTTCACTGACACATGTCCATTATAGCTAAATTAATGACAGTAATATCACCATTAACATCCTGAAATCCTTGAATGCATGGCTGTTATCCCTGATGTGATTCACAGTTGATCTTTAATAAAGGGCACATGAGTAACAAATAGCTACTGTAATTACCTATGTATTTACCCACACCCAAAAATGCAAACAGTTACGCGTGATATGACTCTTGCCATATTTACCTATGTATTTACCCACACCCAAAAGTTAAAACAGTTATGCCTTATATGACTGCTGTAATTACCTATGTATTTACCCGCACCCAAAAATGCAAACAGTTATGCCGATATGACTTTGCTTGAATTACCTCTGTATGAGCCAAACTATCAGGGTTCCTTGAATCCATAAAAGCCTGGGGGAGGTGGCACCATCCCCTTCCCCAGGAACAACTAGCAGGCTGCAATGCAGTCAGAAAAAAGTGGCACATGCACAATTGTGCGCACGCCACTATAATTAAACTCAACAACAAAATAACCTCTGTATTTACCCACACCCAAATACAAAGTTATGCCTGATATGATTGATGTACTTACCTGTGTATTTACCCACACCCAAATACAGTTACACCTGACATAATTGCCATAATTACCTATGTATTTACCCACACCCAAATCCAAACAGTTATACGCCTGTTGTTAGTGGACAGGCAGGGTACATGCTGTTTGTTCAACCAGTAATTTCAAAAAAACTGTTGAACCTTATCTTCCTGATAACAGATCTGGGTCTGTGCAATGCACAGTTGCATATGCATAAAGTATATTTGAATTTGCACTAAATGTGTACCCTGCCAACATGATAATCACGAGTCATAGAGCAAAACAGAGATGGCATAGACAAATTTGTTTCATTTCCTTTCCTTATAGGGAGGGGGCTTATAAGGGAGTGCAACAAATGCATTTTATTTCCTTATAGGGAGGGGGCTTGTAAGGGAGTGCAACAAAAGCATTCTATTTGCTAATTTAATTGCTCTCTTAATGCAGTGTACATGTACCTAAGATAAAACGGATAATTACAACAATATTAAACTGTCAGTGTTGAATTGAACAGACTTGTTGAATTATGAAATGGAAATAAGCATTCAAATTTCTGTCCAATACAGTTCAAAATGGCAAGCATGATCCCGGGAAGAGAACTACTAGTATATGATTTTCTGAAGGGAAGAGGTGCGGATACAACTAAAATGGAGGAAGAGAAGGTAGGGTTGTGTTGTTCTTAAGTTTATTGGTTTTTGCCATTTACAGTAGTTAAAACATGCATCAAACATATTGAAGATTTGACTTGTTTAGACTCTTTAAAGTGTTCAAGAGAAATTAATTACATAATAAGTATATTGGTATATTCCAATGTTATTTCTATACTTTGTACAGTTTGTTAGCATTTCACTCTTGATATTTGACTCATCAGCAAGGAGCGCGAACAGACCAAAAATTTAGAATAAAATAAAGCTTCCTACGGAGTGTAAAAAGATATAAGTATCAATAATGCCAACAGAGAGAGGGTGAACAGACCAATTTTTTAGAAGGTTCCACATACCGAAATAAACCTTCCTAAAAAAAGGTTTAATGACCTTAAATGAAAATAACTAACTATGATGAGGGTTCTCCGAGAGTTCCTCTTGGGTTAGTTCATTTTATTCCTCTGACTGAAAATTCATCAATAGCGTAAGTATTACAAAAAATGAACCAACCTGAGGTCGCCCCCTCTCTGCTGCTATTAAGTAAATCATTATTATATCAAATATGGTTCATCCAGAATCTTATACTGCTCGGCTAGCACGAGAGTGACTAGAAGCAATTAAGAAATTTATTCCTGTTCGTGATTCGGTAAGACAAAAACTTCAAGAGCGTCAAGATGCTCATGAAGGTTTGACAGAATCATCTAACTATTATTTAAGCCTGTTACTACATCGTTAGCGCGTACTGGTGAACAACAAAATGTTGCAACAAGGCGGTTAGCAGCCTCAGCTGAAAGATCCGCTGAAGCAGCCGCTAGGGCGGCCACTGCTATTAGGGAAGGTGCAACAAGACCGCCCTGATAAGTTTTCGTAGATGCATTAGAAGCTCCACCACTTGAAGCCGAAGCTCCGCCGGAATACCAACGTGGTGAAGCAAAAATGAGCGAGGATGTGGCAAAAGATATCAAGTTGAAAAATTACGATAACGCGGTTGCTCTTGTAGGTGAATTTGCTGATTATGACCGTTACCTGGAACCGGGCTCACCACCGTTGACTTTTGACCAGTGGCTACGGTTGGTGTTTGTTACACATAAAAATATTCATCGGGTCACGAAAAAGTACGAAGACGAGTTTAAACAATTTAACAATTATCGATGAAAGCTATTGATGTTATTCGTGATAAAGCTCCTGGTGCTATTGGTAACGTTGCCAGTAAAGCGTTCTTGGCAAACAAAGACAGACTAGCACGATTAATACGCAGACCAAAAGCGGTCCAACCACAACCAGCGAAATTACGTCAGTAAAATAATAAGTCAAGCCGCAAATCAAAAACTAGCAGCCTTGATGAATCAAGGGACTGAACAAATAAATACAAGTTTGGTGTCGGGAAGTGGTCTTCGTTTTAGATGATAACAAATTATAATAAAATGTTTAAACGTGAATCCGAACCAGCGTTTGACATAGACCAACCGGTTCTTAAAAATGAATCAGTACGTGATTTTCAGTATTATTCTTATGACGTCCAAATCAACGAGGACGAATTGAATTACAAGTTCAAGATACAAGCAGATATTTCTTGCCCGCTGAAGCATTTATCGAAGTAAAAGGTGAAATTATAAAAACAGATGATACAGTATACGGAGGTGTTGTTAAAGTCGGTTTTGGTAATAATGGAATTATGGCCTTGTGTGAAAATGTTACGTATATGATTGACGGAAAACATATTGAATCGATTCAAAATAATGTTGATGTAGCTACAACAATAATAGGTTTGGTAAGATATTCCGATGATTATACAAGATCAGCTGGTCCGTCAATGATGTTTGCCAAGGATAATTCTGATCGTCCTGATGCCAACCCATTTCGTTATGTACAACTGACACGCAATACTTCGACTGATCCACAACCAGCTGAGGCTATAGATAGACCCGCTGATGCATTTTTGATGCCACATAGTCACAACCCTAATTACAATTTAGGATTTGTTAGCCATAAATTAATGTTGAGTGGTGATCGTAGAAGATTTTCATGTGCAATTCCGTTGTCGCTTATATTTGGATTTTGTAGATACGTTAGAAAAGTAATTTCTGGAGCAAAACACACAGTTGTGCTTTTTAGAAAAGCTACTGACATTGATGCTTTATGGCATCCTGATGGAATTGATAACGGTAAAGTAATACTAATAAAACTTTAGTTGTGGATGACGGTAATGACTCCGGCAATTGCTGAAGAACATCGATTACTTTCTTTTATGAATGAAGGTGGTAAATCGTTGTTATCATGGTTTACAGTAAGCACAGATAGTGTTCAAAGTAGAAATAATGGTTTATTTACATGGCATATAGCATTGCAGCAGGGAGTTTCTGCACCACGACATATTTTCATTGCTTTTCAAGATACTGCACGATTAAATTCACAAACACGGAGTCATATGATATTTGATAAACTTCGTGTTTCTGAAGTTTCCTTAAGAATAAACGGACATCAAGAACCATCTGAGAATATACTGTTAGATTTTAATACTAATCATGTTGCACGTGTATATATCATTGTTTGACGAAATTTCTAGGACGTGATCTAAATATAGATACTGGCTTACAAATATCACAGTTAGATTTTATAACATATTATCCAATCTATTACTTTTCACTGGAACATCTTGATTTAGTTAGACAATCTGTCCTGATATACACTTTCGAGCTAATGTAACAGCCCCTCCAACTGATGTAGCTGCTCCACCAGATGTTTATAGAGATTACAGAGCAATCGCAGTTATCCACAGCGATAAAGCAATGTTACTTGAAGGTGTTGGTGGGCGAATGAGAGTTATTGATGCACCAGTAGAAAACATATAGACAATTAGACCAACCGCGATAATTATAAAAATGCCATATAGTCACGTTAATGTCACTCTGACTCCCGGTCAGGTGAAAAAATTACAATCAAAAATCGCGAGCGCATGCGGGACAAAAATAACATTGAAGCGAGATCAAATTGCTAGTGGTGGTCCAAACAAGTTATCGTTGACTAAAACTCAACTAAGACATTTCAATAAAGCGCAGCATGCAAAAACCGGAGTTCAGTTTGTTTCCGCTCCATGTGCCATCAAAGACATGGTTAAAACTGGTGGTATATTTCCACTTCTCGCAGCAATACCAGCATTAATTGCTGCTGCAGCCCCAGCTGTTGCAAAAGCAGCCGCGTTAGGTGCTGTTGGAACCGCTGCTGGAATGGCGTTAAAGAAAGCAACTGAAAACGGATATAAAAAACGGAGCGGGTCTAAGACTTCCAGGAACTCCGCCTTCATGGTACCCCAAACGGGTTTAGACGCAGCGCGTCTCACGCCGATGTCAAATTCTGATTTACTTGATGATGCTAAGCAACTCAAAATAAAGAATTTCAGAGGTGTTTTTATGCGACATCAGTTACCGAGTCAACCGAATATCAAAGAAACGGAAATTATTAATCTTGATCGCAGCGATGGTTCAGGAACTCATTGGGTTGCTTACGCGATTGATCCACGTGGAATTGTTTATTTCGATTCGTATGGGTTAGCACCTCCAGTTGAATTTCTAAAATATGTCAATAAAGTGCAAAGCACTCCAAGTACTCCATTTTGGTACTCAACGCTACCAACATAAACATTAACTGATCCACCAATATGCCGCCGTGAAGTAAGTAATGTACTTGACGCGTTATCGAGATCAAGCAAACCACCTCACAAATTCGTGCACGAGTATGCAGCAGCAAAATTTAACATTTTAAACAACCCTTAAAGATAATAATGGTTGATATTTACGGAAGATCTCTCAGCAGAAGTAAAGGTAAAAAACGCGATGATATTGATTTATCAAAATATGCAACTCAAGATGAAATCGATAATCTTTTGAACCTCTCCGGGATAGACCCAGATGAGGTTGTTATTTTTCAGGATCGATATGGCAAGCTAAAAACGAGTAATATCAAATGGAATGATAGTTCGACGAGTACTCGGTGCGGTTACTGATAACATCCCTGTGTTTACTGACAGCGGAAAAATCAGAGACTCAAATATATCATTTATAACCATCAGAGATGAAATCATACAGAGAGTTGTTAATCGTTTAAAAAATAACGGTGACACAATGACGGGTGAACTCAACATAAACGGAAATAAAATAGTAGTGTTAAGAGATCCAACATCCGACGAAGGTGCCGCGAATAACAAATATGTAGACGTTAACTACAGCACCATAGACACTAAATTATCCACGTTACGGGCCGAGTATGATGTTCACGTAAGCGCGTTTACAAATCTCCGTAGAAACTTTAGAAAAATTAATGAAACCGCAGAGGATTTCTTTGGTACCCCATTGACCGTTGACGCAAAACTCTCTGATATAAAAAAAAATATTGGATACGATTAAAAAAAAACCACTCGAAGATGTCGTAAGTGGAAATCCTGAGATTGTTAACAAAATTAGTCTGATTAAAATCCCACCCGGAGTAACTCCCGGGCATATTACTAACATCGTATACACAGTATCATCTGGATTCGCAACATGGTCAAAATAAAATAATACTATCAAACATACCGCAACGGTTACTGGTGTGTATAGGGTGTCTGTGTTCAGTGCTGCAAAAATTTGAGATATTTACAACGTATCCATGGCGTCATTCAACTGATAAGTTTTCTGGAGTTGTGTCTATCGTATTAAAGAGCGGAACCGAAGAAACATTTATACTGGAAGCAGCTGATAAGAAATTAACCGCAACATTTATTTGGTGGTGTCTAGAATTCTAGCTGAAACACCTCAATTGGTTACTGCTTAAAATAATAATGGCAGAGTCAACAACAGCGTCAACAAATTTTCAACATGATGTTGTAGCACAGCATTACAGATATGATTAAGTACGTGAATGGCAATCAGAGTTTAAAAAATACCATCGAAGACTATACGTTAAAAGTAAAAAAAAAAATACAAGCGGCTTGCTGCTGTATTCGATGCTATAGTTTATTCAATATCTGCGTTAGTTGCGTCCACTTGGGTAGTATTATCAGCGCTAACGCCAGTAACAACTGTAGTAGCAGTAACAATATGCGTTTCCTTATCGGCTGCCTTCGCTGGTGTTTTTAATATTATCGCGAAAAAGATATCCACGTGCACGAGCACAAAATTGCACGATTATGTTACACGATTAAATGCAGCCACAGCAGTATGTTCTAAATTATCGTCGTATTAATTTTCCAACTGCGATTCGGGTAAGTGAAATCGCGTTAGGACAGTTGCGAGTATACCACAGTTGGCCAAATATCAGATCAAAATCATTTGGTGGATTACCAGCAAATAATTCGTTTGTGTTTGCAAATAAAAATCAACCAGATGGTACACCCGAATGGAACGTTGTTGGAATACCAACCGGATGCGATCAAATCGAAGAAATCAATTAAGAATTACAGCGCAGAATAAAAAATATTACCGGGAAAGAATCCAAGATAACAATAACAGCTCACGAACCAACGCTGTCATCTGCAATCGAGATAAACTCTCCCGACTACGCCGTGGATATATATCAATTATCGATCAGAATAGTGTTAGGTTGGCCTGAAATTCCATCACCACCACCACCACTGACTTTTCCACCACTTGAACCAGCAAACCCAGATTTCATCACAGACAAACAATCATAGCACGATGTTACCCAACGTTACAAAGATCATTTACTTGCTATAAAAATTGCAACGTTGGGTGTTAATTTTAGCTTCTCTGATAAAGACAATATGTCGTGTGGTTTTATTTATGAACAAATTCCCAGGAAAGGAACTAAATCTATTGTTATTCGCCTAAATTAAATTATTGAATATTTTAAAGAAATTAATCAAGAACATAAAATACAGCGAGAGCGACTACGGCAACACTTCCAAAAATATCTTTTTGATATAGCTTTACGCAGCGAAATCATTAAACAAATATAAATATTAAATCAGCTTGTATCCGGCATTGAATATATTAACCAGCGAGTAATCCAGGTAATAATTGATTACACCGACGACGTTAATAGATATAAACAACGATTTTTAACTGCATATCTGGTAAAAAAGATTGATCTACCGAATTATAAATTTCCCGGGTATAACACAGACGAACAAAAAAAATCCGTCAATGATCTTACCAACGAAAACTTTTCTGAAATACTTGAACAATGGAGAAAAATACTACCAACTATTCTCCGATACAACAATAATCCACAGGGAGAAGGCCGACATGTATCTCGGGAAATCGTAAATATAACTTCAACGGTCGCGGTCAATTTTGTGTGTGATGTAATCGATGGAAGTTACAACACAGACACAACAATATCAAATCAAGCGCATCAAGGATTTGTTCTTTATTCGTTCACACCAAGAGAACCACCTGGATATCTGATTGTACAAGAGCCGATCAATCCGGTCTATCTACGATGTCATAATCCACTGTTATCAAGAATAAATTTCAAACTAACTGACCAGTCCGGCCACTTGCGGGATTTAAGGAATAAAAGCTAAGTGTGAATTTATATGTGAAATCGTAAGATTTCCGATCTTAAGATCTCATCGTAAAAATTTTCAATCTTCAAATCTACGATTTTCGGATCTAAGAGCGTTATGAAGAAAACAGTAAAAAAGATAATTCTTCTCCTTGTCCTTAACAGTCAAGGTGGATATTATTTTTTACCTACTGACTAGACCCAAGCTGTCGCTCAGATTTTAAAAAAATATTATAAAACATTTATTTTTTACTGAAAATGTGTCGGATTTGTTAATTCTGATAGGGTAATAGGTAGTCAAAATCGTGTAAATCGACTGATTTGTTAATTTGGAAGGTATTTAGGTAGGAAAAATCGTGCAAATCTAACATTTCAGTGAAAAACATAAAAGTATAATATTTTACTGAAATCAGTGTAATCAGAATTATTTTTTACTGACTGACATACTACTTTTACTTTCATTTCCACGAATAGTTTAACTTTCGTTTTCATTAGACAGAATTTTTCTTAGTTACCTCACACGAGTATTAATTATCTTCTTTGCTTCATATTCACGAGATATTTCTGATCTAATTTTTTCGATTGCACGAGACAACGAAACAAATTCCTTTGCTTCACTTTCTTTTATTGTGGCTAGTGAATGGGACATCGCCGTCTGAATCCTCTTTATAAATCTATATTGAGATGGTGGCGTGTATGCTCCTTCCTCTTTTCGCTCCTGTAGTGTTTCAAAATCAGAAATAATTTTTTTCAGGATTTAATTCATCGGATATATTTATGCCGTCGCGCTCTAAATTTTTAATAGCAGAAATTACATAATTGATATTTTCGTAATTCATTATATATATATATATATATATATATATATATATATATATATATATATATATATATATATATATATATATATATATATATATATACACACACACACACACAACACCGAATATTATATATTTAAAAGAAAAATTGGAGGGTCATTGCTGACCCTTTTTGTTTGAAGATTATTTACAGCATTGTATTTACATATTTACAAACTTAATTCTAAGGAGGACGGCACAACACATATAGCAGCATATTTACAGTATTGAATTGACATATTTACACTATTTACAAGTATTTACAATAAGGACGGTACGGTACATGTATTTACACGATTTACAAGTTTTTACAACGACGGCACAGACAGATACGGGTTTATTTTCTACGCTCAACAGATTTGCACATCTTCCCCCAAATCAACCCCGGGAGATGCAAAATAGCACTTCCACGTGGTGACTTGGCTGGAAGGTGTGTTGTTGAGTTTCGCGAAAATGGGCTCTTGTAGTATATAAGCTGACTGATACTTGGAAATTCAAGGATAGCTGACGCGATGGGCGTGGATTTTTTGCTGTTTTGTATTACCTTTTTCTTAAATATAATCGTATAAAAAATATAAATAAACCAGAAAACCAGATGGATTCAGCAAAACATGTATATTTTCTGTGAAAAAAATATTATTTATTGTAAAGAAACGATTACACCTGCCCTTGTTGACAGTCCTTGATTTTATCAACGGGAAGTAATCGAATACTTCCGTGGTAATAGTACAGGTATTCTGAAATCAAGGACAGAGAATTATTTACCTTTACAATAGAGAAACTAGGAGACCGTTACGTCAGGAAACCATATGTTTCAGAAATTCTTATACAGTTAGTTTTGGATTTAAAAAAAGTAATACAGTTACTTTTGGATTGCAAAAAAATAACACAACTTGAATTTCGTTCTACTTAACAAGCCAGATTTATTTATTTTCTGGATAATAGGAAATGGTGTGTGTTTGTGCAATTTATTGAAAGTCAAGAGAGCGAACTCTATCATTTTTTTTACACAATCGCGGCAGAGTTATCTCCATTATCTGTATCTAACAGTATTGGGACATAAGAAAATGAAATCCAGTTTTCAAACCTGTTTGAAAACGATAATGTAGTTTATTTTATCTGCAACACGTTGGACTGAACGCGGGCTAATAACAAAATATTTGCCAGCCGCGTTCATTGACTGCAATATTATCTCTTCGCCGATTTTAATATTGACAGATCTTACTGCTTTTCTAGCAAATGTTTTACATTTCCCAGTATTCTCAGGTGCAGAATTCTTCCTCTGCGTGAGAGCTTGCAGGTTAGATAAATTATTAAGTTTTTGTACATCAATATGATCGATCACAAGACCGTCTTTGATCTTCCCGTAAAAAACCTCGAATATGAATCTATGATTGTAATACTTTTTCCCAACGGCAAACGATAGATAATCAACATTATTAATAACACCAACTGGTTTCTTCAGCCGACAGTGTCTGATTACGCCATCACGATTGGCCTCATAATTCTTAATGATAGCATGTCTGACAAATTCTTGCAACAGTTATAGGGGCCCCGAGTGGCCGAGTGGTCTAAAGCGCTCTCCGTTACGGATCACTGCCATCTCACCTCTGTCTGCGTGGGTTCGAGTCTCGGATTCGGCTAATGTGGGTATGTGAGAAAGCCTGCCAGTAGCTTCTCGTGGGTCGGTGGTTCTTTCCGGGGTTTTCCCGGGTTCTTCCTCCACCATTAATACTGGCCGCCATGTATAGCCAATCGCGTGCTGAAAAATGGCGTTAAGCCCTACAACAACAACAACAACAGCAACAGTTATATCTAATATTATTTGTCTAAATTATAATTTGTCTGAAAACTTAGTTACATAATCCTCTACATGCTTTATAACTCTGTCACTGTCATTATTTTTTTATTATAATATCTTTTGAGTTCGTTGTATCTTTTACCACCACATTGAGCGCACAACTGTGTGTTTCCTGTAACTCGGACACCACATCGTTGACATGGTATTGGTCCTAAACTCCCATTACGAACACTTTGCAAGTGATGCCCGCAGAATTCCCTTACACAGAATTTATTACAAGTGGTCAATGAACCCACCATAAGCCATTTGCATTTATTTCTTGTTTGAGACATTGTATATATAATATCTATTTTTTAAATGTTTGTCTGAAATATAATATGGAAGAGTTTGAGAGATTATCTAGGATCAAGCCCTGGGAAACTTCTAGATTCGATCTTGATAGAAAAACCCCTGACTTGCGGAGTCGAACTCTGACTGATCCGACTATTAATCTAATTAATATTATCAGGGATGCTAAAAATGAATTTCGTGATGATGGGGTATCTCACACGTGGTCGACATTTAAAAATATACGCAATGACAAAGGTGTCAACGATATCATTGATGCTACAATGAATGATACACGGGCGAAAACGATTATCGATTATATCAACGATCAAAAATATCTTTTCAGAGTAAAGTTTATTGTGCTAGCAGATTCCGCTACGTGGATTATCTGTGACAAACTTGACCCTGTCCTTGCTAATGGAAAAACTGCTGTGGTAAATAAAAATTCCAAACCAGGAATGTTGACTGGTGTTGATAAACCGTATTATGAGCGAGCGTATCCTATAACAGCAGTTATTTATGGAATTTATCAGGTAAATGAAAAACCCAACATCGATGATCTTGCACCAATGAAATTTTCATCCTTGACAGAGTCACGGTTGAATTGTGTAGCCGAACGAGTAACAAAACATTTTACAAATGCGATGCGTGGAAACGGTCTAACAGCGTTACGGCTTGAACAATTAAACAAGTGGGCTGATTCAGTCAAGGATACCGGAGCTACAATAAAAGATGTTGCTGTTTTAGAAAAAAATACTATAATTTCCAATAACCGTAGCAACGATAACAGGGGAAGTATTACACGAATCGAAATATAAATCGAAAGGAGCTCCGATAAATATCGTTGATCATAACGCGCATGCTTGGACTAGCGCAGTCACAATATTTCCACGAAATCGAACTGTAAGATTTTAGCCGCCGGAGAGCTCTGGGAGAAATATGTTTGATATTATTAATGAGATGGGTAAAAACGATCCCGTGTCAGTATGGTTATTTAAAAGTTCAGATGATGAAATATATGATCAATTTGTACGACCTAACGGTGAAATATATCGTAAAGAATCTCTCAATGAGGAAATGAAAAACCTTGCGCTGAAGTTTTCAGCAGAGAATATTGACGAATTACTAATTGTTTTACGGTTCCGTCCTTTGCAGCTCACGCTTCCAGAGAGAAAATTTCATGGAAGCCAGCACGATTTGAGCTTCTCGAGGATGTGCAATTAAGTTGTTGTGAATACAGACACGGCGGATTGTGGAATACCAAGTATAATTATAATGATATGATATCAGTTGATATGGTTCGTGTTATCCAGGAAGTTTTCTTGGAGCAGGTGAGTGTTCTGGAAACTTTAAAAGATGTGGACATCCCACAAGCGAGATGACAAGAGTGGCCATTAGCAGCAGAGGGGCTGAACAGACCTTTGTCTGAAAAGCGTCGAAACGTCGAAAATAAGCCTTCCTACGAATGATCGAAAAATAAAAAGCGTCGAAAAGCGTGAACACTTTACTGAGAAAATTTCCAATGGTGATTTTTTCTACACGCGCTTTACATAATTACGCCTTAATTGAGGTCATCAGCCCCTCTGCTGCTATAATTAAATCATTATGTTATAATAAAATGGTACATCCGGAATCTCATACTGCAAGGATAGCTCGAGAACGATTAGAAGCAATCAAAAAACTTCTTCCTGTTAGAGATTCATTTAGAAAAAACTTGCAAAAAAGTCAAGAAGCACAAGTTGAGTACGAGGAAGACATTGAAAAACTATTTAAACCCGTCACTGCGGTTACTGGAAAGGTTTTAACCGCAATCAAGGGAAAAACTAAGGAGGAGGTAGATAAGGAAGGTAGAAAGGAAGAGGAAGGTCTTCTTCAAGTAACTGAAAAAATAGCAAAAGGAACTAAACAAACAGCAAAACTTTTACGAGATCTTCCACCTGGCATAGCCAGGGAAATAGCTGCAGCTCAACTTGCACACGAAGAAATACCTGAATATGCTGGTAAAATTCGTACTGAAGTCGAACCTGCATATAAACCAAGAGAGAATATTAATCTCATTGAAAAATTTAATAAAGATTTTATCGAAGATATTATAAATTCTAAAGAAGATGATTTACCGGCAAAAAATTCCTTGGTATGCAAAATAAATCTGAAATATTAAAACCCGGTCATGAAAAAGTGAACAATAATAATTTTAAGAAATGGGTATATCGTATACATTACAACATAAAACGAGTAAAACGTAATAATCTCAGATTCAATATACTTGATGAAAAAATAGAAAAACTTAATAAAGAACAGCGTTCTCGACTGCGGCAACGAAGACAACCTTCTCCATCGCAAGAGTCTTCATATCAGCTTCCTCCATCCTTGCAACAGGAAGAAAGACAACAAAAGACTCGTAACAAAATTTCTGCGCCTGTAATGACATTTACACCGGTAGATTCACCACGTGGATTTCGAAGTGATTCATCTGACACACCCTAGGTCACCACTGAAGTACTTTCTTCGGCAATGCAACCACCAGCATTTAAAACATCTCAAGATGAACTTAAAACAGGTTCTGGTTTATGTCCTGATAATATCATCAATGATGTGTCGCGGTTAGAAGTTCTCATAGGGGGAAAACGTGCCGGAAATAACTCACCAGAAATAACCAATGAAGCAGCTGGTATTTGTCGGCAATTATTTCAAGGTGGCATCATGGATATCGGCGTTTACCGAGAGCGTATTTCTGAGCTCGTTGATAATTAGTCACCGCGATTAGATAAATGGTAAATAAAATAAGATGATCATACACAATAATCATTGTAAATCCGTATCGGTCAGAGCGGTAAACTCACGATTACCAATGTCTAGGGTTATTTACGGAGATGGACTTGGTGATGTTATTCAGGGATTATTTACAACGTTAGCCCCAAAAGCAGCGCCTATTGCAAAACAATTATCGATGAAAGCTATTGATATTGTTCGTGAAAAAACTCCTGGTGCAATTGTCAATGTTGCTGGGAAGGCGTTCTCGGCGATCAAAGATAGACTAGCACGATTAATAAGACGAAAACAACAACCACCAGTAAAACTGGCAAGTACTGAAATTATGCCCGCAGACGTAAGTAAAATAATAAATCAAGCTGCAAATAAAAAATTAGCAGCGTTAGCAGATCGGGGACTCGGTGAATCGGGAAATAATATTTCAAGTTTGATATCTGGAAGTGGAACTTCACGAGGTGGAATTTTCCGAACGCGGTAATCAACGTGTTAGACGAAAATAATTATAATAAAATGTTCAAGCGCGTATCCGACACAGCGTTTGACATGGAAACACCTGTCCTTAAAGATGAATCGGTACGTGATTATCAGTTTTATTCTTATGATGCACGAACACCAGATCAACGTGGAGGAAGAATTGAACTACAAGTTCATGACACAAGTAGATATTTTCTACCCGCTAAGGCTTTTATTGAGGTAGAAGGTACAATTATAAAAACGGATGATACTAATTACGATGGTGCAGTAAAAGTTGGTTTTGTCAACAACGGGATCATGGCATTATTTAGTAGCGCCACGTATATGACTGATGGAAAAAATATTGAATCGATTGAGAATGATGTCGACGTTGCTACAACAATAATAGGGTTGGCAAGATATTCTGATGATTATACAAGATCAGCAGGTCCCACAATGATGTTTGTGAAAGATAATTCTAATAACCCTGAAAGCGATCCGTATAATATAAGACGACCAAGAAATTTTGCCAATAACAATGATGCTGATATGTGGCCGTTGGTTCATGGTTCTAATGATAATTTCAACTTGGGATTTGCAGCGCGTAGAAATATGTTGCTAGGAGACAATAGAAGATTTTCATGTACAATTCCACTATCGCATATTTTTGGATTTTGTAGGAATGTTAAAAAGGTTATTTTTGGAGCTAGACACACGGTTGTTCTTGTAAGAAAGGGTGATGATAACGATGCTCTGTGGAGACCTCTTGGTGATGCTGGTAAAGTAGTATTATCGAAACTTTCATTGTAGATGCCGGTAATGACTCCAACGATCGCAGAAGAACAAAAGTTGATTTCTTTCATGGACACAGGTGGTAAATCCTTGTTGTCATGGTTAACAACAAACACAGATAGTATGCAAACTAACTTTAACAGTCAGTTTACATGGCATATAGCATCACAACAAGGTGTTTCTGCACCACGGCATATTTTTATTGCGTTTCAAAACCATGATCGTTTAGGTAATCAAGTTCACTCTCATATGATATTTGACCAACTAGGTCTTACAAATATTTCCTTGCGGATAAACGGACAACAAGAACCAACAGAGAATATACAACTAAATTATGCACAAAATCATATAGGACGTGCATATCATCGTTTGATGTCATTCATGGGACATGATCAAAATGTAGATACTGGGTTGCAAATATCACAATATGATTTCAGGACGTTGTATCCGATTTATTATTTTTCACTGGAACATCTTGATTTATCAAAACAATCTGTCGTTGATATACATCTTAAAGCAACATTAGATACAGGTAATGTTAATTACAGAGCAATCGGGGTTATACTCAGCGATAAAGCTATGTTACTTGAAGGTGGTAGTGGTCGAATGAGAGTCGTTGATGCACCAGTGGAAAATCTTTAATCATTTGGAGCGTAGCAAGTATTTATCATAAAATGCCATATCATCACGTTGGTGTCAGTCTGACTCCTGGTCAGATTAAAAACCTTCAACAAATTCAGCAAAAAACTGCGGAATGAAAGTATCACTAAAGCGAGATCAGATCACGGGTGGTCAAAATAGACTGTCATTATCAGAACGCCAGCTTAAACATTTCAAAGATGCTAAACAATCAAAAACAGGCTTCAAACTCAATCTCTCTGCGGGTGCGGTTAAAGACTCAATTAAAACCGGTGGTATTTTTCCACTTCTCGCGGCTATTCCAGCGTTAATAGCTGCTGCCGCGCCAGCCGTAGCAAAAGCAGCCGCGTTAGGTGCTGTTGGAGCAGCTGCTGAAATGGCTCTAAAGAAAGCAACAGGAAATGGATATAAAAAAGGGGACGCGGCTTAAGATTGCCAGGATCTCGCTGGGGAAGAGGTCTAAGGCTTCCACGTTAGATGCTCCAGCATCAAATTTTGATTTACTTGATACTGCTAAACGATTAAAAATAAAAAATTTCAGAGGTGTTTTTATTCGAGATCAATTACCAAAACAACTAAACAAACTCTAAACAGGTATTATTAATCTCGACTCAAATTCAGGACCTGGTACTCATTGGGTATCATACGCGGTTGATCCACGTGGAATCGTTTATTTTGATTCATACGGGTTAGCTCCACCTGTTGAATTTATCAAGTATGTTGCACCACTTCACGCAAGAACCTCTGGTTCAAGAGTTTGGTATTCAATGTTACCCACACAAACAATGACAGATCCGCCAATATGCGGCCGTGAAGTAATTAATGTACTTAACGCTATATCAAAATCATCCAAGCCACCACGTAAAGTCGTGCATGATTATACAAGCAACCGCTTCGTTGCGCGTAAAGCGTTTTAAACAGCAGATCTTATATAATGGCTGATATTTACGGAAGATCTTCTTCACGCGTTAAGAAAAAGTCCGATGATGTTGATTTGTCAAAGTACGCGACTAAGGATGACCTTGCTGATATTATGAACCTGGCTGGAGTTGACCCAGATGAGGTTGTTATTTTTCAGGATCGACATGGTAAACTAAACACGAGTAACATCAGATGGAATGATATAATTCGACGAGTACTCGGTGCGGTCACGGATAATATTCCTGTGTTTACTGACAGCGGCAGAATTAGGGATTCAAGTATATCGTTTAAAACCATCAGAGATGAAATTACAAAAAATGTTGCTAATCGCGTGAAAAACACCGGCGACACAATGACGGGTGAACTCAGCATGAACGGAAATAAAATAGTAGTTTTAAGAGATCCAACATCCGACGAAGATGCAGCAACAAAAATGTACGTTGACACCGTTGACGGTAAATTATCCACGTTGCGGGCCGAGTATGACGTTCACACAAACGCGTTTGCAAATCTCCGTAGAAACTTTAGAAAGATTAATGAAGCCGCAGAGGAATTCTTCGGCACTCCGTTGGTCGTTGACATCAAACTCGTTGATATCAAGACGAACATCGACACGATCAAACAAATACAGCAAAACATCGTAGTGGGGATTCCTGAGATCGTTAATAAAACATGTCTGATTAAAATCCCAGCCTGAATAACTCTTGGGCATATTACCAACTTCGTATACACGGTATTATCGGGATTTGCAACATGGTCGCAGCAAAATAAAACCATTAGATATACCGCAACAGTCACTGGCGTGTACAGGCTGTCTGTGTTTAGTGCTGCAAAATTTGAAATATTTACAACGTATCCATGGCGTCATTCAACTGATAAGTTTTCCGGGGTTGTGTCTGTTATATTAAATAACGGAACCGAGGAAATATTTATTCTGGAAGCAGCTGATAAGAAATTAACAGCGACGTCTTACTGGTGGTGTTTGGAATTTGTAGCCGAAACACCTCAATTGGTTACTGCATAAAATATAATGAGTACCTATATTGACGTTCAAAGATTTATGTACAATCAAGCGCGTGAATGGCAGGCAGCGTTGAAAGATCGAGTTGAACAATATACAATAAAAATAAAAAAGTATCAACGACGATTAGTTATCATCGACGATGTTGTTTATTAAGTATCCGCTGTTGTTGCTGGAGCTGGAATAATATTATCCGCGGTAACAATGATGGCACCAGTAGCTGTGACTATTTGTGTTTGTGCAACTACGACAATTGCAGGTGTGCTTGATATCATTGCAAAAAAAATATGTACTTGCACGAATGAAAAATTATCCGATTACAAGATAAAATTACACATAGCAACTGCCGCATACGCGAGGTTATCATCGTTGTTATCACCGAGTCTCAGTGATGGAATTATATCTGATTTTGAGTTTTTGGAGATGATTAGCGTATACAATTGCGCTGGTATTAAAGGTACGAGTATTAATAATGACGGAATTACTCCAGCAGATCGTGACGAACACAACCCCGCACAAGACCACGATGATCTCGCTAAGCTCGATTAATCCTGAATTTAACATCAATTTTCCAACTGCAATTCGCGCGAATGAAATTGCACTAGCGCAATTACGAGTATACTATAGTTGGCCAAATATCAGATCGAAATCATTTAACGGTACACCAGCAAATAATTCGCTTGTATTTGCTAATAAGAATAAACCAGATGGAACACCTGACTGGGTTATTGTTGGAATACCAACTGGTAGTTATGAGATCGAACAAATCATTGATGAATTTGCTCGTAGAATAAAATCAATAACAGGAAAAGAAGCAAAAATATCAATTAATGTTCATGAACCAACACTGTCTTCTGCAATCGAAATAAATTCTCCTGATTATGCCGTTGATATTTATCAGTCCACGATAAGATCCGTACTAGGTTGGCCTGATGTTCCCCCAGTGCATGAAAGACCACCTGAACCAAAACGAGCTGATTTTACGTCACGAAATTACAATGACAGATATGTGGTGGTGGTGGCGTGGAGCTCGAACTTGGGACATTAGTTTAGATGATTTAATTGGTTATGGTGGTAGCATATTTTCAGCTTTGCCAGAAAGTAAACTCCGTGGCCATATTAATGAAGAAGAAATTGAAAAAACTATCGACTTTTCCAATCTTGATTATAAAGATCAACTAAATAAACTACGTGAACGCCTCACTGAGTATCTTTTCGATATAACATCCCACGAGACACGAGGGGAAATTATCAAACAAATAGAAATTCTGAATTATATCGCAGAAGCTATGGAACGCAGTCACAACAAAATTATAGATCTAATTTTAAAATCATCTCATGCTTCAAAAAAGTTTTTAATTGATAAATATAAAATCAAGGAATCTGATATACCGACCTTCAGATTTCCCAATTATAACCCGGACGCTCGGAGAAAATCTGTCAATGACATCATCAATGAGTTTTTTCCTAAAATACTCGATGCATGGAAAAACATAGCTCCACCAGCAACTGTTCTTAGATATAATAATGATCCACTCGGCGGCGGCTGACACGTATCTCCGGGAATCGTTAATATAACATCGACAATCGCAGTCAATCTTGTTTGTGACGTAATCGAAGGCAGTTATCAAATAGATCTTGGAAAATCAAATCAGGCTCAACAAGGATACATCCTATACACGTTTACACCACAAGTTCCCCCTGGCGATTTGATCGTGCAAGTACCAACCAATCCAGTTTATCTACGCACACATAATCAGTATTTGTCACGAATAAATTTCAAACTCACAGACCACCTTAATCGCTTAATTGACCTGCGTGGAGAAGAGCTTGTAATAAATCTATATGTGAAATCGTAGATCTTTGATTTTAAAGATCCAGTAAATATTATATAATGTACCAGCACGTGAGGGTTTTTATACATGACAAAGAAGTACTTGAAAACGCCATCAGAACAGCGTTTTCACAAAACACAGAGCAATTTAACGTTAATTTAGTTATTGATGAATACGGAAGCGAGGATTTCTTATTAACACAAGAAAATCAGATGAACTCCGTCGAGAACATATTGTCGCGATCATTTGTGACAGAGATCAGATTCTAAATTATGTACACTCCTGTATTAAAGTCGATCAGCTTAAAAAAATAATATTTCAGAATAAATAAATAAAAATATTGGTGCAAAATATATCTGATGAGGTAATTGTGTTGAAAAATTCATCTTTTTGAAATATTTTATTTTTTTTCTGAAAATTTGATCATTTCACATAAATCTGAGTATCAACTAACACATCAAATTCAGAATAAATAATAATAATTCAGAAATAAATAATAATTCAGAATAAATCTGAGTACCAACTAACCCATCAGAGTTATAAATTTGATTGATTTGCATAAATCTGAGTACCAACTAACCTATCAGAGTTATAAATTTGATTGATTTGCATAAATCTGAGTACCAACTAACCCATCAAAATTATAAATTTGATCATTTTACATAAATCTGAGTACCAACTAACCCATCAATTTCAGAAATAAATAATAATTCAGAAAAAAATCTGAGTATCAACTAGCCCATAAAAATTATAAATTTAATCATTTACATAAATCTGAGTACCAACTAGCCCATCAAAATTATAAATATAATCTCAGAATAAATATAATCTCAGAAAAAATATAATCTCAGAAAAAATATAATCTCAGAATAAATATAATCGCAGAATAAAAATAATTTCAGAATAAATATAATCTCAGAAAATATATAATCTCAGAATGAATATAATTGCAGAAAAAATATAATCTCAGAATAAATATAATTTCAGAATAAACAATCTCAGAATAAATATTTCTGATCAAAGATCTACACGTGGTCAGGCCAGTCATTTTCACCAGAATTATTACTTTGGATCGTTTCACCAGTAACGGGGTTACTCGCTAACATAATTTTTCTTAATAGTCTTATGCGAGTACTAATTGTTATCTTTTCCTCGTACTCGTGGGATAACAGCGATCTAATTTTTTCTATTGCGGCAGAGAGAGGAACGAATTCCTTCACCTGATTATCTTCTACGGTAGCTAGCGACTGAAACATTGCCGCCTGAATCCGTTTCATGAGCTTGTATTCAGATGATAGTGTGTGTATTCCTTGGTTTTTACGTTCTTGTAAAATCTCAAAATCAGAAACTATTTTTTCAGGATTTAGTTCATGGGATATATTAATTTCTTCTTTTTCCAATTTTTTACTAGCAACAATTACATCATTGATATTTTCGTAGTTCATTATTTAGTATATATATATATATATATATATATATATATATATATATATATATATATATATATATATATATATATATATATATATATATATATATATAAATAAAAAAAAAATATTTCCCCTATGAACATCTATTGGAGTCTTTTAGCAAGTTCAGGGAGGGGAAGGGACAGTACAACCAAGAACTCGTAGCTTTCCACCGCAATCTACCAAGTTCATCAGGCACACGAAATATTCCCTCTACGAGAGCCCCTAACCCGTCAAACAACGGTCTGGAGGCCCAAGAGGGAGGACGGCAAAAACATATATTATGAAATGTAAACCTCTATTCGAGTCTTTTAGCAGGTTTAAGTATCCAATGAATGAATGACAATCTTAATTAAGGACAGTACAAATATATATTATGAAATGTAAACCTCTATTCAAGTCTTTTAGCAGGTTTAAGTATGCAATGAATGAATGACAATCTTAATTAAGGACAGTACAAGCATATATTATGAATGAACCTCTATTCGAGTCTTTTAGCAGGTTCATTAAGTATGCAATGTAATGTAATGTAATGTAATGAAATATATGTAATGAGATGAGATGAGATGAAATGAAATGAGATGAGATGAAATGAATGAAATGAAATGAGATGAGATGAAATGAATGAAATGAAATGATGCCATTTTCTCCGCTCTCAGAACACCCACCCACCAAATAATCAACCCGTGGGTGACACAAAACATGTATCAACCACCGGTGATATGTGTTTGGAAGGGTTCTGAGAGCGGAGGGGGGCTGGCGGTGCCCCAATTAATTATAAAAATCGCTAATATGCGTAACCACCCGACCAATTGTCAGTCATGGGATTCGATCCTGGACCGCGAGCGTCACAGTCCAATATGATACCGATTGAGCTATCGAATTTATCTAATACTATATGTTTCGGAAGTTAATATATAGCTACAGCTTTTCTGAATAGATTGTAAATTTCTGTATAGATTGTAAATTTCTGTATTAAAGCAGTGGTTATAAATAGATTGTAAATTTCTGTATTAAAACAGTGGTTATAAATAGATTGTAAATTTCTGTGTTATAAACAGTGGTCATAAATAGATTGTAAATTTCTGCGTTATAAACAGTGGTCATAAATAGGTTGTAAATTTCTGTATTATAAACAGTGGTCATAAATAGATTGTAAATTTCTGTATTTCTGAATAGATTGTAAATTTCTGTATTATAAACAGTGGTTATGAATACTTGTGCATTAAAAACAGCGGTTTCTGCCAAGATCTTGCACTAACAGCGTGTTTTGTATTACCACGGCACCACCACCTGCAGATCGGTTTAAATATTTCTGTAAGATTGTAAATATCTGCATTAAAAACAGCGTGTTGTGCCTCGATTTCTCATAACAGGTTTAAAAATAACTCGCTATATTGTATGATGGGAAATACGTTTATTTTTCTATTTTGTAAGTTAGAAACCATAAATATACTTCTACGAGTAATTAATTACGACGTAAATGGTTAAACTAACCAATTACGACCATAAAAATCGGAAATTTACGAAGAAAACTATATATTACAAAGTAATCTTCCTTTTGCATAATTAAAAATTCAGTAGTATAAGGGGGACATACTGCGACGCCAAATAATAAATGATTACTAAATATAATTTAAGGCAATAATGATAGTTTATCTCATTAACAATATTGAAAGGTGATTTTCTGCTTATATTTTTTTGAGAAAGTGGATTTGTATATGTTTTCCGCGACATAACGTTCTGAAGGCGTGCAGATATCAAAGTATTTCGAAGCCTCGTTCATTGATTGAAATATAATTTCTTTACCGGTTTCTGTATTTGTAGACTTTACCGCCCTCCTTGCAATTGTTTTACATCTTCCAGTATTACCATGTGTTAAGTTCTCGCTCTGTGTAACAGCTCGAAGATTGGATAAATTATTATCAATTTTCACCCCATTGATATGATCGATTACAAGACCGTCTTTGATCAACCCCTTGTGACACTCCAAAATAAATCTATGACAGAGATAAGTTTTCTTCCCAACAGAAAACAATAGATAACCCAAATTATTAATATAACCAACTGGTACTTTTTTCTGACAGTGTCTTATCATACCATTAATATTTGATTCATAGTTTGTTATTGTAGGATGTTGGACAAATTCATTTTGCTCCATATATACAATAATATTATTTGTTTAAATCATTGTTTGTCTGAAAACTTAGTTAGATAATCCTCCACGGATTTTATAGCATTTTTACTATTATTATTTTTTTGTCATAATATCTTTTAAGCTCTCTGTATCGTTTACCACCACACTTTCCACATAATTCTGTTTTTCCTCGCACTCCAGCACCACATCGCAGACACGGTATTGGTCCTAAGCTTCCACCGTTAACGCACTGCATGTGTTGTCCGCAGAATTCCTTTTTACAGGATTTATTACAACGAGTCAAAGAACCCACCATGAGCCACCTGCATTGAGACATTGTATACATAATATTTTAATTTAAATATTTGTTTGAAATATAATATGAACGAATTCGATAGATTATCCCGAATAAAGCCCTCGAGCGGAGATAGATTTAATCTTGACAGAATATCTCCTGACGTGCCGATACGAGATTTGGTTGATCCAAAAAACAAGGGTTTGATTAATAAAATTCACGACGCCAAGAAAGAATTTCACACAGATGGTGCATCTCATGTCTGGTCAACGTTCAAGATCATACGCAACAAAAATATCATTAACGCTATGATGAACGACAAACGAGCAGCAATTATCATTAACTATCTTGATAATCGCAAGTATCTTTTCAGAATAAAATTCGTCGTGTTGACAGAAACAGATGATTGGATTATCCGTGACAAATATGATCCTGTCCACGGTAATAAAAAAACTGTCGTACGAAGTAAAGATTCCAAACCAGGTCTATTGACTGGCATTGACAAACCGTATTATGAACGAGCATATCCTGTGACCGCGGCTATTTATGGAATCTATGTGAAAAATGAAAAACCTAGCGTTGATAAACTAGCGCCGATGAAATTTTCAAAAATAACTTGTGTAGCTGAACGAGTAACAGAACATCTTACCGTTTCGACTAGTGGAAACGGTCTAACGGATAAAAGACGTAAAATAATAAACACGTGGGGAGAAATGGTTAATACCGGTGCGTCTATTAAAGATGTCGCTGAGTTAGGAAAAAACTTAAAATTTCCAATAACCGTAGCGACGATAACAGGAGAGATTTTGTATGACTCAAAATATAGATTAAAAGGAGCTTCGATTGGAATTATTGATCATAACGCACACGCGTGGACTAACGCAGTAACAATATTTCCACGAGTTAAAACTGTTAAATGTTATCTCGGAGACATGTTTGATTTTATTAACGAAATAAGTAAAAACGATCCTGTGTCAGTATGGTTATTTCAGTCTTGCGTGGAAGAAAAAAATCAATTTGATCAGTTTGTGAGACCAAATGGCGTTATTTATCGAACAAATCCTCTTCACTAGAAAATGAAAAATCTTGCACTGCAATATACTGATGACACTGACGAACTATTAAGCAACTGTTTTACTGTTCCGTCAGTTGCGGTTCATTTTGCTAGAAAGAAAAATTCGTGGAAACCAACTCGGTTTGATTTTCTCAATGACATAGTATCCAGTTGTGTCGAATATGGACACGGCGGATTGTGGAATACTAAATACGATCACAGAGATGTTATTTCAGTTGATATGGTTGCGTGTTATCCCGGAAGTTTTCTTGGATACGGAGATTGTTCTGTGTATTTTGAGCGATTCGGTCATCCGACGCACGAAATGACGCGAGTATCGATAAATGGACCATTACCGGATTTTGACCTAACTGGATTTGCTCGTATCGAGTCATTAGAAATGTCTAAAGGACTTCATCCAATTTGTTATGTTTGGTTTGGAAAACATTTTTCAGAAAAAATGTGGACACCAATAATACTATTACGGTATATGCTTGATTGTGCGATATTAACAAGGTTGATTGTAAGTGAAGCAATTATATCATATCGAAAACAAACCGAGGTTTGGTTACCGCATTCGGACGAAACCGATTCGAAGGATCTTGGTAGAAAAATAATTGGCAAATTTACACAAGGAGGAGCATATGATCACAGACGACATTGTACAAGATTGATCATGGACGATGCTGAGTTAGATTTTATAATCGCTGATACAACAAACAAGAACACATTTATAAGTCGAGAAACAGTTTTCTTGTCAAATGGAAATAGACTAGGTACAATTGTGAGCTACGTGGACGGTGAATCACCTCAGTATACTCATTTAAGATCATCGATGCTCGCGTATGTTTCAATAAATCTATTTTCGATGATAAATAAGGTTTCTACGCTCGCCGTCAGAGTTGCTACTGATTTGTTTTATATAAGTAAAAAACATTCAATACTGTTAGAAGGATTAAACATAGGCACTTATGCTTCGTGGGGTTCGTGGAGAATAAAAAAGGAATATATGCTCGATTATTCCGAATCCGCTGATGTTGCGGTTAAAGATATTTACTGTAAAAAAATATCAAACGTTGACAACTTCGTTGTTACCATCGGTATACGATCCAATAACTAGACACAAAACGGTTTATCTAAATGGACCTGAAGGTTCTGGTAAAACCACTCGAGCTATCGAACTATTTCAGAATTCAGATATGATTGTGCTAACACCTACACATGGACTCGCGCGAGAGATGAAACAACGAGGAGTACAATCATGTACTTATCACAGCTTTTTCCGATGGAAGGGTGATACATGGACAGCTTTAAGGATGGGCGAGAAATACATTCCAAGGATTATAATATGGGATGAAATATGCACTGTACCGCTAGAAACACTAAAAACATTTCTTGATTGGTTGTTAACAAGAAATACTGCTCTGATAATGTGCGGCGATCACGGTCAACCACCACCCGTAGCTGGACCATCTCCACATGGATGGCTGAAAAATTTCGTTGATTACTATGAAGAAATATCTAATGATCATAGAGCACTTGATGCAGCGTTGAAGGAATTTAAAAAATTAATCAGACTACAACCGAATAAAATTCAGTGTGAAGTAATGCGCGAGATAATTTCAGAAACACCCATGAAAGACTTTCTGCGCGCGTGGAGACCAAACGATTTGATAGTTGCAAGTAGAAAGATAGTTCGTGATACACTTCAGCGGGAGTTGTTTCATTTACAACGAGAAAAGTTTCCAACGTTCCCAGTTATGTTATCGACCAGCAGATACGCGACTGCAAAATATCGACGTTGATATACCAGGACACTTGACAGAGTCAAGGAAACAGAATCTTGTATTGAATGATATTGTTGCAGTTAATGTTGATGTTGTTGAAGATGCTCTACGTGCTGATAAATCCCCGTGGACGCTTGGATACGCGATGACGATTCATTCATCTCAGGGATTAACTATTACTGATACAGTTGTTTGGATCGTTGATGATCGTATTGAAAGGTCGAACTTGGTTTATCTTGCAGTGTCTCGAGTTAGAAAAATATCTCAATTAAGACGAAACGTCATGGACTCGTCAATCAATGATGACCTCGATCGTCGAGGCCTTGAAGAATGTCAAAGCGATATAATATGAAAAAAATTATCTGGTTATAAACAATGTGATAAAAACAACAAACGCGATTTTGATCTAGACACTCACGTTGTCATTGCGCTGAAACAACAGAATAATCATTGTGCAAGTTGTAATTGTATAATGCTATGGCGGTATCTGAAAAATGATCCAAGACATTTTACCGTAGATAGAAAAAATAACAATCTTGGTCATACACGAGAAAATATCATGTTGACCTGTCTTGAATGTAATCGACATCGCGGCGCTGGCACCAGTGCTATTTAAGTGATTTCAGTGGCAATTGTGTGTTATCGGGAATTATCTGTAATTGTTCACGTACAAATCCACGTTGAGGAGCAGTTGAATCCAGTCTGTAGATTGCGGGTCTACCTGAGGATCTTGTCACGGTGGATATCTTATGTGTGGTAACACTCCAAATAGGATCAGTTGCTCTTTTTGTACCGCCTTCAAGTTCACCGGGCTCGTATAAATACCTAACAGTGACATTACCTAATAATGGTTGTGCTGAAAAATCACGTTGTGTAGGTATATTCTTTTTTGTAATTGCATTAATAGGTTTCATGTTGGTTGTTCGAGTAATCTCATTATTTAACGCTGCTATCACATTTGGTAATCTTGCCACCCATTCACGAGATCTTTTATCCTGAATCAATTCCTTCACGTATTGATATCCAAATAACCGCTCAGCAAGTGTTCGATTAAATCTTTCAACAATTGCCTGATCACGATGAATTGCAGTATGTCCTCGTCGTATTTTAGTATTATGTTGTTTCATCAACGATGATACTGGACCAAGAAATTCTTTGCCAGGATCAACTTGTAATAGCTGTGGCCATCGTAGACCATCTCGTTGATAATTTCGTTTAAAAGCATCGGCTACCTCAGTTGCTGTTTTAGTCGTTAACGGTTCTGCATCTTTATATCTACTTGCAACATCAACAACAATTAGCGCGTATTTGTACGTTTTTCTACGCATAGTATCATGTGGTAAAAACAGAATATCAGCTTGATGAACCTCATTAGGAACACTGACACTGAAATGTGCAAATCGAATTTGCTTAGGACGCGGTAGATAAATTTGCCATATTGCCTGTATGGATAACCACGCTTTAGCAATAGAATGTTTAACCGCTGTTGCATCAGCGAGTTTACTAATTGCTGCTTTACCCTTCCAGTATCCAACTGGTAAATAATAAATCGATTCCATTTATATATTACCAGCCCCTAGTGCTAACTTACCTTTCATCGCGGATTTTACTAACCAATTAGCTAATTTTTCTTTGATATTTTTATTTTTTATAGCATTTAACGCATGAATTAATTTCACATCTGCAATATGCCTATGTTGTAGATCATTGCTTTTATATGCGACATCATGCTCATGACAAGCTCGATCAATAGCGTTTATTGGTTTCTCGCCTGGTTTTGGTTGATCCTGATTATCAAGCCTGATATCAAGTCGATTACCAGGACCGCAATAATTATATCCTGGTAGATGTTTTTCTCCTGCGTATTTAGCCCACGGAGTACCTGGAAACTTTGACATCAAATTAGCAATATCACCACCGCGCTTATTAGGTAAAAACGAAAATTTCTTTCTACCGCACACAGAACATTTTCCACCATACGCTATTTTTTTATTTTTTTGTTATAACCGTAGCTAAATCAGTGGTTGGAGTTTTAACTTTACAGCGTAAACAATATAAATCCATATATATTTTATACAGCATGGATATAATTGATTTTTCAGCGACAAGAAAACTAGAACCTATCAAGCACCATCCTGCGTTACCAAATTCCATCAGAATGATAATAATAGGACCATCTGGAAGTGGAAAGACACAGTTGTTACTCAGTCTTATAATGAGATGGTTAAAATGGGATAAATTGTATTTGGTAACCCCGTCAGTTGATGATCAACGATGTTATAATGTACTTAAGGATTTTAATGAAAACGCGGATAACGATGTTATCGAGTTTATAACCGATATTGATGAAGCACCATCGGTTGATTCCATAGACGGACTTATTAATAATTTAGTTGTATACGACGAAATGATGCTGGACAAACAATCAAACCCAGCTAGGATTTTTTCCCGTGGTAGACATAAAAATACCGATGTTATTTATGTTACTCAACGATACACACAGATACCAAAAGTGATCAGAGATAACTGTAATATTTTAGTTGTGTTTAATGGAGTTGACACACATACGTTGCGAAATATTCATCAAACCTGGTGCAGCGGTGACATGGATATAATTAAATTCAGAAATTTCTTTTCACGAGCGCAAGCTACTCCGCACGGATTTATAACAATAAATTTGCACGATCCTAGAACAAGATATCGTATTGGACTTGATAACATATTTGGATAGATTAATAGCAGCAGAGGGGCTGATGACCTCAATTAAGGCGTAATTATGTAAAGCGCGTGTAGAAAAAATCACCATTGGAAATTTTCTCAGTAAAGTGTCGACGCTTTTCGACGCTTTTCATTTTTCGATCATTCGTAGGAAGGCTTATTTTCGACGTTTCGACGCTTTTCAGACAAAGGTCTGTTCAGCCCCTCTGCTGCTCCATTAATGGACCATTACCCGATTTTGACCTAACCGGATTTGCTTGTGTAGTATCATTCGAGTTTGCTAGAGGTTCCGGTTTGTTATGCTTGGTTTGGCAGACACTTTTCAGAAAAACGCTGGGCACCAGTAGTTTTATTACGATATATGCTTGATTGTAAAATGCTGATATCGTTGACGGTCAGTGAGGCAATTATATCATATCGGAAGCAGACCGAAGTTTGGTTACCAACACCTGATTATATCAGTCTCGATGAGGTCATTAAGGAATTTAGGGAAAAATGTCCTAATACTTCCGAGGATGATATTATCAAAGAAGCTCCTAAAATTCTCGAGATTAAACTCAGCAACAGTGAAAAAAAGCAACAGATCTCGGCAGAAAAATTAATGGTTAATTTACTCAGGGCGGCGCATATGATCATAAACGACATTATGCAGATTAATTTTAGGTGATGCTGAATACGATTTTATAATTGCCGATGCAACAGTAAGAAATATATTTGTAAGCCGAGAAAACGCCTATTTATCCGACGGAACAAAGTTGGGAAATATTGTTGGTTACGTTGATGGAGAGTCACCTCAGTATACACATCTAAGGTCTTCAATGCTCGCTTATGTTTCGATAAATTTATTATCGATGATAAACAGATTTCCTGACACTGCAGTCAGAGTTGCAACGGATTCGTTTTATATCGGTCAGAAATATGCAACGTTCTTAACTAGTTTTACAAACACTGATGCATCATGGGGTTCGTGGAGAATAAAATAAGAATTATTATATAATTATTCCGAATCCGCAGATGTTACGATTAAAGATATTTATTTAAATAATAATCAGATATCGGAAATGTCGAGTGCGGCATCTGTGTATGATCCAGTATCCAGACACAAGACGGTTTATCTAAATGGACCGGGAGGTTCTGGTAAGACAACTCGGGTGATCGAATTATTTCGACAGAATTTAGATATGATCGTTTTAACTCCTACACACAGACTCTTAGGAGAAATGAAACAAGTGAAATGTGCAATCATGTACTTATACACGGTTTTTTCAGATACAAGGGTGACGCATGGACTCTTGATTGAATGGGAGAGAAATATATTCAAAAATTTATTATTTGGGATGAAATATGCACAGTGTCGCTAGATATATTAAAAATGTTCTCGGTTAGTTGTTATTGAAAAACACTGCAGTGATAATGTGCGGCGATCACGGTCAACCACCGTGGACCATCTCCACATAATTGGCTAAAGAATTTTGTAGATTATTACGAGGAGATAACTGATGATCATAGATCTCTTGATGCAGAATTAAACGAGTTCAAAAAATTAATCAGACTACATCCGAATAAAATTCAGTGCGAAATAATGCGCAAAATAATTTCAGAAACGTCTATGAAAGAATTTCTACAAACGTGGAGACCGAATGATTTGATGGTGGCAAGTAGAAAGATAGAGAAACACTTCAACAGCGGTTGTTTCAGTTGCATAAAGAAAACTTTCCAACGTTTCCAGTGCCTCTGTGTTATAGACCAGTAGACACGCGACGACAGAATGTCGACGTTGATATACCAGGACAGAGTCAAGAAAACAGAATCTCGTATTAAATGATATTGTTTTGGTTCCTGTCAGTATTGCTGAGGATGCGCTACACGCTGATAAATCCCCGTGGACGCTAGGATACGCAATGACATTTCACTGATCTCAAGGATTAACTCAACTGTTTTACAAGCAGAAGCTACGGCAATCTAAATATCTTAATCACTGTTACTAAAAGCCGCAATGTTGTTAATTATAGCATAGTTGCAGAAGTTAAGCTCATTATTGTTTCCTACAAAAATAGACACTAACACAGCAAACGTCCCCACCTGAAGTTCTAGAGCATCTGTATATGTTTTCAGCTATTGTTTGTCGGGAGTATTAGTGTGCACTATCCTAAAGGAGGGACCTACCTTCAATTTACGTTGGTCAATAGATACCTCCGCATCCTTACGAGTGTCAAGAATTGTTTTTCTCTTAAAAGTGTATTTAACACCTAGATAGGCAGGATGCATCATCCAATTGTTCTGCAAAGATACAACTGTAGATGAGGAGACGAAGCAAGGCTCTACGAGTCAAATCAAAGAAAGCGGATGTTTTCGCCCTGAACCATACCAGGTGCCTGCCGCAATTCTCTAAAAATTGCAGGTCGACGAAAACCAGTTTCTTGCTTTCTGGTCAGTGTGTTAACTCATCGTGCATTTAAATGCAGAATATGAGGATTTATGCCCCCCCCCCCCCGCATGAGCGGACATCGAATTGCCTCTGTCACTCTTGGGAGATGCGTCAACGAGGGCAATACAATAAGCCGCCTAAACCACGTTGAGCAATGCTGACATCAGAGCATTAATAGCAAATGCAAACAGGCACTTGATGTCATCATTTTTGTGCATTGATTTGAGGGTAGAGGAGTAAGTTAAAGAACGACGCCGTGGCCTGCATTTTTGAGGCGGCAACCTTTTAGAACTGGCCTTTTGGATAATGACTCCAGGTGTTTTTATTATGGCATTGTGCTGTCGTTTTAACTGTCCAAGCACAGATAGTGCATGTGTGACTTGAATGTGTCGTGGGTATTTTGTATGGTGACACGGATAACATTAATTTCTCCGCCGACAGTTTATTCACCGGACGTTTGTGTGAGAGGACGGCGGCGATATATGTCCTTGTAAAATGTACCCTTTGCCACATGTCAGCAACATGCTTCCTGAGTGGGCATGTGTCGGTAACGTCCTTCTGGGTAACTTTCAGGTCAGAGTCAACAATTTAATGGTGACCCATTTAGCTTAGGATTTAAGGCAAACGTAAAATAAACTGGTGGCCTTGCTCAGTAAACGTCTAGGGCACAATATCGTCAAGGAAACGACGAAATATGATCGATTCAATGTCGGCTGCGCACCATGTAGTGTCCACATTCCGCAGGCTATGGACGTCAGTTCTCGGAAGAGGAACACTATATTTGCGACCAAACAACAGCACTTTAGCTTTCTTGTGCCTCTCGCGGTTAAAGAAACACTTAGATGTTTTAGCCCCTCCTATAAAGAATATCTTTGTCATAAAGAATATCTTTGTTTTGGTCGCGTTCGAAGTCTAGGTCATGAGGGTTTAGGGATAAGAGTCACAGGGTTCTCACTGACAAGAAGTGGCTCGTCGTTTGGCTATGCATCCATGGTCTTTATCCGTATCTTGACCTGCTCAAAAACGGTGGCGTTGTTGATTTTCCGCATGATGTCAAAACATTTCTGATCGTCAACACTGTGAGCATAGAGCATGTTCCTTATCATCTAGCACGTCTGGAAATTCAACAACAGTACTGTTGCCAGAAAGAAACTAGGTTTCAAGGGTACCGGGTTCTCTTGTACATTTTGTGGCTCGATTGAAAAGTCAACCGTGTCTAAGCTTTTTAAGTGACTCTAAGTCCTTTAATTTGCTTGCATGCTGTGATCGCGGTAGGCGAAAAATTGAAACTGTAGGCAGACACGATAATCAGAACTACAGGACACGTGAGGAAAAAAATAAGGCGGAGATATCACTGCTCGGCCTGAAATGCTGCCGGGGCTGCCATGGAACAAATTCCCCGGAGAAAAGTACCTACCGCGCGATAACTAGTGTGGAATTTTCACGAGACTTGACATTCGACTAGACACCTCCAGCCGATCCAGCCCTGGCGAGGTCACAAGAAACCGCCTAGTTGCCGCACGCTTGTTTTTTGCCAAACGAAAACCATTTGTTCTCCCCTTAGAAGAACTGCATATTGTGTCTGAAAGTACTTATCTGCCACCTAAGGGTTTTCTTTCCCATAATCCAGGCTAAAGAGATCGTTGACGTACTCCTCCATTTAGACTTATTACTCAATTGCAGTGCAGTAGTGGCCATATGCTCGCGTCGTAATACATCCGGCGCAATACACTTTCTAATTTCCAGCGGACTCAGTCATACTTTCAATGTTTGCACCCTGGTCTGAATGTAAACGCTGGGGCATACCATAATGCACTATAAAACTATTAAACAGAGCCTTAGCTGTAGTCCTGGCTGTCTGGTTTCTTGCCGGAATGGCCTGTGTATACATGGTAAAGTGATCTGTAATAACCAGTATATTTTGGTAGCCTCCTTTGGACATCTCAAGAGTCAGAAAGTCGATGAAAATGAGTTCCAATATCTGTGTGTTCACTATGTGGTGCTCGAACATCCATTGACGATTTTCTAAGCATGTAACGACGGCATTTTTGGATCCATACTTCCACATCTTTTGCCATAAGCGGCCAATAGAACATTTCCCTTAGGAGAGAACATGTTTTGTCTCGGTCTAAACGACCGCAATCATTATGTAAGTAGTGCATAGCCTCCTCACGGTGAGACTTGGGAACTACCAGCTGTAGTTGAGCATGACCATCAGCACTTGTCCTCCAGTATATAACACATCTTCTCAGGCATAAATTATCAAAGGTCCCAAATAATGCTAAATGATCTCTTCCAGTAGGTAGGGACTGTCGATTAGGATTTCCTTTGTCTCGTACACGCTTTACCCATTCCCATAAAACAGGATCCTTTGATTGAGCAACTCTCCAATCTCTATCTATCATTGCTTACATTCCAGAACCAGAGTGAGAGTCAATGTCGTCAACATTTGCAGACAGACAAAGACTTTCAACAAATGGTTGGGCACTAGCTAAATTACAGAGAGCATGCAAGATCTCTTTGGTAATAGTATTCATATCCTTGGTGCTGCTCCTGCTCTCTACACATGGCAACCGAGATTGACCGTCCGCGGCCGAATTCCTCGAACCGGATCTGTAAATGATGTTAAAGTTGTAAGCAGCTACAGCAGTTAACCATCGATGCCCAGTGGCATCAAGTTTGGCTGATGTAAGAATATACGTGAACGGAATGTTTCATTGTACACAGTAAAGTACTGTCCATAAAGGTAATCATTGTATTTATCAGTGATTGCCCATTTTAATGCTCGGAATTCCAGTCGATGTGTTGAATAATTTTGCTCACTTTTTGTTAACTCTCTGCTGGCAAAGCTGATTACTTGCTTGATACCATCTTGAATCTGATACAGAACTGTAACAAGGCAGTGTTGACTGTCATCTGTGTGCAGCTCGAAAGGTTGCACAATGTCAACGTAGCCTAGAATAGGTTTTGAAGAAAGAGCATCCTTCAGCTGTTGAAACCCTTTCTCTTGTTCTGGTCCCCACTTCCATGTTATGTGTTGAATTTTCTTCTGACGCTTACCCGCTTTATTCTGAGTGCTTGGCATTAATTCTGATAATGGTCTAGCTACTTCGATAAGTTCTTCACAAACTTGCGACAATAGCCAGCAAATCCAAGGAATTGTCTCATTTCTTCAGGGCTGTGTGGAGATGACCAGTTTATAACCTGGTCAATCTTGGCTAGATCTGTCTCAACACCTGCCTCTGATACAACATGGCCGACATATATGACTCTTTCCTTGAAGAATTGGCACTTCCTTGGGGGCAACTTCAAACCACACCCCCTAAACCTTGTTAGGACCTTTTCCAGATTTGTTCAATGTTCTTCATAGGTTTTACCGAAATGATGATATCATCTAGATAGATCACGCAGATGGTCAGATGCATCTCTCCGAGGCACTCTTCCATCAATCTCTGATACGTAGCTGGTGCATTGCAAAGCCCCAAGGGTAGTCTCTCGAACTCGTAGAAACATAGTGGACCCACTGTAAAGCTGTCCTCTCTTTATGCGATTCATTTAATTCAATTTCATGATACCCCGACTTCATATCCAGCACTGTAAAATATTTAGATCCAGCCAAACTGTCCAAGATATATTCATTTCTGGGCAAGGCATAGGAATCCTTTGTTGTCATCTTATTCAACTGCCAAAAATCAACGCACATGCGAAGTTTTCCATCCTTCTTCCTCACTAAAACAACATTACTGGCCCAAGGACTATGTGATTTACAAATCACGCCGCTAGAAAGTAACTGGTGCAGGTGATCTTTCACCTCATTGTACATGGAAGGGGCTATCCGACGGTATCTCTGTTTAAAAGGTGTTTCGATCATCAGATTGCTGCGATGCTTTACACATGCCGTAAATCCCAAATCTGTTTCACTTCTGGAAAAGATGTCTTCGAATTTCTTTATAAAATCTATTCCAATTTGTTGCTCATCTTTGGACAGTTTATCTGAGAAAGTCATCTACTCGCTTCCTTCCAACCACATCTGCTGGGACATCAGCCACATACACTGGTTGCAACTCACACAAAATAGCTCTAGGCGGAATACTGATTTTCCTGTCAGTCACGTTTGACACATGAACTTCTATCAGGCCATTCCTCGTGTAGTTGTAAGTCACCAGGCTTGGAGAAATATCTAAGTTTTCACTTACTGTGGACATCATTGAATTTTGAAGCAGAGCACATGTTGAATGATAAGGTACCTCTGTATCAACAAATGTTTGCAATATCACATTGATATTGCTTTCTGCAATATAATAATGTGACTCTGCACTCTTCAAAACACCTAGACAAAAGTTTCTCTTTGCTAACTCCTTTTCTCGCAAGGTCAAACATCAGAATGTCAAATACCACAGAGTTAGCAATCGAGCTGTCTGTAGAAATCTTGCTCCATGCTCACTTTTGCATTCCTCTAGAGCACGCATTACGTAGTTTGTCCCTAGCAACACAGGAACGCGACTACTGTAGTTGCTGTCTGGCATGACTAGCATTAGACAACGTTGTCTTTCCACATTTAGCAGAATGTTACTTTCTATTTCAACTTCTATGTACCATCATAAGGTAACTTCTCTCCATTTGCACATTCAACATTCAAAAGGTCTGTAATAGGCTCAACTGCAGTCATCTTCAAATTCTTTTTATACAATGTCTGGCTAACTGTTGATACGGTCGATCCAGTATCAATCAGTGAATTTACTCTAATACCATTGATGACAACAGAAACCTCATTAGTTTGTCCTACTAGCTCTATCGTGTCAGTTCCTTTATGCTTCTTGGGACAATCCCTTGAAAAGCCTACTGCTTGCCCCCAGGAATAGGCCTCGTGAATTATAAATCCCATTTTGAAAGGTCTAGTCGAATACGACAAGCAGAAGCAATGTGTCCAATTTGCCCGCAGCGCAGAATATTCGGTCTCACCTCTCATCAGTATTATTTGTCCTAAATCGACTCCCATAGTGTTGCTGGTTGTTGGATACGTGGGATGCTGAATGTTTCTTAAGCATCTTCACTTCATGTGACAGCTGCTGGACAAGATCCCTCGATTCACTTAGCTCCTTGTTTTGTGGTGTGGTTGAAGTTGATGCCATATTAAGATTGGTAGTTCTCTTGGTGCGGTTTAGCTCATCTTCCCGTTGCCTGTGTTCAGATTCAATACGACAAAGACTTTCAATTCGTCAAAAGTCTTGAGTGAGTCAAACTTATGGCCAGACACATTCTTAAGCGTCTGTTTAAATCCTGACCACAGCATAGCCCTTAGCATATCATTTGTCTCACTGGTCTTCACTAACCCTTTTTGGACGGCTTTGTTCAACAAATCTTCCAGCTTACAACTCCATGTAACGATATATTCGTCCTCTTTCTGGCGAGCACTGTAGAAGTCAGCTAACAAAGTCTCTTTCAAATATACATTGCCATACACACTATCCAGCTTTGATAAAAATTCCTTAATGGATGATGTTGGACCCAATCGCATAGTATCCGTCCAGCTTCTCCTCTCATTGAACGTCGGATGGCATAATATATCTGGTCCTGTAGATACTTGCTGCGCAATATCTATATAGGGCCAGTTAAGCAAGACTATTGCAAAAGTAAGGATCACTCTGTAAGAACAATTGTTATGTTATCAATAGTGAATATTGTAAAATTGGAGAGAAAAACATAGTCTGTTGGAAAATAGGTTCTAGAAAAATCATTTGAACCAGAACTACCAGTATTCAAACTCTGGTATAAAATAGATTTTAAGATGAAACAAATTTCCAAAGTAACATTTCCTAAAATGTACCAAGGAGAAAAAAATGAACGGTAACAAAATCAAAGTTCAGGAAGGAAATTCCATTAATATGAGCATCTGCTACAATGGGTTGCTATATGATGGACTTGAGATGTAAATGCACCAAAAATATATAGCAAGTTCAAATATTCATAGATGTTTCTGTAATAAAAACAAATTATTTCAACCTGCACTGATGATAACCATTCTTACCTACTTCGTCAAAGAACAATTTGGTTTAGGATAAATGAACAAACAAATTATACAGTGTCCTAATGAGTCAAAACACATAAATATCAGTCTATATAAGGACAGGATGAACATCACTGTCAATCACAAGGTTCAGATGATTTACAGTCTCAATGAAAATGCCAACATTTCTTGAATTCCATGAATGAAGCAGAGAATAAACAATGCCGGAGGTCCATGTGTATTCTTCTATGTTTTTATAAATCTATATGGATGGAGTACTCACATATCCATATCCACTGGCTGTGTGATACTGAAGGGATTGCATCTCCGTCCATTCTTGTTTAATCCACTTGGTCCAGTCCTCATTTCATCATACACATATGCACAACTTCGGCTTCAGCACAATTTGTCCCACGGTGTTAGCCAAATGTTACAGCACTTGCCTTCTAATCATTGAATAGACGATACAAGTCTAGTATTTGTTATTATTGGGATTTTTTGTGTGCATTGAGATTGGTAAGTGGAGATTGATACATGTATCCTGTTTTATTACACCCTAAAAATACAATAAAATACATTTCTACAACAATAAATAATATCGTCATCAGTGCATTATTGTTCTGAACGTTTACATCGATTCTGTTTACAGTACATTCAATACGAATAACTTACTACACCATATATTTATTAATTATCCATCTAGAGAGATAGTGGATCAAATAAACCTAACCAATAGTGTTAAGAGCAAAGGTAGAGAGCAGAAAGACAGAGAAATAAGTGTAGGGACAGAACGATAGGCTCATAAAAGAATAAGCAGGTTGATAACCTATTAAAATGTACAAAAATACATCAACATACATTCCAGAGAAATATACAGAGTACATATAAAATAAACAGTTACATTAGCTATACTATAAATCTATTTACCTTATCATATGGGACAAAGGCCAATTCACATTTTCCTTCAAGCAAAATAATCATCAGGCACTTTTCTTAATGCAATGCCATGACCAGAACCTTTCAGAGGCTGCAATGGACTGACCACCACTAATATGATATTCACACTATGCTGTTTATACAGACAAGTAGTAAGCTAACCAATCAGAAAGTTGTCATACAATAGAACAACCCAGCATGAACAGTAATCAGAATAGCTTCATTGCTCAGTGAACAAAACTTGAACAGGTAATCCTTGTTCAAGTTTATCTAGATGGCTAAATATATGTACAATGAGAATAAAACAATAATTGTAACTGACGACTTTATTTCACTCATTAATAAACATTAACTACATACAATAATACAATACCCACTTCTGCCTAATTAAAACATAAATATATAAAATTATAAAATATATGCTCCTGCTACACACGCAGCACGCCCCTATTTTGTAGTTATTGTTAGCGCTGGTTATCGAACGGGAAGCCTCTTTTTCATAGGCACACGCCGTAGGGGTGATACCCACGCTTGGCCCTTTAAACTGTCATCAAGATGCATTTGGCCTTACGTGCTTTTGGTCTGAACTCGTGGTCTCATCTTTTGCCGGAGGCTGACACACTCGATGATGCAATTTTCGGAGCAGTCTTCTTTTAACATGGCTACAGAAGTTTTGTTTGCTCTGCTACGGAGTGGATGATGTTTATAACAGTCGCTCGTGTCGGAGAGGTGAGCATCTTTGGTTTTATCTTGTTAGACGTTGGTGAACTTACTGCTCATCAGCACACTGTCAGAGTCCATGTGTGTCATTTGCACCTAATCATCGTAGCGCCCTTTGATCTGGATGTAGTGGACGTCGTACATAATCACATGCTTGCTCAGATGAATGATTGTTTTCCCATATAGAAGGGTTGGGTTGGCTTTTGTGAAAGTAAGAGCAACAAGGATGCCGCTAACGATTTTCTGTTATTGAAATGCTGGGTCGGCAATAAGGTGTTGTGCCATGTCCTCCTCACTTTCAAGGTCCATCTAAATCCGCTCTCGTTAGATTAGCAGAAACTTCCTAAAGACGGAGTTGTCCATCAGCTTGAATAAGTCTTTCTAGAACGTTGTGGTAATATATAAGTTTGTACGCACCCTATAGCTACCTGTTCCTCGCAACATATATGGCCATATGTGGCTCTTACACAGCTAGTGTACTTGGAGCCGTAGCATCTAAATATAGAGACATGTCTGGTTCAAGCCTATAGGTTTTTGGCATGGTGGCGCGACAATCGTTTCCAATATTAGTGCCAGTATCCCACTATAATAAGGCTACTGTTCTTGAGCTGGCTGCTTCTCATTAAGAATTTCGTCAAATCGCTCAAGTCAACTATGGAAACTTGAAGTTTCAATTGTCTTGTCCAGGAGTTAGCACTGTTCCTGGAGCTGGGGCTGGCTCTTCAATATAATTACACTAGGTGGTATAAATTTTGCACAGCAGCTGATTTAAACTTGTGAATGCAGACAATGTTTTGTACAGCCAGTTAATTGGCGATCTTTAATGTAAATGTTTCAGTGCTATCAAACTTATACATTATTATGTCATATAATAAATTAACCAACGTGGACAAACCGCATGATCAGCACGAATACCCACACAGCACTTCAGAATCCTTTCTAGGCACACTCGCCTTCTCTTTCCTGCATGAATGTCAGAATATAATTATACGTACTTTTTCAGCACAAATTTGCAATCCCTAGTTTTAGCCAAAGGCACTTATTGTAAGCAATACGTAGCAGAGCTAATTTAAATGTATTCTAATGACAAAACGTTTATTCAAATGAAATGAAACGTGTGTGTGTTTGTGTGTGTGTGTGTGTGTGATTTCTATTTTAACGTAGCTTTTTTATTAAAAATTTCAGTCATATCACTATTATGTCTGAAATGTAACAGTTTATAGTGATGTCTAGTACTGTGGCATTATGTCCCAACCAGTCAAATTATCCTGAACCAGGCCGACCAGACCTCACACTTGCTTCTTAATGTTGAACGCCAAGTGAGGAAGCTGTTAGTACCTTTTTATATGTCTTTCTTATGACTCGGCCGGGGTTAGAATATCAATCGACTCCACGGTATGTTTCGTCATTCACTTTTATCGGTTGAAGTAATTTTCTGTGAGTGACGAGGAAAGAAGAAGTTTTTGAACTGACTAAACAGAGCGTTTATTATTTTAAAGGCTCGACTAAACTGATAAAGGATTTGTTTTCTGTTTTTTACTTTGGTCTTAGGTTGTGGTCCATTCTTTTGCAGCAGTATCAGCAGCCACATCAGAAGGCAAAGAAAGAGTAGATCTAGAAGTATCTGTCGTTTGGGCAATGACTTCAACATATTAGGTAGCAATTTTCTTAAATTTGTTTTCGCTGACGTCATTGAAAATAAATGTGACATCATTGACACAGGTGAAGATATGCTTGCAGAATATGTTGCTTTTGTCGTAAACCTGGCTGAGAGTTCTGTGCGCGTTCTACTGCCTGTAGCTATTATTTCTTGGATGGTCGTTGTTTTCTTTGCATCATTTGAATCTACTTCTTTGCTTTTGTCTTTGTCATCTCTGCAGTGAAATATTTTTTCGTTTTCTTTATAGCCATGCTTTGTTTGTTCATGTGTGTTAATTTAATTATTGTTATTGTTTTGTTTGTGCCGCTGCATTAGGACTTCGTTGTGGAATCGAACAAATAATGACGAATGAACGAAATCAATTGCCACCCAGTTAAAATATGTATTGTACGTATGATATTTTGTATTAACTGTTTTTGGATCTGCTTGTTGTGTCAGTGCTACTTTATTCGTTTCTAAAATTGACGTGCTTGTTTTGGAAAGTAAATTATTAATTTTAGTAATTGCTGTCCTGAAAATCAAATCAAACGAAACATATTCTGAGGCTTTTTTGAGGTTGGATGACTTTTAAGGGATGTCATGCTCAACGATATTGTGAGCATCACAGATCATTTGACGACTGAGTAATTGGTTAGTGAGATCATATTTATCATATTTATAAAGACAAAAAGTTGCGGTTGATATATAAGTTACTGGATCACCTTCGAGAATTCAATCGTGGAACAAGTCAGCTAAAACTTTGAAATAATTAGTGGCGCTTGGTTTTAAATCATTCAATAGATATGCATGTCGAAAATGTGTAGCATCGTCATATTCAAATTTAAGCCACGGCAATCCCGAATGTTTAGTCAAATTCTTATACTTGATAATTTATTTTAGGACTTTGCTCATTATGGCATTGAGAGCAATGGTACAGTGGACTTTGCTGCTGTGGAATATACTGGGTGTAAAGCAAACGATACTAGCTTTGCAATAAAGCAATTTTCATGTGAAACAAAGTTTAACTTTTAGCTTCACCTAACATATCAAAGAAGAAAACTAGATGAATTTGAATGGATTCGAGAGGAATACTCTCTACAAAGGAAAGGTCTTGACGTTTTAAGTGACAAGAGAGCAGATTGCTACTCTTTGAAACGCATGATCGGAATCTTACAGAGCAGCAGCAGCAAATTAGAAAGGTTCGTTTATGTCTTTCTTTCTTTTCTGGCAGCATGCTCCGTCTGTGTTTTTTTTTCTTAGTGTGAATGGTAGCACTGTAATCTTTCACATACGGCATATAAACAATGGGCTACGTCTCGTACCCACGATTCGAATTCAAGATATTTCCATTCGCATAGATCATAAACCTTTACATTACCATGCTCAAAATCACTAAAGAAGCAATGATTTTTTTAACAAGTTACGAATGACAGCTTTTTCGAATGTTGATTGATTTACATTTGTAACACCCTCAACATAATAAACTTTCTTGCCATGAAAGTGGTTGTCATCACTGCGATCGTGTTACTTCATGTGATGTCGATATTTGCACCATAGTATTTAACAGGTAAACGAAATCCACGAAATAGTCACGAACGTATGCACGACACAGTGTCCACAATTGAAAATATTTCTTAATGTGGAACTTATCCTTTTATATTAAAAATGATTATTCTTTTGATCGACAATCTCACGGAATTCACTGAGACACTGCATGTAGAATGGAATTATGGGGCAGTGTCAGATTAGCCTCTCTACACTGTCGATTTGTGGAACAAAACTTGATGGTAAGAGATACGTACTAGGTGTGTATACGAGCTACCCCTTTGTATGTGTGATGGTATGTTCGAAAATAAGTCAACGCATACGAGTCAGTCATCCTTACTTATGTTTCTTTTTTGTACAGTGGCGTTCGTTTGTTTTAGCGGGTCTCTACAGCTTCCGTAAAGGCCGATTAAAATCATTTTTACACAAGATCTGCTACAAAGAAATCACATTAGAGTTAACTAGCACAATTACTAGCCAGCTATTGTTAATTTCCATTAGTGCTCATACAAGCCAAACATCTGTGAAATTAGACCACCCATGACAGTTTCTCATCTCCAACAATGAGCTGGGCACTGCTGTCATAACATATAACAATGTCTTTTCATATCTTCTTTGTAAGTAAACTGGTCTGCTTTAGGACTATTAGGAATACAATGTTTAGTTGGCTTTAAGGGAATGATTTCGACCGGCCAAACATCTTTTTTAATCCTCTAACAGTTTTTTTTAACGGTCCCCACCGTCTGACAGTCATAATCATTCCTAAAATCAAGCCCCTCCCCGTCCAAACAACTTACAGTCGTTCCCACGGGGCTCTAAACCGGTTCCAAGCCCTGGATACGCAGTGTAAGGGAGTAACATTGATATCACATCTATTTTACGGTTTTCCTAGCAGAAAACCCAATCTGTCGATTAACAACAGGTCATACATTTCTAAAAATTTCCAAATTTCGTTTATACTTTACGTTCAATTTACCATTTACTTGTACAGTTCTGTAAATTACTAAAATTGTGTAAAAATGTATAATTTTAGTTCTTTAAGTCGTTCGGTATTCCATTAGTCTTCTTTACTAGTGCATACGTCCTCACAAACAAAAACATCTCAAACTGAATATCCCGATTACAAAATAAAAACCCAATGGAAAAATACTTGCTTATGTCATAGATATCAAGTTCGTTGTTCGACATTAATCGCTGTACAGTTTTGTAAGTTCTGTCTGCCAGAGACTAGGCTGTTGTTTACTGACCATTTCCTCCAGTGCTGCCATCAACTATTCAACAAAAGCGGACAAGTGCTTGGTATAGTGAGACGATCATACTGAACTTTGTTAATAAAATGTTACCTGTGTCATTTGCCTGTTAATATCTAACGGTGAGATTATAACAACGAGTCACTTTACATCACTGAAGTACAACAGTACACATGCACGGCATGAATGAAAGTTATTACTAAACTTAATGAGTTGAAATATCTCGTAGTGGAGTGTGCATTCATTGGTGGAACTAGTTATATATGTATTATTATTACCAAAATCAATTTGTTTTCCTCCAACTAATGCTTGAATTCTCTTGGATCGCTCAAGTATCCTATCATTTTGACATTCAACATCATTACTGTACGATGGTGTGTCTAGTCCCTGAAACAAAAGCAATACATGTAAAATGTGTTTGGCAAATTTTAGTGAATACCTCTGCATTAGATAAGGTGGTCATACTTTATGTTGTGTGTATGTTTGAACAATACATAACAAATGCATCAAAACCTCTTTCGTTACTTATAGAAACTATGGCTGATCATAATGTTTGACATATAATCAACACATTGCACAGCTTTTCCGCAATAAATAATGACATATCTTTATTGATTTACTAGTATGCTCTCATATATGAGGCCATATGAAGCTATACCAACCATTTGAACACTGAAATACATGGAAATTTCTCTGTGACATACACATGCACACCTGGATATGTCACACCAGCTACTGTTGACTGTGTGATTGGTGTATTTTGGGTTCTCTCTTGTACATTATCTTCTGGATGCTGGTTCTGAAAAATCTCTTTCAACACCTAACAAAAAGACACAAATATATCGAACAGCATTAGAAGTTTACATCATAAACAATATTAAAGGCTATATTCTTCTTGTATTGCCTTAAATGAGTCTGTGCACAATGTGAATAATAATAATAATAATAATATACATTCCACATCGAACTATCATTACTATTTACGTTTGCAATCAATGTGTTGTGGGTGTAAATCCGACCTACACAAGGATCTACTGACACAAATGTGTATATCTAAACCACAGGGGCTCGTATCGTTGCTTACAATTGACCTGTCATACATGTACTATATAATAATTACAAGGGAGGACACTTGTCTCCTTGCTAGCGCGACCTATTTAAGAAGAACGCTGTTATTGCAAGCTATGCTTGCGTAGCTTAATAAATTTGGTACCAATATTTAGCTCAGGCATTCGACAGTGTACCATATCAAAAGTCTATCTTAATATCACATATTTACGGAATGCCAAATCATTTCCCACGCTACCGCTGGACATGGCCCTGATCGCGCCCGCTTAATATGAAAAAGATACGCCCCGAACAGAATACTACCTACTCACTGGCCAACTGAAAATAAGTTATAAATAAAAACAGGACGTCATTTTCTTTTAACCGGTGAGAGCCCTCGTGATCTAAACAATGAAGGTATTTTACTCCCAGAGCCTCAGAATTAATTAATCTTTACAATTAAACACAATCAATACACCACCAGTTCACACCATTTAAGCATGAGAAGAACGCTTGTGATATACCATTATTATTATTGTTGAAAACGGCAACAGACGTGAAAACAAGTTACGGTATCCACAAGAATGCTTTTATTGTGAGGTCCAAACAATGGGGCAGGGGGGCAAGATAACCTAACAACGAGCAGTGTGAAACTAGTCTCTTACTAGCCTGAGCGCTTTCAACTCTTTAATGAGTCTTTTTCAAAGGCAAATTCAATACATAGACAAGACAAACACATAAAACAGAAAAACGGTTACGTTTGCAAAACTTTAAATGGCTTTTCAACAGGAATTAAACCTTTAACTTTATTATGTTTCATCTAGTTTATTTCAATTTGTTGCTGATATTGGAAAATATTTGTATTGACCTAGAAATCGAGGAACCATCACATCTGTTGTTTTGTGTAAAATTATGTACGCGCAAATTATATCCCAGATATCTCATTGCTATATTAATTATTATAGGCTATTAAGTAAATTTAGAGAATTTTTTAAAAAGAAAACGTGTCGGCTGGGAAAGATAATTTTATTTGTGCATAACCGTCTTTTCCTAGTTTTCTTGGTTTAAACCGCTTGGCTTGAATGTTCTAAGGCGGCTTATCTAGCAAGATTCCTTTTCTTTCCTGGTTTCGGAACTCCAGTTGGGCTTGTGAGCAATTGCAATAAGTTTTGTATCACTGAAAATGTGGCAGGGGAGATGAAGTGTTTTGCGACCGGGCTTCTGTATAGCTTCTTTGTCATCCAATCAGATCTATGAAGGTTGATACTTTTGTTTAGCTTTTCAGTTTCTCCGACATACTGAAGGCTACAGATCTTGCATGTGATGTGATAAATGACATTCTCTGTTTTGCACGTTTTGTTTGGACTATGTATGTCTAGTTTTTCTCTAGTCACTGTGCTTGAAAATGTCCTGGTCCCTACCATGTGTTGACAGGTTTTGCACCAGTATCGCCACAGGGGCCAGATTGACTAGGGTGGTCTTGATTAGTGATTCGCGTTAGCATCGCCCTGACTAGGAGATCTTTCAGGATTTTTTGGTCTCCGATAGGTTACTACATGTTTGTTAGGGAGGATTAACTTTAGTGCATCCGACGATTCCACGATGGGCCAGTGTTTCCTGATGATTTTACCTACTTTGGGATCGTCTTGATGGTACATCAGGATAAATGGTAACCTATCAGCCTTTTCCTTCTTTCCATATTTTAGTAGGTTATCGCCGTCTGCTTGCTTAGTCCTTTGGCTTTGGGTTGCATCCGTAATCAGGTATTTGTCGTAGCCTAGTTAAATTAAATGCTTAGTTAGCTCTTCAGAACTTTTTAGGAACGTTTCATCGTCGGAGCAAATTCTGCGTATCATCAGTGCTGGCTATATGGGATGTTCTTAATGCAGTATTTTGGATGACAGGTACTTGGAAGGAGATACTGGTGTTTGTTGGTTGGTTTCAAGTAGATGTCCGTATGGAGTTTGTTTTCTACCAGTCTGGTTGTTTTATCCACGAAAACATGGTTTGAACTGGAGACTTCTGTCGTGAATTTTATTGAGGGTTGTAAGTAGGTTGCCATTGATATGAAATCACCCAGACTTTCTCTTCCATGTTGCCACTTCATTTCTATATCATCGATAAAGCGTACCCACTGGTATGGTGGAAGTTCAACGTGCCATTTTTGTACCCGTTGCGGTTCCATTAATTTGGAGGTAGTTTTCTTCATTAAAATCAACTTTATTGAGTTTTGGGTCAAGCTCTAGTAATTGGACTAGGAAGTGTGTGTGTGGATTGTCTACAGTTCTAGATTTTCATGCTTCTCTACACGCCTGTATTCCTTCGTTGTGCGGTATGTTATTATCCAAAGATATGACGTTCAAGGAAACAAGCAATGTATCTGGCAGTAATGGTTTTGCATATTCCACTGTTGATTCATTTTGTAGGCTTTGGGGAATCCTACAACAAATAATATAGCATGCAAAAATCAGTAAACTTGTTACCCTTGGTCGCTCTTGCATTTGCAAAGCTCCTCTCGGGCTAAGTGTAATTAGACCTGCCTTAACCCGTGATGTTTGTTGATCTGGTGTGCATGTAGTCTGGGTTATCTGGTGAGAAAACACACTTGGAACTGTATTTGGCAGGAGTCGTCTAATGGTCTGAATCCGAAATGACTGCTTCATTTTAGAGGTAGGATCGAAATCGACTTCTTTGAAGTGGTTACTACAGACAACTTGATTATCTCGCCTGTCACTAGTCGGCTCAGTCCAGTCTTTTCTTGTCGTTCGTATCTGCTTGAAACAGGATTAGTAGGAAATGAGTTCAGACTCGCTCCTTCTCGTGTTGTGTTGCTACAACTTCCAACAGTACGCCTTTGTACCAGTTGCTCCACTTGTTGAACGAAAGTACAATGAGAATTCGAAAGCTGTGTTCCTACACTGCGTCACTTCCACTTTGCCTCACGGAAATTACCGAGCGCGAAATTAGCGGTAAAAAGTCGTTGTTCTGTAGTCATTATTTACATTAATGAGGAGGTATATGACATAATATCAAAACAAATCGCTTCGTGAAGGATAAATTTATCATAGAAACGAAAGTCGTGTGAGTGCACTAGTAGACCTTTAATTCTTAATTTTGTACGTTCAAACTTGTACAGATATTACCTTTCATATCTTTATTTTTAAAGCATACTTCGTTAGATATAAACTCGTACTTGCATTAACTTTCATGTGTATTTTTAAGCGTACTTCCTTAGATATAAACTCATACATACATTAACTTTCATATGTGTATTCTAAAGCATACTTCGTTAGATATAAACTCGTACATGCATTAACTTTCATATCTGTATTTTAAAGCATACTTCGTTAGATATAATCTCGTACATGCATTAACTTTCATATATGTATTTTAAAGCATACTTCGGTACAAATAAACTCCTACATGCATTAACTTTCATAGCTGTATTTTTTAAATACCTACTGCCGCATGCATTTCAAGGAAAAATGTGGGATGGTGGTGGCGGCGGTTGGGATTATAAACTCTAGAATACAGTTCCCCGTGTGAGAAATAGTGCTTAGGCGTGGGGGTGTAGTAGAACTAATCCTAGAGCGACTTTACCCCTGGGAAGATGCACCTCTAGACTAGTTGTTCACTGGGGGTGGTGCCTCTAAATCAGAATTCTAGGCTAAAGTCTGATTGACTCAAAGAAGAATTACCCTGCGAGACCGCTGTGTCGCTTATTCTCTTAGAACCGTACAGTTACAGGTGAGCAGGTGTCACGCAAGTTAACATTGCAGACAGTCTTTGTTCTTAATATAAAAGCCCTTGCAATCACAAAATGTATTTCAAACCGAACAGAACAATACAGTGAATATTGAGAATACATATATTAAGACATTACAACAGTAAAATCTTTTTATATATTATTAAGCACAAAATGAATTAGAAATGAAACTTCAAAATAACTTTCTAATATGCATCAAAGTGTGTGATCACATAAGATTCCAATTTTCCCCAGATGCTGACATATATAAAATATTATTCTCCTCGAACTTCTTGCAATCAGTTGTATTGAAGTTAGATTTATATAAGATCCTGAAATTGACTTCATTGCTTATGTAATAGATTGTAAGTCCCTATTTTTGCAATTTATTGTTAGCTATTTTGCAAGGTCTGTCTTGAAGATAAGATACTTTAATTTACGTAATATATGTCTGCATACACCATTAATTAGAACTAAATTGTGGCGATATCATTCAAGATAGAAATACAGACAGATGAACAGATAGACGGACAGAGACATAAAAATATGTCAAGAGGCAGACAGAAGAACCGACAGATAGATATAGCTGACTGAGAGTGGTATTTGCCACATTTGAACATTTTTCCCCTAGAAGTGATGTGTATTGATGTTGTGTCAATGTTTATTGAGGAACTATAATGTCTACTGTGTGGCAAGCAAGCATGTAAACATGAAGAAATTTAAAGTAAGATAATTTAACAAACAGTGTATGTATTTCCAATTTTGAACAGTGAGTATGTGCTGTTCTCTTCATATAAGACTTTTGTAAATAATAGTTTCCTCCGTAACTGGTTATATTGAAGACTGGGCTTAAAGACAGAAGAATAAAATTATGACAAAATGTTAAATAGATCGATATCACTCTAATAATAATGATATACACTTTAAGCATCGATGCATAAGAAGTAAATTAAAATGAAAGATGCATATATTTTACTAGATTGGGTACGACTTCATTAGAAAAATACCGTAAACGGTAGGAATGCTCATATATTATCTTAGGCACACACACACACACATGGGAATTTAACTACTTTTTTTACCAATATTTTTATTAAAACCAAAACTATAGCTTTAGTTTACTTCTTATACAAGCAGGATAATTCTTTTCATTGTGTTTGACACACACACACACACACACACACATACACACACACACACACAGTCGCGAGTATTCATTTATAATAGGAAGTGAATATCTTGACATGGACCTTTAAAAGAATAAAAATAACTAGTATTACATGTACGTTGTAGATAATGAAAATTAATTTATATTAGTTCAGGATGAAGGTGATATTTTTATATTGGTAGATTGTTCCCCACGAGACTTTGTCATGGTCTATAATGTCGGTAAGAAAAAATACGTTATTTTTGATGAGAAATGTAGTTTTCAACTTCTTGTGAGAGCGGAAGAGAATATATTTAGCACTTTTTGTGATTTTCTAGCTACTGAAGAGGTCTGGTAATCTTGTGCCGCATTAATCAGAATTTATATCCAAAATATTCTTTCTGATAAAGTGATTTTAATGGAAAGGACAGCATCATGGTTTATTGAATTCCCACTCTTTTTTGTAAAAAGAAAACAAACAAACAAACTATATTTACAGATTGCTTTGTGATTCTACGATCCTAATTTCACATAATACACGAATTTTTTTTTATCCTACAAACTGTTGGAAAAATTTACAGATAAGATGTAAAATAGCAAATATGGAAACAATAGTCAAGGTGCAATTATTAGTATTTTTCGAAATGATATGTTTGTATTTCAGTGTGTCGCTATATACGTAAATATAACGAGATCTGAATTTAAGCCAGGCTATGTCAAGGATAAAAAGACAGAAATTCAAAATAAGTGGTCTGGAGGTGTTGTAAGGGAATTATAAGGGAGGTAACTTTCCATACCCCAGGTAACCAGGTCTTGTGGAACAATTGCAATTTCCTGACAACTTATCGATCACAAAAGGTAAATTTTTCATACTGGTAACAATACAATCTATGTTTATTATTTCAGTTTACTGAAGATGATACTATTAAAGTATTGAACAAATTGAGCATTTACATAAAACAACAATGGCATCAGCAACAACAACAAAAATATCATTTTATGAAACATGTACGTTATTCCTATTGCTTACGTTAGATTAGTCACCGTTTTCATACGGTAGAAAACAGTCTTATATTGAGATATATTTTAATCACTATGTACGTGCGATGCTGTTGTATCTCTTAGGCTTCCTATAATTTCTTTATTGTAGTATTTAGGATTTTATGTACTTAATATGACTTACTCTTTCAATACTTATATCGTGATTAGTTCGCAGTCGATGTATACCAAAATCACTGTAAAGAAAGGGCTATACTTAAGACACCTGACAAAAACTAACTTTAAATCAGTGTATGGAACAAGTTGGTCTTAGAAGCCAATCGTGCGTTATGATTTAGTTTAAAAATAGGGTAGTTGTTTAAGCACTGAGGATGGCTTGGGTTTTATATTTATGAATTAAAATTAACCTCTGTCTGCCCACACAGTCCAGACTGACTGTTCATTTGAGAAGTGTTTGTCACGTAGCACGTAATGATACGAAGCATTGGAAGTGGCAGCTAAAAATTGCAGATTTGGCAATAATTGGTTATTTATTTGGAGCGTTCTCATATTCTTTGAGACGCATACCATAAAATAAATTAGTGGCGGAAGTCATAAACGAACTGTTATTTGACCCAATAGCAAACGACACGTAATGTATTATACACATTTCTCATTTTTGTCAATCTTATTACGAAAGGACAATATGGCATGTACTACTAAACTGGTTATATAAAGCTTTAACAATATGTGCAGATACGTGATATTTGTTAGCAGTCTTCAATCTCCACGTGTTATTTCTTTTTTGGCAACTTGTGTAATATTTAAACTGTCTCGGTTTCGCAACTTATGTCGCTGGAGTGACATAGTCAGGGTGAAAGACTGACATTATTGGCAGAACAACAGAGTATATCATCAAGAAACATGACGAGGTCTTTCCTTTCCAGCAGAGTACTGCAGGTATGAATCAATTTGCTCACATATATTTAATCATAATAGGCGATGTACTTATCACATTTAGAATTAGATTGTTCTTTGTTGTCTCTCTTTCTCATGCATAAAAGAGATAAAACGAGGAAGTATGCAGAGTGACAGAAAAAGAAACTGAACTGGTACCAAGTAATCTAGAAGAAACTGGGACTTCGTCACAGTTAGGATTACACATTTCATGATATTTTAATACAGTATTCACAACACCAATGCTGCAAGGCTGCAATAGCATGTCAAGACTCTGCGGTACATTTATATGTAAGCAGGCATACGATACTGTGATCTATTTAATAACATTCTCTTTTTATTTATTTCATTAAGTTTTGTTATTAAGATGGGCCTAAAAGAATATTCCCTTAACCTTTCTCTATCACTGTGTGGATTGGTTAGGCATCATACTAATCAACCAATAATGAAACACAGAGATGGGAAATGAATAAGTCATGGTAAGTCATCCTAAACCCAACCACAATCTTTCTCCGTCTCTCTCTCTCTCTCAGTTCCATTAAAAACGAGCGCAGCGTATTATCGACTGTGACACGCAACGATGTATCTAGACCTATGAAGGATGGTGAAATGCGGTCACACGAAGCAACGGAAACTTGCAAGTAAGACATAGATGATGGAAACAATGGTATGGTTAGTAAAAACACTAAATAAAGCATCATAATGACTTAGATGTACTGTTAATACATTTAAATGTTTGAATTATCTCTGGCTGGTTCGTCGTTTTGCTTAGTTTATATATCCAACTCGTTTAATATGCCAGTATTTGAAAGCCAGTGAACTCACTGTTCAGGTATAGTTAACCAGACATGTTTGTAGTGTTCATCTGTCATGATTTACAACAGCTTTCCCGTTTAAATCATAAACGTGTTCTTACATTCTTTTAATCTGTATGAATACAAATAGAAGTTCAAAAAATAAAGGAAGCAGTTTATCAGTTGCGATTATTTGCAGAAGGTTAAGAACTACATTTTGAAGCGGACACACTGGAAAGGTTTTGCAGAGTTCATTAACTCTGTCAATACGCAATTGCTTGCAGTCAGTCTTAATTATATTTGAAATGCAAGCATGTCTAAATAAATAAAATAAATGTATAATGTATAATATGTAATTTGTATCTTTTATATACACCAGATTGTATAAAGTTTACTAAAAGGAAACTCGTTTGATTGTAACGAAAAAGTTATTTGAATGACAAAGCTATATCTCTCTCTCCCTCCCTCTCTCTCTCTAGCTATCTATCTATCTATCTATCTATCTATATATATATATATATATATATATATATATATATATATATATATATATATATATATATATATATATATATATATATGTGTGTGTGTGTGTGTGTGTGTGTGTGTGTGTGTGTGTGTGTAAACTGATTGACGGATCGTTAGAAATCATACGATTTATCACACCTAAAACTGAAAAATATGCAGTCTGGATACATACATACATACACAGAGCGTCCGCCTCGGATACTGGAGAAGCGGGTTGGAATCATACCAAAGACTTATAAAATTTTACTAACTGTTGCCTCGTTTGGCGCTCAGCATTAAGAGGTTAGTGTCGGCCTGGGTGGGACATCATGCTTCATGTCTGAGGCATGATGCTTCAGTGGTAGACATCATAGAAACTGCCACACTGCAGACATCGTAGCGATATGAATGAAATATTGTAAAAGCAAAATCAAAAATACAAATCACACACACACACACACGCACACAAACACACAAACACACACTATATGGTACAAAGGAAAGATAAGCAACAGGTCTGGATATGTACCCTTAATTCTAAAGTGTAAACATATGTCAGCTCCACATAGGATATCATCCTTCTTTTTCCTAATTGAAAAAATTAATTACGTATGTAAAATATTGCGTGTCATATGAAATATGTTCTTCATATGAAATATGCCCTTTAGTTTTAAAATGTCACGTTTTACAATTAATTACGTATATCAAACTGTGCGTGTGATATGCAGTATGTTGTTCGTATAAAATATGTTGTTTCATTTTAAAATTTTACGTTTCAAAATTTTTGCCATAGCTTAATTAACTTTATGTATGATTAGTTTTTCTCTACTCACTGTACTTGAAAATGTCCTGGTCTCTACCATATGTTGACAGGTTTTGCACCAGTATCGCCACAGAGGCCAGATTGACTAGGGTGGTCTTGATTAGTGATTCGCGTTAGCATCGCCCTGACTAGGAGATCTTTCAGGATTTTTTGGTCTCCGGTAGGTTACTACATGTTTGTTAGGGAGGATTAACTTTAATGCATCCGACGATTCCACGATGGGCCAATGTTTCCCGATGATTTTACCTACTTTGGGGCTTGTCTGGATGGTAGGTCAGGATAAATGGTAACCTATCAGCATTTTCCTTCTTTCCATATTTTAGTAGGTTATCGCCGTTTGTTTGTTTAGTCCTTTGGCTTTGGGTTGCATCCGTAATCAGGTATTTGTCGTAGCCTAGTTAAATTAAATGCTTAGTTAGCTCTTCAGAACTTTTTAGGAATGTTTCATCGTCGGAGCAAATTCTGCGTATCCTCAGTGCTGGCTATATGGGATGTTCCTAATGCAGTGTTTTGGATGACAGCTACTTGGAAGGAGATACTGGTGTCTGTTGGTTGGTTTCAAGTCGATGTCCATATGGAGTTTGTTTTCTACCAGTCTGGTTGTTTTATCCACGAAAACGTGGTTTGAACTGGAGACTTCTGTCGTGAATTTTATTGAGGGATGTAAGTAGTTTGCCATTGATATGAAATCACCCAGACTTTCTCTTCCATGTTGCCACTTCATTTCTATGTCATCGATAAAGCGTACCCACTGGTATGGTGGAAGTTCAACCGATGCTTAAAGTTGACCCTCCAGTTTTCCCATAAAAGTATTAGCATACGAAGGTGCCATTTTTGTACCCGTTGCGGTTCCATTAATTTGGAGGTAGCTTTCTTCATTAAAATCAACTTTATTGAGTTTTGGGACAAGCTCTAGTAATTGGACTAGGAAGTGTGTGTGTGGATTGTCTACAGTTCTAGATTTTCATGCTTCTCTACACGCCTGTATTCCTTCGTTGTGAGGTATGTTATTATCCAAAGATATGACGTTCAAGGAAACAAGCAATGTATCTGGCAGTAATGGTTTTGCATATTCCACTGTTGATTCATTTTGTAGGCTTTGGGGAATCCTACAACAAATAATATAGCATGCAAAAATCAATAAACTTGTTACCCTTGGTCGCTCTTGCATTTGCAAAGCTCCTCTCGGGCTAAGTGTAATTAGGCCTGCCTTAACCCGTGATGTTTGTTGATCTGGTGTGCATGTAGTCTGGGTTATCTGGTGAGAAAACACACTTGGAACTGTATTTGGCAGGAGTCGTCTAATGGTCTGAATCCGAAATGACTGCTTCATTTTAGAGGTAGGATCGAAATCGTCTTCTTTGAAGTGGTTACTACAGACAACTTGATTATCTCGCCTGTCACTAGTCGGCTCAGTCCAGTCTTTTCTTGTCGTTCGTATCTGCTTGAAACAGGATTAGTAGGAAATGAGTTCAGACTAGCTGCTTCTCGTGTTGTGTTGCTACAGCTTCCAACAGTACGCCTTTGTACCAGTTGCTCCACTTGTTGAACGAAAGTACAATGAGAATTCGAAGGCTGTGTTCCTACACTGCGTCACTTCCACTTTGCCTCACGGAAATTACCGAGCGCGAAATTAGCGGTAAAAAGTCGTTGTTCTGTGGTCATTATCTGCATTAATGAGGAGGTATATGACATAATATCAAAACAAATCGCTTCGTGAAGGATAAATTTATCACAGAAACGAAAGTCGTGTGAGTGCACTAGTAGACCTTTAATTCTTAATTTAGTACGTACAAACTTGTACATATATTACTTTTCATATCTTTATTTTTAAAGCATACTTCGTTAGATATAAACTCGTACTTGCATTAACTTTCATATGTGTATTTTAAAGCATACTTCGTTAGATATAAACTCATACATACATTAACTTTCATATGTGTATTTTAAAGCATGCTTCGTTAGATATATACTCGTACATGCATTAACTTTCATATGTGTATTTTAAAGCATACTTCGTTAGATATAAACTCATACATACATTAACTTTCATATGTGTATTTTAAAGCATACTTCGTTAGATATAAACTCGTACATGCATTAACTTTCATATCTGTATTTTAAAGCATACTTCGTTAGATATAAACTCGTACATCCATTAACTTTCATATATGTATTTTAAAGCATACTTCGGTACATATAAACTCCTACATGCATTAACTTTCATAGCTGTATTTTTTAAATACCTACTGCCGCATGCATTTCAAGGAAAAATGTGGGATGGTGGTGGCGGCGGTTGGGATTATAAACTCTAGAATACAGTTCCCCGTGTGAGAAATAGTGCTTAGGCGTGGGGGTGTAGTAGAACTAATCCTAGAGCGACTTTACCCCTGGGAAGATGCACCTCTAGACTAGTTGTTCACTGGGGGTGGTGCCTCTAAATCAGAATTCTAGGCTAAAGTCTGATTGACTCAAAGAAGAATTACCCTGCGAGACCGCTGTGTCGCTTATTCTCTTAGAACCGTACAGTTACAGGTGAGCAGGTGTCACGCAAGTTAACATTGCAGACAGTCTTTGTTCTTAATATAAAAGCCCTTGCAATCACAAAATGTATTTCAAACCGAACAGAACAATACAGTGAATATTGAGAATACATATATTAAGACATTACAACAGTAAAATCTTTTTATATATTATTAAGCACAAAATGAATTAGAAATGAAACTTCAAAATAACTTTCTAATATGCATCAAAGTGTGTGATCACATAAGATTCCAATTTTCCCCAGATGCTGACATATATAAAATATTATTCTCCTCGAACTTCTTGCAATCAGTTGTATTGAAGTTAGATTTATATAAGATCCTGAAATTGACTTCATTGCTTATGTAATAGATTGTAAGTCCCTATTTTTGCAATTTATTGTTAGCTATTTTGCAAGGTCTGTCTGGAATATAAGATACTTTAATTTACGTAATATATGTCTGCATACACCATTAATTAGAACTAAATTGTGGCGATATCATTCAAGATAGAGATACAGACAGATGAACAGATAGACGGACAGAGACATAAAAATATGTCAAGAGGCAGACAGAAGAACCGACAGATAGATATAGCTGACTGAGAGTGGTATTTGCCACATTTGAACATTTTTCCCCTAGAAGTGATGTGTATTGATGTTGTGTCAATGTTTATTGAGGAACTATAATGTGTACTGTGTGGCAAGCAAGCATGTAAACATGAAGAAATTTAAAGTAAGATAATTTAACAAACAGTGTATGTATTTCCAATTTTGAACAGTGAGTATGTGCTGTTCTCTTCATATAAGACTTTTGTAAATAATAGTTTCCTCCGTAACTGGTTATATTGAAGACTGGGCTTAAAGACAGAAGAATAAAATTATGACAAAATGTTAAATAGATCGATATCACTCTAATAATAATGATATACACTTTAAGCATCGATACATAAGAAGTAAATTAAAATGAAAGATGCATATATTTTACTAGATTGGGTACGACTTCATTAGAAAAATACCGTAAACGGTAGGAATGCTCATATATTATCTTAGGCACACACACACACACATGGGAATTTAACTACTTTTTTTACCAATATTTTTATTAAAACCAAAACTATAGCTTTAGTTTACTTCTTATACAAGCAGGATAATTCTTTTCATTGTGTTTGACACACACACACACACACACACACATACACACACACACACACAGTCGCGAGTATTCATTTATAATAGGAAGTGAATATCTTGACATGGACCTTTAAAAGAATAAAAATAACTAGTATTACATGTACGTTGTAGATAATGAAAATTAATTTATATTAGTTCAGGATGAAGGTGATATTTTTATATTGGTAGATTGTTCCCCACGAGACTTTGTCATGGTCTATAATGTCGGTAAGAAAAAATACGTTATTTTTGATGAGAAATGTAGTTTTCAACTTCTTGTGAGAGCGGAAGAGAATATATTTAGCACTTTTTGTGATTTTCTAGCTACTGAAGAGGTCTGGTAATCTTGTGCCGCATTAATCAGAATTTATATCCAAAATATTCTTTCTGATAAAGTGATTTTAATGGAAAGGACAGCATCATGGTTTATTGAATTCCCACTCTTTTTTGTAAAAAGAAAACAAACAAACAAACTATATTTACAGATTGCTTTGTGATTCTACGATCCTAATTTCACATAATACACGAATTTTTTTTTATCCTACAAACTGTTGGAAAAATTTACAGATAAGATGTAAAATAGCAAATATGGAAACAATAGTCAAGGTGCAATTATTAGTATTTTTCGAAATGATATGTTTGTATTTCAGTGTGTCGCTATATACGTAAATATAACGAGATCTGAATTTAAGCCAGGCTATGTCAAGGATAAAAAGACAGAAATTCAAAATAAGTGGTCTGGAGGTGTTGTAAGGGAATTATAAGGGAGGTAACTTTCCATACCCCAGGTAACCAGGTCTTGTGGAACAATTGCAATTTCCTGACAACTTATCGATCACAAAAGGTAAATTTTTCATACTGGTAACAATACAATCTATGTTTATTATTTCAGTTTACTGAAGATGATACTATTAAAGTATTGAACAAATTGAGCATTTACATAAAACAACAATGGCATCAGCAACAACAACAAAAATATCATTTTATGAAACATGTACGTTATTCCTATTGCTTACGTTAGATTAGTCACCGTTTTCATACGGTAGAAAACAGTCTTATATTGAGATATATTTTAATCACTATGTACGTGCGATGCTGTTGTATCTCTTAGGCTTCCTATAATTTCTTTATTGTAGTATTTAGGATTTTATGTACTTAATATGACTTATTCTTTCAATACTTATATCGTGATTAGTTCGCAGTCGATGTATACCAAAATCACTGTAAAGAAAGGGCTATACTTACGATACCTGACAAAAACTAACTTTAAATCAGTGTATGGAACAAGTTGGTCTTAGAAGCCAATCGTGCGTTATGATTTAGTTTAAAAATAGGGTAGTTGTTTAAGCACTGAGGATGGCTTGGGTTTCATATTTATGAATTAAAATTAACCTCTGTCTGCCCACACAGTCCAGACTGACTGTTCATTTGAGAAGTGTTTGTCACGTAGCACGTAATGATACGAAGCATTGGAAGTGGCAGCTAAAAATTGCAGATTTGGCAATAATTGGTTATTTATTTGGAGCGTTTTCATATTCTTTGAGACGCATACCATAAAATAAATTAGTGGCGGAAGTCATAAACGAACTGTTATTTGACCCAATAGCAAACGACACGTAATGTATTATACACATTTCTCATTTTTGTCAATCTTATTACGAAAGGACAATATGGCATGTACTACTAAACTGGTTATATAAAGCTTTAACAATATGTGCAGATACGTGATATTTGTTAGCAGTCTTCAATCTCCACGTGCTATTTCTTTTTTTGGCAACTTGTGTAATATTTAAACTGTCTCGGTTTCGCAACTTATGTCGCTGGAGTGACATAGTCAGGGTGGAAGACTGACATTATTGGCAGAACAACAGAGTATATCATCAAGAAACATGACGAGGTCTTTCCTTTCCAGCAGAGTACTGCAGGTATGAATCAATTTGCTCACATATATTTAATCGTAATAGGCGATGTACTTATCACATTTAGAATTAGATTGTTCTTTGTTGTCTCTCTTTCTCATGCATAAAAGAGATAAAACGAGGAAGTATGCAGAGTGACAGAAAAAGAAACTGAACTGGTACCAAGTAATCTAGAAGAAACTGGGACTTCGTCACAGTTAGGATTACACATTTCATGATATTTTAATACAGTATTCACAACACCAATGCTGCAAAGCTGCAATAGCATGTTAAGACTCTGCGGTACATTTATATGTAAGCAGGCATACAATACTGTGATCTATTTAATAACATTCTCTTTTTATTTATTTCATTAAGTTTTGTTATTAAGATGGGACTAAAAGAATATTCCCTTAACCTTTCTCTATCACTGTGTGGATTGGTTAGGCATCATACTAATCAACCAATAAAGAAACACAGAGATGGGAAATTAATAAGTCATGGTAAGTCATCATAAACCCAACCACAATCTCTCTCCGTCTCTCTCTCTCAGTTCCATTAAAAACGAGCGCAGCGTATTATCGACTATGACACGCAACGATGTATCTAGACCTATGAAGGATGGTGAAATGCGGTCACACGAAGCAACGGAAACTTGCAAGTAAGACATAGATGATGGAAACAATGGTATGGTTAGTAAAAACACTAAATAAAGCATCATAATGACTTAGATGTACTGTTAATACATTTAAATGTTTGAATTAGCTCTGGCTAGTTCCTCGTTTTGCTTAGTTTATATATCCAACTCGTTTAATATGCCAGTATTTGAAAGCCAGTGAACTCACTGTTCAGGTATAGTTAACCAGACATGTTTGTAGTGTTCATCTGTCATGATTTAAAAATCTTTCCTGTTTAAATCATAAACGTGTTCTTACATTTATTTAATCTGTATGAATACAAATAGAAGTTCAAAAAATAAAAGAAGCAATTTATCAGTTGCGATTATTTGCAGAAGGTTAAGAACTACATTTTGAAGCGGACACACTGGAAAGGTTTTGCAGAGTTCATTAACTCTGTCAATACGCAATTGCTTGCAGTCAGTCTTAATTATATTTGAAATGCAAGCGTGTCTAAATAAATAAAATAAATGTATAATGTATAATATGTAATTTGTATCTTTTATATACACCAGATTGTATAAAGTTTACTAAAAGGAAACTCGTTTGATTGTAACGAAAAAGTTTTTCGAATGACAAAGCTATATCTCTCTCCCTCCCTCTCTCTCTTTCTCTCTCTCTCTGTCTATATATATATATATATATATATATATATATATATATATATATATATATATATATATACATACGTGATGCATCATAATATATATATATATACATACATACATACATACATACATACATACATATATATATATATATATATATATATATATATATATATATATATATATATATATATATATATATATATATATATATATATATATGTGTGTGTGTGTGTGTGTGTGTGTGTGTGTGTGTGTAAACTGATTGACGGATCGTTAGAAATCATACGATTTATCACACCTAAAACTGAGAAATATGCAGTCTGGATACATACATACATACATACATTCATACATACATACATACATACATACATAAATAGAGCGTCCGCCTCGGATACTGGAGATCGCGGGTTCGAACCATACCAAAGACTTATAAAATTTTACTAAGTGTTGCCTCGTTTGGCGCTCAGCATTAAGAGGTTAGTGTCGGCCTGGATGGGACATCATGCTTCATGTCTGAGGCATGATGCTTCAGTGCTACACATCATTATAAACTGCCACACTGCAGACATCACACACACACACACACACACAAACACACAAACACACACACTATTTGGTACAAAGGAAAGATAAGCAACAGGTCTGGATATGTACCCTTAATTCTAAAGTGTAAACATATGTCAGCTCCACATAGGATATCATCCTTCTTTTTCCTAATTGAAAAAATTAATTACGTATATAAAATATTGCGTGTCATATGAAATATGTTCTTCATATGAAATATGCCCTTTAGTTTTAAAATGTCACGTTTTACAATTAATTACGTATGTCAAGCTGTGCGTGTCATATGCAGTATGTTGTTCGTATAAAATATGTTGTTTCATTTTAAAATTTTACGTGTCAGAATTTTTGCCATAGCTTAATTAACTTTATGTATGTTTAGTTTTTCTCTAGTCACTGTGCTTGAAAATGTCCTGGTCTCTACCATATGTTGACAGGTTTTGCACCAGTATCGCCACAGGGGCCAGATTGACTAGGGTGGTCTTGATTAGTGATTCGGGTTAGCATCGCCCTGACTAAGAGATCTTTCAGGATTTTTTGGTCTCCGGTAGGTTACTACATGTTTGTTAGGGAGGATTAACTTTAGTGCATCCGACGATTCCACGATGGGCCAGTGTTTCCCGATGATTTTACCTACTTTGGGGCTTATTTGGATGGTAGGTCAGGATAAATGGTAACCTATCAGCATTTTCCTTCTTTCCATATTTTAGTAGGTTATCGCCGTTTGTTTGTTTAGTCCTTTGGCTTTGGGTTGCATCCGTAATCAGGTATTTGTCGTAGCTTATTTAAATTAAATGCTTAGTTAGCTCTTCAGAACTTTTTAGGAATGTTTCATCGTCGGAGCAATTTCTGCGTATCCTCAATGCTGGCTATATGGGATGTTCCTAATGCAGTGTTTTGGATGACAGCTACTTGGAAGGAGATACTGGTGTCTGTTGGTTGGTTTCAAGTAGATGTCCGTATGGAGTTTGTTTTCGACCAGTCTGGTTGTTTTATCCACGAAAACGTGGTTTGAACTGGAGACTTCTGTCGTGAATTTTATTGAGGGATGTAAGTAGTTTGCCATTGATATGAAATCACCCAGACTTTCTCTTCCATGTTGCCACTTCATTTCTATATCATCGATAAAGCGTACCCACTGGTATGGTGGAAGTTCAACCGATGCTTAAAGTTGACCCTCCAGTTTTGCCATAAAAGTATTAGCATACGAAGGTGCCATTTTTGTACCCGTTGCGGTTCCATTAATTTGGAGGTAGTTTTCTTCATTAAAATCAACTTTATTGAGTTTTGGGACAAGCTCTAGTAATTGGACTAGGAAGTGTGTGTGTGGATTGTCTACAGTTCTAGATTTTCATGCTTCTCTACACGCCTGTATTCCTTCGTTGTGCGGTATTTTATTATCCAAAGATGTGACGTTCAAGGAAACAAGCAATGTATCTGGCAGTAATGGTTCGCTTGCTTTGCTTTTTATTAGGTACTCTGTCGTGTCCCGAAGATATGATGGTGATTTGTGGACATGTGGTCTCATAAAATGATCCAAATATGATGATATCCTTTCTGTGGGATGCCCACTACCGAAGATTATAGGTCTCTCCTGGCTTTCTTGTTTGCGGATTTTAGGTACAAGATAAAATCTACCTGCCCTTGGGTTTTCTTGGCTAAACTATTTTCTTGTTTGCTTGTCTCTATGCCCGATTTGGAACGTCTCGTCAATAATATTAGTGATGGTTTTGCATATTCCAGTGTTGGTTCATTTTCTAGACTTTGGGGAATCCTACAACAAATAATATAGCATGCAAAAATCAATAAACATGTTACCCTTGCTCGCTCTTGCATTTGCAAAGCTCCTGTCGTGCTAAGTGTACTTAGGCCTGCCTTGACTCGTGATGTTTGTTGATCTGGTGTGCATGCAGTCTGGGTTATCTGGTGAGAAAACACACTTGGAACTGTATTTGGCAGGAGTCGTCTAATGGCCTTAATCCGAAATGACTGCTACATTTTAGAGGCAGGATCGAAATCGACTTCTCTGAAGTGGTTACTACAGACAACCTGATTATCTCGCCTGTCACTAGTCGGCTCAGTCCAGTCTTTTCTTGTCGTTCGTATCTGCTTGAAACAGGATTAGTAGGAAATGAGTTCAGACTCACTCCTTCTCGTGTTATGTTGCTACAACTTCCAACAGTACGCCTTTGTACCAATTGCTCCACTTGTTGAACGAAGTACAATGAGAATTCGAAAGCTGTGTTCCTACACTGCGTCACTTCCACTTTGCCTCACGGAAATTACCGAGCGCGAAATTAGCGGTAAAAAGTCGTTGTTCTGTGGTCATTATTTGCATTAATGAGGAGGTATATGACATAATATCAAAACAAATCGCTTCGTGAAGGATACATTTATTATAGAAACGAAAGTCGTGTGAGTGCACTAGTAGACCTTTAATTCTTAATTTAGTACGTACAAACTTGTACATATATTACCTTTCATGTCTGTATTTTTAAAGCATACTTCGTTAGATATATACTCGTACTTGCATTAACTTTCATATGTGTATTTTAAAGCATAATTCGTTAGATATAAACTCATATATACATTAACTTTCATATGTGTATTTTAAAGCATACTTCGTTATATATAATCTCGTACATGCATTAATTTTCATATGTGTATTTTAAAGCATACTTCGTTAGATATAAAGTCGTATATGCATTAACTTTCATATATGTATTTTAAATCATACTTCGGTACATATAAACTCCTACATTCATTAACTTTCATAGCTGTATTTTTTAAATACCAACTGCCGCATGCATTTCAAGGAAACATGTGGGATGGTGGTGGCGGCGGTTGGGATTATAAACTCTAGAATACAATTCCCCGTGTGAGAAATTGTGTTTAGGGGTGGGGGTGTAGTAGAACTAATCCTGGAGCGACTTTACCCCTGGGAAGATGCTGCTCTAGACTAGTTTTTCACTGGAGGGGCTAAAGTCTGATTGACTCAAAGAAGAATTACCCTGCGAGACCGCTTTGTCGCTTATTCTCTTAGAACCGTACAGTTACAGGTGAGCAGGTGTCACGCAAGTTAACATTGCAGACAGTCTTTGTTCTTAATATAAAAGCCCTTGCAATCACAAAATGTATTTCAAACCGAACAGAACAATAAAATGAATATTGAGAATACATATATTAAGACATTACAACAGTAAAATCTTTTTATATATTATTAAGCACAAAATGAATTAGAAATGAAACTTCAAAATAACTTTCTAATATTCATCAAGGTGTGTGATGACATAAGATTCCAATTTTCCCCAGATGCTAACATATATAAAATATTATACTCCTCGAACTTCTTGCAATCAGTTGTATTGAAGTTAGATTTATATAAGATCCTGAAATTGACTTCATTGCTTATGTAATAGATTGTAAGTCCCTATTTTTGCAATTTATTGTTAGCTATTTTGCAAGGTCTGTCTGTAATATAAGATACTTTAATTTACGTAATATATGTCTGCATACACCATTAATTAGAACTAAATTGTGGCGATATCATTCAAGATAGAGATACAGACAGATGAACAGATAGACGGACAGAGACATAAAAATATGTCAAGAGGCAGACAGAAGAACCGACAGATAGATATAGCTGACTGAGAGTGGTATTTGCCACATTTGAACATTTTTCCCCTAGAAGTGATGTGTATTGATGTTGTGTCAATGTTTATTGAGGAACTATAATGTGTACTGTGTGGCAAGCAAGCATGTAAACATGAAGAAATTTAAAGTAAGATAATTTAACAAACAGTGTATGTATTTCCAATTTTGAACAGTGAGTATGTGCTGTTCTCTTCATATAAGACTTTTGTAAATATTAGTTTCCTCCGTAACTGGTTATATTGAAGACTGGGCTTAAAGACAGAAGAATAAAATTATGACAAAATGTTAAATAGATCGATATCACTCTAATAATAATGATATACACTTTAAGCATCGATACATAAGAAGTAAATTAAAATGAAAGATGCATATATTTTACTAGATTGGGTACGACTTCATTAGAAAAATACCGTAAACGGTAGGAATGCTCATATATTATCTTAGGCACACACACACACACACATGGGAATTTAACTACTTTTTTTACCAATATTTTTATTAAAACCAAAACTATAGCTTTAGTTTACTGCTTATACAAGCAGGATAATTCTTTTCATTGTGTTTGACACACACACACACACACACACACACACATACACACACACACACACAGTCGCGAGTATTCATTTATAATATCAAGTGAATATCTTGACATGGACCTTTAAAAGAATAAAAATAACTAGTATTACATGTACGTTGTAGATAATGAAAATTAATTTATATTAGTTCAGGATGAAGGTGATATTTTTATATTGGTAGATTGTTCCCCACGAGACTTTGTCATGGTCTATAATGTCGGTAAGAAAAAATACGTTATTTTTGATGAGAAATGTAGTTTTCAACTTCTTGTGAGAGCGGAAGAGAATATATTTAGCACTTTTTGTGATTTTCTAGCTACTGAAGAGGTCTGGTAATCTTGTGCCGCATTAATCAGAATTTATATCCAAAATATTCTTTCTGATAAAGTGATTTTAATGGAAAGGACAGCATCATGGTTTATTGAATTCCCACTCTTTTTTGTAAAAAGAAAACAAACAAACAAACTATATTTACAGATTGCTTTGTGATTCTACGATCCTAATTTCACATAATACACGAATTTTTTTTTATCCTACAAACTGTTGGAAAAATTTACAGATAAGATGTAAAATAGCAAATATGGAAACAATAGTCAAGGTGCAATTATTAGTATTTTTCGAAATGATATGTTTGTATTTCAGTGTGTCGCTATATACGTAAATATAACGAGATCTGAATTTAAGCCAGGCTATGTCAAGGATAAAAAGACAGAAATTCAAAATAAGTGGTCTGGAGGTGTTGTAAGGGAATTATAAGGGAGGTAACTTTCCATACCCCAGGTAACCAGGTCTTGTGGAACAATTGCAATTTCCTGACAACTTATCGATCACAAAAGGTAAATTTTTCATACTGGTAACAATACAATCTATGTTTATTATTTCAGTTTACTGAAGATGATACTATTAAAGTATTGAACAAATTGAGCATTTACATAAAACAACAATGGCATCAGCAACAACAACAAAAATATCATTTTATGAAACATGTACGTTATTCCTATTGCTTACGTTAGATTAGTCACCGTTTTCATACGGTAGAAAACAGTCTTATATTGAGATATATTTTAATCACTATGTACGTGCGATGCTGTTGTATCTCTTAGGCTTCCTATAATTTCTTTATTGTAGTATTTAGGATTTTATGTACTTAATATGACTTATTCTTTCAATACTTATATCGTGATTAGTTCGCAGTCGATGTATACCAAAATCACTGTAAAGAAAGGGCTATACTTAAGACACCTGACAAAAAATAACTTTAATTCAGTGTATGGAACAAGTTGGTCTTAGAAGCCAATCGTGCGTTATGATTTAGTTTAAAAATAGGGTAGTTGTTTAAGCACTGAGGATGGCTTGGGTTTCATATTTATGAATTAAAATTAACCTCTGTCTGCCCACACAGTCCAGACTGACTGTTCATTTGAGAAGTGTTTGTCACGTAGCACGTAATGATACGAAGCATTGGAAGTGGCAGCTAAAAATTGCAGATTTGGCAATAATTGGTTATTTATTTGGAGCGTTTTCATATTCTTTGAGACGCATACCATAAAATAAATTAGTGGCGGAAGTCATAAACGAACTGTTATTTGACCCAATAGCAAACGACACGTAATGTATTATACACATTTCTCATTTTTGTCAATCTTATTACGAAAGGACAATATGGCATGTACTACTAAACTGGTTATATAAAGCTTTAACAATATGTGCAGATACGTGATATTTGTTAGCAGTCTTCAATCTCCACGTGTTATTTCTTTTTTGGCAACTTGTGTAATATTTAAACTGTCTCGGCTTCGCAACTTATGTCGCTGGAGTGACATAGTCAGGGTGAAAGACTGACATTATTGGCAGAACAACAGAGTATATCATCAAGAAACATGACGAGGTCTTTCCTTTCCAGCAGAGTACTGCAGGTATGAATCAATTTGCTCACATATATTTAATCATAATAGGCGATGTACTTATCACATTTTGAATTAGATTGTTCTTTGTTGCCTCTCTTTCTCATGCATAAAAGAGATAAAACGAGGAAGTATGCAGAGTGACAGAAAAAGAAACTGAACTGGTACCAAGTAATCTAGAAGAAACTGGGACTTCGTCACAGTTAGGATTACACATTTCATGATATTTTAATACAGTATTCACAACACCAATGCTGCAAAGCTGCAATAGCATGTCAAGACTCTGCGGTACATTTATATGTAAGCAGGCATACGATACTGTGATCTATTTAATAACATTCTCTTTTTATTTATTTCATTAAGTTTTGTTATTAAGATGGGCCTAAAAGAATATTCCCTTAACCTTTCTCTATCACTGTGTGGATTGGTTAGGCATCATACTAATCAACCAATAATGAAACACAGAGATGGGAAATGAATAAGTCATGGTAAGTCATCCTAAACCCAGCCACAGTCTTTCTCCGTCTCTCTCTCTCAGTTCCATTAAAAACGAGCGCAGCGTATTATCGACTGTGACACGCAACGATGTATCTAGACCTATGAAGGATGGTGAAATGCGGTCACACGAAGCAACGGAAACTTGCAAGTAAGACATAGATGATGGAAACAATGGTATGGTTAGTAAAAACACTAAATAAAGCATCATAATGACTTAGATGTACTGTTAATACATTTAAATGTTTGAATTATCTCTGGCTGGTTCGTCGTTTTGCTTAGTTTATATATCCAACTCGTTTAATATGCCAGTATTTGAAAGCCAGTGAACTCACTGTTCAGGTATAGTTAACCAGACATGTTTGTAGTGTTCATCTGTCATGATTTACAACAGCTTTCCCGTTTAAATCATAAACGTGTTCTTACATTCTTTTAATCTGTATGAATACAAATAGAAGTTCAAAAAATAAAGGAAGCAATTTATCAGTTGCGATTATTTGCAGAAGGTTAAGAACTACATTTTGAAGCGGACACACTGGAAAGGTTTTGCAGAGTTCATTAACTCTGTCAATACGCAATTGCTTGCAGTCAGTCTTAATTATATTTGAAATGCAAGCATGTCTAAATAAATAAAATAAATGTATAATGTATAATATGTAATTTGTATCTTTTATATACACCAGATTGTATAAAGTTTACTAAAAGGAAACTCGTTTGATTGTAACGAAAAAGTTATTTGAATGACAAAGCTATATCTCTCTCTCCCTCCCTCTCTCTCTCTATCTATCTATCTATCTATCTATCTATCTATCTATCTATATATATATATATATATATATATATATATATATATATATATATATATATATATATATATATATATATGTGTGTGTGTGTGTGTGTGTGTGTGTGTGTGTGTGTGTGTAAACTGATTGACGGATCGTTAGAAATCATACGATTTATCACACCTAAAACTGAGAAATATGCAGTCTGGATACATACATACATACACAGAGCGTCCGCCTCGGATACTGGAGAAGCGGGTTGGAATCATACCAAAGACTTATAAAATTTTACTAACTGTTGCCTCGTTTGGCGCTCAGCATTAAGAGGTTAGTGTCGGCCTGGGTGGGACATCATGCTTCATGTCTGAGGCATGATGCTTCAGTGGTAGACATCATAGAAACTGCCACACTGCAGACATCGTAGCGATATGAATGAAATATTGTAAAAGCAAAATCAAAAATACAAATCACACACACACACACACGCACACAAACACACAAACACACACTATATGGTACAAAGGAAAGATAAGCAACAGGTCTGGATATGTACCCTTAATTCTAAAGTGTAAACATATGTCAGCTCCACATAGGATATCATCCTTCTTTTTCCTAATTGAAAAAATTAATTACGTATGTAAAATATTGCGTGTCATATGAGATATGTTCTTCATATGAAATATGCCCTTTAGTTTTAAAATGTCACGTTTTACAATTAATTACGTATATCAAACTGTGCGTGTGATATGCAGTATGTTGTTCGTATAAAATATGTTGTTTCATTTTAAAATTTTACGTTTCAAAATTTTTGCCATAGCTTAATTAACTTTATGTATGTTTAGTTTTTCTCTACTCACTGTACTTGAAAATGTCCTGGTCTCTACCATATGTTGACAGGTTTTGCACCAGTATCGCCACAGAGGCCAGATTGACTAGGGTGGTCTTGATTAGTGATTCGCGTTAGCATCGCCCTGACTAGGAGATCTTTCAGGATTTTTTGGTCTCCGGTAGGTTACTACATGTTTGTTAGGGAGGATTAACTTTAATGCATCCGACGATTCCACGATGGGCCAATGTTTCCCGATGATTTTACCTACTTTGGGGCTTGTCTGGATGGTAGGTCAGGATAAATGGTAAAATATCAGCATTTTCCTTCTTTCCATATTTTAGTAGGTTATCGCCGTTTGTTTGTTTAGTCCTTTGGCTTTGGGTTGCATCCGTAATCAGGTATTTGTCGTAGCCTAGTTAAATTAAATGCTTAGTTAGCTCTTCAGAACTTTTTAGGAATGTTTCATCGTCGGAGCAAATTCTGCGTATCCTCAGTGCTGGCTATATGGGATGTTCCTAATGCAGTGTTTTGGATGACAGCTACTTGGAAGGAGATACTGGTGTCTGTTGGTTGGTTTCAAGTCGATGTCCGTATGGAGTTTGTTTTCTACCAGTCTGGTTGTTTTATCCACGAAAACGTGGTTTGAACTGGAGACTTCTGTCGTGAATTTTATTGAGGGATGTAAGTAGTTTGCCATTGATATGAAATCACCCAGACTTTCTCTTCCATGTTGCCACTTCATTTCTATGTCATCGATAAAGCGTACGCACTGGTATGGTGGAAGTTCAACCGATGCTTAAAGTTGACCCTCCAGTTTTCCCATAAAAGTATTAGCATACGAAGGTGCCATTTTTGTACCCGTTGCGGTTCCATTAATTTGGAGGTAGCTTTCTTCATTAAAATCAACTTTATTGAGTTTTGGGACAAGCTCTAGTAATTGGACTAGGAAGTGTGTGTGTGGATTGTCTACAGTTCTAGATTTTCATGCTTCTCTACACGCCTGTATTCCTTCGTTGTGAGGTATGTTATTATCCAAAGATATGACGTTCAAGGAAACAAGCAATGTATCTGGCAGTAATGGTTTTGCATATTCCACTGTTGATTCATTTTGTAGGCTTTGGGGAATCCTACAACAAATAATATAGCATGCAAAAATCAATAAACTTGTTACCCTTGGTCGCTCTTGCATTTGCAAAGCTCCTCTCGGGCTAAGTGTAATTAGGCCTGCCTTAACCCGTGATGTTTGTTGATCTGGTGTGCATGTAGTCTGGGTTATCTGGTGAGAAAACACACTTGGAACTGTATTTGGCAGGAGTCGTCTAATGGTCTGAATCCGAAATGACTGCTTCATTTTAGAGGTAGGATCGAAATCGTCTTCTTTGAAGTGGTTACTACAGACAACTTGATTATCTCGCCTGTCACTAGTCGGCTCAGTCCAGTCTTTTCTTGTCGTTCGTATCTGCTTGAAACAGGATTAGTAGGAAATGAGTTCAGACTAGCTCCTTCTCGTGTTGTGTTGCTACAGCTTCCAACAGTACGCCTTTGTACCAGTTGCTCCACTTGTTGAACGAAAGTACAATGAGAATTCGAAGGCTGTGTTCCTACACTGCGTCACTTCCACTTTGCCTCACGGAAATTACCGAGCGCGAAATTAGCGGTAAAAAGTCGTTGTTCTGTGGTCATTATCTGCATTAATAAGGAAGTATATGACATAATATCAAAACAAATCGCTTCGTGAAGGATAAATTTATCATAGAAACGAAAGTCGTGTGAGTGCACTAGTAGACCTTTAATTCTTAATTTAGTACGTACAAACTTGTACATATATTACTTTTCATATCTTTATTTTTAAAGCATACTTCGTTAGATATAAACTCGTACTTGCATTAACTTTCATATGTGTATTTTAAAGCATACTTCGTTAGATATAAACTCATACATACATTAACTTTCATATGTGTATTTTAAAGCATGCTTCGTTAGATATATACTCGTACATGCATTAACTTTCATATGTGTATTTTAAAGCATACTTCGTTAGATATAAACTCATACATACATTAACTTTCATATGTGTATTTTAAAGCATACTTCGTTAGATATAAACTCGTACATGCATTAACTTTCATATCTGTATTTTAAAGCATACTTCGTTAGATATAAACTCGTACATCCATTAACTTTCATATATGTATTTTAAAGCATACTTCGGTACATATAAACTCCTACATGCATTAACTTTCATAGCTGTATTTTTTAAATACCTACTGCCGCATGCATTTCAAGGAAAAATGTGGGATGGTGGTGGCGGCGGTTGGGATTATAAACTCTAGAATACAGTTCCCCGTGTGAGAAATAGTGCTTAGGCGTGGGGGTGTAGTAGAACTAATCCTAGAGCGACTTTACCCCTGGGAAGATGCACCTCTAGACTAGTTTTTCACTGGGGGTGGTGCCTCTAAATCAGAATTCTAGGGGCTAAAGTCTGATTGACTCAAAGAAGAATTACCCTGCGAGACCGCTGTGTCGCTTATTCTCTTAGAACCGTACAGTTACAGGTGAGCAGGTGTCACGCAAGTTAACATTGCAGACAGTCTTTGTTCTTAATATAAAAGCCCTTGCAATCACAAAATGTATTTCAAACCGAACAGAACAATACAGTGAATATTGAGAATACATATATTAAGACATTACAACAGTAAAATCTTTTTATATATTATTAAGCACAAAATGAATTAGAAATGAAACTTCAAAATAACTTTCTAATATGCATCAAAGTGTGTGATCACATAAGATTCCAATTTTCCCCAGATGCTGACATATATAAAATATTATTCTCCTCGAACTTCTTGCAATCAGTTGTATTGAAGTTAGATTTATATAAGATCCTGAAATTGACTTTTGCTTATGTAATAGATTGTAAGTCCCTATTTTTGCAATTTATTGTTAGCTATTTTGCAAGGTCTGTCTGGAATATAAGATACTTTAATTTACGTAATATATGTCTGCATACACCATTAATTAGAACTAAATTGTGGCGATATCATTCAAGATAGAGATACAGACAGATGAACAGATAGACGGACAGAGACATAAAAATATGTCAAGAGGCAGACAGAAGAACCGACAGATAGATATAGCTGACTGAGAGTGGTATTTGCCACATTTGAACATTTTTCCCCTAGAAGTGATGTATATTGATGTTGTGTCAATGTTTATTGAGGAACTATAATGTGTACTGTGTGGCAAGCAAGCATATAAACATGAAGAAATTTAAAGTAAGATAATTTAACAAACAGTGTATGTATTTCCAATTTTGAACAGTGAGTATGTGCTGTTCTCTTCATATAAGACTTTTGTAAATATTAGTTTCCTCCGTAACTGATTACATTGAAGACTGGGCATAAAGACAGAAGAATAAAATGACGACAAAATGTTAAACAGATCGATATCACTCTAATAATAATGATATACACTTTAAGCATCGATACATAAGAAGTAAATTAAAATGAAAGATGCATATATTTTACTAGATTGGGTACGATTTCATTAGAAAAATACCGGAAACGGTACGAATGCTCATATATTATCTTAGGCACACACACACACACACACATGGGAATTTAACTACTTTTTTTACCAATATTTTTATTAAAACCAAAACTATAGCTTTAGTTTACTTCTTATACAAGCAGGATAATTCTTTTCATTGTGTTTGACACACACACACACACACACACACACACACACACGCGAGTATTCATTTATAATAGGAAGTGAATATCTTGACATGGACCTTTAAAAGAATACAAATGACTAGTATTACATGTACGTTGTAGATAATGAAAATTAATTTATACTAGTTCAGGATGAAGGTGATATTTTTATATTGATAGATTGTTCCCCACGAGACTTTGTCATGGTCTATAATGTCGGTAAGAAAAAATACGTTATTTTTGATGTGAAATGTAGTTTTTAACTTCTTGTGAGAGCGGAAGAGAATATATTTAGCACTTTTTGTGATTTTCTAGCTTCTGAAGAGGTCTGGAAATCTTGTGCCGCATTAATCAGAATTTATATCCAAAATATTCTTTCTGTTAAAGTGATTTTAATGGAAAGGACAGCATCATGTTTTATTGAATTCCTTTTTTTGTAAAATGAAAACAAACAAACTATATTTACAGATCGCTTTGTGACTCTACGATCCTAATTTCACAAATTACAATAATTTTATTTTATCCTACAAGCTGTTGGAAATTTTGTTAGATAAGATGTAAAGTAACGAAAATGGAAAACAATATTCAAATTGCAATTATTAGTATTTTTCGAAATGATATGTTTGTAGTTCAGTGTGTCGCTATATACGTAAGTATAACGAGAACTGAGTTTAAGTCAGACCATTTCAAAGAAAAAAGACAGTAATTCAATATAAGTGGTTCTGAGGTGTTGTAAGGGAATTGTAAGGGAGGTAACTTTCCATACACCAGGTAACCAGGTCTTATAGAACAATTGCAATTTCCTGACAACTTATCGATCACAAAAGGTAAATTTTTCATACTGGTAACAATACAATCTATGTTTATTATTTCAGTTTACTGAAGATGATACTATTAAAGTATTGAACAAATTGAGCATTTACATAAAACAACAATGGCATCAGCAACAACAACAAAAATATCATTTTATGAAACATGTACGTTATTCCTATTGCTTACGTTAGATTAGTCACCGTTTTCATACGGTAGAAAACAGTCTTATATTGAGATATATTTTAATCACTATGTACGTGCGATGCTGTTGTATCTCTTAGGCTTCCTATAATTTCTTTATTGTAGTATTTGGGATTTTATGTACTTAATATGACTTACTCTTTCAATACTTATATCGTGATTAGTTCGCAGTCGATGTATATCAAAATCACTGTAAAGAAAGGGCTATACTTAGGACACCTGACCAAAAAAAAAACCTGTTTAAATCAGTGTATGGAAGAAATTGATCTTAGAAGCTAATCGTGCGTTATGATTTAGTTTTAAAATAGGGTACAGTTGTTTAAGCACTGAGGATGGCTTGGGTTTCATATTTATGAATTAAAATTAACCTCTGTCTGCCCATACAGTCCAGACTGACTGTTCATTTGAGAAGTGTTTGTCACGTAGCACGTAGTGATACGAAGCATTGGAAGTGGCAGCTAGAAATTGCAGATTTGGCAATAATTGGTTATTTATTTGGATTTTACACAAAACGGTAACGGAGAGTAGATGTACTTTCTACATCAACTTGAACTTGTTGAATGGATGGTAATATGCAGAGATATTAGACGTTAGATATTTGTAAGAAAAGGGTCAATACTGAAAATTTGTAAGTGTTTATAATTAGGGAACACTAGTTTCCTATTTGGTTTTCTTGCTTTACTATCTTTTTTCACTTTTTCACTTTTTCTTGCTTATCAATGCTTTATTTTGTATTTCACATTTTCGCCTTTTTGTTTTCATATTTTCGTGTTGTTTTGTTGTTTGAATTGTTTGTAGTTTAAATTCTTATAGCTTGTGAGGATTAGATTTTGATGTAAAAAACTTGTTCGTTTTTGGAAGTGGTTTTTGCATTTTCATACATTTACGTTAATCGCAGTAGTGTGAGACGTGCTTACTGAACGTCCTTTCAACTTGGAGTGAGCTCTATTCAAGATTAAACAATCACAACAATGGCCCAAGTAGAGATATAGTCAAGACTTAGGCATTATTTTGAAACCAGAATAGAGGGGTCGGAGGGGCAACAAAGGGCTGTAGCCTACCACCCTGGGGGATGTCAAACCGTTGACTTTGGGAGGGTAGAAGTCATACCAAGGGAAGCGGAAATTTTAACGGCGTTAAGAGAGAGGGGGATCAACATAAATGACATTGACGGTTTACAAGGTGGGAGGATAGGAATGTTTGTGCTATACCTCAAGAATAAGGATACTCCAATGTTAAAAGAAAACAATAAAGAAATAAATGGGATAATAGCAAATGTCCACAAAACAGAACCAATTGTGAAGGAGATAGGACCCAAAATGGTGGAAAAAATTTTCTCTGGACTTCCACTCGAAGTTAACACGAGGGAGATAGCGGAGAAAATACAAAATAAATTTAAGGTCATGGTGGCATCAGGGAAGATGGCCACCGTGTATGGCTTTAAGGAAATTAAAACTGAAGGGAGGATCCTATCAGTATTCAAATACGAGGTCAACAAAATATCGGCCTACCTTTACGTCATGGGTTTCCCCATACACAGTTGGTATAGGGCATGTGAACAAGAGAGGACCTGCCCCATATGTCAAGTAGGGCATGCCCCGAGAGACTGTAAGGGGCCAATACCCAATAATGGAGCTAAGAGGCAGATATGTGCTGACAAAGAGGCACAGCGTCATGTAAATCTGAAGAACGCAGACATGGACAGGATACAACAAGACATAGCAAACGTCCTGTCTGAAATAAGGGCCCAAGAAGGAAACATACAAACACAAGACGAATTAATAACAGAACGAAGAGAACGACAACCACAAAGGGAGGGAATAGAGGATGGAGACATAGAACACGAACAACGGAGAGAAGATGTAGAAATCACTGACTCGCAAGAAAAGGAAAAGTTGGAGAACTACCTTACCCCTATCAAATAAACAAAAAGTGATACGCAAACGGGGATCAACTTGAGAAACAGATTCCAAATACTAGCAGAAGAGGAAAGTAGCAAAGGGAGAACTACAAGAAGAGACGGCTCTGGACGATCTCGTTGGATTGAAACCATTGACATCAACCCCCATAGCACCGCTAAGAAAATGAAAACACGGGAAATCACTATCAGCGTCGACATCACCCATAAGTGACACCACGCCGACAGATGAAATACAAGTAGCCGTGGGGAACAAAAAGAAAATTATAGGGAAGGGAAACCATAACTCAGACATCACAGACAAATCAGACAGCGAGGAAGAAAGCGAAGAAACCATAGAGAAAGCAAGTGGAGAACACCTAGAAAGAGAAATAGGAAACGATACGAAAAATGAAATGGAAGTAAGCAATGGGACAGATATGGAATTAACAAACATGGACTATAACATTGAACAAACAAAACCTGAGAAAGAAGGTGGATCAAACACAAAAGAGGTGACCGATGGGGCCCCGGTGCCCCCAGACACTCAAATTTTAAATTAATATATCGCACATTTAAACAAACATAAATTAATAATAATATTACTATAAACGCTTGGTATCAATTTTAAATAAAGGAAAGGAACAGCGGCCACCTGAGGGAAACAGAAATGGAGGTAAAAAAAACTTCCGACTTGCATCAGTAAATACAAATGGACTAGATAATGGAAAAAGAAAGAAATTAAAAGATATAAATGAATATGATGTAATATTGGTTCAGGAAACACACAACAATTTTTTAAATGAATTTAAGACAAAATTAGAAGAAGAGTTAGATGCAATAGTGATTACTAATAATTGTAGAAGTGATGACATAAGGGGGGTGTAGCAAGTATAATAAAAAATAGGAGGGGTTTAAATTGGGAAAGGGTGGATAAGGATGACAATTTCAAGGGTAGGATGATTCACATAAGTCTGGAAAAAATACTTATTATTAACGTCTATTTTCCAGCAACTAGATATAAAAAGCATGAATTTATTCAAAACTGTACACAAATATTTAAATGATCACACAATGGAACCATGTATTATAGGGTGTGATTTTAACTGGGTGGGGGATGATATTGACAGAATTAGAGGCTTAACAACAAATGATTTAACTGCAAAAACAATAATGGAAGAACTTATACAGAAACAAATTTACTTAGGACCGAATACACATACGAGTATAAAAATGAAAAAGCTAGTAGATTAGACAAGTTCTATGTAACATGTTTTAAGGATAATCTATATAAAAATGCAAACATACATGATTTTACAACTTCTGATCATAAATTAATAAGTCTCGATTTTAAAATACTAAGTAAAACAAAATGGGGGAAAGGAATATGGAAATTAAAAACAAAGTCGTAGAAGTAGATGATTTTAAAGAATAAATACAAAATGAATTAGAAAACTTTAAAAAATTTGATAACAAAAATTTAATTACTGATTGGGATATTTTAAAAAATAAAATTAAAAAATTTGCAGTATATCATTCTATAAAAAGGAAACAACTACAAGAAATGGAAAAACAAGAAATTAAAATTCTTCTAAAGGGAAATTACCAGAGGAAAAGATAAAGCAATTACAAAACCAACTGAAAAAAATCACTGATGAAGAAAATAGAGGGTTTGAATTATAAGCGGGAAGATACAACACCATATACAAAAAAACAAAAAACAAATGGACTATATAAAAGAGAGGAATTAAGGAGGGGGGGGGGAAAGCAACTAGAGAACATAAATGAAGATGGGAGGGAAATAACAGGGAAAAACAAAATGCTAGGGAAAATTAAGGACTTTTATACCAGCTTGTACACTTCACAAAAAATTGATCAACTAACTATATATGAATATCTAAAAGATAATATATGTGATAAGATATCATCAGAACATAGTGACCTATGTGACGATTTCATATCAGAAAATGAAATAAAAATTACAATCAGTCAGCTAGCGAAAGGGAAATCCCCAGGGAGAGATGGACTCACGGCGGAATTCTATAAAAAATTCCAAAGTGAGTTAGAGCCGATTCTGGAAAATTTATTTAATAACACTCTTTTAAAAAATGACATGATGTCGGAAACAATGAGAGAAGGGTTAGAAACATTTATATACAAAAGGAGAGGGGATAGGAAAAACCTAAAAAATTGGAGGCCGATCTCCCTCCTAAATATAGATTACAAGGTTTTAAGCAAAATTTTAGCAAATAGTTAACTTATGTCTAAATGAAATCATAAATGTAAACCAGTCGTGTGTGTGTAATGGTGGTGGTGGGGGTACGAAATGTGCAAAATAATATATTAAATATAAGAAAGATAATTGATTATGTAAACGAAACAGGTCAACAAGGTGCTATGGTACTTTTTGTCCAAGAGAAACCTTTCGACAGATTGGAAAATAACTATACCCAAAAGGTATTAGAAAAATTTGGATTTGGAATTAACTTCCAAAAACTGGACTAAAATCCTGTACAATAAAATAACAGCTACGGTAGAGGTAAACGGCGCTTTCACGGATAAATTTGATATTCAAAGATCGGTGCGACTAGGCTGCCCACTATCCATGCTATTATACGTAATATCAACTGAAATACAAAGTATCAAAATACCGAATAACAAAAATATCGAAGGTATAAAAATCCCCAATCTGAAAGAGGATTTTAAAATGCTCGAACATGCCGATGACTGTATTAACTTCATAAAAGACCAAAATTCCTTTAAAAACCTGCAAAAGGAATAGAATCATTTGGAAAAGCATCAGGGTCGCAAATAAATCATGATAAAACCGAAATACTAAAATTAGGGAACTGGAGGGGAAACCACCCCGGTTTACCACCATACTTGATCAATGTAACTGTTAAAGCTTTAGGAATCTTCTTTGGAAAAAACGAAAGAGAAAACTACAAAAATATATACAAAAAAAATCAAAGAGAATATCGAAATCTGGGCACTAACGCCATTATGCATAATGGAGCATGCACAAGTAGCAAAAACATACATGTACTCAAACATGAACTATATAATAAACTCCGTAGATTTAGAAAATATAAATTTAGATAAGATAGATAAGGAAATTATAAACTATATATAGAACTTCAAGACACATTATGTCCGAAAATCAACATTATATGGAGCCAGAACAAAAGGGGGCTTAGCCTTACCATGCCCCATTTTAATAAAATATACAAATATTATAAACAGATTCAAAAGACACCGACAATACCAAAAAGTCCATAGGAAGCCCTATACGTATATTGGTACGGCTTCATCTTAAGAAACAGGCAAGATATTTATAAAAATTACAAGATATGCAAAAGTTAGAAGTACCTAGACATTTCAGACAAACAAAAAAACTTATATGCAAGTTTAGGGACAAAACGGAACTCTGGGAAAAGGACATACCTAACACATATGACTGGATTAGGAAATATGAAGCAAAAAATAAGAGAAACAAAGTAGAAGAGGAAAACATCCATATAGATTGGGATAGAGTGTGGAGGCACTGGGCCTGGATTAGTTAAAATACAAAGTCTCATATTTAAATATTTGCATAATGCTTGGCTAGCAGGCTAGACTGCCTTGAGAAGAAGGATGATTCGCACAATAATCAAATGTCCCATGTGTAAAACATCCAACTTCACCAACTATCATGCCATCGCACAATGTGAAAGAAGGAAGGATGACCGGATTAAACTGATTATGGAGATATGTAAAAAAGAGAGATATCAAAGGAAACATATTCTATATTTGGACGGGAATTTCGACAAAAAAAACAATAATTAAAATAACAGATTACATTACAAAAACAATGATGGCCTGTAGCCAGGTAATAACAATTATACAATAACTAACATAGGCCATCATAACCGATAGAATTATTTAAAATTAAAAATTATGGACTAATTAAAGTCAGTAAAAATCACTATATCTCTCTCAAAAATTAAATATAAAATGGATTTCCCCCCCCCCCACAAGATAACAACTACAAACATATAAATGTAATATGCCGTTAAACACTAATAAATTTGCATGTGTTTATATACCAAATACCAAACAGAGAGTAGGGGTAAGAAAGGGGCCTTAGTATGGCGCTCATTACGAGCGCTAACGCAAACGCGGGCTAAGACCTCGTTCCCACCCTGATCTCCTTGGAAGTGGCTAATATATCGTTAAACACTTATTAATTTGCATGTTTTATATATAAATATCAAACAATCCTTAGGGAATATTCCCCTTACCTTTAAATATACAAAAGGACAGGGTATCTGTATGGGGAATGTAAGAGGTAATGACGTAATGGGGCTATATCACATGGCGCCACGCGAAGTGGAAAGGCCCATAAAAGAGCCAATGAAAAACACGCCATATGGAACACTAGTACATGCAAAATACAAAACAAACACAACACCTCTACTTATTTCTAATTTTCTCTCTCTCTTAACTATACTGCTCCCGTACTGTATAGTTGACTAATATAAATTGGAATTTTGGCCAAAAAAAATAACAGAGGGGGCCAAAACTCGAGTCGGGTGAAATACGACAAATAAATAAAGATGGACCCTCACTCGAGTACAGCCCGCCTCATTTCAAAATTATGTGATGAGCGACACATATAAGCACGCACATAAAGCACTAGGCTTTATACCTTTTTTATATTGAAAATAGTAAACCGCTCAGTTGCCCTTTCAAAAATGATTAATAAAGTATATTAAGAAAATAAAAATAAAAACTAGTACTAAGCCACACTGGGGAAATTTGACTGATATGCTGTCTCAACACGGAAACTAATATACATTCACAGACATAGTAATACACATATAGCAAACATGAACTAGGGGAGCGAATTCGAGCAAGGTGAAAGAAACTTGGCTCGGATGAACAGCCTTATAGGTAACACCAGGAAATATAAATACCCCATCAAAAATTTAAAATATTTAAATTTTTCATTGAAAATTTGTTTTATAAAATTAAACTAGAAACATACCTGGGGGATACACTTACACAGAAAACACTTTTCACTTTCTTTTGGAAATGGAGGAGGGGATCTGTCTGGTGCCGCCCCCCCCCCCCAACAAAAGAAAAAAGAAATTGCAGATTTGGCAATAATTGGTTATTTGGAGCGTTTTCATATTCTTTGAGAAGCATACCATAAAATAAATTACTGGCGGAAGTCATAAACGAAATGTTATTTGAACCAATAGCAAACGACACGTAATGTATTATACAAATTCCTCATTTTTGTTAATCTTATTACGAAAGGACAATATGGCATGTAATACTAAACTGGTTATATAAATCTTTAATAATATGTGCAGACACGTGATATTTGTTAGCAGTCTTCAGTCTCCACGTGCTATTTCTTTTTTGGCAACTTGTGGACTATTTAAGCTGTCTCGGCTTCGCAACTTATGTCGCTGGAGTCACATAGTAAGGGTGAAAGACTGACATTATTGGCAGAACAACAGAGTGTATCATCAAGAAACATGACGAGGTCTTTCCTTTCCAGCAGAGTACTGCAGGTATGAAGCATTTTGCTCACATAGATTTAATCATAATAGGCGGGGTAGTTATCACATCTTGAATTAGAAACGATTAGATATGAAAATAGTAACAAAATCATCGTATATATGTTAAAATAGCATGGTTTTTAAATTGTTGGTATGCAGCAAGTTGATATATCAATACTGTTATTATATTAAATTGTAATCTGCCCATGGCATCAATATATATATATATATATATATATATATATATATATATATATATATATATATATATATATATATATATAATAATTATTTTAACATTTTGCTGTTTCAACAATAGGTTGTCGCTTCTATATTCTCTAAATCTGTGATGAATTTCCACTGATAAATCATTAGCTTTTTAATAAAAAAATAAAAATATTAATAATCCCTGTCTTCTAACTGAATTCAAAGTAGTACAGACTTTCATCAAAATCTTCTCTGCTTTCTCGTTGTTTTTTGTTCTCTCTCTCTCTTATGCGTAAAAGAGATAGAACGAGGAAGTATGCAGAGTGACAGAAAAAGAAACTGAACTGGTACCAAGTAATCTAGACTAAAATGGGACTTCGTCACAGTTAGGATTATACATTTCATGATATTTTAATACAGTATTTACAACACCAATGATGCAAAGCTGCAATAGCATGTCAAGACTCTGCGGTACATTTATATATAAGCAGGCATACAATACTGTGATCTATTTAACACATTCTGTTTTTATTTATTTCTTAAAGTTTTATTATTAACATGGGCTTAAAAGAACAGTCCCTTAACTTTTCTCTATCACTGTGTGGATTGGTTAGGCATCAAACTAGTCAACCAATAATGAAACACAGAGATGGTAAATTAATAAGTCATGGTCAGTCATTCTAACCCCAACCACAATCTCTCTCTCTCTCTCTCAGTTCCATTAAAAACGAGCGCAGCATACTTTCGACTGTGACATGCAACGATGCATCTAGACCTATGAAGGATGGCGAAATGCGGTCACACGAAGCAACGGAAACTTGCAAGTAAGACATAGATAATGGAAATAATGGTATGGTTAGTAACAACACTAAATAAAGCATCATAATGACGTAGATGTACTGTTAAGACATTTAAATGTTTGAATTAGCTCTGGCTGGTTCCTCGTTTTGCTTAGTTTATATATCCAACTCGTTTAATATGCCAGTATTTGAAAGCCAGTGAACTCACTGTTCAGGTATAGTTAACCAGACATGTTTGTAGTGTTCATCTGTCATGATTTAAAAATCTTTCCTGTTTAAATCATAAACGTGTTTTTATATTTATTTAATCAATATGAATAAAAACAGAAGTTCAAAAAATAAAAAGAAGCAACGTATCAGTTTGAGATTATTTGCTAAAGGTTAAGAACTACATTTTGAAGCGGACACACTGGAAAGGTTTTGCAGAGTTCATTAACTCTGTCAATACGCAATTGCTTGCAGTCAGTCTTAATTATATTTGAAATGCAAGCATGTCTAAATAAATAAAATAAATGTATAATGTATAATATGTACTTTATATCTTTTATATACATCAGATTGTATAAAGTTTATTACAAGGAAACTCGTTTGATTGTAACGAAGAAGTTATTCGAAGGATACAGCTCTCTCTCTCTCTCTCTCTCTCTCTCTCTCTCTCTCTCTCTCTCTCTATATATATATATATATATATATATATATATATATATATATATATATATATATATATATATATATCTGTGTGTGTCTGTCTGTGTAAACTGATTGATCGTTATAAATCATGCGATTTATCACACCTAAAACTGAGAAATATGCAGTCTGGATACATACATACATACATACATACAACCGCTCCGGTGGTCTAGTGGTTAGAGCGTCAGCCTCGGATACTGGAGATCGCGGGTTTGAATCATACCAAAATGGTATTAACTGTTGCCTCGCTTGTCGCTCAGCATCAAGAGGTTAGTGTTGGCCTGGGTGGGACATCATGCTACATGTCTCAGGCATGATGCTTGAGTGCTAGACATCATTATAAACAGCCACACTGTAGACATCGTAGCGATATGAATGAAATATTGTAAAAGCAACATTAAAAATACAAATCACACACACACGCACACACACACAATATTTGGTACAAAGGAAAAATAAGCAACAGGTCTGGAAATGTACGCTTAATTCTAAAGTGTAAACATTGTCAGCTCTATATAGGAGATCATCCTTCTTTTTCCCCAATTCAAAAAATTAATTACGTGTATAAAATATTGCATGTCATATGAAATATGTTCTTCATATGAAATATGCCCTTTTGTTTTAAAATGTCACGTTTTACAACTAATTACGTATATCAAACTGTGCGTGTCATATGCAGAATGTTGTTCGTATAAAATATGTTGTTTCATTTTAAAATGTTACGTTTCAAAATTTTTGCCATAGCTAAATTAACTTTAGATTTAAAAAAAATTATAAACAGTATATTCGCACTTGCAACAATCAGGGTTTTCGATTCATGCGCGTTTAGATCTCACTAAATTTTCTTCACTGATTTTCTGCATTTAAAAGCTGGAAGCAATGTACACGAGCCAAAAGTTTAAGGAAATTATTGTTCAAATTACGATTTTGTAATGCATGTTCTATGTTTTGTTCTTAATATCTCAGATTTCATCTTCGTAAATTGCCCGATTGTGTAGCATTTCTCTTAGTCATGTGAAATGCAATGAAAACATGCCTTCTTTAATGATGCAGTCCAGAAAGACTTGATCAAAACGATTGTCATGCATGTAATACGGTTTTCTCAAAATTACAGCAGAGCAACAAATTTTAGTTTAAAATTTACTCAACTGTGGGACGATATCTGTACTAATTTCATCGATGTGATTAATAATGGGTGTGACAACAACAACAATATTACATAGCATTTTTCATTGTCCTTTTCTCGTCAATAACAAAATATATGAATTTAGTTCGAATTTTATCAATACGTGCGCATGTATATGAAACACACACACATACAAGCACGCATATAATTATCTATAAAAATTGAAGAATGAGTTATTGAATAAAAAAGATAAGAAACGATTACAGTTTGTTTCGAACAGAGTGTGGCAGCAGATGACATTGTCAAACTTGCCAGCAAGATAAGTGGGTGTTTATTTGAACAAGGTGGTAATTGGAAACAGGCTCTAAATAATGACACTAATGCAAACTGATTAAGCAGCGTTTTGATCTACAAAATATGCAGAGCTTCACTGTGACACATACGTGATATACATAAATCGTTAAATAAGTAGTACTTTACAATGAAATGAGATAAGCAATAAATATTTGTTTCTATTATTTAGTTGACAATACAATACCCGTGTGTATCATGCCCTGAACACGTCATCTGATAGACCGAGTTTCCATTGTCTCGGAATTCGTTTTATTATTTTCCTAGCGATATCAATTTCTAAGACAGAACACGATGATCATAAATCATGTTAGCGTTTTTTTTATACCATGTATTTTAGAAGGTTAGCATTCATTTACGATGCCATTTATTAGCCAGATCATCCACGTTCTCGTCCAGACAGGCATCGTTTAAATCCAGCGTGAAGCCATCTCTTCTAGTCGGATACCAAAATTTTCTTTGATTCATTAAACAAATATTATGGGATCACGGTTAAAGCGAGATGTATAAGTAAATACACAAGTAGCTGTACGGCAGAAGCCATGAAATGTTACAATGATTCGAAGTTGCAATAATTCTGGAACAATGTTTGTAATAAACGGGAGATGAGGTGAGAGGAACGTCGTTTTGATGAAACTTGTTGAAATCTAATGGTGCAAGGGTAAATTTTGGCCTATGATCTAGGGAGCAGAGGACAGGTGTGAGATTTTAAAAAGTCTGAGAACATGAAATACGTCTTTGATATATGACATTTAAAAAAGTTATCTGTGGAAGTAACAATGGAGTTGACGATATCTGTCTGAATGTGAAGACAGATTCATTATCATTTATTTAATAATTTGCTTCATAAATTGAGATAATTTGTAAACACCTGCCATCAGAACAATGAAAAAACTCCAAATTCCTTTCTCTTCACGTCATGTAGGTGCATCAAGCTTTGTCTTGGAAAGGGATTATACCAGCCTAATAAAGATTTCCATGACAGAGGAGCCTAGGTCAGTTGGTCTTTCGGGTTCAGTTTAATTTTTTTCCCTCCGAATTTGAAATCAAAATGTTCAAACTTATTGCTGTTGTCACTGTTTGTTGTTACCTCTAACAGAGTTACGTTTGGAAAAGCCATGTTAATAATTGAGAAAATTAATGTGCTAGCGAAAATATATGGATTATTTTTCATATTTTTATTAGAAAATATTCGTAACGAAATCTATGACGCTAAAAATAATATACATATAATTGTAATTCAAGATATCATAGTTATTTCAATATTAAATTAAGCCAATTAATTGGGACTTCCAAAAATACAATCAATGTTAAATTAAACATCATTAAGTGTTAATCAAGACATCACAAGTCTTTAAACAATATATGTATGGTTCTTCTCCTTTTTGTTTTAGAATACACTTTACGAAATGTGTGTTTAAGACCAAATACGTTCTCGTTGCTATTCAGAATTTAATAAATCATTCCAACGAAATAGTCGTGAAATTATTTGGTATTTTCAACGACATGTGCAACATGAAAGAGGAAGGTTTACATGAGTGTAGCAGGCATTCAGAGAAATATTCGATTCTTCAAGATGTATAATAATAATCGTAATGCCTTGTGTTACTCCATTACAACTCTGATTATATCTCAGGATCTACGCGTTTTACGAACAGTAAGACCGGTGATGTCTCAGGATCTACGCGTTTTACTCCACTTCGACTCTGAGTTTATCTCTGGATTTACGCGTTTTACAAGCAGTAAGACTGAGGATATCTAAGAATGTACGTGTTTTACTCCACTACGAGTCTGATTTTATTGCTGGAGTTTATGGCTGGCTGGAAGTACACATTTTATGTACAGTAGTATTTATAAACTACCTTAAAAAAGAAATAGCAGTGCTACTTATTATGTTTACGAAAAGAATCTTTTGCTGCCTACGTACCTAACACGGATTATAATATTTCTGTAGATTTGCTTTTTATCACGTTTTATCACTGAGGTTCGTTGTTCTAATTCCATTTGCCTAGGTGGACAAGCATTTTGCAGACCAGTCAACATCAACATGAAAGTGCTGAAAGCAAACGAAGACTCCGATTGTGCTGACCCCCTTTTTCCCATTACCTTGAGGAGCAAGTGGGCTTTTCAGGATAAGTCCGGGCTAGTGTACTGCGAGTGAAGTTCTGTCTAGCACGAACTTATGAGATCAATAATAAGCTACCTGTTAAAATGAAATTGAACATTGCAAACTTCTAGATTTGTGATAAAGGAAAACAAAAGAACTTATGAAAATTACTTTAAAACTTATTGCTAAAGAGAACTGATGAGAGAGAATCATTTCGTGTCAGGGTCATGCAGAGTCATACAGGACATTAATCAGATAAAGTAGATTATTCTAACGTGTTTCAGTTCAAATATTAAAATATTAAATTATCTATGTTTTCAGTCAGTCAGAGACCGGTACGAACGCGGTTTCCTGTAGAAGAAAACATTTAGCTTCATCAGACCGTATGGTCCACATTTCTTTATCAAATTCTAAACATAGAAATTTCTTAATTTGAAACAAAAATCTGCAAATTTGGTGTGACTGGTGTTATTATCATCATTATGACAGTTACCATTGTCCCACAAAGGTATAGCTTTATAGGATTTCATTTTCCATAGAATCTTAACAAACTATACGGAGAGCAACCGAGTAGATCGCCTTTTCAGATGTCCTTTTTAAGTGTCCTCCATTTACGACTGTTTGAAACTGTGGAAGAGATCGATGGTTAAAATATATATATATATATATATATATATATATATATATATATATATATATATATATATATATATATATATATATATGTATGTATGTATGTAAGTATGTGTGCATTACTGGAATGAAGTTCGGGCATATCTTGAAGCTCGGGCCTATCTTGAAATTCGGATTTATCTTGTAGTTCGGGCCTATCTTGAAGATGAGTCTGTCTTGATATTGGGCATATCTTTAATTTCGAACATATGTTGAAGTTTTGGCATATCTTGAAGTTTGCACCGATCGTGGATTATCAACTGATATTGACATTCATGTTTGTCACTTCTGCGATAATTTCTCATCAGAAATGCAACAAATGGCAAGTGTGGTTCAAAAACTGACCTATCTGGTGGCCTGTGTGTTTCGAGCGTCCGCCTAGGATGCGAGAGGTTGTGGGTTTGAACCCTAGCCGAGTCATACCAAAGAGTTATCAACATGGTACTTAAGCCACCTCGCATGGCATTCAGTACTGAGATGTTAGTGTTAGGACTGGTCGGCCTGGCGTCAGGATAATGTGACTGGGTGGGACATGATGTTACACACGTATGCGACATAATGCCCCAGTGCTAGACAACACTATAAACTGCCACACTGCAGACATCGTAGCGATATGACTACATTTTTAGAACGTTAAAAATCCAAATCACACACACGCACGTTTGCAAAACTAGCTGAAATTAGTAATCTCCAATGACTTCGATGACCACGCTTTGAATGTGAGAACCATTCTCACATAAACGAGTCATGCTCAACAACTGTGTAGAAAGCATAAAACCTTCAGCGCATCACACTGTAGCAGATACACTCTAGTTTGTGTTCTAATGTTATGTATATGAACTGTCCATTACATAGTTTCCCGCATCTTGTACGTTGTTGTTCCAAAGCAACACATGGCAAACGCTTACGGCGGAAACTATTAGTATGTTAATAGAAGGCTTGCAGTTTTGTAAGTGATCTATGTCAATGGCACCTACCCCTCACACGCTGCTTTGTCCTTACGTCACACGCGAGTGCGTGCAAGACTACGCGTTAACCCGTCCAAAAAGTTATCATGGGCCTCCCAAACAAGTAGTTGTCATTGTAGGGTTCAACGCCATTTTTCAGCACACGATAGGCTGTACATGGCGGCCAGTATTAATGGTGGAGGAAGAACCCAGGAAAACCTCGGACAGAACCACCGACCCACGAGAAGTTACTGGCAAGCTTTCTCACATACCCACATTGGCCGAATCCGAGACTCTAACCCAGACATAGGTGAGATGGCAATGATCCGTAACGGAGAGCGCTTTAGACCACTCGGCCACTGGAAGTAGAAGCCTTGAACCTAGATCAGTAACTATACAATCCACTATTATCATATTTAATATACTAGTTTATGTACACATACACGTCCACGTCAGTTGCATCAAAGTTTGCGTTTATGGGCGGCCACACATAGGGGCAAGGGTGATGGGGCACCCGGATTTCACTTCTAAACATATTTTGGCCTACATCCGTAAAACTTAATTGCTGTCCCCTACATGGTTGCCCCCCCCCCCCCGCCACCAAAACAAATCATACATGTACCTCTGCTTGCATGGTAAACAAACCTACCGCTATTGTTTGAAGTTTATACCACACACAACCTTTACGTATGCTTATGAGTTTGGCCATATAAGCGAAATTCTCAGTATAGCTGTTGTTACTCACTTGCAAGAATAATGGCAGACCGTTCAATATGTATGTATGTTGTTGTTGTTGTAGGGCTTAACGCCATTTTTCAGCACACGATAGGCTATACATGGCGTCCAGTATTAATAATGGAGGAAGAACCCGTGAAATCCCCGAAAGAACCACCGACCCTCGAGAAGCTACTGGCAAGTTTTCTGACATACCCACATTGACCGAATCCGAGACTCGAGCCCACGCAGACAGAGGTGAGATGGCAGTGTTCCGTAACGGAGAGCGCTTTAGACCACTCGGTCACTCGTTGCCCCATGTATGTATGTATGTATGTATGTATGTATGTATTCACTCGTGTCTGTCTGTATGTATGTATGTATGTATGTATGTATGTATGTATGTATGTATGCATGCATGCATGTCTTTACGTATGGATGTCTGTATGTATGTATGTATGTATGTATGTATGTACGTATGTATGTATGTATGTATGTCTGTATGTATGTATGTATGTATGTATGTATGTATGTACGTATGTATGTATGTATGTATGTATGTATGTATGTATGTATGTATGTACGTATGTATGTATGTATGTATGTACGTATGTATGTATGTATGTATGTATGTACGTATGTATGTATGTATGTCTGTATGTATGTATGTACGTATGTACGTATGTATGTATGCCTGTGTTTGTCTTTAGTTGTCAAGAAAGAAATAGCTATTTCTTTACTTAACCAAGAAATGGAACATTATTACGTCTCTATAATTTTTAAAGGGGGCTCGAACGTTTTTGTCTTTATGCACGAGACGATCAAGTTTCTAACCGTGAATAAGAAAAGCTACTCCAATTATTGTTAGCGGAAGTGCTCATCTATATTTGAGATATAGAACTATCATTCTGGAACTAAGTAACCTTACCATTACACTGGACCTTGCATGGATTTGTATATAATGTATCATGGAATGATAATTCAAAATGGTTTTCATGCTGACTTAATATAGTAGGGGATGCGCACGCATGTTTTTCACCAGCAGTGTTAAGATCCAGCATGATTTTGTTTGACTTACACGCAAACGCCCAGTGCTGCCATTTTTGTCCTCGTCTGAATAATATCGAATCTTGAAGACGTTGTTCTTAAACATAGTTGCGTTCCAGTAAACCAGATATCATCGTTGTTTCATCACTTTTCGAGTACTGTAATGATCCCGTCTAACTGAGATATCCTGCCATTTTACATATTTGTACGAATTAATCCGATTTTGAATGCGACATTCGTCGTTCAACCGATTTCAGTAGAAAGTCTGCATATGACATCAATGTCAATAACGGTAAAACGTAAAATTTTACAATTAAACAACATATTACATATGACACGCAAACTTTGATATACGTAATTATTCGTAAAACGTAAAATTCTAAAATTAAGGAACATATTTCATATGAACAACAAATTTAATATGACACGCAAAATTTGATATACGTAATTAATCGTTAAACGTAAAATTTTACAATTAAACAACATATTACATATGACACGCAAACTTTGATATACGTAATTATTCGTAAAACGTAAAATTCTAAAATTAAGGAACATATTTCATATGAACAACAAATTTAATATGACACGCAAAATTTGATATACGTAATTAATCGTTAAACGTAAAATTTTACAATTAAACAACATATTACATATGACACGCAAACTTTGATATACGTAATTATTCGTAAAACGTAAAATTCTAAAATTAAGGAACATATTTCATATGAACAACAAATTTAATATGACATGCAAAATTTGATATACGTAATTAATCGTAAAACGTAAAATTTTACAATTAAACAACATATTACATATGACAGGCAAAATCTGACATACGTAGTTATTCGTAAAACGTTATATTTTAAAATTAAGGAGCATATTTCATATGAGCAACATATTTCTTATGACAAGGGAAATTTTATATATGTAATTAGTCGTTTGAATTGGGAAAACGAAGGATGTATGCCTATGTGGAGCCTCAAACATTTACACTTTAGAATTAAGGGTACATTTTCCAGACCTGTTGCTTATATTTCATTTGTACCAAATATTGTGTGTATGTGCATGTGTGTGTTTTGTATTTTTAACGTAGCTTTTACAATATTTCAGTCGTATCGCTACGATGTCTGCAATGTGGCAGTTTATAGTGATGTCTATCACTAAGGCATCATTCCGCAGACATGTATCATGATGTCTTACCCAATCACCTTATTTTGACAGCAGGTCGACCAGTCCTGACATTAACCTCTTTAGTCTAAGCACTAAGCGAGGCAACTGTTAGTACCATTTTTAAAAGTCTTTGATATGATTCGAACCCGCGATCTCCAGTATCCGAGGTTGATACTCTAACCACATAAGACGCTAACACCACACTATATTGGATTGTCTTCAGCCCAAATTTGTCCATTGATGTATATACCAACACCTCAGCTGATCACCAATATTCATCCCAGTCTTGTTCTTATTTAATACACGCTATTTCTTCCATGATCCAGTTGTAAAGAGCTGCATCGCCTCTCTTCATTAACTCTTGAGTCAACTTTTAAGCCACATGCAATTTTGTTGCTATTAGAGTAATCACTAACAGACGTTGTGCCGAATTTATCACATCACAACTTTTGGAAATCTCCCTAAAAAGAACTGAATTACTAGCGACTTCGTTGATCGCATGAAGGGGTGACACCTCTTCATTCCAAACTTTATATTTGAACGTCGCTTAAACATAACATGTTGATTATTTGAAAGAGCAATTCATTTTCTTAAACAGATCATTTCCTTTCCACTAGACTTTAGTTAGATTGGAAGAATGGTGAAAGCAGCATTAGCGCTGTAGGGCTTCTCGTAGTTCTTAAAAAAAACCGTAATCAGAAACCGTGTAATACTGAAGATCGAGATATTCCAGGTTCGAATCACGCTCGCTGAATCTACAACATTCTTTAACATTTGAGGAAACTATGAGCTTAGGTTAGTTATACATGAAAATTAAAGTCAATTTGAAAAATTACGTTTGTTGTCAATTATAATTAGGAGCCGTGCATTATGCTACGAGTCGAAACATTTAGGTTAAATAACAGCTGAACGTTTCACTTTGTGTTTTGGCACGCTAGGGGTTGCAAATCCAAATAACCATAATTGAAAGAGTCTGCTGACCGTAAGAAATTCGGGCATAAGAGCTTAAATTCATGAAATCAGCAGCGTACTTATAATCACAAAGAAATACTGACTCACAAGCATAATATAAACAGAGATTGTTACCTTCTTATCTATCTATCTACACACACACACACACACACACACACACACACACACACATATATATATATATATATATATATATATATATATATATATATATATATATATATATATATATATTAAAAAAGTTTACTGAATCATGTGCAATGTGGTATGCAATGATTTATGGGTGTGACTAATGGTTGAAAGGCATTGCAAGAATTATGGAGCGGTTTACCGTTTAAAAGTGTAAGTCACTATTTCACTTAAACGGGTATACAGATTTTTCCAAGAGTCTCATCGAGCTTGTATGATTTTTCAAGTATATATATATATATATATATATATATATATATATATATATATATATATATATATATATATATATATATATTGATTTATTTCACCGTTGCAGTTTCTGAAGCTGGTGAAGTGAAAATAATGCCACAAAACATTTATCATTGAGACAATGATGTTAGACAATGATTTTGCCTTAAGTAGGCATACCGATTTGAACCAGATGAATACCTTGCGGAGTGAGATGAGATACATGAAATATGTGAGTTTTCTCCAGGTGCTCAACGGTTGGCTGAGAAACATCTTCGCTAATGAACAGCAGAGTTTTCATAAGATTCCTACACAGGCCAAACTGGCTAAAATAACATTGACGGTTGGCGATGAATTAGAAGGTCGCCGCCATATCACATCTTTTTTTGCCACTTAGGCTGCCTTTAAACCACGACGACCAATATTCCCCGAGACTGAGTTTCGTAAACGCTGTGGTAATTTGCAAGATGGTCGAGCTATTATCCGGATCGAATACAAGCCAGACAAAGACGTAGTGAAGTTTGTTTCAAAGATGCATCCCAGATTCATATTAACATCACAGCACACCTCCGCGGTGGTTTTCTCGAGTGTTTGATTATGCTGCTTAGCGTGACAAAGTTTAAAATCAGGAGCACAAGGATTTATAATGGTTCTTATATGATGTTAAACTTCAGTGACGTTCTTCCTCCATCACTTACACTGGCCATCATGTATACACTATCTTTCACCGAAAAATAGTGCCAAACCCTAAAACAACAACAACACAACAAATCGCAATAATACCCTGAACATTAGCAATAAAATTGATGAATCTTTGGAAGGATTCTTGGAACTTTTTCCACGACTCTATGGTCTTAAGCTAAGTAAAAGAAACGAGTAAAACCCAACAAGATTAGTGAAATGCAACACAAGATTTGTTCAGTGCCGGATTACCATATAGGCAGAGTAGGCAACATCCAAACGGGCCCAGCTACAGCGGATCAAAATAATATTGATAAAACGTATTATTAGATAATTGGCGAGGGGTGGGCCACAATATTTCGACTGCAAATCGAATTCAGCCATGCATCACAGCGAGTTTGTCGTTGGTATCAAGGTTGTAATAACTTCAGAGATTAGGAAGACGTCTGGTCGAATTTCTTTATCCATGACTAATTTAAATGTTTGAAATGTAAGACAGTTTCTGTATATTTGTTCCAGATCACAAAGTATTTGTTGTTTTTTGTTGCATGTACAACCTTTTTAAGCACAGTGATAAAATTAAGCATCGCATGATAGGAAATCTTATATTGTCACGTGCGAATGTTTCAGGACATATGTTTCACATCTTAAAATATATGGATATATTTTTCATATGTGAAAATAAATGAATATCTTTTCAAATGTGAAAAAAAAAGAAATGAAAACAAGCGTGAAAAAAATACATGACGTTTAGATTCAGGCAGCCATAGATCATAGGATCGCTGTTGTTTCTGGATTCCAATAAGTAACCAGGAGGTGAGGTCCAACGAGCTATTAAAAGTCACCAGTCCACATGGTACCTCTAACCCTGAAACGTTGAAGTCGGTAACTAGAAAAAGAATGTTCCCATATATGTGGATGAGAGGATGGGACACGTTTGATGAGAAACAGTTGCCGCCCAAAAGCGTGTTTTACTCGGTTATATCTCGCGAAGGCATTTCCCACCAACGATGTTGAAAACATAAATAAAGTCTGGTCTGCATTTGAATGCTAAACCAGGGATGGCTATCACGATGTGTATTTAAAAACAGACCTGCCTTTGCTCGCGGTTGTCTTTGAAACTTTCGGTAATAATGCCATGAGACTGCACAGGCTCGACCCAGACAATGGCTTGTGATGAGCTGCTGTCAGAAAGAAAAATCAACATGTATTTGTCCAGCGTGGAATCCCTGGCGATATTTCCCGATGTTCCTACAAGAACAAACAAAATTTACCATGACGTTGTCATTCTAAATTCCACTCCTGTGAAACAATACCCGTACAGGATCAACCCTCTTAAAGACGAATACTTGAAGAAAGAAATTCAGTATTTGCTGGAAAACGATTTCATAGAGCCCAGTAAAAGTGTTTGGAGTTCACCACGTATACTTATTCCGAAATCAGATAAAACGTTTCGTATGTGCACTGATCATAGAAAGATGAACAGTGTGACTAAAACAGATCCATTTCCATTACAAAGAATCGATGATTGCATTGATAAAATTAGAAATGCCAAGTATGTCACCAAATTTGACCTTCTGAAAGAATTTTGGCAGATTCCACAGACGGAAAGAGCAAAGAAAAATTCGGCATTCGTGACTCATATTTTCTAAAAGAAAACTATTCACAAATAGTACAAAACTACAGTAGAATACTTTTGTAAGAAACTCAAATTAAGTGAATATATTGGTAAAGCAGCGTTCTACGTTAACTATTTATGACTTGAATGAACTTCAATCTCTCTATACCAATGGCACAGTGTCCATTCTCTTTAACCAAATGTAGTTGGTATTATTACTAATAGTAACAAACTTTATGAACTTACTAAAATTATTTAGAAAGTATTGAACTATCTCTCAGGTAGATTTTATCAAACTAGGATGGCAACTCTAATACAGGTAGTAAATAAATAGACGTGATGGCAGTTATCTGCCTTGGATGGTTTTTCCATTGATGTAAATAATTGAACTAACAGTAGAAAATAGCTTTAACTAAAATTAGCATAACAATCCCCCAATAATATTTCAAATGCTGATATAAATTCTCTAGTTACATATAAGGGAAACGAAAATTGGAATTTATAAAAATGATTTAGAGTAATGTGGTTTACATTAGTTGAGAGGACTATGAACAGCAGTGTCTCAGAGTGAAGCCCCTCTATCTGAATATAACCTTTTCCTGCAAATTAGTGAATTATTACTAGTAGTATGTATTTCATGGGACATTAACTAGGGAATTATACTGAATGTGTGTTAATAATGTGACACTTGCACATTCTTGTCCACACTAATTATTTGTAGGAAATACTCTATTATTATATAAAAAAGTGTTAACATTTTCTTTACTTGGTTACATTTACAGAAAACGATGTATTTACTGTATTTTTATTAGATGTAACTTATTCGATATTTTACAACACGTTTCCAATGTAGTTGCACCAGCTTGTAAATGAGCAGTCCTGCGTCACTTCAATGCCATCCACGGAAGCTATACAAGTAAGCTACCTTATATGAGGTCATCATATATTGAGGCCATTATAGATGTACATAATATTGTCATTCAGGAATGAAATCGGATACATCACTATGCCTGCCTTTTAATAATGACCACCTTATAATAATGACCACCTCTTAATAATCATCACCTTGTAATGAGGGGTTCTATAGTGAAGCTTTACTCAATCTGTAAATCCTGTCACACTTGTGAAACCTGGCTACTCCACTGGACATTTTGATCAAACAGACCAGTGAAGTGTATTCCGGATTGAGTATTTCTTTCGTATACCACTTCACCAGACGTTTTGCTTATACAGACCAGTGAAGTGTTTTATTTATAGACAATTTCTTTTGCATACCGCTTTGATTACACAAATCAATAAAGTGTCTTATTGACAGACAACCTAAACTGCATACCACTTCCCCAGACTTTCTGATGATACAAACCAGTCTTCTTTTGTATACTACTTCAGTATACGTTTTGATCATACAGACCCGTGAAGTGTACTACTAGTACTATTTGACGTTTTCACGACCAGTAGATTTACAAATGTTGATCAATAGACTGGCCTCTAAACCAGTACACGTTTTACCAGTGAATTGTATATTTCTCATGGCTATTGCAAACAAACTGAGTGACTGTTTCGACATAATTCTGTTTAGAGTATAATACAACTGCAAGGTCAGATTCAGATTCAGATGGCAAAATTACAATACTAATTAATACGAGTCATTACATTCTCATTTAATATAAAAGGAAGAGTCGTTATCTTACCGATAACTGCCAAGATTTTTTATTAAAAACATCTAATAGCAGTTTTATCTTTCTTCACAAGATCACGCCGGTCACCACTGATGTCGTTCTCTGTACTTTTTAAGCTTCAAACTTAACATGGTCTCAATAGTTCCTTGGTCCAGATCTGCCCCTACTCACTTTGAATTGTGCCCAAAAAATTAAGGGTGTCCTCTCGATATTAGCATTAAAATTTTGTGATAAAATGGCGACTATGCTCACTCTGTATAGAAGTTCTAGCTTCAGTTTTCCTATTACTGGGGTTGTAAGATTGCTCTCCATTAGTCATCCACGTTATGTTCACTCCTGACATGGACTTAAGATGAATTCTTGAGTCTCATCCGCAGGAACTTTTTTTACTTTATGGCTATGATAAAAAGTTCAGTTAGCAGGTTCACCAATGTTAGTATAAAAATAAATAAAGATTGAATTAGACATTAAATATAGAGTGAAAAAAGCGTGATGTATTTATGATTTTATGATTAATTTATCACAACTTTAAGATTAATTATCTTGTGATATATTCTTAACTGATACAATTTATCATTGGACTGAATATATATTTGTGTTAATGAAAACGTCAGATAGTGTATGATGTTCAAAAGATGCATACCTTTGAAACAGTGCAAACTGAGAAAGTTTGCCACTGTCCGGTACATGCATAAATATCCAAGCGTTCGTTTTGACCTTGTAATATTTTTTTAGCATTGAATATTTCCTCCTAATACATTTTGATCAATAAGATAAGAATTAAATATGACAGAAAAAATACTCACCCCATTGTGTCTGCGACAAAAACCACATTAATTATGACCGGTCTCTGCATCTTATCTCTCTTTCGCCAATGGTTGGTTAATTTTCATTAAAGGCCAAGAATAAATCATGCCCACTTTATACTCCTTTATAACCTACTACATCTCGAAAGACATCCTGAGTTTGGCCTTAAACTCCCCACACTCCATCAATAAGGTAATCAATTAATGTCAGCTGTTCTTGAACAATTCGAATCCAATTCTTCTGCCACACATCATCACAACGGCCGTAGAGCTGGTGGAGCATATCCTTATAGTAATCTGAAGTCAATATTAAGAGGCATAACTAATTTTGATACTGGATATGGCAATTAAAGGACAAGAGGACATATACTTGATGGATTATTAAGGCTGTATTCTCTGTGTTATTGATCGTTTATTAAATTGAAACAAACAATTTTCAAAAGCTTTAGTTTCAACTATAAAAGTGTATGTGCAGCAGATAACCATTACAATGGCATTTTTGGCCAACAGACGGTAGAATCACATGTATGTATAAATATTACTAGGACCACTACTACTATCATTACCACTACTACAAGGACTGCTAGTGTTACTACTACTACCATTACTACTACTACTAATAATACTTATAGGACTACTATAAAACTTCTTGGTTGTCAGTTTATCCCCTTGATACCAGCTTTTATTACCCTAAATTGCATGGTTTAAATCTTCCCCCTACACTTCATGGTTACCAGGTTTTTCCCCTAAATTGTATGGTTGCAGGTTTTCCCCCTAAATTACATGGTTCCTGGTTATAAACAACTTCCTTGTTTTTATTTTAGCAGATTGTACAAGAATTCTTTTAAAATGTGCTCGCATACAATTTGCTCACCCTGTACAACGTTTTGATATACTATTGTCTTACTCTCAATTATGGCAATGGTATCCACACAGATAAAAGCATTACTGGATCGTTACGTTGCACGACATGAATAAGATGCTAAACTGCTAATTTTGTTTATAGCCGAAGACATACATGATTTTGTTATTGTGATATGACAATTAAAGAGCAAGAGGTTGTGCGATTTAAGCCGCGTTCAAATGGTACGTAGGGAAAAATGTCTTCAAGCTACAATCATAGTAAGCTTTCTATTCAAAAGTTGTTTATTTCTCTCTCTTCTTCTCAATCTGTTGTAAATGTCTTTTAATCATCGATATATGATTTGATTTCAATTAAGGAACATCTGTCTTATATTTAATTTTTCTTTGTATAGTGTGTGTATGTGCGTTTGTGTGTGTGTGTATGTGTGTAAGTGTGTGTGTGTGCGTTCTGGTGTGTTTAAATTACATTAATGCCATTCAGTCAATACGTAGTTTACACGATACCATTTGTTGAATTGTGTTAATATATTGTTCTTCCATGCTTGCTTGCATGTCATTATCCAACTGTTTCAGTGCGTTTGTTCTTTCGCTCTCACTTTCTTTCTGTTTCATTCTCTCTCACCATCAATAATGATATAATTTATGTAGCGAAAATAACATAGATGAATTTATCTTTATCTATTAGACTAAATTGACGGCATTGTTTTTCTTTGTAAACTTTGATAAATTTGTCTTTACCTGTAAGACTAAATCTATGATATCGTTTTTCTTTGTAACTGGTTGATGGATATGTCTTGATCTTTTAAATTAAGTTCATGACATTGATTTTCCTTTGTGAACTATTGATGAACTATTCTTTACGTATTAGGCTGAATTAATTTCATTGTTGTTCCTTGTAAACTATTGAAAAATTTGTCTAATTAAGTTAAATTCATAACATTGTCTTTCATTTGTAAACTATTCATGAATTTTGCTTTACCTGTTACATTATCTTTTGACATTTGTTTCCTCGGTAAATTATTGATGAATTTGTGCTTACGCATTTGACAAAAATTGATGACATGGTTTTCCTTTGTAAAGTAATGATGAATTCGCTATTACCTGCTAGTCTAAATTGATGACATCTTTTTCTTTTGTAAACTGTTGATGAATTTGTCTTTACATACTATAATACATTGATCACCTTGCACATCATTTGTAAACTATTAATGAACTTTAATTACATTTTGGACTAGATCGATGAAATTGTGTTTCCTTTGTAAACTATTGATGAATTTGTCTTTGCCTATTCAATTAAATTTAATGACATTGTTTTTCTCTTGTATTGATTAACGTTTCCATACTTATTAAACGTACTTGATAATATTATGTTCTCTTGTAAAATATTGTTGAATTGATCATTACTTATTAAAATACTTATTAAACTGAATTCATGACATTATTTTTCCTTTGTAAACGATTAATCAATTTGTCTTTACCTATTAGATTAATCTGATTACGTTACTTTTCCTTTGTAAACTTTTGATGAATGTAACGTTACATATTACTTTAAACTGAGTTCATTGTTTTTCTATTGATGAATATTTCCTTACCTATTAGAATAAATTCATGGCATTGTTTTCCCTTTGTAAACTACTAATAAGATTTTTTACATTTTAGACTGAATTGATGGAATCATTTTCCTTTGTAAATTATTGAAAAAGTTGTCTTTACTTTTTATATAACATTCATAACATTGTTTATCCTTTGCTAACTATTGCTGAATTTATCTTTACCTAGTTCACTAATTTGATGAGATTGTTTTTGATTTTTAAACATTGATGAATTTGTATCTATTAGATTAAATTGATGACATCGTATTCCCTTGTTAACTACTGATGAATTTGTCTCTTTTTAGACTGAATTGATTAAATCGTTTTTCTTTCTAAACTGCTGATGAATTTGTCTTCATCCATGAAACTAAATTGATGACATCGTTAGACTGAATTGTAAACTATTAATATTGATGACATAGTTTTAATTTTTAAACAATTGATGAATATGTCATGGGTGTCATTACTATGATTTGACGACCTGATGAAGTCTGAAGACGGCTGGCTCAATGAAGCAGTATCGGTGAGTGTGAAAGATGTTTAATTTCCTTCTAAAATGTCACTGAAGCTGATGTACATTGGTCCTTTCACAATTGTAAAAGAAGGGCAATAATTTATATTTATCTCTTGTTATCTATGGCTGATTCTTGCATTATTGTTAGTGTTCACTGCAAAGGCTTGTGTTTGGATAATACTAAATACATATTGCATATGTGCTGTTTAGGTTCTACTGGAGACACATTCAACATAGGAGATTAAATACTACTAGCTGACAGAGTATGGAGACAACGTCGTTTACAGCTCATTTAAGAGTTATTCATGAGGTTATGAAAATCTTTTAAAGGGTTTGCACTTTTTATGGTTAATTGTTTCAAATTTGCTATTATCATTTTAACAATATATGAAGAATTATTTTGTAACATTTCAGGTTTCAGAGTGTGCAGCCCATCAACGTATGTGATAAATATGTTATATTTTCATCTTTACAACTGAGAATGACCTCGTAATATTGAATGCCTTAACGCAGAATAATGTGCACGTTTGCCTTTCACGTGTTGTTTGAGTTCGGTGACCCAATTTACTTAATGACCAAAAGTCTGTTCTTTTGATCAGCAGCATTAATCAGTGTTCGTCATAAGTAGTTAAAGAGGATACTTTAGTGACAAAGGAAATCCGAGTCTAGAATGTCGTGGGAACATTGCTCGACAAGGGGAATTTAACATGGGAAACTTTAATGTAGGTGGAACTATAGGGCGACGAAGTATATTGGGACAGTATAGCGACAAGGGTATAGGACTGTTTAGCGACACTTAGAATTGACGTCCTGGTACTAGCCACTGGCAACCTCAGGCAACTGGGGTAGAACGACGTGGTGATTGGCTTCGGTATGAAAAAAGTACGGAAAATAACCTTTGGCCATTTCTGACATTCTAAACGAATTTGGGATTCGAATCAAAGGCATGGCCAAATAACTCATCGAATCTTTAAACTGTACTTGTCCCACTTGCATGAAAATGATTTTGCCTCCGGTAAGAGTCACTTTACGTCGTTCGGTACTTTGTTCCGATTAGTATCTCAAACGAAATTGCCTATCTTGTCCAGCGAAATTGTGAGACATTACCATGGCATGGCGGTGCCAATCTCCGTAACATTCGATGTCCTCTTGGCTCAAGGACTCGTCACATTTTTTCACGTCCTCCAGGAATCTTGCTGCAGTGTGGGCAATGACTAAGGATAGGATATCCGATGCACTTCTCGCATGCTTGATGAGCCACGCAGAAATTAGGAATGTGAAAGACAGTCTCTTGCGTGCATTCGAAATCGAAAAAGATAAATTTCCCTTTCTTCTGGTCGGATTCCTTTTTGAAGTTGGGAATGGCATTTTTTAATGTATCATTGGTGTTACAAGTCCACAATTTGGTGACAAATGTGACATCGTTTCTTTCCTGAACGTACGTGTGCCTTGACATTATTGCTACTTATGCCTTCTCCACAAGTAGGGCACAATCAAAGCAGTTGACAATCACATTTCTACTGTGAACGTTGCGTTTTTAGATGTTGATGGTAACAGGTAGTTCTGACAAAAGTGCGCTGCCAAGCAGGACAACGCACTCGTTCTTGTATTTCGTCCAGACAGGGTTGAGAGGCCAAACGTCCCTCACATTTCGATCCACAGTGCTTGTGTTATCCTCGATTGTTATAGCCATAGTCACATTTGTCATAGTAATAACCGTATTCCATGAATGCAGTGATACTGGTGATAGCATCGAAATGCTCATCGTGTTACTAAACATAGATGTAATTTCCGTCTTTGAAATATTTGCCTCGAAGCTCTTTTCCATTCTACCGTGTCCTTCTGGTCGGCATATGTTCCTCCCACCACGATGGCACGGGCTAAACACATCTGGTCTTCAGGGTTGTTAATTTGGACGAGGCTACGCTTAATGCTACGAACGTCGTCAATAAATAATACTTTCTGCGATATCTGGCCCCCTTGGGAAGACACATGTGGGTCATGAACAGTGTGGCTCTTCCATCGGTGATGTAAAACTTGTCATTGAATTGTTGCACAAGTTGAATCTTGTCGATGACTTTGGAAGGTGTTAATTCTGCTTGGCTACTAAACTCGATCCTAACGGTTATTTTAAATTGTTGTGATGAATGGAAAGTCTCAAACGATCGTCTTCTTTGACTGACTCTCCAACGTTGCGTCTTACTTGAAGCAGAAGCAGAAAAACAACTAGAGCCGGCAAAACCAAAACAGCAGTTTTACTCAGATAATAAGGGAATAAGCATGCTCAGAAACATGTGGAGGATTGGATACTTTTAGACTAAAAACAAGTTAGTACATGCATGGAAATGATTCCCCCAACCACCCAAAATGCAAAGATAGCTAGCAAATCCAAATGATGGAAATTCTCAACACCGTTTAAAGGCAGACTAAAGGCAAATGTATTTATCCTCGCTTTAACTGTATGGATATAACTCTTTTGTGGGCAGAGTGATCGCGGTTCATGGGGGTTTCAATTTTTTCAATTTAAGTTTTTAAATATTAGCAGACGGAGGTAAGAAAGGAAACAATATTAATAATGAAGAAGGGGAAGAGGATATAATACTTAAACAAACAATAATGTTCTGCATCAGAAACCAGATACTGCTACAAATATAAGCCTGAAGGAAGAGCTATATAACAACATCCCAGACAACTCGGTCCCTTGGACTATGTCACACAGTGTATACATCAGTCTAATTATCGCCTTGGTTCATTCGAAACATGTAAAGCATTTCCTTAAACAGGTGGTTTAATTAGGCGTTCTTCCTGGAGAAGAATCTTTGTGAAGAGATGTGGTATCTACTTGGAAATAAAGACATCCAAGGACTGCCTAAGAGTTGTCCAGTAATAAGAGATGGAAACGGAGAAATAGAAGCATAAAAACAGAAGCGGGAACAACAATGACACCAGTACCAGAATTAGCAGAAATTCCGGTAGTAGAAATTGCAACAGTAGTAATAACAACAGCAGCAACAATGACTAAAACAATACTATCTCATCCCAAGAGTGAAATATTGGAACAAAAGGGCTAATCATCCTCCATTAATGTTTTATACTATACCGGAGTTGTGGATCACAAATTGAGGGTGAGGAAGATGTACAGGGTATATATCTCAGCATGGGAGGTGGGGATGCAAATGAACAGACCTTGGGATTACTCAAATATCACTTGTCAACATAGCATTCTAGAATATCAAATTAATGATAATATTTCCAAATTCTTTATTTTGTATCTCTGTGATATTTTCTAGACTTGTCTGTGTGAAAATATACATGCATATAAAACAACAAAAACAAATATTCCCTACTCATTCCCACTGCATACGTGTGATGGGTGGTTTTAACATCAACACATTTACCTCATCTTTCTCTTGTGTATGTGTGAATGTGTGTGTATGAAAATAAAATACAATGATATCACCTTCCATTTGTATGTGTAATGGTGTGTTAAAATATATCTTGCTACATATGAGATACCACTTCCATTTGTATATAAGATATATAGTGGAAAATAAGTCAAAGTATAAGAGTCAGCCTATCAACTTTTCCTGTCTAGTGGTGTTCGTCTTAACCATCCGTGTTTAACACCCATTATGGAACATTATGATCACTGAACATAGTATAATAGTTACAAATCCAGTTCACTTAAGTTAATTCCAATTAGTCATCATGCCAGCCCTAATGCTAATGTTAAATTCAGATTACGCAATATATTTAAGTCATTAAGTCCCCGATACATGTCTCCATAACTACTATCGGCCTTAACTCTATTACGTTCTTTAGAAACAGACTTTCGCACCAGGTCAAAGAACACCAGAAAGGCAGATTTCGCATATTCGCGTTTGCTAGGATATTCAAACAATGTTTGGGATTAATGTTTGCTCGATGCCTAATTATAAATAGACTAAAACTATTTCAACTTGAAGCAAAGAGCAAAGTTGCATCTTACCTAAAGAATCCCTTTACGCAAGATTTATGAACAACGTGGATGGTCTATCTCTTCAGGTTGACTGACATTTTCAAGAATTAGGCAATATTCGCAAATTGTCACAAATTAGGTAATATCTGCAAATTCACCCCAAAGCATGCAGCCTAACATTGCAATTGTCTTCCAATGCTAGTTGATGAAACTAATGGGTATTTTTGTAAAGAAATAAATACACGTAAGAGTGGACATAATACTGGCTCATCTAGTCTTCTCTTCCGCCTGCCATACTTAGACATAACTATCATCTGCAATGCATGATTTATAGATCAACAATGTGAGATAAATTTTCTTATGTATTTTGGGGTCTTAGAATGTTGCAAATTTATGTTCCTGAGTGTCAGCGTTTTCTTCAACAAATTTTAAAATGCGGTTGGCGTGGAGTCGTAACCCACTTACAAATTTATGTCTACAGATGGTGCATTTGTTTGGCTATAATATGTCTAATACCTTCAAATAAGCATACGTATTCTAAGGGTTATGATAAAAAGTACCTCATGAAACGTTTGTATTAGCTTTGGCAAAATTAAACTAGTGGGTTACATAATACATTATATGACCTGTTCTTGAAGGATCTTGGTGGAGATTTATAGAGGTAATTATATTTTAGTATATGGAAAACTGATATCTCTCAATTGTAATGTCTCAATAAATGTTACATGTATCCGGGAAGAAGGCAACGGGGCGAGCTTCATTTTATTTGTGTAGACTATTATGTAGTTTTCGATTCCATTTCCAGCAATGAAAGGGTTTTATGAAAGGAAGATAATTAGTGAAAACAAAAGTTTTCGTTGAAGTGAGATAATTGGTGAAACTATTATAAACGTGTGTGATGAGATGCAGTGTCTTAAGGGAACAATTGCAAATTATCTTATGTTGCAACAAGTACAATTCCACAGGAATAAGTAATGGCAGTTTATCTTTTCCACTAATTGAGAGAGAGAGAGAGAGAGAGAGAGAGAGAGAGAGAGAGAGTACTTCACTTGCAACGTTTTTTATACCAAGGAATGAATATCTTACACTGGACTAAAGCCAAAAACAATAAAACATTAGTTCTTCATACAGCCGGTTAAGATGCGTTGAAGAAGAAATTTAAGACTGTAACCCTACCTGCAACGGGTCAGCAGGTATGGAGGAGAAATTGCAAAATCACGACATAGTATTGATCCAAAAGGTAAATTTTTCACACTGGTCATTTTAAAATCTCTTACAGCATTTCTTATTTATATAGTTATTTAAGTTTACTGAAGATGTTCGTATTAATTTATTGAATTTATTCCATATTTGCATAAAACAACAAGAAGAATAAAAGAACACGTTTTAAGAAATGTATGCCGTTTTCATTGGTTACGCTCGCTCATTCAATTCGCTGTTTTCAGACAGTAGAATGCAGTCTGATAATATGAACTGTTTGCGCTCGTTATATAACATATATGTTCAATTGCTGTTTTTATAACATCTAATTGTTATGAAATGGTCGATTATTTTGAGCCTTTTAATATTCGAGAAATATATCATAAAATGTTGCTAACGTAAGTCATACAATAAATGTCCATTGAGCCAATAGCAAAAAGCGTAATATCTTATGAAAACTCATTTCTTTGTGAATCTTATAAGAAAATAAAGGTATGGACTCTGTAAGGCTAAAACTGTCCAATGCTGTTTAAAAAGGGCGTGTGCAGACACGTGCCTTTTTGCAATGTATGCCTATATAAAGTACCCCGGCTTCTCAAGTTATGCATCTGGGTATACGTCGTAAAAGAGTAAGATTTGTACTACCTATATAATTTTCTTAGATTGCATCAACAAGACCACATGATGGGATATTTCCTAGCCAGAAGTGGAGAACGGCAGGAATGCAATTTCTTTTCATATATGTTTGATTAATCGTAATAGTCAACGAGATATCCATATCGTTTACAAACACCAGTTGGTTACTCACAATATTTAGTACAAAGAAAAGATAACTAACATATCGGGATAATGTCTCGCCATTCTGAAGTGTGAGAGTCTTTCAGCTCCTCATAGAAGTTGCTTTTTGCAATACAAACGATACGCTATATATGCCGAAGTTTGTGTTCGATACGAACTATATATTTTAATTTGAAATTTGATTGGCTGATTTACGACCTTTAATAGTTAAATTAATAAGAGAATTATACAATTTACAACTATTATGTTCAGAATCAGGTCTATGGATATTCGATTGCTTTGGATATCCACTAATTTGTCCTGTCTGTTTTTCTTCCGTTTATAAGCAGTAAACAGAAGTAATCATGCCAATCTAAGTACATATGTAACAATTACTCAGGTTGTTTTATAGCATGATGCTTCATGTTGAGGGTGTACTGGTCTTGCTGAGAATAATTCTTTTAAATTCTATCGATTCAATCATTCGAAGCTTTCCTATTTGTTTGTTTTTTAATGAAAAGAAACAGAGTCATCGAAGTGTTTTTTACTGTTACAATTGATAGATACATGCTATCAACATTTGCAATGTTATATAATATTGGTTTCAAAATTACCGTTGAGGAACTGCATTCGATTTCATATAAGCGATGTTATCGATAATACCTGGAAAAAAAAACTGAAACGAAGAAAGTATTGATGGCATGTTTTTGAACAAGATAATAGCTGCAAGAACGCTGGAAATGATGAGGTTGGTGCAGACAAATAAAGAAGCATTTTGTAGCACAAAAAACGAGAAGGTGTCGTGTGACAGTTAAGTCAAGTACCTATCATTTATTAACTAATGTACTAAATTGATATAGGAAGAACCATCAGTGTATAATTATATTATTTAGTTGATAGAATACACTGTTATACGTCATGCGTAGGGCATGTGGTCGTTGAGACTAAGATTTTTTTGTTTTGGAATATGTTTTTTATCAGCTATTAATATCCATTTCTAAGGTAGATCGTGACTCCTTTTTAAAAGTAGTGTGCTGAGAACAGCCGTATATGCTAGCGTTTTTGATGACAGATGCTAACATACATCTATGATATAAAATGTAAATCATGGGACCTCGGGTGGCCGAGTAGTTTTAGATGATCATATGGCACCTCTCCCCGCATTGATTCGACTCTCATGCTCGGTCCGTAGCTTCCCACGGATCAGTGATTTTTCCAGGCACTCCCTCCACCAAGTATGTCCTACCATGAGGTGAAAGAGGGCACCAACCCCTAAACAAAATCAACTATTATTAAATGTATGGTTAACCTGATCAGCCGATTTTATATTTATACACATATCGCTTAATCCAGCATGATACTGCCTTTTCTTGTTAGTTATCTAACGGTACTTCTAAATTTTAGGACAATTTTAGAAACTTACGTCATCTTTTGTCAGTTGATGTAGGAGGCATATATTTGTTCAACTGTTTTCGTCCACGCATCCACATGCTTTACAGATTGGTGCAGACTAATATATTTCATGTATAAAGTCGAGTAAATGGATTCTTTTTTACTGTAATGTATTAAGCTAATTTGATGCGTTTAACGTAAAAGAGACCATATGCTTGTTAAAGTGAACTCAATGAACGAATCCACAAGTAAGACTACGGTACAAGAGACTCGATATTGTATTGATTCAAACTTATAATAGTTCATGATCAGATTTATAATAAATGCGGTACTGGTAGGTGAGCGGAAATAATTTGGGTGAAAGTTGATGAAATCCAATGACGTAAGAGACAATATTAGCCTAAGATTTTTGACACAGGGGAATGGCATGAGATGATAAAATGCCTGATGGCATCAGTCTGGTGCCTCCAGAAGAGAAAGACTGCATTGGTATCTGACTAAACAAAATGTGATCTCGCAAAATCGTTCCGTCTGGAGCGGAATGGCAGCTATCTGAAAGTGAAGACTGGTCATCTCATATTTAACATTTTGTTTCTCAAGGGGGATAAGCCGTTGTAAATATCTGTCACCAGGACAAATAGTAACCTTTGTTTTTTTTTTTCGCGTCATACATGTGCATCACGCACTGAAATGAAGTTGGCAACTTATTCCTTATTTCCTACTGAATAACAAATAAATAACCAGTTACTGATTCAATAAAAGTAATACGTAACCAGGTACGTTTTATCGATTCAAACATGATCACATCGAATTCTTTACTAATCCCTTGTTCCTGATGCAATAATAAGCTACCATTTACTTATCGCCGTTCAAAACTGCTTCGAGCCTGAATGCTCTTCATAGATAGTCCATGTCGTCTCTAATAACATGCTAAAACCAAGAAATTAATATACCTCTGTCACCTAAATACGAGTGTGCCTACAGGTAGCATATGATATAAAGATATGACCAATTATTATATAATTTGTAATTGATAAATTTCAACGACAAGTATCAGCGAAACAAGCAGCAACGTATGGGCAATGGGTGTGAAAAAATACGTACAATGTGGATCGACTGCGTCAATATTATGTATGATCTGAATCGTTTCTGTGAGACTAACAAAGCGCTTTAAGGGTTTCGATCTAGAGATCTGCTCCAAGAAAAAGAAAAGTTTAAAGTAAATTAGTCGAGTCGATTTCAGGAAATAGGGGAGTCAAGTGTATGATTGGTATAACAAAACCCACACGTATATTAGTATTTGCAAAAATTGCAGTAATATATTGCAATGCGAAAACACCTACTTAAAGTATTTTCATTTCAACCCCAGTTGCATGGTTCCTGATCGGTTTTTTTTCCAACAGTAGCCACGATTAATACAAAAATATTGTTGAGGCAATTTTCTTACATATTCACATACCTTCTTTACAGAAGTTTAGCATGGATTCTTATCTGAAGTTTTATCTCGTGGGATATTTTCGACCTACGAAAGAAGTCTTGACCAATATATAGTCTTAAAAATACGATTTTCCTCCGGATGAACAAGATACATTGTTATGAATTGTGTAATCTTACCACTAAGGAAAAAATCGCTGGCAGAATAAAATTCACAAAATTTTAGAACATGTTGTAATCAATATTTGACGCAACTGGAATACCAGAAAAACAACGTTATACAAACAAACCAGTATCTGGCAAATGTATGTCTGCGGAATATGACAGGGTCATTTCAGCAATTTTACTTCCGCAGTCAGAATTCATAGATTTTATTTGTCAGTATAGCGATGCCATTTGAAAAAGGACCTTGTCCTTTGGTGGCAATAACCTTTTCCATCCTAAATCCATTTTGCGTTGTCCTTTGCTATTCTTGTTCATACAAAGAGCCCAAGATTGGCTTTCCAGCAGAATTCTCGATAAAATAAGCGATTAGAATAGATATTTGTTCAATTATTATTTTATCAAAGGTAAATACTTTCCCAGTCCACCTCGGGGTGCAGACATTTTCAGAAGCGCTTCTCTATATAGTACTTCTAACTTGGTCACCTATTTAAAATTAGTTTTAGAAATATAACTCTTTACACTCTTGTTTATTACCCGCTTCACGCGCAAGCGCAAAAGTTACCGGCATACTATGTTGGTGTTATTCGTTTACTAAATCCGATAACAAGTCGATATAAGGGATTGTGTTTTTGCTTCTTAAACGATTCCACGTCCTATGTTTCAGCGTTAATTGGGGGGGGGGGGAATAACCGGTATCATATATATGATGGCAACTCCGGACTTATCACGCAAAGGAAGCCAAGCGTGCTTGCCTAAGACGTCAATGACGTTGAACAGATACTTTTTACCGACGTTGTCAGAAATATAATCGCTCATATCAACCAGATCAGCAAACCATATGTCGTCTACACTTACAGCAACCACTTTTCTGATCGGAAATATTTCTCGCACTGGTTTGTATTCTTATGTAACGTGTTTAGGGTCGAATGAACAGTAACACAAAAAAGAGTGAAAACAACAAGCTTTGAAAAAATACAATAATTTATTTTCCTGGAAATATTCTGTAGAAATGAAAGAAAAATGTGAACTTACGGTTTTATAGAATCAAATACAAAATAATCCAAGAATAACCCACGAATAAAATTATATAGTCTTAAAATCAAAATGTTCAACTGATTTCAAGTTCGAATTCTGAGGAAGAATCTAAGATGGAAGACGATGACGTATGCTGCAATCTATAGTGTAGAAATCTACAGTTCATTGTAGAAACAAGAATTATCACTCCGATTTCTGATAGCTGAATAAATGTATGTAACCGAACTGTCCTTTTTTGAACAATTTTACATGAGTTAACGTATTTTCCAGAAAAATAACAGACTTAATCCTTTTGAATAAACGTAATAAAATAACTCCAAGCAGTGCAACATACCACTTCCAATTTAACAGCCTAGCTTCTACTGAGATTAACTCTCCAAAACAGAGATTATATGGTCTTGTAAAACGGAAACAAGTGGTCACGTGATCATCTTCTAGAAGGTTATAGAAACTACGTACTTGATCAAGATCACGTTTACCCAGTGTGACCCTGACGAAAATTTACTCTAAAATATAAAAAAGTAAAAAATTGTATCTTAAAGACAAAATTCCATCATGATCTCGACACGAACCAATCATTTTAAAATAAATATAGAACATGTTTATGATGGTTGCTACAAAGTTTTAAACAAGGTCAGGATTGAGATCAACACCTGGTGTTTATAAACTAATAGTGAAAGTCAAACCAGTTTTTGAAAATATATCATCTCTAGTGGATAAATTTACATTACAGTATCATGTAATGCAAAATATTAAAATAATTAAAACTGACAACCAACTAAATTGAAATAAATATATATTAAATGAGATATATTTAAATCAAATACGCATAACACTTTCCCATTAAGAAAATAAAATATTTATACATAAAGCTTTCTTTTTACCAAAGACCATTTATAAATGACGTTAAAAAAGCTCGTTCAAATTACACGGTTTTCTTGAAATAACAGTGTTATACACGGGAAAGTGCGTCTACCATTACATTATATTTTCCCTTGATGTCTCTCATGTGAAGATTATATTCCTGTGGTAACACTTTCACGTTAGTGGTCTTTGACTTTTGTTTTTCCTTTTGCCGATGAAAGTGAGTGGGTTGTGGTCACAAAATAATGTACTCGAAGAAGGAGTCGAACTTAGGTAAACTTCAAAATGTTGTAATGGCAACATCAAAACTAAACATTACTTATCGATTGTTGAATAATTTCTTTGGTGCTTATTTATTTTCTTAGAAAAATAGCACACTGGATGATCAATACCATTTTCATCTTTAATCAAAACTGCTCCAACTCTAACATCACTTGCATCAATAGATAGTTTAAAGTATTGGCTGAAATTTGGAGCTGTATGAACGGGGGCGCTTTCAAGTTTGGTTTTCAACTTGTCAAAAGCCTTCCAATATTTTTCAGTACAAAGAAAAAATTGTCAGGAAAATTGGTACATAATTTTCGGTAGTATCAGGACATACACGAAATTTGCATCAGTTGCTTTTTATTAACAGGCACTTGAAATTTAGAGATAGCCTTGACCTTAGCATATATAGGTTTAACTTGGCCCTGTCCCACGATGTATCCTAGAAAAGTTACATTTGCAAGGCAGAACTCACATTTAGACAAATTAATTGTCAAACATGTATCTGTGAGTCTGTCAAAGAATTTCCAATTTGTTGTTTCATGTTCTTTCCAGGAGGCGTTGTAGATGATGATATGATCGATGTAAGCATCACAATTGTATAGAACAGAGATAATCATATTCACGAGGCGTTGAAATGTATTTGGTGACCATTTCATCACAAACGGCATTACTTTATATTGGTGAAGTCCATCTGCAGTCTCAAATGACGAAATTTCCTTTGCTCTCTCCGTTAGTGGAATCTGCCAAAATCCTTTCAGAAGGTTAAATTCGGTGACTTAATTGGCATTCACGATCTTATCAATACAGTCATTGATTTTTGCTATGGAAATTAATGTTTTTGGCACACTATTCACCTTCATATAATCAGTACATATAGGAAAGGTTTTATCTGGTTTTGGAACAAGTATGCATGGTGAACTCCAATCACTGTTTCTGAGCTCTTTAAAATCAATCTCCAGCAAATATTAAATTTCTTTTTTCAAGTATTCCTTTTTGAGAGGGTTCATCCTTTATGGGTGTTGTCTGACAGGTTTGGAATTTACAATTTCAGGGTTATGGAAAATTTTGTTTGTCCTTGTAGGAACATCTGGAAAAGAGTGCTCACATTCAGATAATAACTATTTAAGATTATCTCTTGCAAATGTGAAAGTTTCTGGTCTAGATCTTTCATAATTTCTGAATTCCGATGATTAGTCACTCCAATATCAGTTGAATCCGATGTTATTCCTTCACTTAAATCTTTATTCAGCGGGGCAGGTACAACTAAATCAATTGCATGTTTAACCTGGCTATCTCTTACAATATACTGGTACTCCAATAATTATTTAGGTTCCATGAGCACTAGTATTATTATCTAGTATTATTATTTAACTCATTCATTTTCTTCTTAACCTTGTAACGGCCTTAATATGTAATCTGAAGAAACATTTGAAGATGAGGAAGAGAGACGGAGATCCATTATTGTAAAATTCAAAAGTTCTCTCCATTTTAGTTCAGTCAAAACATAACTTCACTTCTGACTTGAATTGCTGAATGCCAGATTCAAGCATAATATGCTGGTAAGTTCCAGACCTAAAATTTGACCTTTGATCCGATTGTACAGTGTTAGAAAGGCCAACATGACTAAAAGACTTTATCAAAGCATTTACTATTATTTTAGATTTTATATTCTTCAAAGGTATTATCTCTGGAAACCTTGTTGACGCACACATAATGGTCAACGGGTATTGGTTACCTGACTTGGTCTTAGGCAAGGGACCAACACAACCCACTATAATTCTGCTAAATGGTTCGTCAAGGGCAGGAACAGGTTGTATATGAGCCTTGGGATTTTCTGATTTACTTTTCCTACCATTTGACAGGTATGACAAGTTCTACGATATTTATCAACATCACTTTTGATTTTAGATGTCCAGCCAATGGCGTTTCATGGGTCAAGCAAGTATTTAATGTCTGTAAGGTGTCGAAACAACAATTTGATAGTTCACTGACCACTCGTTATCTGCAGGTACCTCTGGAGGTTTCCATTTTCTCATTAGAATTCAATTTGTAATGAAATAACAGGCAGGAACTTCAGTAGCTTCAGTTTCACTAATGGATTTCTGAAATAAACAGGAGATCTCAGGATCTCTATCCTGTTGAACGACAAGTGATTGTCGTCTATCACCCTGATTGGAATAAATTTCTTATGTTACGTGTTAGGCTCGAATAAACAGTAACACAAGAAAGAGTGAAAACAACAAGCTTTAGAAAATAAAACAAATAATTTATTTCCCTGGAAAAATACTGTAAAAATAAAAATAGAACTTACGCTTTCCAGAATCAAATCCAAAATTAATACAATAATAATCCATGAATGAAGTTTTTGCAGTCATAATATTGAAATGTTCTAATGATTTCAAGTTTGAGTCCCGACGAAGATTCCAGAATGGAAGGCGATGACATAACTTTAGTCCGTATTGTGTTGGCGTCTACATATCCTTGTACAAACACAGAATTTCCAATAAATGTCATTGTTCAAGAATTCTGCATGAACATAATAATATATCCAGAGAAACTAACTATTCTTTTAGAGTCTAAATAATGTGGAGAAAATTTAGCAAAGAACTCAAAACTCAAAATATAATGTCTGGTCACAACAGAAGAAACCAGCTTGACTTCCAGTGTTTAAAAGCTCTGGACTCTGAGATTTCTCTCTCTAAACATCACTATTAATACTAAGTTATTCGCAATTTCGGAATTGCCTAATTGTGAAATATCTTGGGAAATAGAGGATGACATGATTATGTATACATGTAAAAGTCACATAGCTCCTGTATGACCTTGATAAGAACCAATTAAGAACCAATAATTTTACTCCTAGAAAAAAGTTGTTTACTTGAACCTCAATCAATTCCTGGAACTAAGTCAAAAATAGAAACAAGTGTTTATATTATTGGATATCTAAAGAAAGCTCAGGTCAAACTGACTTTTCTGGAAAATATCAAATTTCTAGTAAACAAAATTACATTATATTGACATGTTAAGAAAATTAAAAGACTCCAAAACCCACAAACAATCAACTCAAATCCAGCACTTCTTAAATCAAATATAAATTAAATCAAATATACATAACACTTCTCCCCATAAAGAAAAAGAAAGATTATATGATAAAGCTTTCTTTTTACCATAGATTAAAGAAAAACATAAGAAGAATTCTTATGAATTACACAATGTGTACTTGAAATAATACATTGCTATACACGGCAATGTGCGTCTAAATTATATGTTCCCTTGATGTGCATGAGTAGTTAAAATGTGATCACTGTGATCGATACCTTCTGATTGATCCAAACAAGGAGCGAAAGTGACCTCATCAAGAGCCTGATCAATACATGTGTCACCTAAAGGAATACATTCCTTATCATAATCATTCTCATGAGCTTTCATTGCCATAGCTATGGTAACTGTACAAGCTGGAAATAAACCAGGGAATTATTTTTCAATTGGATAGACATTCTGATCCAAGCAAGGCTTGTCAGTCACAAGTTGATTAATCACATCCTTATCTCCAGCTAGGTCGTTGTCTAGTAATAAATGAATGCCCTCAACTGGTAAAACAAATCATTGTTCCAACTGTCACGGGTCCTGAGACTACGTCTGATGAAAAATTTACACAATGGAGAGGAACATTAACAAAGCCGCACTCTACTCCCTGAGTAAGGACAATCTCATTAGAAGAAGACTTCTCAGACAAAGGCTTAGTATCTGACAATAAAAGACTCTGAGAAGCTCCTATGTCGCTAACAATTTTAATAGCGATATGATTGGCCGAATCGCCCATGAGTGATATGGAACGCTTTAATATGAACGGTTTATAATTCTCCATATTCAAATCAGACTGGGGTTTATTAGACCCAACAAATGTATTGCTTTGAATACTTGACCGTGTCCTTGACCTCGTAGAAAAGAGAGAATTTGGAATAGGTCTGTCTTGATTATGATGCCTATTTTTCAATTTGTAGCAATAATAAATAACGTGTCCTTTTTTCTTGCAATATATACATGTAGGAAGAGTCAATGATCTTGAATCAAGCTTCTCTGAAGTTTGAGTTTTAGAATTTGTGCCAGTTTGAATTTTAGAAGGGCTTTTATTAGACTGAAATACTTTTCTGCCAGAAGACTGTTGAGTAGAAGTCTTATTTACAAAAGAAACTGTATGAGTTAAAGAATACTCATCAGCTGCTCGTGAAGCAGTTTCCAAGGCTTCAGTCTGATGCTCATCAAGATAAGACTTAATGTCACTATGGACGCAGTTTTTGAATTCTTCAAGTAATACATTTTGTTTGTCACTTTCAAAATCACGTTCAACTTTTCTGGATGAGCACCATCTATCAAACAACTGTTCTTTTTCTCTAGCAGGTTTAACATGAGTTTGTCCAGCTTGTTTGCTATAGTTTCTGAATTTTTGCAGGTAAGCTTTAGGAACTAACTCATAACCCCTTAGGAGGCATTCTTTAACCACATCATAGTTACCACTTTGGTCAACTGACAGTGAATTGCACATATCACTAGCCTTACCAGTGATTACACATTATAATAACTGAGTCCAATGCTCCCTTCTGCAAAGTTTTCAAAACGAGGAAAACATTTGTCTTCTTTTTCTTTGAAAGGAGGCACTAATCTAATATTCTTTGCAGGATCAAAACTTAAATTTGGATTGAAGTATGAATGTGCTTTTCACTTGTCGTTTCCAAGTATTTCATTCTACAGTGATATTCCCTCTCTACCTTCTCTCTTTTCATTTGCTTTTCTCCCTTTCTTCCTTTTGTAAATGCATTTGTTCTTTTTGTAACTGCATTTGTCTTTCTTTCTCTCTTTCTTCCTTATCTAACTCTAATTGCATCTGTTTTTCTTTCCTGTCTCTCTTTCCTATTTCTCATATTGCAACTTTATTTGTTTCCTTTGTAATAACATTTGTTCTTTTTCTTTTACAATTGCAACTGCATTTGCATTTGTTTTTCTCTTTCTTCTTTTTGAATCTCCAGCTTCCTCACCTCCACGTACAGCTTGTATTTTGCGTATAATTCCTTCATGTTTATGTTAGTCTGAACAGACTTACTGATCGAAACCAAAACACTTTTATCCAAACGTTCTTTTCTACCAAATGCTGAACCAAAATATTTCTTATTTCCTGTTTTATTAATGAAGCTTTTACTTCAGAAAGATCGCATTTTCTGGCCAGTTGAATAAAATCATCCGTTTTGAAAGATATAATTTTTCTTGGTCATGATTTGAAAGAAAGGTTATAAACTTTTGATGACATTTAGAAAAAGCTTGCCAACTTCACTAAGAATTCAAATACTCGAGAATTCAAATTTCAAAGACAAACGTTTTCTGAAATATTCTATCCAACATTCAAAATAATCACTGATGAGCCCCACTTTTCGTATATCAAGTGTTTAGGCTCGAAAAAAAGAATTACATTAGAGAGTGTGAAAACAACAAGCTTTGAGAAAATAAAATAATTTATTTCCTGGAAAGATTCTGTAAAAATGAAAAAATATGAACTTACGGTTTTATAGAACCAAATACAAAATGATACAAGAATAATCCAAAAATACACTTTTAGTAGTCCTAATAAAAATGTTCTACTGATTTCAAGTTCGAATCTCGACGAAGAATCTAAGATGGAAGACGATGACGTATGCTTCAATCTATAGTTTTGATGTCTTTGTAGAAACAAGGATTATCACTCCGGTTTCTGATAGCTGAATAAATTGGCATAAACAAACTGTCCTTGTTGAATAATTTTACACGAGTTAACGTATTTTCCAGAACAATAACAGTAATAATCCTTCTGAATCCAAGTAATTTGAAATAACTCCAAGCAGCACATCATACAATTTCTAATTTAACAGCCCATCTAATACTGAGATTAACTCTCCAAAACAGAGATTATATGGTCTTGTAAAATGGAAACAAGTGGTCTCGTGATCATCTTCTAGAAGGTTATAGAAACTTCATACTTTATAAAGATCACGTTTACCCAGTGTGACCCTGACAAAAACCAATCATTTTACTCTAAGAAATAAGAAATTAAAAATGAATTGTTTACATCTTAAAGACGAAGTCCCATCATGACCTTGACAACAACAATTATTTTAAAATAAAGATAGAACTTGTATAAGATGGTTGCTACAAATTGTGAAACAATGTCAGAATTTAGATCAACACCTGGAATTTATAAACAGTCAAGGTCAAACTATTTTTGAAAAAGTATCATCTCTAGTGTATACATTTACATTAGAATATGTAATGAAAAATTTAAAAAATACATAAAACTGACAAACAATTAAATTAAAATAATTAAATTGAAATAAATATATATTAAATTAGATATAATGAAATCAAATACACATAACAGTATAGTTCGTCTGCTATATCATTATCAACACCAACACCTAATTTATGTTTGGAAACGAAGGTCCTTCTGACTATTGCTCCATAAACTGTTTACGTATGTTTTTATGTTTTTAGGTAGGTTGTTTATCAGTATTTGGCCAACATACTATTTATTAAGAACACGGTCTCTGCTTCACTATAAAGTATATATATATATATATATATATATATATATATATATATATATATATATATATATATATATATATATATATATATATATATATATATATATATATATATGCATGCCCTGGTAGGGTCTAGCCACTACATGGCCGTGGTACTTTTCCAATAATTGTATTGTATGTCAACATCAAGTCCTCTGATCTTATTTGATCCGCATTTAACAAACAACTAGATTTTGTTCTACGAGGACATCATCGACTTCAGTTTCGCATCTGCAGCGATGACTGATCGCTGATTTATCTCCGAAGTCAATCATTCTCTATCAAAAGTTACACGAGAGGAAATGTTCGGAATAGGTTTGTTTTGAAATGAAAAGCAGATGTTTTGGGGTTTTTGACAAACATATATGATGCACAATATAAATAGGACATTTTTATAATCAGGGATTAACTCGCAATTCATTAGCTGATTTGCTGATTTATGAAAATTCTTGTTGTTCTCCTGTAATGTTTATTGCTGTCTCTGGGCGTGCTGGACCAAAAGTTCGTCTGTCATTTTTACGATGCCATTTGGAACTTTTTGTGATGTTACAACATGCATTTTACTAGCCATTTATATTGTTTAACAGCATTGATATTATCGATTGCTAAACCCAACGGAACGATTCCTCGGTAGGTCTCTATTACATTCGGATGTCTAAAAATAGCTTTTTATATATCAGATCCTGAAACAGTTATGATGCTATAACCAGTATGAAACGCACTTTGCGGCAGCAATTTTTGTTCAGTCTCTTATTCCTGATGTTGCCATCCTCGTGACACACGTAATTGCAGAACACAGAGTGAGTTCTCAGATGTCCATGTTACGTATTATGATATGTTATGATTTGATATTTTAGATTTAACATAATTCACTGTATCGTTGACCTGCGTAACTGCCGGCGTGATGGCATCGGTAAGCACATCATGGTATGAGCGTGACTATGGTGAACTTAATTATGAGTTATGGCAAGCTATGTGTTCGAAACATCAAGTAGTCTTTTATGGAAGGCCGTTCTGAGCGCAGAAAACATATGTTATAGAAGGTCGTTCTGATCACAGAAAACGTCTTTTTTCGAAGGCCCTTACAGAGCACACAAAAACAAACTTTTATCGAAGGCCGTTCTGAGCACACAAAACGTCTTTTATCGAAGGCCGTTCTGAGCTCACAAAGCGTCTTTTATCGAAGGCGTTTCTGAGCTCACAAAACGTGATCATTTTCATTAATAACGTCCTGATCGAAACGGTTTGTGATCTTGTTCAATCTGATTATGGGTAATGTTTCGTTTTGTTCTCAGAACGACAATGCCGTGTACTATTTGTAACGTTAGCGTTTAAACTCAGTTATGAGAATGTAGTTTTTTTATCATGAATGTTATTCTTCTTTCACACCTTAGCAAACAAATATAGTCTTTAGTATTTATGACATTTAAATAAAATTCTTTGTGTCTTTTCAGAATATCATTCTTGCTGTTCTGCTCATTTCGCATCACTGGATCTTTCTTTCCGCCAGATTATGCCGTGCTCCTGAATTTGCCAGACCTAGAAGCGGTGTAACAGGCATACACAGTGCCAGTCACGTAGAGTCATGGCAATGTCAGCAGGAAATGATTTGGAGAAATCTCGGAGAAAGTTTCTTTCCACGTTTTATCACTGAGGTCCGTTGTTCGAATCTAACTTGCCTAGGTGGACAAGGATCTTGCAGACCAGTCAACATAAACATGAAAGTGCTGAAAGAAAAAAGCGACTCCGATTGCTCTGACAACCAGATACCCAAAATCTTGAGGAGCAAGTGGGCTTTTCAGGATATTTCCGTGCCAGCGTACTGCGAATGTAGTTCCGTGTAGCTTGTACATATTAGATCGGTCATAGGCAACCATCTAAAGTGAAAACATATATTTTTAAACGTTTTGATCTAATATAAAGGAAAACAAGACATATGTGAAAATTACTTTAGAATCACACTGTTAAAGGAAGTGGTGGTAGAGATTCAGTTGGTATCAATATTTTAGGGTCCTGCGAGACCTAACGCAGAAAAAACAGAATTTTCTAACATGTTTCAGTTTAAATAATAAAATAGTCAACTGTTTATGTTTTTAATATGTGAAGATACCAATAAGAACACGGTTGCCTCTAGACAAAATATTAGGATTGTTCAGAGCATATTGTCCACGTTTCATTATCAAAGCATGGAAAATGTATGAATTATTTGAAATAAATCTCTGCAAGTTTAATATGAATAATGGTATTATCTTTTTGATGACAATTACCACTCCCACCTCCACCCCCCACAGCAATGCTATTTCTTGATTACATTTTTCACTGAAGTTTAACAAACTGTATGAATAACTACCTATCAGATCTCCTTTTGAAATAAACCATTATCATGCAATAACGATTGCTTAAAATTATGGAAGAACAGATTTCATTATAGTTGACTTCATTAAGGTCATGACCATGATATGTATATCTGTAAATACATTACTGTAAGTAAGTTCGGTCATATCTTGAAGTTTTGGCTAATATAGAAGTAACAGCCTATCTTGGAATTTGTTCGAAAGGTCGTGGACAAGCTATGTATCATCAATTAATTAATAAACTCCAGTGAAAGGCACCGAAATACCTTCATCTCATGTAAGTCGAATCACATTACAAATCGGTCGTTATATGTTCTCGTCGACCGACCCGGTGGCCTAGTGGTTAGAGCGTCCGCCTCGGATGCGGGAGGTCGTGGGATCAATCACCGGCCGAGTCATACCAAATACTTACAAAAAATGGTACTAACAGCTGCCTCGCTTGGCGCTCAGCATTAAGAGGTTAGTGTTAGGACCGGTCGGCCTGGTGTCAGGATAATGTGACTGGGTGGGACATCATGCTACATGTCTGCAGCATGATGCCCCAGTGCTATACATCACTATAAACTGCCACACTGCAGACATCTTAGCGATATGACTGAAACATTGTTAAAGCTTCTTTAAAAATTCAAATCACACACACACACCCGCACATATTTTCGTGTACATGTCAACTGAGATAAATCTATATAGCTTTGATGTAAGTATTGCTGTAAATAATGTATGTCATGAACAAAATATTACGTAGGAATAGTTGTTTGTTTAATTCCAAGTAAAAATACAGAAAATAACATTTTCAATAATTATCTAAAATTCCATAAATCGGACTGTTTATTACCAACATGTTACGTCTTTATACATAATTATGAATCCATTCGTTGTGTTTGTTAATTATGATTTTTCTTCCTTGAACTATAGCTGCGCCTGTCGTTATATATAATTGTAGTAAAAAAGCTTCATTTATTTTAAACACAAACACATGACTTCGGTGATCATGTGTTAAATGTGAGAACCTTTCTCTCTACAACGAACCATAGTGAACAGCTGAGCTTACTAGATTCGTGTAGACTTGTCAATTGTACGTGTTAGGAAAGCAACTGCTGCTATGTTGAGTTTGAATCTATATTCAGTATTTCCGGTTCATCACGTTATCGCACATAAACTGTAAATCGTGTTCAGATGTAATGTATGAGTTTTCCTTTACATACTTGTCGACATTTTGTAAATTTTCCTTCAAGAGCAACATATTGTTACACGCACACGGGTATTTACTTGACCGAGCGGTTTTCAAACCCTGGCGCGATTCTCGCTAGAAGTCATAAGTTTCCCCGACTTTCCAAAGACTTCCATACAACCTCAGTTGTAAATCAGAAAGCCCGACGTGTCCATTCTATACCTAAATTTTACTCTAATTAATGCAAGACCACAGATAAACCAAACTGTCAACTATCTATCAACCGTACATCTGCGTGTTTTGGCTTCATTATGTTTCCGTACCACCAACCGTTCACGCCTTATAACATATATGAGTACTCCCTAACAATGGGAACTATTTTAACTCCGCCACCTTAGGCCAGTCAATGTATGCTTTCCAGGCACATTTCGCCGATATAACTGCACCATATTCGCCCACATGGCGACATAAACGGTGTCTGTCAAGTCCCTTTTTATTTATTCCCTTGTGTAATTTACCGGTTTAATACCGTAATTACTGTCCTTGCAGTCACGCTACCAATGAATACCACTAGATTTTAATATGTACTATTTTACGACAGGGACATTCATTCGGTTTTGGTCGGAATTCACTACTAGTGAACCAGGACATCATGGAAACACACTAACACTTCACCCCGTGACGTTTGCTCCTATTAATTAGCTCATTAGTTCGGGCCAGGAATATTTCCATGGCGCCGAATTCCAATAATCAAACAAGTAATCACACAAATCTAAGAATTGCTTAAAACGGGGCACTACAACCAAGTGCACATACTCTAAACTTACTACATTATTATATTAATGACAACAAGTAATGTGATAGACAAACTTTTAAAGTTTGGTTACTGTTCTTGGTTTTGGACCAAAGCGTCTACCCAACATGAATATCCTCAGATCACAAGTGAGTGCAAATCACAAAATCTTGACTTAATAATAAAAATACTGATACTTGTGTCTTGACTTAATGACACTGCAGGTTCGAATCACATTCGCGGAAAATAATAATTTAAAAACAATAATTAATGACACGTTGAGTTCGGTTGGTTATACATTAAAATTATAGTCAATCTTACAGATTACTGTTGCTGTCATTACGATCTAGCCATTATTCTTTGAGAGGCGATTAGGGCTGAAACAAGTTCCAAACATTTCACGCTGTTCGTTGGTTCATTTTCGGTTGCCAATTCAAATAGTCGTAATTGGACTGAAAGAAATTCGTGTATAACAGCTTAATATAATAACCTCAGCGGCGTGCTTTTAATCTGAAGGAAATGTTGACTCAGGCACAGTTTGAACCAACACTGCTTTATGATATGTATGTGTGTGTGTGTGTGTGTGTGTGAAGACACCAAATCATATGGCGAATAACAGTCTTTTCATCTGCGCTATATCAAGCAAGGGAACGTGCGTGTGAGGTTTCAAAATTTTACATGACAATTTCTTCATGAACAAAAGCTTGAAATGTGTGATGTTTCGAACCTAGCTGGTTTCAACTTGACGCTGACGCTGAATAATATATTTCTGCTCACCTGCTCACAACCCAACTTTAGTTCCAAAACCAGGAACGAAAACGAATCTTACTGAATAAGCCGCCTTAGAACATTGAAACAAAGCGGTTTAAATCAAGAAGACTAGAAAAAGACAGCCACGTACAAATAAAATCATCATCTTTTACAAACCCGGTGAAATGAAATGAATCGATCCTCATAGAATATTAACACCGCCCCAACCCCGGCGAATTTTATATGGAAAAAATGAACCTCCCCCTTGTCATTATTCGTGATATAGAAAACTGACTTTTTCATAAAAGCATATAATACTATGCCCCCATGCTGCAATGTCTAAAAATTGTTCATGATATGGCAGAGTTTGTGCGGACGTGGCAGTGGCAACGTTATTGTCTTTTGAGATGCTGAACTGGTTTATATTCGTAAAGTCTGGAAAGACATGGCTTCCTGGAAGTGAGAGTCTTTCCGAGAAATCAACTCAAAACGTATTCTCACAGTTTATATCAAATTTCACTGCATCTGCTGTGCTACAGCATCTATATTTATATAACCAATGAAAATAATTAAAATAAAATTAAAAAACAAGCTTTGCGGAGTTCAAGGTAGAGAGCTTCGGACTTCAGTTTGAAAGGTCGTGGAAATGTTATGTATCATCAATTAATTAATCAATTAATTAATTAATTAATTAATTAATTAATTAATTAATTAATTTATTAATTAATTAATTAACTAACTAACTAATTAATTAATTAATTAGTCATCATTATCAAATAATGACAGCGACTGAAACAAAAGCGAACGGGACATGGCAACTTGTCTTTGCAATCGTTTTGTCTTAACATAGCTAGACAAGATGTAGCACAAAGTCCGGGTAAACTCTCTGTTTCGACCCCGGTTTTGGGATGATACGCTGAAGCCATTGTATGTTCGATCTCCATGACTGACAAGGTGGGGGGGGGACCAGGGATATATCCCAGGTCCCGGCCCAGTTAAGTGGACCTGGCCGAACAACACTTTTAAGCTGGATAAAAGACCTAACCAATTGCAAGAGGCTCGACTGGAAACAAATCAGCGTGCAATGGAACACAGATTTCAGTTCCAGAGCTTCACCAAGACCTTATTACTCACTGTACACTTTCGCCAAAACAAACACAGGAAACCACACTATGAGTTCATATTGTAAATAATAAACAATTGCCTTTAAATCCATATCAAGAATGTCTTAATCTAACTCTTGTATCACCACCAAAAGGAGACAGGAAACGTTTTCTAAAAATATACTGGGACTACATTCGTGGCACAGGCACTTGATTCTGGTGAAACTAATATGTACACTCACCATGGTGAGTGTACACAATAGTTTCCGCCTGTGATTCGTGGGTACTGAACACTATTGTGTTCTGTTTCCAGATGGTGTTAAACCCAAAACAACATAATCTGGTGATGTGAAATGTAAATGAGTGTGGGTGATGATCTATACTGTCAAAAATACTGATACTTCACTTGGAAAGCTTGGTAGCTGTGGATTATTATTTAGAGGCAACATAAATGAAATTTGTTTGAAATGCTTTTCCATAAAGATTTTATTTTAAAAAATATTCGTAATGTATCCGAGCCATGGCAAATCTTCCGCATCGCCCTGTAGGCTGATCCTTAGCGTCTTTGCGACAACTTAGGAGCAAAACCGAAGCTACTCGGTTATCGTTCCCCGAAATCTTTGTTGTGAAATGGGGTTACGCTAATATCAAAATTATTACGAAATTTTGTGATTATTTATCGTGTCCTGGGCAGCTTTTCAAAGTTAGTAATGTGGGACTTCGTGTGTAATTCGATAAATGTTCTGACCATGTAAAATATATGCCAGTATGAACTATTTTGTATGTAAGAAGTGTGTGTGTCAAGCACAGGCACTTGAGTCTGGGGAAACTAATGTGTACACTCACCATATTACATATGGTGAGTGTACACATTAGTTTCCCCAGAATCAAGTGCCTGTGGTGGGAAGGGTTTGTACAAAATAAAGCTCGAATGCAATATAGGTATAGTGTACATGTCGGACGTGGAAGCAATTTGAATAAATGTAGTCTTAAAATGTTCCTAATGGTTCTCGGGGCCTCGAGTGGCCGAGTGGTCTAAAGCGCTCTCCGTTACGGATCACTGCCATCTCACCTCTATCTGCGTGGGTTCGAGTCTAGGATTAGGCCAATGTGGGTATGTGAGAAAGCTTGCCAGTAGCTTCTCGTGGGTCGGTGGTTCTTCCCGGGGTTTTCCCGGGTTCTTCCTCTACCATTAATACTGGTCGCCATGCATAGCCTATCGTGTGCTGAAAAATGGCGTTAAACCCCACAACAACAACAATCCTAATGGTTCTCAATTTCTGCTTGTGCTTAGAAAAAGTGGCGATAAAATGTTTCCAGTACTCGGAAGTATAGTATTTGCTTACCCTCTCCTTTTCTGTTAAAAAAATCATGTTAAGCGGGGCACAGGTTCAAGAATTTGGTTACATATGACACAAAAGTGTTGGGATCCCTCACTCAGTGTGCAACACTGGACATTTCAGCTAAAGATCAATAAAGCATTTATTAGACCTGTGCTTATAAATTAATGTACACCAGTGCAGGTTTTGTTCAGCTGTGCTTACAGTAGCTTTTGGTTGGACACATTTTCCCATTTGTTTCTAACATATCTTTATATAAAGACCTCTTAAATACATGGTATACAGAAAATAATAAAAATCACATTGGTTGTCTTAAATCAGACTTATGGGAAAACTTGTGTGTATCCACTGTTCTGCCTATTCTGTTGTCCACTGCCAAGCATTCCCCTCCATAATTAAAAAAAAATAAAATGTTAATAAAAAAATTCCTGCAATTGATTTGTGCATCTAACTGAGCTGGTTTTGCCCAGTATTGAAGTATTTCATGCATTATATATACTAATCATTATAAATAATATAACTCAGTTATCTTGATTACAAAAATCATTGACATAACCTGATTCCGAGATATCTGCGTTTAGTGGAAAATCTACTGCAGAACAAAGAACATGCATCTGAAGTACAACAATGAGGACATCCACTACGGCCACCATAGTGTCCAACTTAACAATCGTCATTACTACTCCACCTGAATTGATAATCATATCAGTATGGAGTTTTCACAAAATGGACTCTTACTGTGTCTAATTGGATATAAATATAAATAGTGCAGAGCAGATTCCAATATGGTAACATTGCGACAATATGGAAAATGCTGTTGTTGCTGCTTCTCCTGCATATAAAGTCATAATCAGTATAGCTTTTTCACCAGAAGATTCCTCGTGTTGTCCAGTTTGTAATGAATAGAAATAGATATGATCTGATGTCAGTATGGCTTTTTCACTCCTCATGGTGTCTAGTTTGTAATGAAAAGAAACAGTGATTTGATGTCAGTATGGCTTTTTCACCCCTTGTGGCGTTTAGTTTGTAATGAATAGAAATAGTGATGCGCTGATGTCAGTATGGCTTTTTCACTCCTCGTGGCGTCTAGTTTGTAATGAATAGAAATAGTGATGATATGCTGTCACTATGGCTTTTTTACTCCTTGTGGTGTCTAGTTTGTAATGAATATAAATAGTGATGATCTGATGTCAGTATGGCTTTTTCACTCTTTGTAGTGTCTAGTTTGTAGTGAATAGAAATGGTGATGATCTGATGTCAGTATGGCTTTTTCTTTTCTCGTGGTGTCTAGTTTGTAATAAATAAAAATACTGATGATTTGATATCAGTTTGTCTTTTCCACTCTTTGTAGTGTCTAGGTTGAAATGAATAGAAATGGTGATGATCTGATGTCCGTGTGGCTTTTTCATTCCTCGTGGTGTCTAGTTTGTAATGAATAGAAATGGTGATGATCTGATGTCATTATGGCTTTATCATTCCTCGTGGTGTCTAGTTTGCAATGAATAGAAATAGTGATCATCTGATGTCAGGATGGCTTTTTCACTCCTTGTGGTGTCTAGTTTGTAATGAATAGAAATAGTGATGATCTGATGTCACTATTTTTTTTCACTCCTCATGGTGTCTAATTTGTAATGAAGATAAATAGTGATGATCTGATGTCATTATGGCTTTTTCATTCCTCGTGGTGCCTAGTTTGTAATGAATAGAAATGGTGATCTGATGTCAGTATGGCTTTTTCACTCATTGTAGTGTCTAGTTTGTAATGAATATAAATGGTGATCTGATGTCAGTATGGCTTTTTCGCTGATTGTGGTGTATAGTTTGTAATGAATGGAAATGGTGATCTGATGTCATATGGTGATCTGATGTCAGTATGGCTTTTTCACTCCTTGTAGTGTCTAGTTTGTAAAGAATAGAAATAGCGATGATCTGATTTCATTATGGCATTTTGATTCCTCGTGGTGTCTAGTTTGTAATGAATAGAAATGGTGATGATCTGATGTCAGTATGGCTTTCTCACTCCTTGTGGTGTCTAGTTTGCAATGAATAGAAATAGTGATGATCTGATTTCATTATGGCATTTTCATTCCTCGTGGTGTCTAGTTTGTAATGATTAGAAATAGTGATGATCTGATGTCATTATGGCTTTTTCACTCCTCGTGGTGTCAAGTTTGTAATGAATATAAATAGTGATGATCTGATGTTTGTAATGAATTTAAACAGTGATGATCTGATGTCAGTATGGCTTTTTCACTCCTTCTGGTGTCTAGTTTGCAATGAATAGAAATGGTGATGATCTGATGTCATTATGGCTTTTTCATTCCTCGTGGTGTCTAGTTTGTAATGAATATAAATGGTGATCTGATATCATTATGGCTTTTTCACTCCTCGTGGTGTCTAGTTTGTAATGAATAGAAATAGTGATGATCTGATTTCAGTATGGCTTTTTCACTCCTCATGGTGTCTAATTTGTAATGAAGATAAATAGTGATGATCTGATGTCATTATGGCTTTTTCATTCCTCGTGGTGTCTAGTTTGTAATGAATAGAAATAGTGATTATCTGATGTCAGTATGGCTTTTTCACTCTTTGTAGTGTCTAGTTTGTAGTGAATAGAAATGGTGATGATCTGATGTCAGTATGGCTTTTTCTTTTCTCGTGGTGTCTGATTTGTAATAAATAAAAATATTGATGATTTGATGTCAGTTTGTCTTTTCCACTCTTTGTAGTGTCTAGGTTGAAATGAATAGAAATGGTGATGATCTGATGTCCGTGTGGCTTTTTCATTCCTCGTGGTGTCTAGTTTGTAATGAATAAAAATAGTGAAGATCTGATGTCGGTATGGCTTTTTCACTCCTCGTGGTGTCTAGTTTGTAATGAATATAAATGGTGATCTGATACCATTAATGCTTTTTCACTCCTCGTGGTGTCTAGCATGTAATGAATATAAATAGTGATGATCTGATGTCAGTATGGCTTTTTCACTCCTTCTGGTGTCTAGTTTGTAATGAATAGAAATAGTGATCATCTGATGTCAGTATGGCTTTTTCACTCCTTGGGGTGCCTTGTTTGCAATGAATAGAAATGGTGATCTGATGTCAGGATGGCTTTTTCACTCCTTGTGGTGTCTAGTTTGTAATGAATAGAAATAGTGATGATCTGATGTCTTTTTTTTCACTCCTCATGGTGTCTAATTTGTAATGAAGATAAATAGTGATGATCTGATGTCATTATGGCTTTTTCATTCCTCGTGGTGCCTAGTTTGTAATGAATAGAAATGGTGATCTGATGTCAGTATGGCTTTTTCACTCATTGTAGTGTCTAGTTTGTAATGAATATAAATGGTGATCTGATGTCAGTATGGCTTTTTCGCTGATTGTGGTGTATAGTTTGTAATGAATGGAAATGGTGATCTGATGTCATATGTCTTTTTCACTCCTTGTGGTGTCTAGTTTGTAATGAATAGAAATAGCAATGATCTGATTTCATTATGGCATTTTGATTCCTCGTGGTGTCTAGTTTGTAATGAATAGAAATGGTGATGATCTGATGTCAATATGGCTTTTTCATTCCTCGTGGTGTCTAGTTTGTAATGACTAGAAATAGTGATGATCTGATTTCATTATGGCATTTTCATTCCTCGTGGTGTCTAGTTTGTAATGATTAGAAATAGTGATGATCTGACGTCATTATGGCTTTTTCACTCCTTCTGTTGTCTAGTTTGTAATGAATATAAATAGTGATGATCTGATGTTTGTAATGAAGATAAATAGTGATGATCTGATGTTTGTAATGAAGATAAATAGTGATGATCTGATGTCGTTATGGCTTTTTCATTCCTCGTGGTGTCTAGTTTGTAATGAATAGAAATAGTGATTATCTGATGTCAGTATGGCTTTTTCACTCATTGTAGTGTCTAGTTTGTAATGAATAGAAATGGTGATCTGATGTCAGTATGGCTTTTTCGCTGATTGTGGTGTATAGTCTGTAATGAATAGAAATGGTGATCTGATGTCAGTTTAGCTTTTTCACTCACTGTATTGTCTAGTTTGTAATGAATAGAAATAGTGATGATCTGATGTCAGCATTTCTTTTTCACTCCTCGTGGTGTCTAGTTTGTAATGAATAGAAATGGTGATCTGATGTCAGTATGGCTTTTTCCACTCCTTGTGGTGTCTAGCTTGTAATGAATAGAAATAGTGATGATCTGATGTCAGTATGGTTTTTTCACTCCTTGTGGTGTCTAGGTTGTAATGAATATAAATAGTGATGATCTGATGACAGTATGGCTTTTTCACCAGAAGATTCCTCATGGTTTCTAGTTTGTAATGAATAGAAATAGTGATGATCTGATTTCAGTATGGCTTTGTCACTCTTGTGGTGTCTAGTTTGTAATGAATATAAATAGTGATGATCTGATGTCAGTATGGCTTTGTCACTCCTTGTGGTGCCAACACAGAGATCTTCATGTTACTAAACTTGAATGGAAAGTCATATCAACGTTGGGGTTTTATCAGATGACATCTTATGATATCTAGCTGGTAGGGAATGGAAGTGGGGCTGATCTGACATTAAACATGACTGCCATGCCTGGCATCTTGAAGCTGTTATTTCTACTCATCCTAAATGCAAAATAATATCAACATGTTTTTCTTTCGCTGATATTATTTTAACCAGAAGACTAATTTTGATATCTAGTCAGTCTTGAATCTGAAGTGGTGCACAACATGTTTCTGCCACAATGAACATTTTGAAACTCTTTTTACTAATTTTCTAGAATGGTTATAATAATGAGTTTATCTTTTGATAAAAAAGTCACACGTGTCATGCTTATGCATTTATTCATTTTAAATTAAATATAAATGGTTCTTTTAAAATTTAGCACTAATTTTCTTTAAAGAAATTCTTGTCAATCCTGGTTATTTAATGATATGCACCTTAACTTATTTAAGAAACTTCCAGACAAAAGTTATCGATCTCTTAGGTCTTTTACAAAGGTGGCCATATATTAGACTTCGGTCAAGTAAAGATCACGTAGAGTGTGATCATCACAGTATAGGGTAATACAAATTTGTTTCTCAATATGTGTAGCTTTCATTGTGACATCACGGCGTGTGACATTTAATCCGTATTATACTAGATCACACCAAATATGTCTATGTACTTTTACATTGCATTTGCTATGTATTCCCTTCTCGGTACATCTAAATAATGACCTTCCAAAGGAATGTGGTTGTATAAGAATCCAAATGAAGTTAATGCTTGCAATTTAACGGTATGTAAAATCAAAGTCTAAAAATTGTCATCCACAACTGAAATACTCGGTGTTTACTGCATACATGACGTGTACGACTTCTACTTTAATGAAATCTGTTCTTTTCAAAATGAAAATGATGCTTTTCTTTCAACCAATATGACTGCCAAAGTGAATAATTTGAAAATCTTTCTGCATTCGAATATCAGAAATGGTTTCAACAATCAGCAGTTAAAAAGGTCTCAGTTTCATTTTATCGAAATTCTATTTGGTCAATACAGCACAAGACCCTTTGAGAGACTCCTGTTTTTGGATTGGACTGGGCCATAATTTCAGTTCTAATGAAAAGTCCGGTTATTCTTGTTGAGCATAGTGTATTCTAAAACTGACATTGCAGGGAGGGATATAACCCAGCCACCCATTTTAGTGTTTGTGTGCTTATGTGATTTGGATTTTTAACGTAGCTTTAACAAATTTTCAGCCATACAGTTTATCCCCCAGGGGTGTAAATTTGAGGTTAAAAAAACCCGTTGGTGTCACAACTGTGGTCAAATAAAAATGTACCGACAAATTTTCATCTGACCCATATTTTTCCAGCTTGAAATAGGATATTGAAACTTGCACAATATACTCTCTCTCTCTCTCTCTCTCTCTAAACATACAAATAAGCCAACATGTACAATTAGCAAACAAATGCATTGTCCATTGAAAGATTAATTTTATTAGTTCGTTTTTCTTTTAAAGTCAAACTTTTAACAGTCTCCTTATAATCTTGTTGAAGCAATATTATAGACCAACACATACATATAAGCCAATACAAAAAGCCCAAAAAATCTTTTTAACGAAATGGCAGTTAATTTACTGCCTGCCATAAAATGTGTACTATCATCGGATTCATTGTACTTCGTCCTAGAATACATTTATCCAAAAATCAAAGAGGCTAATGATTCATCTTCTTTCTAATAAGTTACACTTGAACTTTAAGATCTTTCTTTTATTGCAGCAATGTTAAAAACCAATAAAATCTGCAATGACCCCTTGACTTGTTATCCAAATAACGCATTTGACTCTGCAAGTTTACTTATTTCTTTGTTGTGAAAGAATGTCATGGGTTATAATGTGTTCTCCAGATATACTGTGGCAAACGAGGGCAGATTTTGTTATAAAATTCTTAAACCCTGTCACGAAAGGATTATTCACTTTTGCAGACTTCGCAATCACGCAATCAGAAGTCACACCAGTAATCCTAATAGATGTGCTGTATTCCAGTCAAGGGAATTATTTTCTCCATTTTTCATTAAAGTTAGATCCACGGTTACTCATTTTGTGTTCTGCTTCTTTCACTTTCTTTGCAAATGATTCTTAGTGCACGACGTTTTAATCACTTTCTAGTGCAACAGGCATTGAGACCTGACATCTTGCAGAGATCGATAGAAATAGCGTGAGAGCTCGCGAGAAATGGGAAAACTCCTCAGTCATAGCATTGCCTAAAGCTAGTCTGGTTCCCTTTTTCGTATACTCCCTGTGTTGCCCTCCGCTATACGAATAGAGGAGTGTAATGCAGAGGGCAATAATAGCAGGGAACCAGTCAGTGCCTATGCGCAAAGGATAAACAATGCCATCCCTCATCCAAAGCATTGGATATTAAATAAATCCTGATTGCATTATGCGAATCCTTTGCATCAAGAAAACGCACGGCAAAAAAATGTGTGCATCAATTTTCTCCAGCACACAAATATGCATAAAGGGAAATACTGGTCATATCACTACGATGTCCGCAGTTTGGCAGTTTATAGTGGTGTCTAGCACTAGAGCATCATGCCGCAGACATGTAGCATGATGTTCCACTCTGTCCCATTATTCTGACATCAGTCCTAACAATAACCTCTGAATGCTAAGTGCCTAGCGAGGCAGTTGTTAATATCATTTTCATGAGTCGATGGTATGCCCACACCTTAGAGAAAAAATGTACAGTTGTAGGATTCAAGAAATTGATGCCCCATGATACATTACAGCAAGCTAAAGGTTTTGGACAAGAAATGAGAGGTTGCAGGACTTGATGTACCAGAATGTTGTGAAGAACATGAAATACTGTCTTTTGTACTGGAATGTAGCATAATAATAAAGAAATTGATAAATCAGTAAATAAAAAAAAATTAATAATTTATTTTCATTAGTACTTCAGAAAAGCAGTGCTAATGTGCAGATCGATTCAGTTGTAAATTATTTAACAACTCCACATATTAAAAATTCGAAGTTTTTAATTCCTCATTGTGGAATTGGATTTGTTTTTATTTTTTTAAAATAATCTTAAACAATATGATTGACTCCATAAATTTATAAATAAAGAATCCATGTGCCAACTATTTTTATTTCCATGTTATTTTCCAGATCAGTTCATTTAAAATTAGTATAGGAGCGGCAAGGTAGGCAGTCATGGCCAAATCAGCAAGCATAAAACATTTACCCTTGCTGTGTATCATACAAATTACCAACATCCTTCATGTTTCTTTATTTTCATTGAAAAAGCAGTAGAATACAATTGAGTAATTTTATTTCTGTACGTGAACTGCACATAAGAGTTCGATTCTTGTGCAAGTCAAGTGATGTTATGCTTGATTCATATACACTTTTGTATGAATGTGTCATTTTTTCAATCACTATCATGAATATACCGGTACTTATATCCATCCATCTGTCCATCAGGCCTTGGTCCAAGGCTGTCATAGTGGTACACAGTATTACGCATCTATTACCATCATCCATTTGTCCGACCTTAGTCCATGACCCATGTAAAAGTGGCCAGTTGTACCACATACCAATGATCAGAGCCATTTCATTTCTGATATAACTCCCTGATGGGTAAACCCATAATAGCCATCAAGGTAATGTAACAACCCTGGTCACCCCATGTGTAATACTGCAGGTGTATTTACACATGTGGTGTCATTTTAATTCCTCTTTAAATGTTTAAGATGGGTCCAATACATCCATTCATGTCCAAATTTGAGTAAGATTCAAGCTTTGCTGTGGTGTGTGGTTGTATATATTCTTTTGCAAAAATATGTGTGTCTAAGATGGTCTGTCTGACACTGTATTGATCAGCCAGTCGATGGTTTTCTTTGTAACATAAGCTGTGTATACACCGATTTAATGATGTGATCATATTTGGTGTTACGATTCTAAAGATGAATAGATGACAACCACGGTTGTGATTCAAGGTTGGCTCGCGTGAATGATTGAAATCAGATTAGCATGGGTGTTAAGAACGTTGGCTGGTGTGAACGGTTGAAATCAGATTTACATTGGTGATAAAAAGGTTGGTTGGTGTGAATGATTGAAATCAGATTAGTATGGGTGTTAAAAAGGTGAGAGGTTGAAGTTAGAATTTCATGAGTGGTTAAAAGGTTGGCTGGTGTGAATGGTTGATGTTGGATTTGCATAGCTGATAAAAAGGTTGGCTGGTGTGAGTGGTTGAAGTTCGATTTGCATGGCTGATAAAAAGGTTGGCTGGTGTGAGTGGTTGAAGTTGGTTGTTGTTGTAGTTGTTGTAGGGTTTAGTGCCATTTTTCAGCACACGATAGGCCATACATGGCGGCCAGTATTAATGGTGGAGGAAGAACCCGGGAAATCCCCGGAAAGAACCACCGACCCTCGAGAAGCTACTGGCAAGCTTTCTCACATATCCACATTGGCCGAATCCGAGACTCGAACCCATGCAGACAGAGGTGAGATGGCAGTGATCCGTAACGTAGAGCGCTTTAGACCACTCGGCCACTCGGGGCCCCGGTTGAAGTTGGATTTGCATAGCTGATAAAAAGGTAAGCTGTTGTGAGCGATTTAAATCAGATTGCATGGGTGATAAAAAGGTGGTGTGAATGGTTGAAGTCAGATTTGCATGGGTGATAAGGTGAGAGTGGTTGAAATGAGATTGGCTTGGGTGATGAAAGGTTGTCCGGAGTGAGTGGTTGAAATTGAATATACATGGGTGTTATAAAGGTCTGGTGTCAGTGGTTGAAGTTGAATTTGCATGGGTGATATAAAGATTAAAGGTAGAAATCAGATTTGCTTATGTGATAAAATGGTTGGCTGGTGTGAATGGTTGAAGTCAGATTGCATGTTTGATTAAATGGTTGGCTGGTGTGAATGGTTGAAGTCAGATTTGCATGAGAGATTAAATGGTTGGCTGGTGTAAATGGTTGAAGATGGATCTGCATGGGTGATTAAATGGTAGGCTGGTGTGGATGGTTGAAGTCAGATTTGCATGTGTGAAGAAATGGTTGGCTGGTGTGAATGGTTGAAGTTGGATTTTCATGGGTGATATGGGTTATTGATTGTAAACTTATTTTTGATTGAGAGTTGGTGATGATATTTGGTAAGACATGTTTTTAGAAAAATCAGCATCTGAGATTAAATAGTTGGCTTGTGTGAATGGTTGAAGTCAGATTTGCATGGGTAATTAAATGGTTGGCTGGTGTGAATTGTTGAAGTCAGATTTGCATGGGTGATTAAATGGTTGGCTGGTGTGGATCATTGAAGTCCGATTTGCATGGGTGACTAAATGGTTGGCTGATGTGAATGGTTGAAGTCAAGTTTGCATGGGTGATAAAATGGTTGGCAGGTGTGAATAGTTGAAGTCAGATTTGCATGGGTGAATACATGGTTGGCTGGTGTGATTGGTTGAAGTCAGATTTGCAAGGATGATATGGGGTATTGATTATAAAATTATTTTTGATTGAGAGTTGGTGATTATATTTGGTAAGACATGTTTGTTTTAGGACAATCAGCACATAACAAATGTAATGCAGATGTATAAGAGAAAATTAAGTGCAGATATTTGTAATGAATACTGTCTCTTGGTTTTGGTTATCAGTGCCTCATATAATCTCCATTTGTTTAGTTTACATAATTAACAAACTGGGTACAATGACTTCTGTTGCTGTGAAAGAGGAGAGTTTAGCTCCCCATGAAGATGCACCCAAAGACACCAGCATTGTAGACAGCAGTGATACGAAACAGGATGTGGACTGGACATAACGATTCTGATCAGAATACATACGACTGCATACGCTACGCAGAATGAAGCATACAGATGTTACGGCATGTTTGGATTTTATGGTAGAACTTTTCTTGCAATAGCAGCTAGGGAGAAATCAATGCAGGTTCTAGTGGAATTCACATCTTTTAAAAAATAATTTATTTTAAATTCAGATGAACATGGTGGAATTCCCTATCTGTTGTTACATGTCCTAAATTTAATTTCGTCTAATCTCCACATAGTTATAAAATGTCCCCCTACTCTATCATTTATTTCCAAGTTTAAGCTTTATAGTTGATATTACAGACGGTTGAAAATCTTCCATAGTCATTTATGTGAGGATATTTGTTTATGCATGAGCGTAATAATATTTAGTGGTATGCTTGAAGTTATTACTAGATTTTGTCATAAAAAGCAGGTTAACAGTATATTTGCTCATATACTTAAGGTTATCAGTAGATTTAGTCATTTACTTGAAGAAAATCTATATTGAGTCATTTGCTTGAAGGTATTACTATATTTAGTCATATACATTAGAGTATCTGTATTTAGTCATATGCATGAGGGCATCTTTATTTAGTCATATACATGAAGGTATCTGTATTTAATGATATATATGTCCCCCTGCGGGTCCGGGGTTGTAGAATTAGCCCAACGTGCTTTGCTACGTGTCGTAGGAGGCGACTAAGTAGAGGTAACCTGTTTGTCATGGGTTGCGTCCCGTGTCGGGGGAGGAAAGGATCCTGGTAGTTGAGCAGAGGCTTTCCAATGCACTACACTACTTTGGCCTCTACTTATCTAGATGGGTGGTCGGGATGGTCCCGGTCTCAACAAATCGGCTGGTCACGCCGAGCCCTATGATGTCTTTATTTACTCCTCACCTTATTTATCTTTCTCCTTGTATCTCTCTTGATACCACCGTTGCCCCTATAGTCTATTCCTTTATCTTTCCCTTTCTCAAGTCTTAGAAGACTTCCTAGAAGTCGGTGGCTTAATGGGTCATCAGGAGGTAATTTTACCGACCCTAGAAGGTGGTGACTTCACGAGTCAATCATAGGTAATTTTATCAAATGAGTATGGCATCTGTGTATCCCTGGCACTTGAAAAGTGTCCCCTTGTTGGGATCCATGGTGGGCGGGGAGAAAATTAGTCCTCTACCTTTTGCCAATTAAATTCCAGTTGACAGCCACTATTTGTTTTTAAAAAATACAGTAAACATAAACAAGAGCAAATTTAGAATATATGAATCATGTAATGTCCCACTTATGAGGCAGAATATACATGTTCAGTTTGAAGGCCATTTAATTTATGTGGCTAGATTGTTCTTTCTGATAGGGATATTTTTGGTATTTCATTCATCACAAGATAAATTTATTTGAAAGCAGAAAGGAATGGCATGGTGTCCTTTTTATAAGACAAATCTCACATTTAAATCACCCGTCATACTCCTGTTATTGGATGTCAGAAGTAAAAGTACAGTATATTAATGAGAACTCGTCAGCGCTAGATCAGGTCCTTCATGCTCCCACTAAAAAATATCATATACACACACAAACATTCTGTAACTTGTCACTTGAATTTTGACCATCATTTTATTCTTGTGCACATTTATTGGGTATTATGGGTACTTTGAGACACGTACTTTTGCTTTGGTGCCCTTTTGAGGAAGGTTAGGGCCCATTTGAAATTATTTGTCTCCATCGCCACCACTGTAAACTTTATTTGATCTGGTACAACTCGTGAAAGGCCTAATTATCAAAATGTTTGCAATATTGTTTCACATCAGTCAAGTATTAAATATGATTTTGTTGTAGAGGATTTGACATCTGTTGTTTGTTATCATTTTTTTTCACATCAGAGAGTGTAGTATTACTTAATTTTGTATGATACTTAACACAGTATATTGCATGAACTGCAATAGAAATAAGGAAATTAATACATCTGAACATTCCGATAATATAGCATTGAGAATTTGTTTAAAATCTTGACACAAAATGTATCCAGAATAGACCCAGCAGCATTTTGTTAAACTTTGTTTCTTTTAAGTACAGGATTCCATAATATGCGTTAGAAGGCACTAAACCAATTTGAGATAAATGTAAAAACCGAACTTGATAGCATAGTGATTACATCATGTTAATGAAATGTAAAGTTAAAAGCCATCATTTTATCGAGAAAGTGTGTGTCTGATTTAACAGATTTTGAGTCATATTGCTACTGTGTCTGCAGTGTGACAGTTTATAGTGATATTTGACACTGGAACATCATGCTGCAGACATGTTACATCATGACCCACCCAGTCACATAATTTTGACACCAGGCTGACCAGTCCTAGCACTAACCACTTAATACTGAGCACCAAGTGAGGCAAGCTCCTACTACCATTTTATAAGTCTTTGGTATGACCTCCTGCATCCGATGCGTACGCTCAAACCAATAGGCTACTGGATCAATCTTCAGAGAGAGAGAGAGAGAGAGAGAGAGAGAGAGAGAGAGAGAGAGAGAGAGAGATGAGGGATCAAACCCATGTCTTCCTCTTAATCCATTTGACGAATACAGAAATCCCCTCTATACTATGGAAATAAATTGGGTTGCATGTTTTATTTTCTTGTCTTTATAGCCAAACGCTCCAGCAGTAATAAACGGGTAACTGCATTGAAATAATTAAATATCTTAGATCTGTATTACTTATAGGATATTAATGCATCATTTCAAGCCAATTCTTTAGTAGGGAGAAATTATTTAAGATTCGAAAGGCTTAACCATTATATTTTTTGATATTATTTTATCTTGTAATGAATGAAAGAATAAAACAAATACACCAGTCAGAAAGAAAAATAAATTATGACCAGTCCCATAATGCAGTCTCAAGTTTGCCACTGTGCATGTATATTCAGCCTTGTGATTGGGTTATTACTTTCAAGGACAAAACATGTGGTTGGCATTGAAGTGTGAATTCAGTGTTTTCTTTTCTTTTTTAAAACTGCTGTCATTGGGAGTTTAAATGTACATACCTCAGAGGATTACTTTTTATATTTAAACAGTTTGATCAGTTTGCACTGTTCAAAAGAAGTTCAACAAGGTCTCGTCAAGTCAGTGTATAAGTTTGTACTGAAAACGGAACAGTAGTATTAGTACAGTTTTTAAGGCAATTCGACTATGCTAAAATTATCAAAAATTTGATTTGGCATTATATCTATTACATAGTCTTCATTAGAACTAGGACATATGTATAATCATCTGATAACGATGTAGATAAATTGGCACCTCTCTCTCTTTCCATAAACCACTAATGAGCATGTTTGCAAGGGTCTTACAGAACACCGCACCCTCGGTGGTCTTTTTCAATTACTGTGCAAGAAAGTGTGGTGTGTGAGCATTTCTTTGTGAACCACGAAGGCAACTGGCTTAGGATGCATAGAGATGGTGGAGTTTTTTCTTAATCTTCTCCACCATCTCTCCAACCCCACTGTGATGTATGTAATTCTGAAAATACATGTGAGCTGTGCTGTAACTGAAGAAGACTGGTGTATTGATGCAACAAACTAAATGTTCCATCAAACTAATTTGTTACATTATTGTTAATGTATCTTTATCTGGCCTTAGCAGACATCAAGAACGGCACAAATTAAAATATAAAGTTGCAATTTTGCATTGTCTTGGGAATGTTATATAATTATTCTACAACATTTATTCAATGATACAAGACATGTTGATTTGCAAACATATACTAACTGGTATATTTTTCACCTGATTTTATGTGCAGCACAGCTGTTGTACATTATGTATCAGTGACAAGTTATCTGTGTGCAAGACTGTTCTTTATCTGTGTTTGCTATACTAAAGTTGTACACAGCGTATCAATGACAGTTTATCTGTTTGTGCAATACAACTATTGTACACAGTGTATCAATGAAGTTTATATGTGTGTGCAATTCTTAAGTTGTGCACAGTATATCAATGACAGTGTAGATGCCCACTTTGTGGTGGGGGTTAATTGGCAGATTGTGCCTTCTTACAAGGTGTCCGCTTTATTTGGGTTTCATTATCTAGGAGATGATTGCCCTCGTTGTTATTGCCCTGACTGAATAAATGTTAATATAAAGTATGGAACTTATAGGTGGAATAAACAGAGATACGAGCAGATATATAGAACATAATGACACGAGCCCCCATACATGGAAAAATAAAAGAATTCAATCAATAAAAAAACAACTATGATAGTATATTACATTAGGAAGATACATTTCTTTTTAAAATAAATCTTTCACCAAATTCAAACACGAATATATTGATATCAACAGCCGATCTGTTTAAATTATATAATTGGTTTATCATAGAATCGAGTGAACAATCGAAGTCATTGCCTTGTACAACTCCATAACTGTATTCTGGTTCACTCCGACTTCTCTGTAGTGGTTGTGCCTCTGTCCTTCCGCTCTTTTGTTTTTCTCCTTCAACATCCCTACTGTCTCGCCTCTTTCTGGCCCTCAAACTTTGTGTGGATAGGTGGATATGTAAGCATGTAGATGCGTAGATACTTGTATCAGCAGGTACGTGGATACATCACTGTTACGTCAGAGGAGCTATTACCCGTTTTAAAATAAACAGAGAAGCAACCTAAATTTTCTGTCGGTTATTCTACTGGGAATCGATCATTACTCCCCTCTTGTTATGGGCAGATATCATTCTATCGGAATTCAGACAGATACCAAGGCTATCTGGTAAGCTAAACATGGAAGACCATAAACAAACCTAGTTTCATAAGATTAATGTACTTCATAATGGCTATTAGATCCTGACTCACATTAACAGCACACAAGACATAACAGTTCCATTCTCATCTCAGTTACTGAAATGAATGCAATTCACTACATGATTTAGCTAAGCTAATTTCAGCGAATATACCCATTCAGTTCTTTATCATACGTGAAATCATATAAGATTGGTGACTACAAATGGATTCTCGTAACTCATATCAACTTAAGTAATGCATTAAATCTTAGAATACCCAATTCTTATGCAAACAAGACGACAACTTCAACCAATTTTTCAAACTTATATTAAGAAAATTAATGGTCGAATTCTGACGAACCCAAACACAAATACACTGTATGTCATATCAAGAAAGTTGGTCAATGACTTTAAACAGATAAATTCATGCAAATATAAGCAAAATAAATTCATACAAAAGTCATAGTATTGGCATCAACAAATGATATGAAATTGATGCATATATCTCGTGTTTCAATCTATGTTTGCTTATACCACCAGAATTGTGTCCGTTGACTTTCCAGATATCAGGTCCCTTTGATAAACGTTTTACGTGAGAATTTCTTTCAAATTTACTCTTATAGATTCACCCTTGCAGGAAAAAAATAGATTTTTCGATGGGGGACTATTTAAAGCCCAAGTAATTTAGTTTTGGAAACACACCCCTTATTTAGTGTAACCAATCAGGATGGAATATATTTACCGCCTTTTATAACTAGGCGCCAAAATTTGGGGTCAGCCTGACCTCTACTTTCCCGAATGACTGTTGAGGAGAATTTCAAATTCTGACAGTTCCAATATGAAATCGAAGTTAAACATCCACATTTTAGTCATCTAACAGCTAAGTAAACAAAGGCTTAACTAAGAATCACATCCTCTCCCGACACAGACATTAGAAATCATTGCAGTATGGCAATTTAACAAGCACCTGTCCCCATCTAATTAATTGTTCTCGGGTCCAAAGCAATGTGCTTTTCATAGATTGAAAGAAATTTGCATCCTTGCATAGGTTCTCCCATGGAGAGAAAAATTAGGTATTTTTACTCTCCAAATTTCGGAGATCTGGCCTGAATTATTTACACATCCTCAGGTGAACCCTTCACAACAGACATCCCTAGTCTACTTAAGCAGTCAGCCCCTACATTCTCATTGCCATTAATATACCGTACCTGGACATTGCAAAAATCATTAATCATCCATTTGTTAACTTAGCGTGAGCTAAGAAAGGCGAGTGGTTGGTGGTTAGTTTCTAAGATAAATTTTTGTCCGTACAGGTAACATTAGAATTTAGATATTCCAAAGATAATTGCCAAGCATTCTTTCTCAGAGACTGAATAATTGCGTTCTGCAGTTGACAAGTTCCTACTACTGTATTCAACTAGGAATAAGTTTATGTCATGCTCTTGTAATAACACTGCCCCATAACATCTATTACAAGCGTCAGTATGTAAGACAAAATATCGTGTCACATCAGTCAATTTCAGTACTGCGCCTGGCGTCAGTCTGTCCTTCAACGTCTGAAATGTTCGTTCGTATGCGATTGTCCACATAACTTTCGTCGGAGCCTTTTTCCGAGTCAAGTCAGTCAATGGGCTAGCAATAATGCTGAAGTTAGCAACATATCAATGATAATACCCAGCCAGTCCTAAGAAAGATCGAAATTCCGTCTTGGTGGTCATTCGTACGGTGTCCATAAGTTGGTCGACCTTTGAACTATCTGGGATTAACGTTGAGGGTATGACCTAGGTAGGTTAGTTTTCTGACACTTAGAAGGTCGAGCGGTCACTCCCATTTGTCGAAGTTGCTCTTAAACTTTTCTCAGGAAAATGATATGATTGCCCCATGTAGCTGTCGCTAAAAGTAAATTGTTCATGAAGTTTTTGAGATTCCAGTCGCCTCTTAACGGTTCAAATACTTTTCGCATCAAATGCGTGCAGACACTCGGTTCATTCTGGACCCCGAAAGACATGACTACCACTGGCAGGTCCCATCTGGAGTTGTGAAGGTAAGTTTTGCTCTGTCTTCATTTCAGACTGGGATTTGCCAGTATCCCTGAGACAGATCAAATTTCGACAAATACATTGCGCTGGCCACCCCGGGAAATATGAACTCAGGATCAGGTAACAGTTCTACCTGAAATTACGTGATCCTGTTTAACTTCATGTAATCTATGCAAAATATGTGTGTACCGTTCTTCTTCTGTACCAACCCAACATGGTTGCTATACACCCACTCAGTTGGTTTTATGACTCCCAAGTATATCATAACTTGAATCTCATTTCAGACAGTTTCGAATTTCGCATAGGTTAGCGGATATGGTTTCAACATCACTGGCTTCTCATCCAGTAAATTTAAGGTGAACTCCAACTCCGTCTTGCCAGGTCTTTCTGTCAAGATGCTTGAGTAGTCTTGGAGTAACGACTCCACTTTCTTATGTTGCTCTGATGAAAGTTTCTTCCCTCGTCAAAGGACAACTAGGAAGTACTTCCTTCTCTCCACCATTGTCATCGGTTTTTTCAGTCAAACTGTAGCAACCACAAACTCTGTGGGTGTCTCTCTTTCACCTTAAGGTCTCAGGAGATTTACGTGGTACATCTTCTCCTTGTCTCCTATCCGGATACGGTAGTTCTGCCCACCCGTTTTCTCTGTTACCACAAATGTTCCCCTCCATGTGACTTGAAGTTTGTTGTGCTCTAATGGCAGTAACAACAACACCTTGTCACCCACCTCGAAGTGACGTTCCTTCGTCCTCTATTTGTAATATTTGACTATCCTCCTTGTGCCATTTAGATTCTCCTGAGCCAATTTGGAAATCTCTACCAGCTTGTTGTGGAGGTCAACAACATATTGGTATGTTGTCCTCACTTCCTCGGATGCTTGTTCGTCCGTCCATAATTGCTTTAATACAGCCATGAGTCCCCTGACTGTCCTCCCATAGACTAATTCAAAAGACAAAATACCAAAACTAGCCTGTGGTACTTCTCGATATGCAAGAAGTATCACGGAAAGATATCGATCCCAATCCCTTGGGCAACCTTCACTGAGCTTCTTCAGAGCCTGTTTCAGTGTTACATTAATACGCTCCGCAAAACCATTGCACTGCATGTAATACGGGGTAGTTGTCAGGTGTCTGATGGACATTAATCTGTTTACCTCTTCCATCACCTAGCTCACAAACTGCGTCCCTTGGTCATTTAGCATCTCCTCAGGGACAAACTCCTAACAAGGCTTCAGCCGCCGTGACTGAGTTGATGTTTTTCAAGGCCACGGCCTCCGGGTACCGGGTGGTGTAATCAACTGTAGTTAGTGTGTATTGATTACCGCTATCTGCTGCAGGCTTTATTTTGACCTAATTGGTCCCTCGCCACCCTCGAGAAAGGTTCGTCAATCAGTGGGGTGGTTCCTAGTGGTAATGGACAATGGGAGGTCTTAGGTACCACCTGCTGACACTTGTCACACGACAAACAAAACCTCTGAACATCCCCCTACACACCCGGCCAGTAGAACTCCTCACTAACCTATATTTGGTCTTCGCCATGCCCGTGTGGCTTCCAAGTAGACCCCCATGTGCCAGCCATAGCACATCTTCTTGCTTCACTATGGGCACAACATCGGTCGCTTTCTTGGAGTACCGGTACAAAATACCGCATTTCCTTGCGCACTTAACCTTGCCATCTGGCAATTTCCATATGGACCCTTCTTTTGCATACCTTGTTGAGAGACAAATCTTCCTCTTGAAGTTTCCTCAACTCGACAAGTAGCAAATTGCCTATGTGCGAAGTCATGGGTCTTAGCGGCTTTGTTCCTGACTTTCGCTTCATAGCCCTCGTCTCAATGGACCCCACGTGTACAGGTGCACATGTCATATGGTTAGGCTGTGGCAACACATACCTAAATCCTAATATTACATCATGAGACAGTCCCGTCAAACACGCTGCTTCAAATTGTTCTTTACATATGGCGAATTAAAATCAACGTTAACAACTGAAAGCGAATCTTTCGTCCGGTTAGCACTTTGGACTTCAACCGTATCGCCTGTGTAATCTCCTTGCTTGACATATCTACTATCTACCAAGGCCGGATAACTGCAACCGGTATCATATAGCACAGTCGCCATCTCACCATTAACCTTAGCTACCGCTGTGTTATTCAAATCCACTGTTTGCTGTTTCCTAACAGTATTAGGAGTTACCGAATTAATCACTGACAGACAATACTTCATACAATCCTTGACGACATGGAGTGGTCTGTTGCAGCCGTAACACACCAGCTCACATTTCTTCCCTGTTGTACCCTTCTCTGCTCCCTGAGTCTTCTACAACACACAAAAATTTCCTTGTCTGGGATTTCCTGCCCGTGGCCTCCCTGCCATTCTGAACATTCCGTCTTTGGGGTACCACCTCAGTAATCATTATATGCTCGCCGATGCCAGGTCAGTCCCAGCCACCCGAGGTAGTTGGACGTAAGTGGGCACTTTCATAGCTATTGGCCATCATGCTTATATCATTAGGATTGAGAATTCATGCTCCGGCTAATGACACTACTAAGTCTTTTTTCTAATGTACTTAAGACGTGCTGTTTCAAAATTTCTTCGCGTACACCTATCCTATTGTAACGTAGTCGAGATAACACCCTTTGAGACTGAATTGGTATTTAAGAAATAACAAATACATATGCGAGTGACAATAAAAAGATGTATTATTCTCTCACACTAATGATGAAGAAACATGACATCAAAATAAATACAAAGGTACATAATATGGATCCAATGGAAAACCATGATGAAGAACAGATATAATTATTTGAAATGTTCAATAATTATAAAGTTGCCTCAGATAAGTAAACACTACCGTGCTTTTTGTCTCTATGGTCAACCAATATGCTGACCTTTCCCTTTATAGTCAAACACTAATGGCATTCTTATAGTCACACACTATAATGAAGTTCTCTTAGTCAAACACTATGACCTTCTTATAGTCAAACACTATCATGAAATTCTTATATGTATGTCCAATGTTTACTTGACATTTCATATGCCCTTGACCCGCTTCCCGGCTTGGTCACTTCAACCATCCAGACTTTTCATGCACATATACGTTGGCACTTTCCTAGCGGTCTTTCATCACTATTGCTGCGGCCTCTGGCTACACCCAGTCAGTCTGCACAGTTTTCCACACCTAGACACTCATACCTAGTTATCTACAACTAGTAATCCACGCCTAGTTATCCACACCTAGTTAGCTGAATATGAAAAGAAATAATTTTCCAAATAGTCTGCTTTCTGTGTATCTGGAGTAAATATCTGAGTATTTCAAATGGATTAATACTAGCACACCTAAAATATTCCTTATGTACAACTGTGACGTACGAATGGCATACCAAAGTAATAGAAATATGATATACTAAAACTCTAATACATACATAATACGTCCTCAATATTAGTTATAATAGCGACAAGATAACCTAGCAACAGGAGTACTGCATATGTTTTCATATCCCTGTTAATAATCCGAATCGTACCATCTCTCGCTACCAAATTACATAAACCATACACTCTTGATGAATTAAACTACAAGTATGATAAAACAACGCAAACGTATAATACAACATTGAATGTGTTTTGCGAAACTGAAAATTAATTAAAAAGAGTTGATTAAAAAGAATATAACGCACCCAACTCATTGGCTCAAACTAAGTAAGACATAATGGCGATCCCGCCCCGACAGCTAAACACATAAGGAACTTCCCTCTAGTGGCTGTGTCAGTCAAGATCCCTAAGTAACATATATAGTCGCGCGCGTTAACATGTATTACTTTCGTGCCTCGCAAGCAATGAAGGCGTCACGCGATGCAAAGAAAAAGTATATTTACAAGATACTATGGCGCTCAAAACACGTAAAATACTGGAATTTATGGTGGTCTAAGCAAGCCATATCAGGTATTTTGTAACACCTATCATAATTTCCGATGACACATATGCATAACGATTATCAACGGTGTTATGGCAAAAATTAATGAATACATTAAAGTTAAACTATACCCCTACCACTTATTACACTAATCAAGTTTACATAACGTGCAGGTGAAAACGAATGAAGAAACATTTTTCTACAAGGTCAGTCCTGTCAACAATAAGTCCGTCTCAGTAAGGCAGTCTATTTTTTTCATACGTTTTCAGAAAGGCGTAACAAAATATCATGTACCGCTATTGTCAAGCTGGAAAACAGGCATTTAAAAGTCCAGAAATGTGTTTCAGGTGAATTACGGCAATGGTGAACATCACATTAAACTAAGAAGTTTGTTAAGTTTATTTGAAAATTAATTACCTCCTGCATAGTTTCACCATCATAAGATGTCTAAACTTCTGGACTATTCAATTGACGATGATTGTTAGCACCAATCTATGGACTCATAAGCACGGATTAGCTCTTTCTTACTCCTGATGAGTGTTTTAAAGTATTGGCTGGATATTTTATTTACTACTTTGTTTAAGGTTACTAGAACGAGTCCAGTTGAAACAATGAATAGTAACAGAAATTTATTTTCTTTAATTCACCTGGTTTATATTTTAATTCTATTGTACAGTCGAGTACGTTTAGCGCCAAATTATCCTAGATAGTAAAACATGGGGATGTGTGTTTTGCTGGTCTTTTTAATTAACTTGAAGAAATTTAGGGCTATCACACATTATTGACATGTTTGCAGATTCCCAAAGTCCAGAAATTGTGTCTACATGCTATTTTAGCTTTCAATTTTAATCAGGTTTTGGCATAATATCTTAAACATAATATGTAAAAATGAGGGTAAATACAAAAGAATTAACAGTTCTTCCAAAAAAGTTAACAGTTCTTGAAAATGCATTATTCAAAATACCCTTATAAGAGTTCATATAAATTTAATAAATATACCTGAAATGAAAATTAGGAACTAAATATATTTTTTTGATCAAAATAACACATTCTGAACAAGCAGACCATGACATTAATGGACTCGAAATCCTAATGCAGCATTACTGAACAGATAGGACATCTGACATAGTTGTCTAAATCACAGATACTCCTTGAGAAGTAAAGTCTGTTAGATCATCATCAATGGCACATACGAAGCAAACAGCAAGGAAGTCCACCGGCTTCTGAAATAGGAAACTGGGATTACACTTGACAATTGATGCCAGAACAAGAAATGAAGTAAAAGAATCACGAAGGAAAACTTAAACTAAATAACAAAGAAATACAGATAAATACAGTTTTGACCTAAAAGGTTAACTAGAAGCATGTGTAACACGGGAAAACATGGAGGCAGCTAGAAACAAACCGAAGAACCTAGAAAATGTTTTCAAGCTGTGAAGAATAGACACAACAGATGGGAATTTTCTGGATTGTGCATACAAAGAAGGGGCACAAGAGATAGACATGTCGCACATACCAATAGACAAAGTACCAAATACATCAGTGGTGATGATTGCTCTGAAGATACTAACTCCAGGCTGTACTTAACCCGATTGGATACAAAGAATATATCATCAGACCAATACTACCTTATGGAGATCAACATAGAGAAAGAAAAATGCATGATGAAAGAACCAACACCCATTTTAAGGAAAGTCCAGAAACAAACGGGAGAGCTACACCTGTCCGATATCCTTCTGGAAATCCCAAAAGAGGCAGTAGTGTAAACATTGGAAAAGAAGTATAATACTAAAGTAATCTCATCTATGTTGGCGGTGATCCCCTTAACAACAATTTACAATGGGATACTAATTCTGGAGAAAAAGAAAAGCAAATTGAAAGAAATAAAGAGAGCTTTTTTATATATGGTTTCCTAGCATAATCATGGTACAAAAAATGTGTATATCACCGTAAATGTAACAGGTGAGAGTAGACAGGACACACATCCTTTCAATATCCAACAAATCCAGAAACACATGCAGAGAATGGAGAAACCCGAGAGAGGCAACAACAACAAAAACCAAATCTACATCAAGAAGAAAAAGAGATTCATATTGAACATATAGAAATTGACCCCAAATGGAGGAGAGCTGAAACGATAAGAACCAATACAGTAGAAATGTTCAATGAAAAAAGGCAAAATTGGGGAGTAAAACAAAATACTAACCTGCAACAGAAGGACGAGACACAAATCCCCTAACAACAGGAAATATAACAAACACAAAACCAACAGCAGCAACATAATCCATGACTTCAACAACGAGAAAGAGTACAACAGCAACAAGGACAAAAGCAATTACAACAGCAACAAGATAAGAAAAGAGATAGAGACAGGAAACCAGAATCAGAAACAAGAACAGCAAGAACAAGCACCAATGAATGTTAAGCTCAAGACAACAAAATGAACCAGATAAAGATATACCAATATCATCAACTCAAACAACAACAACACAATCAATCAATCCTGGCAGAGAAACAAATAATAAAAAGAGAAAAGGAAAGAGCCAAAAAGGTTCCTAAAGGATGGAAGAATACTTTCTGAGGACGGATGAACACCTAGCAGAAGAAATGATACAAAAAGAAAAAAAATCCCAAACTCACAAATCCTAAGTTTATTTTAAAAAAATAATGAAAACAAAAATTCTAATTAAAATAATATACAAAATAAATATGTACCCTGAGAAAAACTATTACAATATACTAATACATACAATGCAGCAAACACTTACAAGTAGGGCAAGAGGGCCTCATAAGTCGACTGCAAAGATCAGACAGGAGAGACAGCACCCTCCACAAAATAAGTAAATCACTGATTCAAGAACTGAGACTTGAGCAGAACTTGTGTTAATGGAAAATCTTATTTTGGAGCCAAAGTATCCAAAGACATTACCGAAGAGCAGTATAAAAATGTACATGGTAAACATAAGGAACAGTTTTCTAACCTGTACCAACTTGCTAATCTAACAATGTGTATGCCCCATTAGCAGGAGTGTCTCACCACAATATTCATTAACTGGTGAGGAACAGATTAAACTGAGAAAAATCAACAGATTAATGTGTATAGAACTAGAGGTAACATCTTTTAAAGTGTTCAATATATAGTGGACCATTTCCTCCTCCCTCCTCTGTGTTTTCCCCAATTTTGGTAACAAGTTTCCCCATCCCCAATTAGATAAATTCCGTCTGCATCTCTGAAGTGAAAACACTGAAGATGCAGCTCGAGAAGAAAGTATAGAAGCTAAAGGTCATTGGTTAACATCTGGGTTTCAATGATTTTCTTTTTAAAATGTCATTTCCCTTTCATATTAAATTTATTTATTTCTGTATTGGGTTTGTGTTTGTTTCTTGTATTTAAATTAGTAATTGAAGCAAAGTACTTTATACTGTGAATATTCACTGAAAACTGGACATTGAATTTCAAAATTTGAAAAGTTACTGAATTTAAGCTCACCTGATCTGTAACATTATTGTAAACCTCTCTTACTCTAGATATATGGCTCTACATCCTGAGAAATCTGAACTGGTTATCTGTCATTTTCTTCTGACACATAATCTTTGTATTTGTTTAGTGCGAGGTGGTGAGTGATATGAAGGACTTTTCAACCCAGACTGTGTCAGAAAGGATCATGAATCTGCAAAAGTCTCACCCAATAATGTACACCTGGGCCCCGACACAGCAGAACTTTTTGATAATATTTTGCATAAATTTGTTACCTAATTCATAGTCCTTGTATATTTCTATACCCTTTCAGAACAAGATAGTGCTTGTCCTATTTATTATGCTATTTGTTGGAACCATAAAAGCAGTGTATCCCCCAGGGGTGTAAATGTGAGGGTAAAAAGACCTTGGTGTCAGAACAGGGGGTCAAATAAAAAATGTTGGGGTCAAAAATGTACTGACAAATTTTCATATGACTCATACTTTTTCAGCTTGAAATAGGATATTGCAAATTGCACAACATACTCTCTGTCTGTCTGTCTGTCTGTCTGTCTCTCAAAACATATAAATAAATCAACATGCCCAATTAACAAACAAATGCATTGTCCATTCAAAAAATAATTTTATTAGTTCATTTTTCTTTTAAAGTAGTACTTTTAACAGTCTCTTTATAATCAATAAGAAGCAATATCATTGACCAACACATTACATATAAGTCAATACAAAAAGCCAAACAAATCTTTTTAACCAAATGGCAGTTAATTTACTGCCTTTCATAAAATGTGTACTATCATCGGTTTCATTGTACTTCATCCTAGAACACATTTATCCAAATCCCAAGGAGGATAGCGATTCATCTTCTTTTTAATAAATTACACTTGAACTTTAAGATCTCTATTTTATTTCAGCAAAGTTAAAAACCAACAAAATCTGCAATGATCCGCTGAGTTTGTAATCCAAATAACTCATTTGTCTCTGCAAGTTTACTGATTTCTTTGTTGTGAAAGAATGTCTTAGGTTATAATGTGTTCTCCATGCATCTTGTGGCAAACGAGGGCAGATTTTTTAAAATTCTAAAACCCTGTCACAAAAGGATTATTCACGTTTGCAGTCTTCGCAATCACTCGATCAGAAGTCAAACTGGTAATCCTAATGGATGTGCCGTATTCCAGTCAAGGGAATTATTTTCTCCATTTTTCATTAAAGTTAGATCCACAGTTACTCTTTTGTGTTCTGCTTCTTTCACATTTTTAGCTAATGATTTTTAGTGCACGATGTTTTAATCTGGAGATCACATTCTAGTGCAACAAGCATTGAGGTTAAACATCTAGATGACAGCTTGCTGAGCTCAATGGAAGTCGCGTGAGGGCTGGCGAGATATGGGGAGGCTACTCCGTCATAACATTGCCTATGCTAGTCTGGTTCATTGTTTCGTATGGAATCGGGTCACAATTAGTACTTCCAGTTCAGTACCCACTAATGTAGTTCTAGTCTATTTTTAGAACATTTTTTCCTCTCTCATTTTGGTGCTGATAGAAGAGTCTTATTTATGCATTTTTGGTAGGGATATAAAGATAATTGTTTATTCTTGAGAATATGAGCTCAGGGTATTGTTGTCTGTGTGTATTTCGGCTACAGTGCACAGTGAGTAATAAGGCCTTATGATAATCCGGAAGTGAAATCTGCGTTCTGTTTACATGTTGCTCTGTTGACAGTCCAGCATCTCAAAAACGAGCAGGTCAACCTTTGACGAGAACTTCACCGTGAAATCATCTTTGAAGGTATTTTAGATTAACATATGATTTGTATTGATTGTCACACAGTGGAAAGGTCTGTACTGAGAAACAAATGTAGAGAACATACAGTAAAATTAATTGTGTTCTTTGTCCTGTCAGGGCAGTTTTGATTCAACTTTAAATTGCTATAAATTTTTTATTATTAACGATAGACACATGCGATTTTCACACCATGTGTATATTGACTGTAGCAATTACTAAATATAATAAAAATTTAAAAATTTTAACTTAATTTGTTTTACCTTAATTTAAAAATTTAAAAAATAAATTGTTCCTCCATAAATTCACAGAAATGGTATCTGTTGGAGATGACACTCATTATTATTAGCAGCAATGTATTCCTACACCACATATAAGTTGCAATAGAGGATTTATTTCAAAGCGTGTTAGCGAAAATCTTTACATTCTGTGATAGCACATGATAGTGTTTGTAAAACATGGTCAGGAAATGTAACAGCCAATGGATTATATGGCCTATTGTCATATAAAAATCCTGTGACAAACACATGGAAGAAAAAACATGTTCACAGACTTTCACTGATGGTGAAGTTGAGAAGTCTGACTATACCAAAGGAGCTAGATGCATCCCATTTATGCCATAATAGTTTGTGTATGAATGTGGATCATCTGATTCTAGTGCATCATTCCGTTAACAATAATAGTCAATTCTGCAAAGGTTATGGTCATTGCATTGGCCATGGTGACTATCCATACCGCATGATAAAGTTGAAATTGTAATATGGAATAAATTCAGGTATCATAATATATCCTTTACACCCACCCACATCCATATCAATTTATGTCTGGCATGGAAGGAAGGATAGATGGATGGATGTGTTGAGTAACAAGGAGAAAAGAAAGAGTGTGGTCTTTATTTTAGTAGACCATGCTCAAGTATGACAGTGCTTTCTTAAATGCATTCATTCATTCATTCATTCGTTCATATATTCATGTTGTAAGTCATGTCTTGTCATGTCATGTCATGTTATTTTAATTTTGAATTTTTTAATCTTTATTTATTTTGCTTTCTAATTTCTTTATTTGTGTCTTCATTTTCAGAGAAAGCTGTTTCAACCTCTCCATAGGTCTCATCAGGTGGTAGTAAGTAACACAACTGCACATAAGATGCGTTGTGTTACCTATGAATTACCCCACTACAGTTTTCCCTTCTGTACAATATGTTCTTCATGGTGTCTTTGAGCACTGTCATTTTGCACATGGAATTAAGATAACCTTTTCTGCCTGCAGTGTCCATTGGCCCCTGCTAAACATTTGCATAGGAATGATTGCCCTTGGTGTCTTGCAGTCCTTTGCAGTAGTCAGAACTTCCTATTGCCTTTCTGTGTTCTGTACCTCAGATGGGCCTGTATCATATTTCCTCGTCTTGCTAGAATACGTTTCCTGGTTTGTGGATGCTTTTGATACAACTGATGGTAAGTGCAGTCTATTTCCATTGTCTCCAGTGATCTCAGAGCCCTTGTTGAAAGTTTACCTCCCAAGTGTGTCACTTTTATTTTCAGTAATGATTCCAGGCTGTTATTGAGTCTGTGTATTGTTGAATGCACTCTTGCCTCAAAGTGTCTGGAATAGTTCACATTTTTAGGTAATGAAACACTGATTGATCTGTTCACCGCCTCACATTCCTGTGTGTTTGTGTTCAGTTGCAGTCTTTCTACAACATCACAGGAGAGTTTCATTTTCAGGACTTCTAGCAGGATCTATATGGCATTACATTATCATTGTGATCTCTATCATTTTCTGTCATGTTAAAATGAGTCACTTGATGAGGGCCCATGTATGCTGATCGCATCCACCAACTGTTAGTACTTCCTCCCCCACAGAACTTTGAATAATGACGGCAATTTGATCAGTCCCCTGAATAACAGTGCAGAGTGGCATCCATTACTTGGGAAAGTTGACATTTAAATTTTGTAACATCGCCACTATTGTCCTCCATTATTGGCTTGAAGATCAAACTACAACGTGCTTTAATGTCTTGGCTGACAGTTTTCTGTTTGAGCCTTTTTTCTTCTCTTATTCTTTTTCCTGGAAACATGTTTTCACTTAATATTGCAGAATTACACATTTTGAACAGTAAACGACCCAAATGGACGGGATCCGACAGTCTTTCTACTTTCCACGTTGGATGCAGAATGGTGTAAGCATTTTGGAAGCCAGCAGCAGCCTGTACATCTCCATCTGTTGTTGCATGTCTAATGAGAATCTCTTGCAGCACAAACTTGTTTCACATTTCTCTTGCCACTTCATACTCCGAATGTGGTGCAACTGGAGCCAGATTTGCTGTGCAGTCAACATGGCCTGCTGGACATTGCACATCAAAACCTTTCCCATTCAGCCATGCTCCAGTCCAACACAGTTTGTTTTCTACTGTAGTTCCCACAATGTATTGCTTCTCTGTAACAGTTTCGCAGGCAATTACAACAGCTTGTGATGAACTTTGACCAGGTTTCTTTTCATGTCCAAAGCTAATGGCATTGTATCTTGAATCAAAATCAACATTTATTTGCTTAGGATGCTGAACACCGTGCATGACATTAACTTGTCTGACTAGTTTCAGTTTGTCTGTCATATCCATTTCATTAAGCTCCACAGTTGCTTTGCCTACATGGTTGGAGGCCCTTCGCAATGATGTTCTGCTAGGTGGCAGAATGCCAGTGGCTGCAAGCAAGTATCCAGCACTGGTGTTGCCCATTGGTGTATCTTGTAGTCCAGCTTGAAACATCATATTTACAGCAGCAGGATTTGGCCCAGGTTTATTTGTTTTTATCTCGCATACAACTTATACTCTGGTGACTTAAAGCTGCAGATTTTACACATCATAGTATGCTTCCAAGCAAGTCCCCATTTTATTTCATAAGCAATTTGGAACTCTGGTGTGCCACATATGTTGACTTGATGACCATGGCGATGAATGATAACATTCCACATTTGAACTTATTTTTCATACAGATCATACGTGTCCCATCGTGCTCATTCAGGTTTGTCTCTTTTAGGTCCAGTTTTGCTTTGAATGATTATTGTAGAATTTTTGCAGACCCAGGTGTGCCATTACAGTCTGGTGCCTGAACTAACTTGAGATTCCCATTTGTCGGCTTTGTCACTGCTATGAGAGAGATCTTGTCTGCATCCATTTTTCTGGTCACTCGAACAGATGCAGCGCTTGAACTTGGTAGAGTATCATCAGTCAGATATGTGACTCCTTTGTTATGTGGAATATATCCAGGTTTAATAAAAGTTGTCTTCCTCTTCTTGTACCATTTCATGATTTCAGTTACAATAACTGCATGTAAAATACTAGAATTATCCTCTCTCTCTCATTATATAACTAGGAGAAGGCATGTTAGCTTGGTTTCAGAGAACTTCACTAGCTCTTTAATACTACTGGAAGCCTAACATCTGAAGACTCCTCCCCATCATGGGTGGAAATTATGTGATGTACTTGGTTAGACCTAGCTAGCGTATTTAGATGCTACCAGATTTCAGGTGTTGCCCTTGATTGACAGGCTCTGGTTTAATTGCTTCACATCTGATAAGAAAAACCATTGATGTTTATGACAAAGGAATGAAGATACTTTGCCATAGAACAAAATTTGTCAACTTCAGGTTTTAAATTTTCATTAAAATTTAAGTTAAATTTAAATTTTCCTCTAAAAACATGTATCATTTTTAAAATTAAATTTTCTAAGAAAGTTGTACAGTTAAGTTTAATTTCTAGTAATTTCCAGATTGGTGTTAGAACCAAAAACTAATTACAATTTATTTGAAGTGTTTCTCTTGATTAGCAAAATCACAATTAAACTTTAAGTTTTGTGCATTTTTGACATTTGGCCATTTGGAAATGGCTTGTGCTTGTGTCACAGTGGTGTCAGCTAAAAGCCTGTAACTGTCCTATTCATGAATGAAATTCCTTAAAACATTGCAGCAATATTTAAGAGACATTGATTTGATCACGGATGGACGTTTTGTCCATGGAGGTGAAATTGTCTAACCCTGTCAGGAATCTGGTCATAATTACTACTTCCAGTTCAGTACCCACTAATGTAGTTCTAGTCTATTTTTAGAACATTTTTCCTCTCTCATTTTGGTGGTGATAGAAGAGTTTTATTTATGCATTTTTGGTAGGGATTTAAAAGTACTTTTTTATTCTTGAGAATATGAGCTCAGGGTGTTTTTGTCTGTGTGTATTTCAGCGACAGTGCACAGTGAGTAATAAGGCCTTGGTGATGATCCAGAAGTGAAATATGTGTTCTGTTTACATGTTGCTCTATTGACAGTCCAGCATCTCAAAAACGAGCAGGTCAACCTTTGACGAGAATTTCACCGTGAAGTCATCTTTGAAGGTATTTTAGATTAACATATGATTTGTATTGATTGTCACACAGTGGAAAGGTCAGTACTGAGAAACAAATGTAGAGAACGTATAGTAAAATTAATTATTTTCTATGTCCGTATATTCCCTGCATTGCACTCTGCTATAAGAATAGAAGAGCGCAAGGCAGGGAGCAAAGAAAGTGGAGAACCAGTCAGTGTCTATACTTGAAGTATATACTATGCCATCCATCGTCCAATGCATTGGGTAATAAATAAATCCTGATCACATTATGCGAATACTTTGTGTGAAAAAAAATGCATGGCAACAAAATGTGTGCTTTAATTTTCTCCAGCGTGCGTCCCTGATGCACAAATGTGCGTAAAGGGAAACAGTGATAAAAGTAACTCACGTTACAAGCCAGTGACGTTCAAATAAGGCTGCAGGGCTATAGGTAAGAATTTCATAAGTTGGATATTTCACTTTGTGGTTTGGAACAAATTTGTATCTATTACAATTTTAATGTGGAAATATGTGACATTTTCAAAAGGTTGTGCAATTTCTTCCTGTTTTCTGTACTGTGAAATACGTCATTTTTCCCTAAGATGCTTCCCCTTTTCATTTTCTGGTCAGCTGTGGCCAATCTGCAGAATACCTAAAGACTAGACGTAAGTAAACAGGCATGAAGCCAGTGGGACTAATTAATAGATAATCATTATCATTGTTATTATTTTGTGAAAGGGGCTGCTCCTTTGAAGACTACTCTGAAATACTTTAAATAAAACTTTATTTGATTGATTGGCAAATAAGCCGTGCTCGATTTTGTTGTAATGGTGTTGTAATTAAATTGGTGACGATGAATATAAATGAAGATTGTAATCAAAACTTTCTTGGAGTTTGATTTGCACAGTATTGTCAAATCTTCAATAATCAATAATAATAATAACAATAATAACAGCTATTTAAGTACATGTGATTTCTATATGGCATTACATTATCATTGTGATTTCTATATGGCATTACATTATCATTGTGATTTCAATATGGCATTACATTATCATTGTGATTTCAATTGGGCATTACATTATCATTGTGATTTTTATATGGCATTACATTATCGTTGTAATTTCTATATAGCATTACATTATCATTGTGATTTCTATATGGCATTACATTATCATTGTGATTTCTATATGGCATTACATTATGATTGTGATTTCTATATGGCATTACATTATCGTTGTGATTTCCATATGGCATTACATTATCATTGTGATTTCTATATGGTATTACATTATCATTGTGATTTCTATATGGCATTACATTATCATTGTGATTTATATAGAGCACTACATTATCAATGTGATTTCAATTGGGCATTACATTATCATTGTGATTTCTATATAGCATTACATTATCATTGTGATTTCTATATAGCATTACATTATCATTGTGATTTCAATTGGGCATTACATTATCATTGTGATCTTTATATGACATTATATTATCGTTGTGATTTCTATATGGAATTACATTATCATTGTGATTTCTATATGGCATTACATTATCATTGTGATTTCTATATGGTATTACATTATCATTGTGATTTCTATATGGCATTACATTATCATTGTGGTTTCTATATGGCATTACATTATCATTGTTATTTCGATATAGCATTATATTATCATTGTGATTTCTATATAGTATTACATTATCTTTGTGATTTCTATATGGCATTACATTCTCATTGTGATTTATATAGAGCACTACAATATCAATGTGATTTATATTGGGCATTACATTATCATTGTGATTTCTATATGGCATTACATTATCATTGTGATTTCTATATGGCATTATATTATCGTTGTGATTTCTATATGTCATTACATTATCATTGTGATTTCTATATGGCAGTATATTATCATTGTGATTTCTATATGGCATTACATTATCATTGTGATTTATATAGAGCACTACAATATCAATGTGATTTAAATTGGGCATTACATTATCATTGTGATTTCTATATGGCATTACATTATCATTGTGATTTCTATATGGCATTACATTATCATTGTGATTTCTATATAGCATTACATTATCATTGTGATTTCTATAGAGCAGTACATAAACACTGTGATTTCAATTGGGCATTACATTATCATTGTGATTTCTATATGGCATTACATTATCATTGTGATTTCTATAGAGTACTACATTATCAATGTGATTTCAATTGGGCATTACATTATCATTGTGATTTCTATATGGGATTATATTATCATTGTGATTTCTATATGGCATTACATTATCGCTGTGATTTCTATATGGCATTACATTATCATTGTGATATCTATATGGTAGTACATTATCATTGTGATTTCAATTGGGCATTACATAATCAGTGATTTCTATATGGCAGTACATTATCATTGTGATTTCAATATGGCATTACATTATCATTGTGATTTCTATATGGCATTACATTATCATTGTGATTTCTATATGGCATTACATTATTGTTGTGATTCTATATGGCATTACATTATCATTGTGATTTCTGTACGGCATTACATTATCGTTGTGATTTCTATATGACATTACATTATCATTGTGATTTCTATATGGCATTACATTATAATTTTGATTTCTATAGAGCAGTACATTATCATTGTGATTTCAATTGGGTGCTACATTATCAGGAGACTTTTTGAAAGAGTGACCAAAAGGAATGTTCACTTCTAAAAACAATTTGGCAGAATCATTCTGCTTGTGATGAAAATAACAGAAATGCCAAAAAATTGATCAAGAAAAGAAACTATAATAAAAAAAATCCATTGGCCTGGATATATTTGAATATCATTACCAAACGCTTGTGTGAATTCGTCTTTGATGACAGTTTAGTTCTGTAGTCTCAAGCTATATGTATTTTAGGTTATATATATGTGCCAAATTTCAGTCATCTTTTCTTCGGATCCCACATTATATCACACCTTTATTCCTAAGGCTAATCTCTTACAATATTTTCTATGGATTACTAATTAACATATTTATTTTGATTTTGCACATATGCTGCGTGGTCTAGGTTTTCATTTAATGATGGAAATTAACGTTATATTTGCGGCACATTGATGACATGATTTTTCTTTGGTGGGAATGGAGATGTTGTTTTCCTTGCTGAGAAAACAACACAGCATTCTAAGTGATTATTCTTGGGATTAAAACTAATTGTTGACAGTTTTATTGTGGTGGTTTGTGTTGTCTTTTAGTGTATATGTAGAGATAAAATAAAATTATAAATTTAATTGTGCAATGTTTAAATACAACATTTTTTATACTGAAAAATATATTCTTTTTAATGTGACATATTGCAAAGAATTCATTACAGATATTATTGAAATAATGACCTTGTGGTCTTCATTTTCCTTTCAATCTTTTTCAAAGTTAGGGAATCCAAAGTGTATGCCAGGGACTCTCAGAAATTGGTTAATGACTACTGAGTTACATTGTTAAAGTGTCCAGGACTCCTCATCCAAATATTCACTTGATAGCCTTGGTAAATCACATAATAATGGCCTTTATAATTTGTTGTTGTTGTTGTTTTGTGAAATATTAGGTCCGTATGTATGAGAGAACTAGAGTTCATATCTTTGCGTTTGGCTTATATCAAGTCTCTATGTGTGGGAGACGTACAGTAGGAGTTCATATCTTTGGGTTTTGGTTTATATCAGGAATGTATGTGTGGTAGATACGCATAGTAGGAGTTCGGATCTTTGGGTTTGGATTTGTATCAGGTCTCGCAGTACACATACATTTTAGTAGGCAATTCTCTTGAATATTAAACGGCATTCAAGAGTAGTCAGCGCAATCTACTGCAACCCAGCTGACGTGTAATTTCCCATTGATGATGTCTGCATCCACCCTTATGTGATTATATTGAAGACAATTTCTAATTGGGGCAGTAAAACGTAATTCGTTCGCAATGATCATGTTCAATGACCACTATATAGTGTTCGTCATGGAAACAGTGGATGGATTCGTTTCCAATGCGGGAATGTGGATTTTCTGTAATCCTCATTGCATACACTGTATCATTATTTTTTTACTTGGGGTGGTGATGGTATCACCAATTGTGAGACGGTCTGTTAAAAATTTTAAAGGTCATATTATCTGCATTAACTTAACTTTGGTAGGTTATTGTTATATGGCTAAAGATTGTACCTACGCTTTCATATATTCCTGTCTTACCTCTATTTTATTTTTTTCATTTTTTACCCCATGATATAAAGACCTTCTAAATTCCAATGAGGAGCTGCTGAAGAATTATGATGGAAAGGTGCACGGAGACCGGGATTGATCCCTAATGAATGATGACGTCTTTTTCCAGCTTGTTGAGGCTTTAATTAATACTTACCCAGATGAGGATAAAAGAGGTATATACAGTCTTCACAAAGTGTATTAACGTCTGTCCACTCAGGCTAATTATTCTGGCTCAGGGCAAGTTGCTTTAAAAACATTCATATGCTTTTTTTGTAGGCTGAAATAGCAAATGTGCGTTTCCTATTGCACTGGATTTAAAATTAGGGTAGGTAGGTTGGTGTGTATAATGTACTAAGCACTTCAAGTAATGAGCTAAACAGGCTAATTTAGATGCACAAATCAGTTTCATGAATTTGCTTGATTTTTGTATGTACCCAAGAGAGAAAAAGGTGTTTGGGATGGCAATGAAAAAATAAGGATGATCAGCTGTTTGGAAATTCACTATTTTGGAAAAAATGCACATGTTCCAAAATCAGTGTTTCTTTTTTTACCATTATTTTGAGATGACGTTAAAATTACTCTACTTTAAATAAGAAACACAATGTAAAACTACTTTAATAAACTGACTTCTTTTACATCACATTTGTATGGTTCAGAAACAATTCTAATCTTGTCTACTACAATTTTGATTCAATTTGATTTGATTTCAGTAATGAGATTTCCCCAATTCTGGATGTAAACTAGTACTCTGTACCAAGATAGTTTATTCTTTTCAAACAACATTTGTATATAACTTTATTTTTCTAAAAAATTGATTCCAATTTACTAAAAATCAATCTTTTTTGAGGTGGTGATACATCTGGTGTTCAGTTATCAATGTCTATAATAACTTTACTGATTGGATCAGAAGTGTTATGTCCACCTTACAGATTCGATCAGTAGAGGTATCTCCACCTTATCGGATCAGCTGGGTTGTACCCATCTTACTAATTGGACTGGCAGAGTTGATGTTCATAAGCATTTTTGATGTGTGTCAGTTTATCCTTATAGTAGGTTAATCGCCTGTCTTAGGACTGGAATAAAAAAAAAGGGTTGGGTTCAGCAAGGTTAAGAGAGTTTTACCATAAAATAAAAGAAAAGAAAAAGACAAACCATTGGGATGCCTCTGCAAATTTTTAACAAAAAGTGGAATTCTTTCTTGATAATTTTGGTGTTTATAGATAACATTTTATAAACATTGTTCATGAGAAAGCAACCCCTCATTGAATTGACATTCTGTTGTAGAGGTGCACATAACTAATATAGTTTTCATCAGTGGAATTCTACACATTCACACATGGAATTCTTTCTGCGAATTAACATGTGAAATTCTTTGTGCATTCTTGCCTGTGGAATTTTATCATATTCACATGTGGAATTCATTCTGCATACTCATGTGGAATTCTTTCTGCAAACTCGCATGTATTTTTCTTTCTGCATATCAGATTCTTAATAAGTGTAGTATAAACCTCTCTTTTTATTATCTCTGACATCGTGTCTTTAGCTTTGTTTTAAGGTAATGTATTGTCAGGGTATGTCATCATCATCTGTAGTAAAGAATAATTCGGGACTGGAAGTGGTTTCGCTTTCTGAAGACATTTCAGCTAGTAACTGTCATACACAGTTAAAGTAAAAGTTTGGACACTGTAACAAATACACATTTAATTGACTCCTTTAAAAAAATGCTAAAAGATACATGATCAAATTTGACATAAAGCATCTCTGCACGATGGAAGCTAAGAGGGGAGGGGAAGATTAACTGCACTAACTCCCGGTATTACTGAACATACCACACCAGGCACACCATCTGAGTTGTTAGGTGCCTGGACTTGATAGCTACATTGTCTGCTGGTTGTAGTAGGATCAGAGAGGAAGATGATGAAAGAATGATGGATGAAGGAAGATATGCCTTGTCTTCGCCTACCTGGTATCTTCCATGATAATTAGTCACTAGTGGACAAGCTGCTCTGACATGAAGTTCCATTCTGGCCTTGAGAAGGCTCACATTAGGGGTTCCAATGTGGTCTTAAAAATGCTGCATTAGGAGTTCCATTTTGTCCATGAAAAGTTTGTATTAAGAGTTCCAGTCTTAAAAATGATTAATTAGGATTTCCAGTCCGTCCATAAATAGGCTGCATTAGGAGTTCCAGTCTTGAAAAGGATATATATGGGATTTCAACCTGGCCTTGAAAATGATGCAAAAGGAGTTCCAGACTGTCCATGAAAATGCTGTATTAGGAGTTCCAGTTTGTCCATGAAAAGTTTGTATTAAGAGTTCCAGTCTTGAAAAGGATTAATTAGGAGTTCCAGTCTGTCCATAAAAAGGCTGTATTAGGAGTTCCAGACCGTCCATGAAAATGCTGCATTAGGAGTTACAGTCTGTCCATGAAAAGGCTGTATTAGGAGTTCTAGTCTGTCCATAAAAAGGCTGTAATAGGAGTTCCAGACTGTCCATGAAAATGCTGTATTAGGAATTCCATTTTGTCCATGAAAAGTTTGTATTAAGAGTTCCAGTCTTAAAAATGATTAATTAGGAGTTCCAGTCTGTCCATAAAAAGGCTGTATTAGGAGTTCCAGTCTGTCCATGAAAATGTTGTATTAAGACTTCCAATGTATCCAAGAAAAGCTTGTATTAAGAGTTCCAATCTTGACTGTGCTGTATTAGGAGTTCCAGTCTGTCCATGAAATGGCTGCAGTAGGAGTTCCAATTTTGAAAATGCTGTATTAGGAGTTCCAATCAGTCAATTAAAATGCTGTATTATGAGTTATATTCTTGAAAATGCTCTATTAGAAGTTCCAATATATCCATGAAAAGGTTGCATTAGGAGTTCCAATCTTGAGACGGCTATATTATGAGTACCAATCTGGCCTTCCTTGAAAAGGCTATACATTATAATAGAAGCTAAAATCTGGCCTTCAAAATGCTTTCGGAAAGTTCTAATCTGCCCCATTACACATTTTTTGTTATAAAGCAAAACATATTTGTAGCGGTTGCTACTGGTGGTGTGGTATTATGAGGTTATAACATTTACAAGTTATCCACTTTATTTGGTATCATTATCTAGAGGGTGCTCGCCCTCGGTATTGTTGTCCGGATCGAATAAATATTAAATAAAGGGTGAAATTATAGATGGAATAAATAGAGATCTGAGCAGATATATTACAGAATGACACGAGCCCCAGTTCATGGAAAAACACAAAATTTAATCAGTTACATAAACAACTGGAATAATACAGTACATTAGGAAGATATACATCTTTTTGGAATAAATCTTTCACCGAATTTCAAACACAAATATATTTATCTACATAGCCGATCTTTTTAAATGATATAATTAGTTCATCATATAATCGAGTGAACGATCGAAGTCATTGCCTTATACAACTTCAAAACCCGATTATTCTGGTCAACTCTAACTTCACCATGGTGGTTCCTCAAGGTACTTTTGCTCTTTCCGTTTTCCGACCTCCCTACTGTCACGCCTCTTTTAGGCCCTCAAACTTTGTGTGGGTAGATGGATACATAAGTACGTGAATACATAGATACTTAGATAATTAGGTCCGTGGATACATCAGTGGGTACTTCAGTGGATATGTCCGTGGAGCTATTTCCCCATTTAACGTAAACAGAGAAGCTACTAAATCTTCTTTTAGTTGTCTTACTGGAAACAGATCATTACTCCCCTCTCGTTATATCAGATCTCGTTCATTAGGAATTCTAACAGACCAAGGCTGTCTGGTCAAGCTAAACATGGCAGACCATAAACAAATCTAGTTTCACTAGATGAATGTACTTCCTAATGGCTATTTCATTACTGATTCCCATTAACATTACACGAGACATAACGGTTTCGTTCTCATCGCAATTACACAAATAAATGAATGAAATTCATAGAATGCCTGAACTGCATTATTTTCAGAAAAATAAGCACATTCAAGTCTTTATCATATGAGAAATCATCTAAGATCGGTGAATTCATGCGGATTCTCGTAAATCATTTCAACTAAAGTAATGCATGAAATTCTTAGATTACTATAACTATGAAGATGAAAATTCAAACACTTTGTCAACCTTATATAAAGAAGATCATTTTACGGATTCAGATAGGTGAGCTCACAGTTATACTCATATCGAGAATATTGGTCTGATTTAAACAAATAAATTCATGCAGATATAAACAATTAAATTCCAGGAAATCATTTAATTGGTATTAATGAACTACATGATATTGACGCAAATACCTTGTGCATTCAAACTTTGCTCGCTTCTACCACCAAATTGTGTCTGTTGACTTTCCAGACATTCAGTCCCTTTGACCAATGTTTTATGAGAGAATTTCTTCCAAATTCAGTCTTAACGTCCCTTACATTTTCAGTCTTACAGGAAAATTGCCTAGATTTCTTTCGATGAGGCAATTTAACCCAAATCATTTTTCGTGTGGAAACCCATCCCCTTTTTTAGCGTAAATAATCAAGATTAAATATATTTTCATGCCTTTTATAACTAGGTGCCAAAATTGTGTTCAGCATGACTTATAGAGTTCCAAACAACAGATCTGGAAAATTTCAAATTTGACAGTTCCGATATATGATCAAAGTTAACCATCCCTTTTTAGTTGTCTAAAGGTTATGTAAACGAAGGCGTCATTAATAATCACTTCCTCTCTCAACTCAGACATTAGAAATCATTGCAGTATAGCGAATTAACAAGCACCTGTCCCCAGAAATCTAATTTTTCTCGTGCTCCAATTTAATTTGTTTGTCATAGATCGAAGAAATTTGCATCCTGACAATATTTTTGTCAATTTCAACCGGCTCTCTGGAAACAATACTATAGTTTTATCATTATATCAGAACAAGAATTTGAATCACTTATTTAAAGAACATTATTTTGAAACATTTTTACACAATTTCCAAATCTTATAATTGCTTAAAGGTTGAAGTGGCCAAGAGAGGATTGGACTCTGTTACTACTATGTGTCTTGACTGGTAAGGCTAGTTATATTTACAATCCACTGTCACTAGAGCAGAGTGCTGACTATGATTTAGTCAAGTATTATGATTGGTTTCGAGTTAGTCGATGAAGCTTGGTTGTAGACAAGTTGTAGGAATTCTAGAAAATCAACTGACAAGACCTATGTTGAATTTGCATGGGAAAAAGCACAACAATTTGAAAGGGTGATAAAGACTACGAAAGTCTCAGACAACTCGTATTACTTGACCTAGTTCAAGAACTGCGTCCAGACTGGCATTGGAATTTATCTTGATGAGCATTAGGTTGAAACCTTGGAAAATGCTGTTCGTGCTGCTGATGAGTATTCTTTAGCTCATAGCTCAAATAAGACTTCTACTCAGCAGTCTTCTGGAAGAAAAGTATTTCAGCCTAATACAAACCCTTCTAGATCTCAATCTGGCACAACTTTAAAAATCAAGCTTTAGATAAGTTTGATCAAATATCCTTGTCTCTTCGTACGTGTACTTATTGCAAGAAGAAAGGACACATTATTTCTGATTGCTACAAATTGAACAATAAGCATCAGAATCAAGACAGGCATGTTCCAAATGCTCTTATTTCTAAGAGGTCAAGGTCAGACTCATGTATTGAGAGCAACACATTTGTTGGGATTAATAAACCCCAGTCTGATTTTAATATGGAGAATTATGTTCCATTCGTATCAAAGAGTTCATTATCACTTTTGGGTGATTTGGCCAATCATATCACTATTAAAATTTTAAGCAACACAGGAGCTTCTCAGAATCTTTTATTGTCAAATACTTGGCTTTTTCTGAGAAGTCCTCTTCTAATGAGAATGTTATTATTCAGGGAGTAGAGGGTGGCTTTGTTAATGTTCGTTTTCATTGTGCAAATTTGTCATCAGACTTAGTGTCAGGACCCGTGACAATATGAACAGTGTATGCTTTACCCGTTGTGAGCATACATTTATTACTAGGCAAGGATCTAACTGCATACAAGGTTCTGGTTAATCCACTTATATCTGTCAAGCCTTGTTTGGATCAGAAAGTCGATCAAGTTACAAAAGAATTACCTGATTAATACCCTTTGTGTGCAGTTACCAGACCTATGGCAAAGAAAGCTCATGAGAATGATGTTTATAAGGAAGTATTCCTTTAGCTGACACATATATTGGTCAGGCTTTTGATGAAGTCACTTTCACTCCTTCTTTGGATCAGTCAGAAGGTATTGATCACAGTGATCCTTTTATAATTGCTCATTATCTTTATTCTAATCAGGGGAACAAACGACGATCACTTGTTGTCGAACAGGAACAGGACAAAGATGCTGAGATATCCCATTTGTTTCAAAAGGTCATTAGTGAAACTGAAGCAACCGAAGTTCCTGTCTGTTTTTTCATTAAAAATGGAAATCTAATGAGAAAATGGAGGTCTCCCGTGGTGCCTGCTGGTGACGAGAGGTCAGTGAACTATCAAATTGTAGTTCCACAATCTAACGTACAGGAAATACTTAGTATGGCCCATGAAACCCCTTTGACTGGTCATTTTGGGATTAATAATACATATCACAAGATCTTGACTCTCTTTCATTGGCACAAGATCAAAAGTGATATTTGTAAATACTGGAGATCTTGTCATACTTGTCAAATGGTAGGAAAACCCAATCAGAAGTTACATAAGGCTCATCATATCCCTGCCTTTGACGAATCATTTATTAGAATTATGGTAGATTGTGTTGGTCCCTTACCTAATACCAAGTCAGCTAACCAATACATGTTGACACTTATGTGTGTGTCAACAAGGTTTCCAAAGGCAATTCCTGTGAGTAATGTGAAATCTATAACAATAGTAAAAGCTTTAATACAGTTATTTTTTTTGCTCAATTTGGTCTTAAAAATCAGTCCAATCTGATCAGGCTCAAATTTCAAGTCTTGAATTTTCCAGCAAGTTATGTACGAATTAGGCATCCAATAATTCAAATCTTCTGCCAATCACCCTGAAAGCCGAGGGACATTAGAAAGAGTTCATCTGACCTAAAAAGTATGATTCGATCATATTGTTTTGATACGGGCAAAGAATGGGATGAAGACATTCATTTTACTATTGTTTGCTGTTAGGGAATCAGTTCAAGAATCTTTAGGATTCAGTCCCTTTGAACTGGCTTTTGGGCACATTGTGCATGGACCATTGCAGTCATTGAAAGAGAAACTTCTTTCCAATGAAGAATATGAAATTAATCTTCTTGATTATGTTCACAATTTTAGGTATAAGTTGTCAAAAACTTGTGAGGTTGCAAAAGGGAATTTGCACTCTACTCAATCAAAAATGAAATTAAGACATTATACAAATTCAAAGGAAAGGAGTTTTCAGCCTGGTGATAGAGTTCTGGTTCTTTTGCTCATACCACAAAACCCTCTTCCGGCCAAGTAGTATGGTCCCTACACAGTTGACAGGAAAGTAAATGATTTAAATTACATCATAAATACTCATGGGAGGCGAAAACAAAAATAACTCTACCACATAAACATGTTAAATGAGTATGTTGAGAGATATTGCCAGGTGAAACATGCAATTAATTTAGTTGTACCTCTCCCACTCAATGAAGAATCAGGTGAAGGAATATCATCGAATTCAGCTGATATTAGAGTGACAAATCTTCGGAATTCGGAAATTATGAATGATCTGGAACAGCAACTTTCATATTTGCAACAGCAAGAAGATATTAAACTAAACAAGAGCACTTATTTCCAGCTGTTCCAACAAGACCAAATAAAATTTTACATGACGTTGAAATCCTAAATTCCACACCTGTGAAACAACACCACTACAGGATGAACCCTCTCAGACAGGGATACTTGAAAAATGAAATTCAGTATTTGCTGGGGAATGATTTAATATAGCCCAGTAAAAGTGATTGGAGTTCACCATATATACTTGTTCCAAAACCAGGTAAAACTTTCTATATGTGCAGTGAATATAGGAAGGTGAACAGTGTGACAAAAACAGATTAATATCCATTACCAAGGATCGATGACTGCATTGATAAGATCAGAAATGCCAAATGTCACCAATTTTGACCTTCTGAAAGGATTTTGGCAAATTCCACTAACGGAAAGAGCAAAGGAACTTTCATCTTTCGTGACTCCAGATTGACTTTATCATTATCAAGTGATGCTGTTTGCGATGAAAGTGTCACCAATTACTTTTCAACATCTAATGAATATGATCACCTCTGGTCTTGATATTTGTAATGCTTACATCGATGATGTCATCATCCACAACGACACCTGGAAAGAACATTTAGTGACAATTTTGAAATTCATTGACAGACATAATTATGAAAGTTCAACAATTAATTGATCCAAAAATGAGTTCAGATGTGCTAGTGTAACTTTTCTAGGACATATCGTGGGATATGGATAAGTTAAACCTATAGATGCTAGGGTCAAGGCTATGTCTGAATTCCCCGTGCCTCGTTGTAAAAAGCAACTGATGTGATTTTGAGGTATGGTTGGATATTATCCTTGTTCCAAATCTTCCATAATTGCCAAACTCCTGACAAATTCATTGAGCAAGAAAAACAAGTAGCCAGATTTAAGCATATATATATATGTATACAGAATTATTGGACAAAGACATTTATTTAAATTTTATTCGGAATTCAAACACCGGAATATTTTATTTGTGTTTCAACAAGGAACTGTTGACACTTCAGTACTATACTGGCGACAGCTTACGACATCTCCTTCCACTTGGATTTTCGTCGAGACTCAAACTCAAATTCATTAGAACATTTTGTTACTAGGACTTCTAATTATTAAACCTTGGATTATTCTTGGATTATTTATGGATTCGAATCTTAAAACCGTAATTTTTTTCTCATTTTTCCTTGCTTTTTTAGGGAAATAAATTATTTGTTAAATTTTACAAAGCTTGTCTTCACTTTTATCTTGTTAATGTTTATGAAAGCCTATCATGGGTAAAATAACTGGCATTTGTAGAAATGCTTGGCTTGGACAACGGGACATGTGGCTAACATAACTGACATTGTAGGAAAAATTCCATTAGTCACAAATTATATTAAATGTATTTTATGTATATGTAGCCTTTAACTGGAAAACAAAAACGTTAAATATACTTTTCTCCTGACCAACTTCTGGATTTAATTAGTTATTTTCCAAATATATGGGCACTCGAACTTTCTAGATTAAATTATTCATTATCCAATTTTATGGCCTCTCTAATTTTCTGATCCTGACCCTTAAAATTAAACAGCGATAAAATATCTCTAAGAAATTGAAGATGCTCGGGATGTTATGACCAGACTGTATTTAACATCGGTAACATTATTGTTCATCACCTTCATCAGGAAACGTACTCTTTCTCCCAATATTTGTTAGCATCTGCTTGATACAGACCAGAAAGTATAATTAAGTGATGGCTGCCTTGCATGCAGTTTGCTTATCATGGTTAGTTGTACACGTAATTATGTAGATTGCATATGAGACAATTGTCAAACGTTGCATTGGTATAAAATTCAGCCTTGCTGTGATGGCTTACACTTGGTAAATGAAAGGTTGAATTAAAAAAAATTCCAATCAGCCATCCCAGTTTTAAATGAGCACCATGTAGCAATATCATACTGGCTTGCCATTAAATGCCCCTCCCCCCCCCCCGTTAAATACTTGTATGAATTTCCTTTCATACCAGTTTAACTACATGAAATAATTTCCTTACATGATAGTTTAACTACTAGGATAAATTTCCTTACATGCCAGCTTAATTATATATATTTCCTTACATGTCAATTTAACTACATGTATGAATTTCTTTACCACCAGTTTAACTACATGTATCAATTTCCTTACACGTCAGTGTCCTAAGTGAGCAAAAATAGGTCCACCTGTAACGCTTATTCTAACTTAACTTTTACAGGTAAACCACCGATATTTCGGCAACGGATGGTTCAGTACATCTTTTAATCAGGACAAAATTATGAGAGGGCATTTGAAATTCCTGACACCACAAAATTAGTTTACTGGGCGCACACTCACATGGATTGTTTACACTGCAGCTGATGGTGGTGATACTTGTATTTTGCGCAATTCCTAGCTTAATTTACTTACATTTAACGGTAGTTATTTCTTCTAAAAAAAGATGCAAGTGTTGCTGGTGGTGTCAAGCGTAAACAGCAGTCAATATCGATGCAAGATAAAGTAGAACTGTTGTAAAAAATGGACCGTGGCGCCTCAATCCAAACGCTGTGAGACACATTGTATTGGTTCATCAACTGTTTATGATATAAGGAAGCAGAGGGAAAAATATTGAAATTGTATTCAGACAATGATTCCAAGAAGCGAATGAGCATTAGAAAAATGATGAAAGTTGGTAAGAGTACTGAGCATGACCGAGTGATGATGGAATGATTTCGACAATGTCGGAATGACAGAGCAGGATGGTAATGGACCAGGATCAGTTGTTTCATAAAGAACATAAAGTAGAACATGAGTGTGACTAGTGAAGGATGGCTTCAAAGGTCCAAGAAGCGTGTTAGAATTTCTATGCATAAAGTGTGTGGAGAAAAACGGTCTGCAGACCACGAACGAGATGCTGAGTATGTGGACAAATTTCAGAAGCTTGTAGTTGATGAGCACCTCAGTCCTGAGCAGGTGTATAATGACGATGAAGCTGCATTATATTGGCGACGCGTGACCTCGGCTGGGCCAGCAAAACATTTAATCCCGCAAGGCTTGGGAACCACTGGTGCCGGACAATTGGTGGTTTACCTGTAATTAGAACCATATTTATTATTATGTTGACATGTCATTAATCCCTAATACATATCTGAGGTGTATATAACTACGTTTGTGTTTGTCTCAAATCTTAAAGTTGATTTTATTTTTCTTACATATCAGTGTCATTAAATAAGCCATATTCAGTACATAATTCAAATTATCTATATTGGCATGGCCTCAAAGCATCTCAAACCCCTCTGTTCCTGGAATGCAGATATCTTTGTAAACAGTATTTAAAGTTTAAAATGAATTTTTCTTTGTAAACCAAAATTTTTAAACTCTGTCTTAAAGTGAGAAAATTTGCAATGTGTGTTTTGGCGTTTGAACATCTGTATTAACAATATGCCATTTTGACTTTGACCCTGAATTTTTGTTCCGGAAAGAGGGAAAACATATATGTAATATTGTTTCATGTCACCTCAGAACCAAAGGAAACGTTCTAAAATTGTAAAACTGAATCACACAAAAGCAATTGCTCATTATGCATAAGTGGTAGATGGAGAAACTCCTTGCTCTGGATTATAATTTTGCATCAGATGCTTGTTGAAGCCTTGTATTAGATGCTCAATTCCAACTCCCGGGTGAAATTTTCTTATCTTGCACTGATACATATCGAGGATTTTGTCCTTGAGGGGTAGGTGATGTTTATGAATATATTGCACTTGAAAATAAATTAAAATGGTGAACTTAATATAGAGGTGTTTGCCGAGATATGGGTCACTCTATTTATACCAAAGCAAAAGCGTGGAAGGAGCATATAGTGCCATCCTCGGATCTGTCTCTTCTGTCACATCCCTTGGATTTCATGAGTAACAAGTTTTGTTTCAGCTGATTAACTTTGCAGGGATTTTATGGATTCTTATTAAATTTGTTATAAAGATGTGTCATGTTATTTTTTTCCTGACAAAAAACGAATTACATTATGACCTGTGTTTAACTAAATAACTGTGCTCTTGAATAAGGAACAGTGTTTTTTAAAAGAGCAGTATATCATATTTACTCGCTTTTAAGTCAGTCTGCAAAGATCCAGATCTGTCATCGCATAATAAGAGATCTGACTCTGAGCAATCAGTAGAACACATAACAACAACCCTGATCTGATGAAATATCATGTGATGGCTAGTCCTGGTCTTGTTTGTTTTCAGTTGGACTCAACTTATAAAGTAGTAATTACGGTATTTTTAAGGTGCAATACATTAGTATGGCTTATCTGTGTCGTATAGATGCATATTGTTTTCAAAAAATTCTCTTTTAAGACGAAGCAAGTGAATCATCATCACATCAGTGTAATGTGCCAGGTAGGATGATTTTTGAAGCCATATCTGAAGTCTTCCCTCAAAAGGGTTCAGCACTGGACTTGAGAGAAAAGTAGGTACACCCTTAAAGCAAGAATATTTTATTGTACATACTGTATCCCAGCTTGCAGGTACACACCTAAATCATGGATATTTCCTAGAGCATGCCATACATTCTAACTTGTATACAAATGTTAATGCTTGATTGTATACTTGTGCAGGATAAAACCTGTGTTGGTGTAAAATTAGCAGAAATGAAAGAGTTAAAATCTGCGTCTTTTTCTTTGTGCGATTGTTTAAATTTGAGGTGATGTGATACATTCAGCATAGAATTCTCTCTCTATTTAAGATGTTTTGTTATAGCACAGTTCTTCTTCAACATATCATCTTTTCTGGAAAACCCTCAGTGTAACATATTTTATTATAACACAGTTCTGCATATAACACAGTTCTGCATATAACACTGTACTGCAGTGGCCTGCTTAAACAAAACTAAAATGTTGTATTTTTGATTGGTCAATTAAATGTAAGACAATATGGGATGAAACATGAGGCATTATGTTAAATGTATATTTCCTGTTCAAACATTATTATAACAGTGATACTGTAAATTTGAACATACGTCATTGCCACTACACTGTGGTTAGTTGAGTACAACGCAGTACTGTTACACTGAACTGGTGTATGTTGATTGGTCAGTTAAATGCAAGACAATATGGGTTGAAAGTAAACAACATGAAGCATGGTGTTAACTGTTTATTTCATTTTGAAACATTATTATAACTGCAATCGTGTAATTTTAGAACATACGTCAATCTCACTACACAGTGGTTTCAGCATTTCTCACTATAACACAGTTCCGTACAGAATGTTTGGGACCACAGCTACTGCAGTATAAGAAGGGGGAGCTATACCACTATAAATGACATGGTGCTTATAAGTATGATCCGTCTTGTCTAAGCACAAAAGACTGAAATAACTGTAACCAGACTGGCAGTTGATTAAGACTAGATATGATTAAAACTAGAATTGGTTAAGACCAGATGTGAATAAAACAAGAAGTGATTAAGAATAGAGGTTTTTTAAGACTAGAAGGGATTAAGACTGGAAGTCATATTAAGATTGGACGTGATCTAAACTGGAAGTGATCAAGACTGAAAGAGATCAAGACTAGAAATTAATAAGATTAGAAGTGGTGAAACACTCCATTAGCCCAACGATCATTGATTTCAAGAAATATAAAATGATGTAACAAAAATCTTTCTTCAACTACCTGAGAGAAGATTGTGACTTCCAAGGAGGTGTTAAACATGTTGCAATTTTGTCATATTGTTTTTTTTGAAAAGTCAATATTCCAAAGAAGGTTTTGCTTATTTTTCCGTTAATCTTGTGTATTTTAGAGTGACGTTTGCAGCACTGCAAGGGCCTTTGGAAAAGAACTTTAAATATGTACATTCATTTTGTGGGTTAACTCCCTTTGATCCTTAAAGCTAAGCTAGAATAATTTTGCATTTTCAATAATTTATTATGGAATACCATTTGTCATGGATTTTATAGTTGCTAACATGTCACTAATTTATTGTGGAATACCATTTGTCATGGATTTTATAGTTGCTAACATGTCACTACTTTATTGTGGAATACCATTTATCATGGGTTTTATATTTGCTAACGTGTCACTAATTTATTGTGGAATACCATTTGTCATGGATTTTAAAGTTGCTAACATGTCACAAATTGAATGATCAAAAAAGTAAAAAGTTTCTTTGGAACAATTGGAATCCTTTCAGAGATACATAGATTTGACTACCTATTTGTGCCTTGGTGTTACATAGTTGGCGTCTTCGCTAGCCAAGGTTCCAGTGTGTTAACCCTATCTTCACCATGGCAGATTCTTCACATATTTTGGTATTTGGGGTTTGTGAATTTCCTCTGATGCAGCAGCAAGCCACTGCATCCAATCAAAATCAATTTGTTCGAGATAAGTGGAGCACACATCTTGAATGGACTCATAAATAAGCAATTTTCCACTGCCAGTACATGTTGGTAAAAATAGATCATTTCCCTCAAATACACATGTAATGGCTTCTGTATGGTATATAGTCATGCAATTAATTTGCTTCTTTGATAGAGTGTTAATCATTTATGAACTTTTCTGGATTCATTTCTGATAAAATATCGTCATTAGTTTGATTCCACTTTAAAATATAATTTGTTTGGTAAGATGGGAAATTAAGTTTTTCAGTCGGCTAATGTTTTAATTCCTCAAGCATTTTAATTACTGAATCATTGAGAAAAAACTGAATGGACATAATACTCAGTGCATACATCTGAACTTAAAAATCACCACCATTACCACAGACCGACTTACTGGTAACCACTGTCACCTAATATGTACAACATTACCACAGACCAACCAACCAATAAAAACTGCCATCCAATATGGTCACCATTACTAAAACCACTGCCATCCAGTATAGCCATAATTACCACAAACAAACCATATAATAACCACTACCGACCAGTATGGCAATCCATTATCAGAGACCAACCAACTAATAAACACTGTCGTCCAGTATGGCCAACATTACCACAGACCAGCCAACTGATATCCTCTGCCATCCAGTATGACCACCAATGCTACACACCAACCAACCATTACCCACAGCCATCTAATATGACCATTATTACCATAGGCCAACCAACTGAAAACCACTGCCTTCAGTATGGCCACCATTACCACAGACCAATCAACTAAAAAATACTGCGTCCAATATGGCCACCATTACCATAGATCAACCAAAAGAAAACCTCTACCGTAAGTATAGCCACAATTACCCTAGACCAACCAACAGACCAAACAGCCATCCAGAGTGGCAACCATTACCGCTGATCAACCAACAGAAAACCACTACCGTCAGTATAGCCACCATTACCACAAACCAACCAACAGACAAAACTGCCATCCAGAGTGGCTACCATTATCACAGACCAACCAGCTGATAACTACTGTCATCCATTATGACCTTTCATCGCATGAATCTCATAGATTTATATAAATGATTCGAGTCCACAGTCGAATTTGACTAATACTACTAACATCTATAAAAATGGATGAACATTAAAACATCTTTTGGCAAAGGACCTACCAAAATATGCCAGATTTTACAGAAAGAACCAAATGGCTGCATTCCGAAGAAAACACAAACCTTTACATGAGATTTATAAACCATCAAACATAATTCTTCCAAATTTAAATGTAAACTTATGGATTGATAAACCTTTAAACATCTTATTAAAAACTGCTCCAATGGCCTAGTGGTTGGAATGTCAGCCATGGATGTGGAGAGTTTTCGGTTTGAACCCCGACTGAGTCATACGAAAGACTTTAAAAAATGTTACTAACAGCTGCCTTGCTATGTGCTCTGCATTAAGAGGCCAGCATTAGGTCCAGTTGGCCTGGTATCACGATAATGTTACTGGGTGGGTCATCATGCTACATGTCTGCAGTATGATGCCTCAGTGCTATACTTCAGTTTAAACTGCAGACATAAATTACAGACGTTGTAACAATATGGCTGAAAAATTGTTAAAGCTACATTAAAAATCTAAGTCACATACACACTTAATACAAGCCAATTAACAGGATTCTTTAAAATTTTACAGGTAACATTCTTGCATGAAAGGCAGTTTCTACAGATACTGCTGCTAGAAACAGAAAGTTTCAAATGATAGCTGCATAATATGACCAAATTGGACAGGATACTTCGTGGCTTAAAGGGCTTTCAAAGTGGTTTTGTTATTGGATTTTTTTGGATCTTATATGGCACAACAACACAAATAGGTTATTTAGTGCCAAAGCAATTGGAGTAAAGTGCCTTACCCAAGGCACTTTACCATGGTATTTTACCCAGGTTGTTCTGATTGCAGGATTTGAACCTGGACCTTTTTGTTTGTGATTAAGGCATGCTAATGACTGCGCCAGCGCAGCTCCCTTTCAGACTGGTACACATTATGTGACTCACCCATCAGATAGTCTTCCTGTATTAAAAGTAAAAAGGTTAATTTCTGTGTTTTTAATGGCGCATCAGCACTGTTAGGCTATTTATCGGGTTAAATTTCTGAAAAACTGCTTAGGATTGTTCCAGTAAAATATGTATTGGTCTCAGGATAGGAACTTTTAATATAGAATATTCACCCATAAATGTAATTTCATGTGTCTCTTGTAATCTATGCACCCTTGTATATTTTTTGAAAAGTGTCTTCCCTGCACACCATGAATGCTTAAATGGAATATCCCCACAAAACAAAAAAATTGGATCATACACTTCTTACATTGTGTTGATGGTTGTAAATGAATGACTTCAAAAATAGCACAATGGAGTTTGCTTCATCTTGGTCAATAAATGCTAATCTTGTCATCTTGGTCAACAAAATGCTTCCCTTGTCATCTTGATTACCCTCTAGATCTAGGCATTGCGTTTCTCATCTATTTTCAATAAAACTCGCTAAATGAGAACGCTTTTCTTATCATCATGGATCTAGAGATTGTATTTTCAATAAAACTTGCTACAATAGGATGCTGTCATCTCGGATGAGCTCAATTAAAAGCAAGAGACAGTTATACCACACTGTTTTGTGATCTCGTCAAGTGTTTTGTAGTATTACACCTACTTGGGCCTCTTCTTGAAAACGTTTGTTTATTTCCTCTGTCTTTCTCTCTCTCTCTCTCTCTCTCTCTCTCTCTCTCTCTCTCTCTCTCTCTCTCTCTTTATTTCTCTCTCTTTCTTAAAGCAAAAGAAACATTTCCAAGTCTTGCATTATATTTCACCCAATATATTCAACATAACTTCAAGAGTAACATCTGTTCTTTAATCATATACATCTGCTCAAAACCAACCAACAAACACCAGCATCTACTCCCAACCAGCTGTCATCTAAAACATTGCATTAGAAACATCCCATAAGAAAGTAAATTCTGTATACCAATCTATCATATTGTCTCTACTGCTGTTGACATTAAAAACTGTTACATATGTATTTAGTTTTATTTATTAAAGTTTATCAATATGATTTATGAATGCCGATTTTTCCCATAAACTTGGTATTTATAATTCTGCAACATCTGGACCAGCTGGCATCTGTTCCTTTGGGGTGGGCAGGTAATAATGTTCCATATGCAGCACTTTTTGCTAAATCAAAGTGTGGTGTTAAATTCTTAAGTAGAATAAAGTACTATTTTATGGGAAAGTACCATGCCCTTTTCTTGCTTAAATTAGTAAGCAGAAAAGTAAAATAATCTGTGACCTTTTAGTCTGTGATAATGTATACTGTAAAACTGGATTTTATATCAAATTACCATCTGACCTGTTAGTCTGATGATTTTAAAATACCATGTAATCTGTTAGTCATGTGACCTATTGCTCTGATGATGTTTACTGTAGAACTAAATCCTACATCAAAATACCATGTGACTGTTAATCTTTGATAATATAAACTGTAGAACTAATCAAAATACCATGTGACCTGTTAATCTGTGATAATATAAACTGTAGAACTAATTCCTACATCAAAATACCATGTGACTTGTTAATATGTGATAATATAAACTGTAGAACTAATCAAAATACCATGTGACCTGTTAATCTGTGATAATATAAACTGTAGAACTAATTCCTACATCAAAATACCATGTGAATTGTTAATATGTGATAATATAAACTGTAGAACTAATCAAAATACCATGTGACCTGTTAATCTGTGATAATATAAACTGTATAACTAATTCCTACATCAAAATACTACGTGACTTGCTAGCATGTGATAATATAAACTGTAGAACTAAATACTACATCAAAATACCATGTGACCTGTTAATCTGTGATAATATAAACTGTAGAACTAAATCCTAGATCAAAATACCATGTGACCTGTTAATCTGTGATAATATAAACTGTAGAACTAAATCCTAGATCAAAATACCATGTGACCTGTTAATCTGTGATAATATAAACTATAGAACTAAATCCTTCATCAGAATACCATGTGACCTATTAATCTGTGATAATATAAACTGTAGAACTAAATCCTAGATCAAAATACCATGTGACCTGTTAATCTGTGATAATATAAACTGTATAACTAAATCATATTTCATAATACCATGTGACCTGTTAATATGTGATAATATAAGCTATAGAACTTAATCCGATATCAAAATACCATGTGACCTGTTAACCTGTGATAACAAAACTTTCGTACTAATTCCTATGTCAATTTTTTTCTTTAGATATGGACCTGCAGAGCAGCTGAAGGTTGTTGGGATAGAGGGGGATGTGGAAGTGGGATAGAGAAGGATGTGGAAGTGGGATAGAGTGGGATGTGGAAGTGGGATAGAGAGGGATGTGGAAGTGGGATAGAGATGGATTTGGAAGTGGGATAGAGAGGGATGTGAAAGTGGGATAGAGATGGATGCGGAAGTGGGATAGAGAGGGATGTAGAAGTGGGATAGAGAGGGATGTGGAGGTGGGATAGAGATGGATTTGGAAGTGGGATAGAGAAGGATGTGAAAGTGGGATAGAGATGGATGTGGAAGTGGGATAGAGAGGGATGTAAAAGTGGGATAGAGAGGGATGTGGAAGTGGGATAGAGAGGGATTTGGAAGTGGGATAGAGAGATATTTGGAAGTTTCGTAAATATTAGTGCAGTCATTTCTCACTACGTAGTAGATCAAAAGTTTTAGAAACAGAATATTATGTTTGGGATTTTTAAGTTTTAACCCTTAATTTGCCTACATTTGTAGAATTTATCTTTGATTCTTTTGCTTTAATGTACATTTTATTGTCATCATGGTAATAGTTTGAAGTTAAATTTCATTTGTCTATTAAGTTCGTCTTGAATTTGATGATAGGATGCAAATACATTTGTTTAGTTTGAACAGATCAAAGGTACAAATTGCATTTATTGCATCAATTGTATCATTAGGATTCGAGGCATGCGATATTAATGGTATACTGGTTTGCTGTGGTATGCACCACTGTACTTTTCCACCAGGGGCCCGGAGTGGCAGAGTGGTCTAAAGCGCTCTCCGCTACGGATCACTACCATCTCACCTCTTTCTGCGTTTTTTCGAATCTAGGATTCGGGCAGTGTGGGCATGTGAGAAAGCTTGCCAGTAGCGTCTCGTAAGTCGGTGGTTCGTCCCGGGTTTTTCCGGATTTTTTCTCCACCATTAATACTGGGCGCCATGCATAGCCTATCATGTGCTGAAAAATGGCATTAAACCCCACAACAACAACGACAACAACTTTTCTACCATTCTGGTTTTACAGCAGTTTCCATCAGTGTCTGATGTATGTTTGTTAGTCCGTAGTTTTAATGTGTCATGTATGCAAACACATCTGTCAAGTGTAAGGTTATGAAAGATACTTGGATCAAATCCAACATTTGGGAACATTTTGGATTAAAGAATTGGAAAAATGACATTTTTGTTCAGATTTCTGCCAGCATTTATAAATGTGTTAGGCAATTTATCAATGTGTTAAGCACATGTATTCACTTATAAAATTGAGAATCAGACTCAAATTTTCATGAGAGCAGTTCTTGATCTAAATTTTGTGGAAGTTCTCTTGTCATGTAAATATTAGTTCATTTGTTGAGTAAATGTATTTTTGTAATGTTTACTGGCTGTCCGTAATAAATAGCTTCCACAGTTGTTGGTATTGGTGCAGGCATTCCACTCATTTTCCATGCCTGTTATGTCAGCAATGTAACTAGTTGAGTGTTGTCTTCAGTGTAAATACTTCCCATGTTTATCGACAGACCCTCTTAACAGCACAGTGTCTTTTACATGGTGGCTTAATCAGCTCTGTTTAGCTAGGGTGTTTAGATGGCAACCTATGAAACAATTAACATACACAAAGCAAATTCTTCAATATAAATCTGGTACATATTACAGCATGGACAGAAATACTATACAATACTATGTTACAAAAATACTGTACAATACTGTGGTGTTAAAGTACAATATTATGGTACAAAAATACTGTACAATACTATGGTACATAAATACTGCACAATACTATGGTATAAAAGTACTTTACAACACTATGGTACAAAAATACTGTACAATACTATGGTACAAAAATACCGTACAATAATATGGTAAAAAAATACTGTACAATACTATGGTACAAAAATGCTGTACTATACGATGGTACACAAATACTATATACTATGGTACACAAATAATGTACTATACTATGGTACAAAAATAATGCAGTATGCTATGGTATAAAAATGATCTTGGTGCCATACTCTTATTAAGAAACACGCGAACATCACTGCATAATAGGCACATAATGATCTTGCATGTGAATGACCAAATAGTGATTGGTTGGTTGGTTGGTTGGTTACATTATAGAGGCTTGTGCACAAAAGTGCATGTGCCTCTGGTTTATTCCCTCACCGCAGGGAAGGAAACAGTGCCTCATTCCCCAGGCGTTTATGCCCTCAAGAGTGCTGATAATTTAGCCGTCAGCCAGCGAAACAGATTGTTTCATGCTAGCTAAGTGGTAGGCTTACATATGCCCAGCATGCAATCATGTCTAATATTTAATTCTAATTTACTTGTTTGGTTGAGTGGGAATAGAACCTACACTCACTCTATTTAGATGTGTTTACGTGGAACATTCATGCGCGCATAGCATGCTTTATTTGTGGTGTCCGGCTGAGACAAGAGAGGGAAGGCATGAGAAGGCCGTCGTCTGTTGTCCCCGGTGGTGTCTGCTGGATCCAGGTTGTTGTTTGATGGCGAGTTTTGAATTTCGATTAAGTGTTATAGGTTGCCAAAGAGAAATTGATGATATCCTGTGCTGTTTTTGTAGGTTGGTTAGAGTAGGGTTAGAGAGAGAGAGAGAGAGAGAGAGAGAGAGAGAAAAAAACAATTCTTTCTCTTTCTCTCCCCTTTTCCTTTTATTTCTTCCCCCCTAAATTTGGATAATATTATTAGAATTGGGTTTGACTGTGGAGGGCATTGTAAAAAAAATTGTTAGGTGGGTGACTTTGCTGATTACTCAGGTCTCTCTCGACGTGTGAAAGCCGCCCGTCCTAATTGTTTTTACCTATATTTGGTATGGATTTCGATTGGGGAGAGTACAGTTATTATTATTATAAGACAGGCTTCTTTGCCGAATACTCTGGTCACTCTTGACATATCTAAGTCGCCTGTCTTAAATGAATACTTAATTTAATTATTTATTGTTGATTAAATCTTTTTTATGTCCAGTTTTTTATGAAATGTTATTATGTTTTGATTAGTTAGGTGTTTATTTGGGTTTGATGTATTTAGGAAGTCTGGGAATAAATAAGGTGATCTAATTACTTTTTGAGCTCTTTGGAAGTTATTTCTTTCTCTACTGAATTTAGTGCAATCATTGAATATATGGCTAAGGTCTTCTACAGTGTGGTAATTGTGACAGTTTATGTTTACTGGTTTTGGACTTATGTATTTACCAAAACTTCCTGCTAGTCTAGTTTTTTCCTGTCATCATTCGGTTAATTATTTTTTTTCTCAACACTGTAGCCCTTTGGTGGTTTAATGGATCGGTCTACTGTTTTAGGATTGAATGCAATTTCCGACCTTTGTGGGTGGAATTCTAGTGTTCCTGCCACTTTTGGTTTATATAGGTTTTTATGAAGCTTTATGCCTCTGTGGTACTATATCTAAGTGTGGCTGGATTGGGATCTCCTAGTTTAATTTTTGCGAATATATCAGCTTGTTCATTTCCAGGGACCCCTAAATGCGATGGTATACACATAAACCTGTCTATTTGGCTTCTTGAGGATAGTTCTTTGAGCATACATTAATAGGAAAAGCTCTTTTGACCTAGTGTGCTGATTTTTGTTTGAGTTGATTACACTTAGGGAGTCGCTTATAAGGACAGTTTTTTTGATGTTGTTGTTGGCGATCCTTTTGAGTGATTCATTGATTGCCCAGAATTCTGTAGTGAAGATTGAGCACTGAACTGGTAATCTGGTTCCGATTTTAATGTTATATTCTGGGATAACTATTGTTCTTAGTGGTTCAGATGTTTTTGATCTGTCGGTATAGACTTTAGTGAATCCAGGGTACGTAGATATTTTGTCATTTATTATTAGTGATTTTAGTTTATTTTCTTGTTCTAATTTGTTACCGTATTCGGTGGTTTTGGTATTTGTCCTTGGGTTAGTTTGCATCAAAGTGGTTTGTTTAGGTGGCTCGGTGTATTCTTCCTGTTGTTCAAGGATTGACAGTTTTTCCCTTAGTTCAAGGATTAGTTTGCCGCCTGGTATATTCGGTACTAGTTTGTGTCTAAAAGTGATATTACATTGATTTATGGCTATCTTAGTGGGGTGTGTATTTGGATGGTTGGCTAATCGAATTGAGTATCTGAGGAGCATTTCTTGTCTTCTCAGGTATAATGGAATTTCCCCAGTGAGAACTTGAAGCTCGTCTAATGAGGTGAATGGTAGTGCTCCAGTGCTTTTCGTTGAATTAGTGCTTTTCGTTGAATATTGTTAAGTTTATGTAAGAGTGGTTGCTTTGCCAAGTTGTAGAATTGGCAACCATAATCGAATTAGGATCTAATTACGGGGATTTATAGATCGTGAATAAAGTTTCCTGATTAGATCCCATTGGTGTTCCTTTAAGATTTCTTAGTAAGTTTATGTCTTTGGTGCAGCTAGTTATAATTTGTTCTATGTGATAGTTCCATGTTAGGCGATTGTCGTAATACATTCCTAGGAACTTTGCCACCTTAACATATTTAATTAAGTGATCCTGTATAAGAAGATTGGGGTATTTTGCTTCACATGTGTGTGACCAAATAATGATGAATGGGCAGATACTGATGTTATTTTTTCTCAACCATGCGACAGATAAATCTTGCTGTTTTGCTAACCTTACTTTTTGTATCTCAGTCCAGTCATCTCAGACCAATCGTCTCCGTCATGATGAACACGTGCTATGGACTACTATATCAAGGTACGCAATCATTGTTGTCTTATGCTTGGCCTGATGAAATTATTTCCAATCAAGCTAACGCTAACACTTTTCGACATTTAACAAATAATTTTTTGGATAAGAGAAAAAATAAAAAACAAGATGAAGATCAGAAAGAAAACTTTACAGATAAGACAAAAAGAAAATGAACTACAAGCTTGGAAACATCTTGACTCTTAAAGGTAGGAGAGCCAAAATCGTAAATGTTTACCACCCACTGGGTACCTATTCCATGTATACAGTACACTTTTTGGACGATGGAAGATTCACAAATTATGCTAAACGTGAACTAGTAATTTCAGAAAATTCACTAAAGCATGAGACAGGGGATCTTTCCTTTCTTTTTGATGATTGGGAAACAAATGAAATAAATGTGTCTCTGAAACCGAACCAGCTCAGAAAATAAAATCAGGAGTGGAAATAAAAACACTGAAATGGTCAAAGAGAGCAGATTTACAGAAGTGGACAAACAGTATTTCACAAATTTCGTTTATGAACATGAAAATGTAAATACCAAATGCAAGATATTGGGAGACATAAAACTACTAGAAGAATATCTTGAGAAAAACAATCAGACGCGCCCTATACATAAAGTGCCAGCACCTGCCCTAGAGAGAATTATCTGAAGATTGTTCCTTTCAATTCGTCAGAATCGTGGAAGTGAATACGAGCCGAAAACATTGAGAGGTAAGAAAGGGCCTGACTGATAACACACAATTGAATTTAAAGGATAATGTATAAGCAAATAAAATGATGAATAGCATAAATTATATACTTTCAGTTTGTTAAAACATAAATGAATTATTGAATAAGTGCAAGAATGAATAGCTATTTACCCAAAAGTATTATGTAATGAACAAGAATTTTATTCATAGTTTTAAAAGGTAAATTATATTATAAATTAAATGACTTGACTGATAAAGCAATTTAGGCCCTCCCCAACATGGATGACAAATGATAAGAACACAGAGAGAGAGTGAGAGAGAAAGATATTTTACCCTAGGTACATGGCTTTTTATAATTAATTATTATTTATTATATGTATGATGGGAAGTTTTGAACGACATCTGAGACAAAACATATAGAATTGCAGCTTGGTTTATGGCCCTGAATTTTACCAAGCAAGAGAAGCCCTAGAAAGTAAACAGAAAGATTTGAAGAAGAAAGGAGAGGGAAACAAACCCAAAACTATTGATGCCATAACTGATGATGACATAAAAAATCTGTATGAATACTCGCTTTTGGACCCCAGCACACAGTCAAGTTTACACTTTAGGGTTTAATAATACTTTGCACTTTGGGGTACTGGGAGGGGAGAAGAACACAGAAACATAAAGTGGGGAGACATATCATTAAAGCACAATTGCGAACTTAGAGTTTAACAAAAGACAGACGAAGACGAGGACAGGGGAGGACATAGAAAACATGAAAAATGAAAATCCAAGGATGTACACTAACCCTCTATTTCCAGATAGATGTCTGGTAAAATTATAGAAATGTTTTATGAACAAATGTCCAAGTAATTTTTGCAACCCTTACTTTCCATTTTACCTTGCCCCTGCAACTTACATGTATGCAATTGGGCCAAACGAGCAATAGTTTGTACGTGCACCAGTTGGGGCCCGAAAGCTTAACTCGCCAATGAAAAAAAAAATGGATGTGAAAGTAAACTTGCCTGATTTGGCTGCTAAACGTATAACAAACTCAAGCGTGAGAACATGTCACTGTCAGAAACTAATAGAAAACAATGTTCCAGACACTCAGGCTATACACATCACTGGCCACAAAAATACAAACTCTCTCAACAACTACAGAAAACTAAGTAACAGCCAGAAATGTGTTATATTGATCATCCATTCTTCTAATTTTGTTAAACATCCCCATTGTGCCCCAGTTCCATCAACCATGTGCATGCCACGATGCGCAATTACACAAGCAGACACATTTTGTATCAATTATCTTACTAGGATAGCAGTGATGTGCGAGAATTCCTGCAAATTAGTTTGCACATATGAAAATGTACCCAGCGTAATATACAATTGTAGTAAATCGTTTTCCCTCATAGTGTTTGTCGTAACATAAATAATGTCAGTAGTGGTATTGTAGCGTCTTTTTTTAGGCATCCGTCTTTTTTATGAAAGGCAACAGTTTACACATCTGGGTTCTTCAGGTTGGCATAAATGGTTGTCAAACTAAATTGGATTGGCACGTTTGACCCTGGAATAAGCATTCTATCATAGTTTAAGCCTTGTATAAAGGAATGTTTTGCAAACGTGTGTTTAAAATGTTGGCTTCCTTAAGAAAACCCCAAATAGCTGATTCCCAGAGAAGTTTATCTTCAGGTACTGTCTGATGACAATGATTTTTAAAGTTAAAAAGTTATCAGAATATTGAAGCCGGGAAAGTGCTAACGAAGATACAAGTAAGTGACTTTGAGCCTGAAAATGGCATTAAATATGAGTCCCCAGCTGTACATATTCCGATGTTTCCTGGGAAGGACAAATGTTCCTAAGAAAAACCTTGGAGTAATGGTTGCTGACTTTCTGAGGTAATAGTCCAAAGACGAAATGTTTTTAAAGCGATGTCCAAGGCTTTTATTGTCCACGTCTGAGGTTGACCTCCGACTTCCAAGGTTTTTTTGTAAACAATACTCTGAGGTTTCCTAGGAATCCTTGGACATGTCCATGATTTTAAAACATTCTGTGAATTCTTCGGACATATCGTACGAGAATTCCTATGTCATAACGCCCTCGTTGTCCTCGGACACCTCCCTGGCATAAAATACTAGAGCAACAATAATGGAGCAAATATTACAAAATATAAGAATACATTCATTTTTAATTTGTTCAACACGCACAAATAAAAGTTTTAAAAGGTCTAAATATTAAAAATGCCCATAAGATTCCTTTAGTGCCAAATCGTCCATTTAATTTTAAAAATCCATTCAGGATGTAGGTATGGTTGTATATAGCATTTGTAATATATTAACCTATGTTTAGTTGATAGATGTGGCCTTATCTTCCTAAATGTCCACAGCCTATGAATCCTTACGCAATGTGGGGACCCTCCACCTCAAAGGTAATTTGTCATTTTTTCCTCCATTGAATAATTGACCCTGGATCAATCATAGGGCTGATGCTGCAGTTCATTTGTACGGTTACATCAACCAGGAAGGCTGGAGGAATGTCCTTAAATTTTAACATGCATGTAAACTTTTAAGTTACATAAGCCAGTCCATGTTACACATACGATCCTCTTGTTTTCATTTAGGTCAACGTTGTTATTTTTGCTGTGGTGGGCCAACAGTGCCTTAACTATTCATCTATTTTGAAACAAGATATAATATTTAATTAATTAATTATTTTTTTCTTTTTAGATAAAAAGGTGTAGAAGTCTAGTATCCCATCCAAAGAAACTAATATCTCGCAAGCGAAAAGGAGTTTGAGCACAGAAGGAAAGAAGAATAGTGGATCACTAGATGTAACAATTTTAGCACTATTAAAGATAAAATATATTTCACGGGGCAGGTTTTATTTAAATATTGGCAATTGGAGAATTAAGCACAGTGGAAATGTCAATGAAGATAATATATGGATCGGAATAATCACCAAGGATAACCAGCTGGAGTCAATAGATAGCTATATTTTGCTATATATATGGCACATAATCGTGACCAATAATTTTGTACAGATATAGAAAAAAATGAAAAAACCCTGTCAGTATTGAACGTACATCTTTCCGATTTTAGACCCTTAGAATGGGACTATTTTAAGGTTAGGGTTGTTGATGGAATTCTGTTTGTTGTAGAACCCGCAAATTCTCTTTTTCATCATCACTCGCAAAACATTCTGTCTCCTAATTCTAACACGCTCACCGATATTAAATATAGTTTTGAACTATAACGCTTTTGTGACCGCTTGTTCCTTACAAATTTCACGCACTTTCTCTGAAGTCACCGCGATATTACGATGTTGTGTGTTTTCTAGTTGTATCCTAAATCCTGTAACAAGTCGATATAATGGCTTATGTTATTGCTCGTAAAAATCTTCACAGCCTAATTTTTGAGTTAGCCTTTTTTACTTAGCTGGTATCATATTTAACGAATCTCTGATGGCAACTCCGGACTTATCATGCAAAGGAAGCCAAGCATGCTTGCGTGAAACGTCGATGACGTTTAACATATACATTATACCATCGTTGTCAGAAGTATAATCGCTCATATCTACCAGATCAGCAAGCCATATGTCGTCTACACTTACATCAACTACTTTTCTGATCGGAAAGACTTCTTGCACTGGTTTATATAGTTTGTATACGATATATTTATCAAAAACGTACCTAACATATGATTAAAACCCGATGATACAGACATCGGACTAGTGCTACATCAAATAGTTCACGTATTTTCATTTGATAAGTCGTATAACATTATTCAGGCAGAGCCCTGTTTATCAAAAACATGCTCTCGATAACATATGTCGTGTTGCATCGCTATAAGGTATACGCCGTTATATGGTTCTTCTTCTAATAAAGGATTATCGTCCGCGTCATGTTGTTTCTGAAGAGGATTATAAGGTACCGTATATTTTATGCCCTGGTAGCGTCCATTCACTACATAAGTTTTCCAATAATTGTATGTATGTTGACATCACCTTCTTTGATTTTACTAGATTCGCATTTGCCACAGCAACCACCGACTAGAGTTCGTTTTACGTCGACGTCATCAGTTTCATTGTCTCATCCGCAGCGATGGCAGGGCGATAAATTATTCGGCACGATTATTATTCGTCAATTAGAATTATGTTATCTGATTCCCTTTCCAAATATTACTTTTAATATTTTGCGTATCAAGTTATATCAGCCGATTTTTGACGATAAATATCAGCCTTATAAAGACAATAAAAATTATGAGCTAAAAGTTTTGGATAATACCAGCTTAGATTGGCGAAAAAAACTTCATGGTCAAACATATCTTTGTTTTATTTGTCAGAAAATGAAATTTTTTGATTTCATCAAAAAATGAATCATATTTCCTTTAGCTGATTAGGGCGGTATATGATACACGTAGTGATCAGTTGCGATCTAAGTTAGATATTTCGCCGTTTGCAAATTGTATAAAGACCCAGAATCAACCACGATTGCAAAACGTATCGATGCTCAAGTTCATGCAATAATTAATGACTTTGGACCCTAGCAGTGTTAAAATCATCACTAGATCCAATTATCTGAAGCGTCAAAACATTGGAGATAAAGCAAGATTACGATTTCAAACATAGAAACGATCACGATTGCATAGACAAAATGCCTGCTTGAAATAATGTTGAGGCAACAGGCGATTACATAATTGTATAGATAACATAAACTTTTTCAGTAATTTGGATTGCAATTAGAGGACGTCGATGAGATCATAAACGTGATGGTGTTAGATGTTAAAGTAAGAAATCCAGACCGTGGTAATCAGGAGAACCTGAGAGGGTGGAAATGTACCACCAGGTCCTGACTTTAATCCCACAGGCAGAGAAGCACTAAAATTAGCAGAAGCATACTGTCTTATTGCGTTACAGAGTCTAACCAAAATGCTCGACGCATAATGTTTTGCGTACGCAGTCGATTACTTAAAATCATTTAGCGCCAATCAGAGAATAATCGTTTTGGCAGATTTACTGGTAGAGGTTACTAAAATTCGTGAGAACAATTTTAATGATCCGTCAGAAGCTGATCCTAATGTCAAAGTGAAAATAGAAAATTATAATTTTGATATTAGCGAATATATTTCCGACTTAAATGATATCTTGACTCGGTACCAGATCATCTTTGAAAATTCTAAACGAGTTAATCAAACAAGTCAGAGGAGACCTAAAGGTGATGCCAAGAGGTGTTTCTCGTCGTAAGCTGGAGTACATAGCTATGGCGGGACGAGATATTTTCACCACGCAGCAGTACATGACGAAACTGCGAGACAAGTTCAAGGCAAACACGGGAAATACCGCTCCATCTTCTAAACTTCAGTACGAGGTCATGGGCCGATCACAACCAGCTGACATCGATAAAAAACTACCCAATATCGACCCACTAGTTCTGCAACAACAACGCCTTTATATCACTCTTCCACATCCCAGACGCACTGAAACAGCATACGGAGGCGTCGACAAGGGATTTATTTACGATCATTCCAAGGTGGTTGAGCGTGGAATCGACCATGACCTCCTACAGCGCATCCTATACCCGACGTCTATGCAAAACTACGCACATACACGGTTATTAAACTTAGAGTAGCTTTCAAAGGAGCATCGACACTTGGATCAAAGCAAAAACGTTGCTCGTGTATCGCAGTGATGTTTTCAGTCACATCGGCCACGTCGCATGGTCCTTTATTCAACGGCGCATCGAAGTTTATCAAGACCCAGGATTGGCATGGTTCTTCGCTGGATTCAGTTCTGTCTCGTTTCAAACTTCAAAGTTTACACCGATGCGTTTATGTAAGCGCATACCATCTCCTAAGCAGATCGCATCCACAAAAGCGTGCATCAACGTAAAAAAACATCGACAATTACTGTCTCGTGTGGTCCATCCTTTCCGCGTTACATGCCGCAGAGGACAATGACGATCGCGTCTACAAGTATAAGCCGTATTTTGATACTATCATAACTACATGTATCACCTTTTCGGCGATCAAAGACATCCAATGACTGGAAACACTCAACGATGGATTCTCCATCAACGTGTTTGGGCTCGATGACAGAAAATGGGGAGATAAACAGTCCCTGGTCCATCCCATGTTGCTCTCCAAAACAGCTTCACAATGCAACATCAGTTTACTTTATTACCATCATCATTTCGTTCACATCAAAGATTTCAGACGGTTGTGTAGGTCTCAATACACTCAACATAGGAATTATATATATTTCTGTAATCGTTGCTTACAATGCTTTCTCAATAGCAGGGACTGTACGACCACGTGTCATCTGGATACTATCAAGGACTACAAACCGTTCAGATGCCACGCAAGAGAACAATACAGTTCGATCACCACTGCAGAAAATGCACGCAAACGTTTGATGCCGTCTTTGACTCGGAAGCGATCCTCGAAAAGAAAAGTGGAAGGACCCTCACCTGATCCAGACCATTATTTCACTCAAGTGGAACTCAAATCCGTTTCGTGCGTGATGGGCAAAAAGAAAAAAAACGTGCTGTTCCGTCGATGAACATTGTTCTCACCGTATCGTCAGCATCGCGGCGAGGTTTGCATCCCGTGGTTCATTGAGCAGCTCGTGGCAGAATGGAAACGCATCACCGACATTCGATATAATCAAGCCAAGATCATTCCACTTATGCCACAACAAGAACACAAAGCATCTCAACGATGCTACATATGCGAAGAGTACTTTAAGCTGCACGATAAAAAAGTCAGAGATCATTGCAACGTGACCGGATATTACCGAGAAGCCGCTCATGCGAACTGCAATCTACGCTTCTAAGATCCAGACTTCATACCGGTGATCGCACATAATCTACGACTGCAATATGGGAACGCTGGTTTCAACTCTCTCACCATGACTTTTAATTCCACAATCACCTATTGATACATTACCTTTCGATTGATCCATGTCACTCGACCGACCAATTTCTTGACTAGTTTCTTGCAGATTCTTTAAGCAACTCAAACTGTCTGTTATATTTGGCTTGCTTTTTCCATACCTGTACATATATGTCTTTCTTTCGCTAGCATTACCTTCTCCCTCTAGAAAATGAAATATTGCATATATATCTTCTGCTATTTTTTCTTTCACTGAAGCACGATCAGAACGCAAGTTCATCTCACCAGTCGACAAGAAGGATAACTTGGATACCTCAGTCTACCAATATCATGCAAAGAACTACGAATATGGCGAAGGGACATTACGTCAAGACTAATTGATAACTCGCTTGAATGACTGATTGTCTAATTTGCCATATTTTTCTCTTATCTCTGCAAGAATATAACGTTCTAATTGAGAAGTGCACGGTATATCACTATCTGAATCCTGGGTATCCTGAGTATCCTGGGTATCATTGGTATCCATTTTGTCACTATATTCCTTTATTACTTAATCGCCCCTAATTGGTAGGAAATTAGAATAATTGTAAAGGTCTCGTAGACTACCTTAGTTTAGGGTGGGGTGCTCCCAGTATTATCTTTAATTATTACAGAAGACCCACCCTGGCTCGTTTTTGTTAGAAATTGAAGTAGTGATAGAGATGCCGACAGTTAAATTACTGAATACACAAACTGTGGAATTCAAATAAACAACAAAATTAATGCCATTCAATAACAGATAGTCCATCCTCAAATGAAATTCAATATTCAAAACCCTATCACTCGTCTTTCATTCGACCAAGTGGCGGCCTATTTCATCATCTGACTTACTGTGATAGATTTTCCTCCTGTCCTGTGTTTCTACTCATTTGTAGTATTTCTTGACTGGTACCCAGTACCCCTTCAGTCCAACAACCACGTCCTTCACCCTTCCACTTCATCCACTTCCGTCCTCCCCTTTTCTTGTCTCCCATAGACTCGGGACCAACTGTATCGAGTATTTACCTTCTCTGTCTCCTACAGCTCCTCCGGTCCCTAAAAGCTTGATGTCCTAAGCTCCTTTGTAATTCCCAGAATAACAATGTTTCCCACCAATTTCGAATGACGTCGGAGTAGCTTATAACTTCCTTATGTAATTCCTGCAAGATGGTTTAGCGACTACTGACGTTTAGTTTCAAGACACTAGATTTAAACTTGCGATTCCAATGGTGGCCACGCCTTGCTCACTTTTGAGTGGATGTCGATTCACATATGGTCTACATAATTAGCAGACATTGCCCCTCCAAGGCAGTTTGTCAATGGTGGATTTAGGACCCCCACTTTATGTTCCTTTGAGCCCAACACCGGTAATTCATGCCACTTACCTGTGAATCACACGCAGCCAAATAAGGCGCCAGTAACAAGTTCCTAAGGCCATATTATATAGAACTGGCTTCCCACCCGTCCTTTTGATGTCGGCTTACACTATCGTAACATAAGCCGGCAGGCCAGCTGGTTACATGTCGCTTTGACACTCATTGTTCGCAAGACTGACATTTATGACGGGAATAATTAGCCTCAGGGTCTAGCATATACATGTTGCAATCTGGCTATTGTTCCTTACTTATAACGTTACAATCATATATACAATGCTGGATATGCTAGGTACTCATTATTTAAATTGTTTTGTGTTAATATTAGCATTAGCACATGCTGACGCACTTGTCCCAGTTAATGACACAGGCAATGAACTGCTCGAGCATGTAATATCCATAGAACATGTTACTAATCATGCTACTAATACACTGAATATTGAGTGAACTCAACGTACATTAGATGAAGAATATATACTCATGTATTTATAAAGTATATTGTTTATTCGATGCATTAGACATACAAACTTGAAAACAAAACCCCATCAAGTTTCAACATCCACAAACACAGTAGCATCAAACATAATATATGCAGCCTCTCAACATGTCCCCAAAAGCACATATCTCTCAACATGTCTCCAACAGCACATACGATTCACCAGAAACTTCGAAAATACACGACAATGACACTCCCTTTCATAGCCTATTATATCGAAATGGCGCGATCAAAGTATGAAAGGAAAATTGAATTTCAATGAATTTTCTTGAAAACTAGTTTATATAAAACTATGGTACACATACCATTCTGTTGTCTAAGTATTCACATAGCAGAATGTGAACACTGGAATGAAAAACACTTCTCTTTCCTCTTACAGGCCTCTATAATTTACCAGAGTTTCACACACGAAGTCCACCTTGTCCGCCATCTTGCTAGTGTATGGGAGAATATCTTCGTATCTTCTGCCAAAATGAGTGAAAATCAGAAGAAGAATCTTTGCGTGACCGTTTTTCACATTTTGGCTGTGATAATATCCGCAAATTTTCATTGACTATTCTTAATGAACACGTGACCAATTGTACGTAGGGACAAGGCCTGCAGATGCTTCACAATTAGCATTTTGACAATCTCCCTATTTTGAATTATCTGGTTAAAAGTTCTTTCTTCCACGAGGATTATCTTCTGTATACGGCTCACTTCCTTCTTTCTGTTCTTTCTTTGTGACGGGCTATTAATCGAGTTTGGTTTTATAATTTTGTTTTGTTTCTTGGTGAGGGCCTCTTGATCAAGATAGGCTTCATATTTCTGTTATGATGTCAACGCTGTTGGTCTTTCAGGTCAACATGTGTTGACGGTTCTAGCAATACACATGTATATTTAACAATCACGGTTGAATGTTTGTATTGTAAAGCAATCAACAGCTATTCGGGTCGAAACCTTTCAGTTTAATTTGATGTACTTTCCTGAAAAGCTGCATACGCTTTTGAAATATCTAGAGAATAATACAAGCAAAAACAACAAAACAGTTCTTTAAATATGAGTGCTTTGGTAAACAATTAAAGAATCGGCTAAAATAAATACTGACAAAGAAAGAAAAGCAGAAAATCATGTTTAGGAAAAACAAAAACTTAAGGAACCCAACAACATTAAATATGGAATAATCCCCAATTAATTAGAATAAGTGTTTGTCAGATTTCAATCAGTGCTTGAGAAATGAATGGTAATCAACTTTATACATCGCAATAGTCATCGTTGCTTCCATCTGCTGATAAATAATAAGCACATGTTAAACAATCATGTATGTGTGTATGTATCTATGCATGTATGACTGACTCACTGACTAACTTTATTTCCTCTACAACAGAGATTACATCAGGTTAATCAAATTCAGGATAATTCACGATCATAAAATATAACAGCAGTACTGTGTCAGCTACCGTATTGACAAAATGAAATATCGCAATACCTGCAATTATGCAAATCTGTAATCATTTGGCTAAGCATGGCACTGGTCTTTTAACAATTGCTTGATGATGATAATATTTCGAAACGTTAATACGTCTTTATTGTTATATGCTTAATATTAACTTTGAAATAGTAACGAAAAGGAAACGGAAAACTTATAACAAGTTAATTATATATGTAGTTCTTTCTCTATGACACATGTATTTATGCATATATATACTTGTTTGCGCGTATGCGTGCCTGCATGCATTTATCTATGACTGACTGTCTAAATGACTTCATTACCTCTTCAACAAAGGTTATATCATGTTACTAAAATACGGATTATACATATGATACGATTATGAGACATAGCAAGCAAGAGAAATACATCGTCAACTAATGCATTTACAAGATGAGATGTATAAAAACAGAAAACCACATAGAAATCTCTAGGAAATATACATAAAGACACACACACACACACACACACACACACACACACACACATATATATATATATATATATATATATATATATATATATATATATATATATATACGTACATATACACATACATATATATACATAAACATATACACTGTATACAGCTGTCATACAATAAAATTTGCGGATTTGAGGAGAAGACGTTGGCCGTTAATATTTTATTTTTAATGATATTTTACTACTTATTATTGATGTTATGTTTGGACATGTTGGTTGATAGTAGGGCATACATTTTATTGTAGAGTGAAGCTATGCTTTTTGCCGTCACCAACATGAGTATCCCATAAATCATGGTCAATAGACGACATGCAGTCCACCCCTGCTTCCAAGAAGTGTCTCCAACAATATATTGTCTTCTTGATTGAATAAGTTAACCCCGCCTCTCACTTCTCAAAGAAAACGTTTCGTTCCTCAAGTAGCATTTCTGAACCTAAAATAAGATATTTCGCTATGTCGTTAGTCTCTTTTCCACAGAGGTTGCATATCATAACTTTACCAGCAGGAATGATATATTGTTTCATTACTTCAGAGAGAGGCCATAACATGGATGGAAATTGACGCCCAAGAAACCATAAACTACTTGATTGTAAGTCCACATGAATGTTTCTGAAGTGAAATAGATCACCCATTAGTTACATATTTGCTCTCCAGGTAGTTTCGTCATGGTATTGAATAATGTCAATAATGTGTCGATTCCAATCAATTTTTCCTTTTGCTTGTGCTCTTACTGCATAGTCTAAAAGAACACTGCCCATGCCATATTTCTTTGTTATTCTGTCAATACCTGGTATAAATCTCGTCTGTTTTAGCGGGTTGTCAGATACTGACATAAGCACATAGTGAAAATCTATTTCCAAACAAAAGTCCAATCGCCCTTACATAGTCGGTAGAAAAGAGCAATTTCATCCCATCTATGTATGCTTCCATTGACCAGAGAATCATGTATGAGTGCATGTATGTATGTATGTATGTATGTATGTATGTATGTATGTATGTATGTATGTATGTATGTATGTATGTATGTATGTATGCATGCATGCATGCATGCATGTATGTATGTATGAATGCATGAATGCATGCACTAATGAATGTATGCATATATGTATGTATGTATGTATGTGATTGAGAAAAGAATGGTAATCAACTTTCTACCTCAATAGCCATTGTTGATTACATCTGCTAATAAATAATAAGCACATGTTAACCAGTCATGTATGTGTGCATGTATGTATGTATGTATGTATGTATGTATGTATGTATGTATCTATGAATGTATGTATGTATTTATGTGTGTATGTATGTATTTATCAACCGTCTACTGTTATAAATTGTTTACTTATAAACATATGAAGGAAATTAGACGGAGAGGTGTGTCGATTGTATTTCAGACCAGATTAGAAGATCCATGCGAATGATTCCGCAGTAACATAAAATTCCAAATAATGGTCTATGACAAAAGAAACGATATATTTCCTTGTATTTTATTACGATTGATAGCTTGACTTTAGACTCATTAAATGCAAATAAAGGAAGGCAGGCTTTAAAATTGTAGGTTATATTTGCTGAATTTAGTAATCCTTTTTTCATATGCCCTAAAGAATACTGATGTTTTTTTTTTAATTTCCTTTCTAGATTTCTTTCTATAGCATTTCATTTGTGTTTTCCCTTTCCGCACCTGTATTCTGAATATGACACCAGCTTTATTGGTAGTATTCTTTTCTGTTACTTTTCTGATAGAAAATCAGATTAAAATCCTTTCAAGATTAACATTTATTTTTCCTGCCTTATATTCTCGTATGTAAGGATATCGACAGATTTTTCCTGAGATAAACATGGCTTAACCATAAAACGATGTGCCAAAGAGCGGGGAGGGTTGAGTTTTAGCGGCCGTTAACTCCCAGGTCTGCAGTACACACAGGACATTGATACATCACTTAACCCACATCTTACATCGACACAAAAGCTTCACTGACAAGGAGAAAAATACATGCAACATTGTTCACATGATATGGGTAATCTCATTTGTCGAAACAACATTTCTTCTAAACAAAGTTTCTGATACTGTTCATACGAATAAAAATATCCAACCAAGTCATTTGATCAGAGCAGACAGCGACCAAGTGATTCCTGGTCGAATGACTTCAGTCGATGTGTATGCAATATACTCGAACATCTTTGGTATTTCCATGATAGAGTCCCTGTTTGGGATAGGTTACAATGTTCCTACGCGACGTGTGCGAACTCTCTCTCTCTCTCTCTGAATATGTGTGTGTGTGATTTGGATTTTTAATTTGCTTTAACAAATGCTCTGTCATATCGCTACGATGTCTGCAGTGCGGCAGTTTATAGTGATGTCTAGCACTGAGGCGTCATGCCGCAGACATGTAGCATGAATTCCCACCCAGTCACATTATCCAGACACCAGGCCGACCAGTCCTAACACCAACCTCTAAATGCCTAGCACCAAGCGAGGAAGCTGTTAGTACCATTTGTCCTTGGTATGACTCGGCCGGAGATTGAAGGCGCGACTTCCCGCATCCGAAGGTCTATATATATATACATATGTTTATATATATATATATATATATATATATATATATATATATATATATATATATATATATATATATATATATATATATATATATATATATATATATATATATATATATATATATATATATATATATATATATATATATATATATATATATGTATATATATATGTATATATATATATATATATATATATTTATATATATATATATATATATATATATATATATATATATATATATATATATATATATATATATATATATATATATATATATATATATATATATATATATATATATATATATATATATATATATATATATATATATATATTTATATATCTGTGTGTGTGTGTGTGTCGTGTGTCTGTGTATATGTGTCTGTGTAATTAAATTTGGAGGTAATCATTCTTATATCGCAAACATATTTCACATATTTCATATAGAGTGATATGCAATGGTGTCGAACTTGACCTTTTCCTTACACTGGTGTACAGAGGTGAGGAAATGATTCGAGCTCTGATGTAAGAGGGCTTCGATTAAAACAAGTCACTCATGTGTATCTATTCTTGGATAGGAATCCAAGCTTCCTCTATATAACATCATTTTGGGGGTTTCCTGTTCTTCGTTTTTCTTTTTCTTTGTTTCTTTTAACATTTTAATTTTTACTTTCTGATCAGAGGATATTTTAATATTGCTGTATCGGTCATTTACTTTCTTCCCCTCTTTGTTAATTTGGTGTTTGTATTGCCTTGTATTGCCACGTGCTGCTGTATTGAGATTATTGTAGAGAAGCGAAACATTAATGAATCCTCAAGGACATACCTCAACAAGGTGTCACTACATTTTATTTCTTGGTCCATGTATTTGATCTTGCGTTTGTTTGTTTGGTCAGGGTCGTTAGGGTTCGCTTTTCTAAACATGCTTTGTTTGTCTTGGAAAGGGATTCGTAAATTGTAGTTGATTTGCCAAGAAGGTAAATAAAACGTCGCAATACTTTTTCTGGGTACCGTTTGCAAGAAATGCAAACGCACTTGTGCGTCTTTCTCGCGACTGATGGCATTAAGGGTGTAACCCAGTGTAATTGTGTGAGATTTAAGGGTATGTCATATTCGTTCACCATGTGGATAATGACGACGTCATCTGCTGACTAAACACCGTTTGAATGAGATGTCTAAGTATTTAAACAGCCGAAAATGTTGCAGATGCTCAATTGATGAATACCGTGAACCTGTTTGCAGAGCAAGTCAGTACAAAATCTTTAATAACCAGTAGCACCGGGATCAGTAGATGTGCGTATGGCAAATGTGTGGCGTTATTACAGGCACTTTTGAGCGATTGCTTAGTCAGACACTTGTGCTTGAGATTTGTCCTTTGAACTTAAAAAAATAATCACCCCAGAAATGAACATGATGGTGAAATGGATTTGACTTCGTTTGCATAAACTGGGTGTGATGTCAGTGATAATACCGTTGCAATGATGCATGTTTGCCTGAAATGGAGCGTGAAACCATATTCATAGAGTTTTGGAATTCTGAGAATAAACATATGATACAAGACATTTAACACATGATAAAAAGAAGCGATTTGGAAACAAAAAATGGTCAGATGTGTAGTCTTTGGTTCTTTCCTCAATGCACGTTTAGCCAGGTTTCATCTTCGTCTTCTTGCTGTGATTTGTAGCTGTATAAACATTCACATCATGCATCTGAATGCTGGGGCAATCTTTGAATCCGAAACATTTCCATCCATTCTAGTCTAAAATATGTAGATGATGAGCTTCATGAGTGTGATTTGTTGACAAGGTACAAAGGACACATCACTAAGACAACGGTCATCACGGCACATCACCACTTTCAGCTTTAGAAAATTATTGGAATGCCACTAAAGTTTATTCAGAACTTGAAACATTATAACTTGTGGTATAAATTCTAGGATTATTTGGAATTTAATTCTCAAGACCGTAAATTCGTTTTACATTTTTACTTTGTATACTAGAGAGCAAAACTATTTGTTGGATTTTACTAAACGGGTTGGTTTACGCTCTTTTCCGTTACTTAAACACCTGAGTCGTTATAGTTAACAAAGAATCTCGTCTCACATCGGTGTATACTACATAAATCACCAATCGCAATACCTTCAACACAAAAGTAGCTGTCTTCACAATATTCTTGGCTTTTCATTATCGAGGTTTTTATATGTTCGAACAAAATTAAAGAAACAGAGCCATTAAAAACATACACGCAAGAAGTGTGTAAATTTCAAAGAGGCATCGTAATGATCTTTGTAATCCTGAAAGTCTTTATTAATTTGACTGACGTTCGTTCCAGTCATTCAGTGCAGTTCCGCATTAGGAATCATAGCATCGAGAAATTCGTTACGTGCTCTCAATTTTTGGATGTCTGACATTTTCAAAGATTGTAAGAGTAGTCAGCCATCTTACAGTATTCATATACCAATAGTTACAATCTCCAGGACGATTAGGTTGAACTTTTACCATGTGAATGTATTCTAGACGTTCAAAGGGTAGATCATATTGTGCTTTTCTAAAGCGTCAATGATAACTAAACCTTTCATTTCTCAACTAGTCTGGTTATAATATTAAGATACAACTGGCTACCTAATTTATGTCATTTGTATGATGTCAAGAAGTAGACCAAGTGAAAGTAATGACAGCTCGGATATCATTTGGCTTGTTCTTGGCAAGTTGTATCATCATATTCACTTTCGTAGAGTTTCACGGCACAACTGAGACACTGCATTGTTCATCCTTATTAAATTTAAAACAAACAAACGTTTGCTGGATGGTTCCTTGTTATTGTTTATTCATCTTGGTAATCACCTCCACTTCTTTATTGTTGACGTATCCTGAGTGCAAAACGGATGATCTATATCGACGACGTGATGCCAAATATGACATATTTTCTTTCCTGGATAAACGCTGTAGTTTCTTGAATTAGAAGTGAGACTATGACATAATTCTAGTAACTCTTATGCGGAGATTTATATTTGAACGTTTTCATTCTATATTGATCGTAAAATAGTTGACACGCGAATTAGCGTCCACGCCTGGAATTAGAAACATTGGTTTCTCCTCGGGAGAACAATGACTTAATACCGAATAGGAGTGACGTTATTCTCAAAATGTAAATGGTCTTTCAGTATGTTAAATCCTCTGGTTCCTTCAACAAAACAGTATAGTTATGTGGAAATCTTTCGATATTGGTAAGTATTTAGCATTGTATAGACTTTGATGATGCCACACGTGGGTGTTTATTTCGTCAAATAAATGGAGCCGTGAAAGTCGTAAATCTCCAAGCATCTCTTGAAGATAAACGTTCGAAGCATAACGAGGGGTGATCATTTCTATCATGTTCTGCATCACATGGGATTAGCAGATAATTTCGTTACAAATCAATGCCTTTTGCAAATGTGTCTCTGATTCTCTTCTGTGTTTGTACACGCGCTAGTTTCTAATGATATTCTATAATTACTTAAAAGCAGATTATTCGGCTTCCCTGCATGAGCACCATCTACCAAAACGCCACTCCTTTGCTTATATCGGAAACAAACGCAAACAACAATAATAATTGGGGATATTGACTCAAAAGAAGACAGGGACTTAGTGTAATTGGTCGGTACAACGAAGGGAGACTACAATGCAGGCCCAACTGGTACCAGACGCCCTTATGCGATATCCCGGAGATCTACTCCTCTATCACCAAGAGGAACAACGAAATCTCCCAGCTAACGTTCTGGAGATGGATGCCACAAAAACAATTACATATCAACCGGGGCAAGCAAAGGGGTGAGGTGATGAACAAACAGACTGCAAACTGAGGTACAATGCACCAAATTGAGGTACTAGAGGTGACTAAAAGGCAAGAGGGGCAGAACGCAAAAGCCCAATCTGCATCGGTAGCAGCCTTATCTACAGAAACAGTAGCTCTAATAGCATCAAGACTGCAGCACAAACATCTAAAGGGCCAACCACCAGCAGAAGAAGAAAAACAACGACAGCCGGCAAAACCAAAACAACAATTTTACTCAAATAATAAGAAGGGACTGAGTATGCTCAGCAGGATACAGATGATATGACACTTTTAGACTAAAAAGAAATTAATAAATGCATGCAAGCGACTCCCCCCACCTAAACCCATCCATAGCCAGCAAATACAAATGATGATAAATCCCAGTACCTTTAAGGGTCGACTAACGGCAAACGTAATTATCCACACTTTAACAACAAACACTAAAACAAAACTCTCATCCCAAGGGTGAACCATTGGAACAATGGGGCTAATCATCCTCCATTAAGGTTTGCTGCTATACCAGATTTGTGGATCGAAATTCGAGGGGGAGGAAGATGTACCGGGTGTGGATCTCAGCATGGGAGGTGGACTCCGAATGAAACAGCCATTCTTAGGATTACTCCAATATGCCTGTGTCAACCTATTATTCTAGAATAGAATATAATTCTAGTTATATATTGCCAAATTCATTATTTTGTATCTGTTTTTGTATACTTGTCTGTGTGAAAATATACATGCATATAAAACAACAAAAAACAAACATGCCCTACTTATTCCCATTACATACGTGTGATTGATGGTTTTGCATTGACACGCTGACCCTATCGTTTTCTTTGTGTTTGTGTGATTGTATGTGTGCTAAAATATATCTTACTATATATGAGATACCGCTTAGGTTTGTATGTAAGATATTTCTTGGATAATAAGTCCAAGTATATGAGTCAGCCTATCAACTTTTTCTCTTCAGATTTTAATCTTTATGCATTCGTGTTCAACACCCATAATGGAATATTATGATTAATGTATATATGACCATAGTTCCGAAACCAGTCCACCTATGTTAAATTCAATTAGTCATCACGCCTGCCCAACATATTTGAGTCGTCCGGTTCACGATACAAGTCTCCATAACTGCTGACGGCCTAACACTATCATGTCTTTTAGAAACAGACTTTTGTACAAAGTCAAAGAACACCATTAAAAAGGCATATTTCATGTATTCACATTTCCTAAGATATTCAAACAATGTTTAGGATTATTGTTTGCTCGATGCATACTTATAACTAAAAGAAAAATATTTCACCTTAAAGCAAAGAGGAAAGTTGGATCTTACCTAAAGAATCCCTTTACGCAAAATTTATGAAGAACGTTGATGGTCTATCTCTTTAGGTGAACTAACATTTTCACGAATTAGGCAATATTCGCAAATATTTACCATTTAGGTAATATCTGCAAATGTGTCCAATAGCATACAGTCTAACAATGCAATTGTCTTCCAATGCTAGTTGGTGAAACTACTGCGTACTATGTTAGAAATAAAACACACTCAGGAGTGGTCATAATACTGGTTTATCTAGTTATCTCTTCCACCTGGCATACTTAGACATAACTGTAATCTCCAAATCATGGATTAACAATAGATTAACAATGTGAATTCGTTTTATATATGTCCATGAGTACCAGCGTTTTCTTCAAAACTTTTTTTAAAATGGTGTGAACGTGGAGTGGTAACCCTCTTAGAAATTTCTCTGTAGAGATGGTGCAATTGTATGGCTATAATGTGTCCAATACCTTGGAATAATCATACTTATTCTAAGTGTTATGATAAGTGTTATGATAAAAAGTAACTCATTAAACATTTGGATTAGCTTTGGCAAAATTAATCTAGTGGGTAACATAATAAATAATATGATGTGTTCTGGAAGGATCTGGGAGGAGTTTTATAGAGGTCAATATTTTTTAGTATGTGGAAAACATATATGTCTCAGAATTACAGTCTTAAATAAAATGTGACTTGTTTGTGTAGATTATTAGATAGTTTCCGATTCCATTTCCAGCAGTGAAAGGGCTTTGTGAAAGGGAGATAATTAGTGAAAAAGGGGTTTTGTTGAGAAAAAAAATTGTCTTATGTTGCAACAAGTACAAAGCCACATCAATACATAATGGCAATTTATCTTTTCTTTTAATTAAGACCGAGATTACTTCTTTATTTGCAACTTGGACTAAAGCCAGGGTATTTCAAAATACTTTAAAACAGTAGCTTTTAATACAACCGGTTACTTGGCGTTGAAGAAGACATTTAAAACTGAATGCCCCCTTGCACCAAGTCAGAAGGTCTGGTAGAGAAATTGCAAAATCAAATATTGATCCAAAGTTGTTTTTTTTTCAAACCGGTAATTTTTAAATCTTTAACTGCTTTTATTATTTATATAATTATTAAAACTTACTGAAGAGGTTCATATTAATTTATTGAATATATTCCATATTTGTATAAAACAACAACAAGAACAAAAGGAAACATTTTAGGAAATGTGTGTCGTATTCATTGATCACATTAGCCCATTCAATTCACTGTTTTCAGACAGTAGAAAGCAGTCTGATAATATAGGCTTTTTGCGCTCGTTATATAACGTATATGCTCAATTGCTGTTTTTATAACCTCGCATTATTATGAAATGATCGATTATTTTGAGCCTTTGTATATTCGAGAAATATATCATAAAATGTTGCTAACGTAAGTCATACAATAAATGTCCATTGAGCCAATAGCAAAAAGCGTAATATCTTATGAAAACTCATTTTTTTTGGTCAATCTTATAAGAAAATAAAAGTATGGACTCTGTAAGGCTAAAACTGTCCAATACTTTTTAACAAGGGCGTGTGCAGACACGTTCCTTTTTGCAATGTATGCCTATATAAAGTACCACGGCTTCTCTAGTCATGAATCTGGGTATACGTCGTAGAAGAGTAAGACCTTTACTGCCTACATAATTTCCTTAGATTGCATCAAGACCACATGATGGGATATTTCCTAGCCAGAAGTGGAGTTCGGCAGGTATGAGATCTTTTGTTCATATATTTTTATTTAATCGTAATAGTCAACGAGATATCTATATCGTTTACAAAAACAAGTTGGTTACCCGCAATATTTAGTACAAAGAAAAGATAATTAACATGTCGGAATAATGTCCCTCCATTCTAAAGTGTGAAATTCTTTCAGCTATTCATACATGTTGCTTTATCCAATGCAGTGATACGCTATTTATGCCGAAGTTTGCGAATGTTAAAATTAATATGAGAATTACACAAATTACAACTATTACGTTCTCAATCAGGTCTGTCAATGCTTTATGTTTTGTATCCCACTAATATTTCCTCCATTTTTTTTCCTGCATTCATAACAATCATGACAAATTTAATTTGTGAATTCTGACTGAGGAAGCAAAATTGCTAAAATGATCCTGTTATATTCCGCAGACATACATTTTCCAGATACTGGTTTTTATACCGTTTCTTTTCTGGTAACCCATTTGCCTCAAATATTGACTACAACAAGTAATCAAATTTTGTGAACTTTATTCTGCTAGCGATTTTTTCCCTCGTGGTAAGATTACATAATTCATAATAATATATCTTGCTCATCCGGAGAAAATTTTATTTTTTAAAAAAAAAAAAAAAAAATATATACTGGTCAAGACTTCTTTCGTAGGTCGAAAATATCCCCCGAAACTCTGTAAAGAAGGAGTGTGTATACGTAAGAAAATGGCCTCAACGATATTTTTGTATTACTCGTGGCTACTGTTGGAAAAAAACGATCAGGAGCCATGAAATTGGGATTGAACTGAAAATAGTTTAAGTAGGTGTTCTGGCATTGCAATATATTACTACAATCTTTGCAAATATTAATATACGTGTGGTTTTTGTTATACCAAACATACATTTGACTCGACGAATTTTCTTTAATCTTTTCCTGTTCTTGGAGCTGATCTCTAGCTCGAAACTCTTAAAGCGCTTTGAAATCCTCAAAGAAGCGATTCAGATCGTACAAGCTATTGATGCAGTCGATCCACATTGTTTGTATTTTTTCACACCCATTGCCCATACCTTGCTGCTTGTTTTGCTGATACTTCTCGCTGAAATTTAACAAGATTCTTTAGTGACTCAAAAGTATCCACATAGATATAATCTCAAATAGGGTACATGTCAGAGCTCTTTGAAAAGGCAATGCTAGGGCCCATGTATGTCCTTAAAATGTAATACTCTTCCGACGTGGGCTGTTTCACCAGGCATATATTTGTCTCCTAATTACTCTGCATTGACTCAATTATATTTTTATTAACTTTTGCTTTTGTTGAAAAGATTCCTAACAAAGAACTCTGAAAAAGTCGATGAAAAAAAACAATTGTCTAATTACGGGTTAACTCATTGAAACATTATGCAACTGTCTGTATAAGGACTGTAATGTTTTAATAATACCGGTATCCATAAAGTGAATACAATTACATGATAATATCATGTGATGATAAATATTAAAACAATTTAAAACTGAAAACCAATTGAATAGAAATAAATATATATTAAATCAGATACAATTAAATCAAATATACATAACAGTATAGTTCGTCAGCTATATCAGTATGAACACCAATACCTAATTTATGATTAGAACCGAAGATTCCTCTGATTAGTGCTCTATCAAACTGTTTAGTATATTTTTATGTTTTAGGTAGGATGTCTATTAGTAACTGGTCACATTACTATTTATTAACAACACTGTCTCTGTCACAAAGTCACAAATGTCTTGTTGCATCGCTATAATGTATATGCCTTTATACGGTTTTTCCTCTGGTAGAGGATTATCATCCACGTCAAGTTTCTGAAAAGACTTATAATGCCATATATATATATATATATATATATATATATATATATATATATATATATATATATATATATATATATATATATATATATATATATATATATATATATATATATATATATATATATATATATATATATATATATATATATATATATATATATATATGCACTGGTATCGTATAGCCACTACATGGCCGTGGTAGTTTTCCAATAATTGTATTGTATGTCAACATCAAGTCCTCTAATCTCACTTGATATCATTTAACAAACAACTATATTTTGTTCTACGAGGATATCATCGGTTTCAGTTTCGCATCTGCAGAGACGACTGATCGCTGATTTATCTCCGAAGCCAATCATTCTCTATCAAAAATTACACGAGAGGAAATGTTCGGAATAGGTTTGTATTGAAATGAAAACCAGATGTTTTCGGGTCTTTGACAAATAAATATGATGCACAATATAAATAGAAAATTTTTACACTCAGGGATTAACTCCCAATTCATTAGCTGATTTGCTGATTTATGAAAATTCGTGTTGTTCTCCTGCAATGTTTATTGCTGTCTCTGGGCGTACTGGACCAAAACGTCGTCTTTCATTATTACGATGCCATTTGGAACTTTCATGTGATGTTACAACATACACATTTACTACCCATTTATATAGTTTAACAGCATTGATATGATCGATTGCTAAATCAAATGGAATGATTCATCGGTGTGTCTCTATTACATCCCGATGTCTAAAAATAGCTTTTATATGTCAGATCCTGAAACAGTTATGATACCATAACCAGAATGAAACGCACTTTGGGGCAACAACTGTGTCAGTCTCTTATTCCTGACGTTGCCTTCCTCGCCAAACACGTAGTTGCCGAACACAGGGTGAGTTCCCAGATGTCTATGTTAATAGTTATGATATTATATGATTTGATTTTTTAGATTTAACATAATTCACTGTATCGTTAACCTCCGTAACTGCCTGTGTGATGGCATCGATAAGCACATGGTGAACTTATTTATGAGTTATGGCATGCTATGTGTTGGAAAGCGATGATGTACCATCAAGTAGTCATTTATCCATGTTCGTTATGAGCACAGAAAACGTATTTTGTCGAAGGTCGCTCTGAGCACGCAAAACGTATTTTATTAAAGGCAGTTCTGAGCACACAAAACGTGATCAATTTCACTAAAAACATCCTGATCAAAACGGTTTCTGATCTTGTTCAATCTGATTATGGGTAATGTTTCGTTTTGTTCTCAGAACGACAATGCCGTGTAGTACTTGTAACGTTAGCGTTTAAACTCCATTATGAGAATGTAGTTTTTTTTATCATGAATGTTATTCTCCTTTCACACCTTAGCAAACAAATATAGCCTTTAGTATTTATGACATTTAAATAAAATTCTTTGTGTCTTTTCAGAATATCATTCTTGCTGTTCTACTCATTTCTCATCACTGGGTCTCTCTTTCCGCCAGACGATGCCGTGCTCCTGAAATTTCCAGAGCCAGCAGCGGTATAACAGGCATACACAGTGCCAATCACGTACAGTCATGGCAATGTCAGCAGGAAATGATATGGCGAAATCTCGGAGAAAGTTTCTTTCCACGTTGTATCACTGAGGTCCGTTGTTCGAATCTAACTTGCCTAGGAGGACAAGGATCTTGCAGCCCAGTCAACATAAACATGAAAGTGCTGAAAGAAAAAAGCGACTCCGATTGCTCTGACAACCAGATACCCAAAATCTTGAGAAGCAAGTGGGTTTTTCATGATATTTACGTGCCAGTGTACTGCGAGTGTAGTTCCGTGTAGCTTGAACATATCTGATCGGTCATAGGCAACAATCTAAAGTGAAAACATACATTTTTAAACGTTTTGATCTAATATAAAGGAAAACAAGACATTTGTGAAAATTACTTTAGAATCACACTGTTAAAGGAAGTGGTGGTAGAGGATCAATTAGCATCAATCATGTAGGGTCCTGCGAGACTTTAAGCAGAAAAAGCAAAGTTTTCTAACATGTTTCAGTTTAAATATTAAAATGTTCAACTGTTTATGTTTTTAATCTGTGAAGATAACAATAAGAACACGGTTTTCTCTAGAAAACAAATATTAAGCTTGCTCAGACCATATGGTAAACGTTTCATCATCAAACTTTCAGCATGGAAAATGTATGACTTATTTGAAATAAATCTCTGCAAGTTTAATATGACTAACGGTATTATCTTCTTGATGACAATTACCACTCCCCCCAGAGCAATGCTATTTCTTGATTACATTTTTCACTTAAGTTTAACAAACTATATGCATAACTTCCTATCAGATCTCCTTTTGAAATAAACCATTATCTTGCAATAAAGATTGCTTAACATTATGGAAGACAGCAATGGCATAACCATGTATATATGTAAATACATTAGAGTAATTATGTTCGGTCATATCTCGAAGTTTGGGCCTGTCTTGAAATTTGGGCCTATCTTGAAGTTTGGGGTTATATAGAAGTAAGAGCCTTTCTTGCAGTTTTGGCCTATCTTGCAGTTTGAGCCTATCTTGATGTAGAGCATATCTTGAAGGTTGCAACTTTGTTGAAGTTCGGGCCTATCTTAAATTTTGAATCTATCTTTGTCTGTTTCCCGTTGATTCCTCCCAAGAAATGCATCACATGCAAAGTCCGTTTGCAAAAATACATAAAGTTAATAAACTTCAGTGAAAGGCACCGAAATACCTTGATCTCATGTAAGTCGAATCACATTACAGATCGGTCGTTATATGTTCGTGTATACATCAACTGAGATAAATATACAAGCGTTGATGTAAGTATTGTTGTAAATACTGGATGTCACGAACAAAACCTTACGTATTAAAAGTTTTTCTTTTATTACAAATGAAAACAACACAGAAGATAACATTTTCAATAATTATCTAAAATTCTTTAAATCGGATTGTTTATTACCAACATGTTGCGTCTTTATACATAATTAGTAATCCATTCGTTATGTTTGTTAATTATGATTTGTTTTATAGCTGCGACTGTCGTTATATATTATTGTAGAAAAAAGCTTCATTTATTTTAAACACAAACACATGGTTTCGGTGATCATATGTTGAATGTAAGAATCATTCTCTCTACAATGAACCATAGTAAACAGTTGGGCTTACTAAATGCGTGTAGACTTGTCAATTGTACGTGTTAAGAAAGCAGCTGCTACTGTGTTGAGTCAGAATCTATATTCATTATTTCCGGTAGATGGCAACAAGTAATGTGATAGAAAAACTGTTAAAGTTTGGTTACTGTTCTTGGTCTTGGTCCTAAGCGTCTACCCCACATGAATATCCTCAGATCACAAGTGAGTGCAAATCGCAAGTGAATGCATATGAATCCACCAAACAAATTTAACAAGATGCGCCCCTGTGAGATGGAAGTATTTTGAAGTAGACGATTTTAACCATGAGCAGTAACTATGCACCCTCTATTATCATACTATATAGCCACCACTAATAAATTGTGATATAAACTCCGTCCACGTAAATCTACACGTCTACGTAGACATACAAATCCACGATTATGATATGTGTCGACGTTTTCATGTTAAAGAAACCAATCGCTACAAACACAACCTATGCACATTATATATATATATATATATATATATATATATATATATATATATATATATATCTGTGTGTGTGTGTGTGTGTGTGTGTACATGCACACACTCCAAAATTTAGGTTTGTATTGTATAGCAGCGAACTTCTCTTATAGCGACGTATTAAATTTGTTCTGTGTCCCTAATTCTCAAAGACGAAACACATATTTATTGACTTACTCAATGACATTGCAGGTTCGAATCAAACTCGTGGAAAATAGTAATTTAGAAGCAATACTTGATGACACGTTGAGTTCGGTTGGTTATACATGAAAATTATAGTCAATCTTACAGATTACTGTTGATGTCATTACGATCTAGCCATTATAATTTGATGAGTAATTTGGGTTGAGACAAGTTCCGAACATTTCACGCTATTCCTTGATTCATTTTGGGTTCCAAAGTCAAATAGTTATAAATGACAAATATTTCTTTTGACTGAAAGAAATTCATGTATTACATCTTAAAATCATCACCTCAGCGGTGGGCCTCTAATCTGAAGGAAATATTGATTCTCAGGCACAATTTGAACCAACACTGTTTCATTGGGGGGACCTGGCCGAACAACAGTTTTAAAATGTATATATATAAAAAATTATTTGACCAAGAACTAAGAGAGGCCTGGAGTTTCTTACCCCAGGGCCCGTGATCGCTCTCTATGACCCTGTCGATCCCAATCTGTTTACATAATATATCATTGTGATTGTTACAAAACTCCTGACTCAGCAAGTAATCATGAAGTTGGGACAACCATGACTTGCTACAAATCTAGTAAACGGCCAAAAAACTATCTCTGTTCGTTTTTCCGGAATTGACACAGCTTCACCCCATTTAGCCAACTACTCCGTGAAGACAAATATATATCTATTCCCTGAGACAAAACCTTCGATATGTTTATCCGGTCTACAAACGTATTTTCATTTAAAAGATGTAGAACAGGGATTTTGTTGGGTGTATTCAAATACATTATTCCAATATCAAATAGATGAGAAAAAGAATTATTAAGCAAAAAAGAAATCAACCAATTGCAAAATTACTGATACTTCAGTTGGAAAGCTGGGCAGCTGTGGATTATTATTTAGGGCCAGCATAAATTAAATTTGTCTAAAATGCTTTTCTATAAAGATTTCATTTTGAAAAGAATATTCGTAATGTATCCGAGCCATGGCAAATCTTCCGCATCACCGTATCGGCTGATCCTTAGCGTCTTTGCGCGAACTTCTGAGAAAAACCGAAGCTATTCAGTTATTGTTTCCCGCGGTCTTTGTTGTGAAACGTGGTTACAATAATATCAAAATTATTACGAAATTTGTGATATTTTCACGAGTCCAGGGCAGCTGTTTAAAGTTAGTAATGTGGGACTTCGTGTGTAATTCAATAAATGTTCTGACCATGTAGAAAAAAATATGCGAGTATGAACTAGTTTGTATGTAAGACGTGTGGGTGTGGTTTGTACAAAATAAGGATAGTATGCAATGTGGGTGTATTATAAGTGCCGGACTTTTTTTTAACATGGAAGCAATTTGGATAAATGTAGTCTTAAAATGTTCCTGACAGTTCTGCTCGTTCGTAGAAATAGTGGACATAAAAGTATTCCAGTACTCGGAAGTATAGTATTGGCTTACCCTCCCATTTGTTTTAGCTCCCTATCATTATTAAAGACGAACATAATCAAGGATATACACAATGACCTGATTGTCACTAGCAGGTCGCTAACACTATTCATATAGTTTACATTTCAACCAAGTTTACAGGGTCTGCTTGCAGGGTGGTCCTACAGTGTAAAACATATCACGTGTTATTAATGTTTTAGTTCTACGTTTTACTACCCAAATAACGGCCTTGTGTAGCGTGTTTCGGAACGAGTAGACAAACTTTCAGGAATATCTCACACTTGGCAGCCCATATGGGCACTCTTCCACAAATTGATATGTAATGAATATACTTACTGTCTTGTTTTTATCCTGATCGAATCAAAATACGACACTTGCAAATGGACGCATTTTCATGTTCCGTTGACATATATTTGAATTTGTTGAAATGCGACGGTAGCTGAGGTATGCCTACTTCCAAGTAGGTTCATGTTGGGATATATTTCTTGAATGAGTCGAAACGTAGCTTATCGTTTCAATAGGCATAATATATTTTTATTCGTTTCGTTAAAGAATAATATTTCAACTTAACCCACTTTCCGCATTTCTGGCTTTAATCACTTTCCAGCCATCTAAAATGTAGGCCAATAAAACTTTAAAAACAGGTTCCTTTTTATTGTGAGAATTTGAATTTATTAGAGAAAAAGCAACAGAGTAAATAAAGTCTGACAAAACATTATGACTTTACTTTGTAGAAAAGCGTCATTATTGGTTGCCAGTTGTGTGCAATATTCCTGAAAGTTTGACTCTCGTTACTATGTTAGTCAACATCACAACATGCTACACAGCGTCGTTAATTAGGCCGTAAGACCCAGACGTACGAAACATTTAATGCAGCATAGAGGTCTTACATGTAGGACTACTTGCAGTGTTGCTGGAAACGTCCATAGAAGGTGTGCAATTAGTAGGTAGAATTTCCATAACAGGTTTCCCAAGAATGACCATCATAGCTAGCCAGCTTGACAGTGGTCCAGGGTCTGTTAAAATGTTGGAAAATGCACTCGATTATTAGAATGTATAATTGCAGTAAGTATTATATATCACATTACTCTCCAGAGGATCACAAGGGAAGTAACCCATCCATCCAAATCTGGGACACATAATTTCCTTGGACACTTACATTATTGCAAAACAAGTTCTAAGACAAAGTTTGTCTCTTTTTTTCATTATTTGAATCTCATAAGAATTTAATTCTTCCTCGTCGCATGGCTGACTTTGAACCAATCATATCTTACTCTAATGACCATTAAACTTAACTGAATACTGTAAACATTGAATATATATTTTGCATTATACACTGTGTTTAATTAGATCGTCTTACATCTTACAATTTGTATCAACTTTTGTGACTTTTGATCTTTTTCTGAATTTCTTCAATTACTGGCACCAGCAGAGACCTTGATGGACATCCACTGATGAAACGTTGTAGGTGTTATGCTAAACTATTTTCTGTCAAAAAATTATGTTCAGAGGACACACGTTCAAGAATTTGATGACATATGATGCAAAATTGTTGGGAACCCTTGCACACTGGACAACACTGGACATTTGAGCTAAAAAATCAATAAATCGTTTATTAGACCTGTGCTTATAAGTTATTGTACACCAGTACAGGTTTTATTCATCTTTGCTTACATGAGCTTTTGTTTCGACATATTTTGTCGTGTGTTTGTAAAATATCTTTCTATTTAGACCTCTTATATACATGGTATAAAGAAACGAATCAGAATCACATTGGTTGTTTTAAATCAAACTTATGGGAAAACTTTTGTGTTTCCACTCTTCTGCCTATTCCTGTTTCTCACTGCCAAGCATTCCCCTCCTTAAATAACAAAGAATTGAAACGTTATCAAAAAGTTTCCTAAAATTGATTTGTGCATCTAACTGAGCTGGTTTTGCCCAGTATTGAAGCACTTAATACATTGCATATAGCAATCATTATAAATGATATAACCCAGTTATCTTGATTACAAAAATGATTGACATAACCTGATTCCGTGACATCAGCGTTTAGCTGAAAATATACTGCAGAACAAAGAACATGCATCTGAAGTACAACAATGAGGACATCCACTACGGCCACCATAGTGTCCACCTTAACAATCGTCATTACTACTCCACCTGAATTGATAATCATATCAGTATGGGGTTTCACAAAACGAACCCTTATTGTGTCTAATTGGATATAAATATAAATAGTGCAGAGCGGATGTCCAATATGGTAACCATTGCGACAATATGAAAAATGCTGTTGTTGCTGCTTCTCCTGCATAGAAAGTCATAATCAGTTTAGCTTTTTCACCAGAAGATTCCTCGTGGTGTCTAGTTTGTAATGAATAGAAATAGTGATCTCTTGTCAGTATGGCTTTCTCACTCCTTCTGGTGTCTAGTTTGTAATGAATAGAAATAGTGATGATTTGATGTCAGTATGGCTTTTTCACTCTTTTTAGTGTCTAGTTTGTAATGAATAGAAATAGTGATGATCTGATGTCAGTATGGCTTTTTCACTCTTTGTGGTGTCTACTTTGCAATGAGTAGAAATAGTGATGATCTGATGTCAGTATGGCGTTTTCACTCCTTGTAGTGTCTAGTTTGTAATGAATATAAATGGTGATCTGATGTCAGTATGGCCAACACGGAGATCTTCATCTTACTCCTCCTGGATGAAAAGTCATGCCAACTTTGGGGTTAAACAGACGACTTCTTCCTTCTTCTGATATCTTGCTGGTAGGGAATGAAAATGGAGCTGATCTGACATTGAGCATAGATACTATTCCAGGCACCTTGAAACTGTTGTTATTTCTACTCATCCTAAATGAAAAATAATATCAAAATGTTTTTTCTCGTTGTGTTTTTTATTAACCAGAAAATTAATTTTGATATCTAGTTAATCTTGGATCTAAAGCGATGAACAAAATATTTATGCCAGAATGAATATTTTGAAAAGCTTTACACTAATTTTCAAGAATGGTTATAATAATGAGTTTATCTTCTGATCAAAAAGCCACAACGGTCATTCTTGTGCATTTACTCGTTTTAAATTTAAATATAAATGGTTCGTTTAAAATTTAACACTCATTGTATTTAAAGAAAATCGATCCAATCCTGATTATTTAATGATATGCACCTTAACTGTCTTCATGAAACTTCCAGACGAAAGTTATCAATCTCTTGGGTCTTTTGCAATGGTGGCCATGTATTTAACTTGGATCAAGTAAAGGTCACGTAGAGTGTAATCATCACAATATAGGGTAGTATGGATTTGTTTATCAGTATGTGTAGCTTAAAATTGTGACACCACGGCGAGCGACATTCAAACCGGATTGTACTGGATCACACCAAATATGTCTATGTACTTTTACATTGAATTTGCTGTAGGTTCTTTTCGGTACATCTAAGTAATGACCTTCCAAAGGAATGTGGATGTATAAGAATCCAAATGAAGATAATACTTGACATACTCGGTGTTGACTGCATACATGACCAGTTAATAAAGTCTCATTCTCATTTTATCGAAACAATTTTATGTCAATAGAGCACAAGACCCTTTTGATTAGACTGGGCCATAATGTAAGTTCTAATAGAAGGTCCGGTTATTCTTGTTGAGCATAGTCTATTCTAAAAATGAAGTGAAAAAAATCACCCACCCACCCACTTGAGTGTGTGTGTGTTTATATGATTTAGATTTTTAACGTATCTTTAAAAATGTTTAAGTCATATCACTACGATGTCTGCAGTGTGACAGTTTATAGTGGTGTCTAGCACTGGAACATCATGCCGCAGTCATGTAGCATGATGTTTGACCCAGTCACATTATCCTGACACCAGGCCAACCAGTCCTAACACTAACATCTGTATGCTAGGACAGAACTTTTGAGTAAAAGTATTAAGATTGAGATTTTCTTTAAATTGTATTAGAAGTAAGTTTTCATTAAATTATATTGAAAGTAATTTTCCACTAAAATATATTGAAATTAATTTGATATATTTGTGTATTACAAATGTATGTTATTTTATAAAGATCGCTCTTTACGAACAGGTGTATAAATCCATAAAATACATTTCACTTGTATTTAAAGTTCAGCAATTTAGATTTGGTGGGAAGCTGCTGAACAGGCAAATTATTAAATCAAAAAATGGATGAGTCACGCATATGATTCACACGGTTTCCCAGGGAAAGGTAGAGAACCTTGTTCTGACTGGACTGAGCGGAAGCAACAACTGTTTATAAATAGAGATGCAGAGTTAGTTCGTTCTTCGAGTCAGAAAAGCTCTGTCTTTTCCATGCAGATATGTATCGTCTGTGTTCGCACACTTCTTTAAAGAATGAGCAGTTATTGATATTTGATATTTTAACGGTAAAGTTTATATTTCTCAAACATATTTGTGAGTTCTTTCAATTGTATATTATAGTATAATCGAATGTTTAATTGTATGTGTGACATGTATTATTGGAAACCACGAATTCGCTACCAACTTAATATTTAGATTTAATTTGGAAATGCAAGATTATTTAAGTCATAATGAGTAATGTTTAGTAACCTATTCCAAATTAGTATTCTATTTTAAATTTAGTAAAAGACATTTCTTCAAAATGATTGTTGCATTAATCACAACAATTGAATGTTACGCACATTGGCTATCATGAAGTTAATTGAGATTTAACTATCTGTATTACATTCTAAAAGGCAGAAATTCTACAAATGTATGAAGTTGGTAAGATCGATGGAAAAGTGTAATCTTATATGTATTTTGTATATTTTAAATATAAATATAAATATAAATATAAATATATATATATATATATATATATATATATATATATATATATATATATATATATATATATATATATATATATATATATATATATATATATATATATATATATATATATATATATATATATATATATATATATATATATATATATATATATATATATATAATGGAAATAAAACTTTCATTCCTCGAGCCAGAACAGCTGTCTTTCCCTTACAGCGATTCCGTACCTCATTCCCCAAGATGTAGCCGCATTTACATCGTTATGGGTGACACCCTTGTAAAGAGATCCTGAACTCCTTCTTCTCTCTCTCTCTCCCTAACAATGGGCAAAGACATTTCTTTACTTATTTTTAATCGCTTCTCTAGCAAAAGATGAGAAGAAGGTTATGAAACAACCATTGCCATAACATTACCAGTTATAATTTTAATAAAGCACTGGATAGCTGGGAAATGGTATGACGAAATACCTATTAGCTTGCTCTGATGCCAACTTTATATTTAATATGACACGGGTGACATAGGAATGGTACGGTGAGAAACTATTAGCGCAATATCTGTTTCATAAAGCACTGACTGATTGGGGAACGGTAGGGTAAAATAAATGTTAGTGTATGGTGACGCAAGCTGTGTGTTTAATAAAGGGCTGAGTGATTGGGAAATGGGAGTGGTATGACGTAACAACTGTAAGCATCTTATGATGCCAGCTGTGTGTTTATTTGAGCATAGAGTGATTAATAAATGTTAGGACTAAATAACTACTAGCATCTTTTGATTTCAGCTATATGTTAATAGAGTAATGGGTGACTGGGAAATGGTAGAGGGAAATAACTATTAGAGTCTTATGATGCCAGGATTATGTCTAATAGGGCAATAGATAATAGAGGAATGGGAAGGTGAAATAACTGTTAGCTTTTTATGGTGCCAACAATTGTTACTAGTAAACTAATGCCTTTAATTTCATTCTAGACCGTGAGTTATTGTAGGCCGTGAATTACCGTAATTGGTGAATTACCGTAGGCCGTGATTTACTTTAGGCCGTTAATTACCATAGCCTTCTCTTGACGTAGATCGTGAATTACTGTATGCTGTGAGTTACCATAGACCGTGAATTACTGTAGGCCATGAGCCAGTTAGACCGTGAATTACCTTAGAATGTGAATTACTTAATTTTTAGATGAAATATCTATGACAATTGACTGGAGTGAAATATGATCATTATTTTACTCTACCGAGTCGATTAGATAATGATCAAGAAAGTTTAGCTTGTTTTAATCGCTTGCATGGTGTATTATTAAGAGTGGACACACACACAAAACCGAACCAACTTTAAGTCCAATATTTTGCTTTCTTTCATCCAATTTTCAGAGTGCTGTTTTGTCTTGCATTAGGCCAGAGATTTATGTTACTACTGACATATGCTCTGCGAAAACATCAAAAATATAACAGAACACAAACAATAAGCAAATTATATGGTACGAAATCTCCTATCAGCCTGCTATAAATATTGCTAGCCAATACATTTGAGCATCAAATATAATGACAATTTGCTTCTAGGAAGTGAATAACGGATATATATATATATATATATATATATATATATATATATATATATATATATATATATATATATATATATATATATATATATATATATATATATATATATATATATATATATATATATATATATATATATATATATATATATATATATATATATATAGCGTCAAGCAAATCTATCTACGTTTTATGTTCATGATGAAATAATGGGGCAGTTTGTAACATTTCTATCATGAATGATCGTCTCCAGTCACCTCCATAAACAATACATCATATTGCAGTGTACTAATGTGTGTGTGTGTATGTATGTGTGTGGTGTAGATTTTTAACGTAGCTTTTAATAAAATTCAGTCATATCGCTACGATCTCTGGGTGTGGCAGTTTATTCTGACGTTACTCATTGGGGATTCATGACACAGACAAGTATCATGTTGGCCCACACAGTCCCATTATGCTGACACATGCCCGACTAATCCTAACAATAACCTATTAATGCTTTGTGCCCAGCGAGGCAGCTGTTAGTACATGCAGCGTGCCAATAAACTCATATGTATATTTGTAGGGAACAGGTGATATTTTGAAGCTGACTCAGTTAGACTAACTCAATCACACTGTCCATGTAAAGTAAGTATTATAAGGAGGTGATTACAGAATAAACAACCCACGGAGCAAGATGTATGGAGACTGAAAATATATTCCTTTCTCTTATTGCTTGCATGGATATTTTTATGTTACCCTGCTTTCTACTCCCAATTACCAGTCAAGGGATGGATGGAAGAAAACAATGTACAAAACTGGATTAAACTCAGCCCAATAATTTCCACTCGAATACTCTCAGACGCCGATGTTATTTTATTTTGGAATTTATCTCGGCCACCGACAATGTAAAATATTGCCAGTGATCTCTGACTCAGAGACTTTACCATGATGTCAGTGATCTCAGACGCCGATGGTATCCAGTGTTGTTATTGATCTTGGATGTCAATCATGCACTTTGTTGACATTGATTTCAGACGCCATTCAAGTACGGTACTGATACTAATCCCAGACACCGAACATGCACACATCTTAGCAATACTTTCAAATATGGTTCATCCACAATATTGACAGTGATCTGAGATGCCTATCATGTAACATGTCGAGAGCGATCTCAGACTTTGTTGACATTGATCTCTGACGCCGTTCAAAGAATGCGTTGAGAAACGTAAATAAGATTCTACTGTAAAATCTAGGAATATTACTTTCCGTTCTATTTAGTTTATATATATGTAATTCTCTCTCTGTAGTTCGTAATTTCTTTCGTAGGAACCCGGAATGCCTGTGTAGATAAATGAGAATTAATTACTAGGTCGCCATGCGAACGTGCCTGTTACGCAGTAGTTCATGTACAACTAACTTAGAATAATTTTTTGTGTTTCAGCCTAGTCGTGATAGTATATGGAGTAGTGCGTGTATATACATACATATATATATATATATATATATATATATATATATATATATATATATATATATATATATATATATATATATATATATATATATATATATATATATATATATATATATATATATATATATATATATATATATATATATATATATATATATATATATGTATATATATATATCTTAAGAGAGACACTAAAAAAGTTCTTGTTCCTTGAGGCAATCTCTTATGTTACAGAGAACGTTGTATCCATGCGACTAGTATTGCAGAGTGGAAAATACTGGAGAATCTTCGCAAGTGAATTAGGCTTTGACTGAAAACTCTAGTCCTAATTCGTGTGTATCAATGTTCACCCTTGGTATACGTTTTAAAAATGTACACGTCATTAAATCATAATGTAAATGTAATGTATATAAGTCACCTGGCCGATTGTGATAGATGTATCTTTCAGAGTCATCAGAGTCCAGTAGATGCATGTTCCAAATATACCAGTCTGATTCTAATGGCTTTATGTTTCGAATTCACCTGGCCAGTTCTTACAGATGCCTGACTCAAATTCACGAGGCAGATTCTGATAGATGCAGGTTTCAAATTCAACAGGCCGATTATGACTCCGAGTAAAAACGTGACTTCAAGCTGTTGCTTGTATGATATTAAGTATCTCGCCCATGATATTCTTCTACCTGCCAACATTGAACCCAGGTTCAGTGATATCGGTCTAACTGCCAACAGTGAGCACAGGTTCAGTGATACCGGTCTAACTGCCCATGTTCAATGATTGGAGAATTATGCTTTTAGTGTCAAATCGAATAAATGTCAGATTATTACAGCGTTCTTCTGGTGTCTCTGATAAGAGCAATTTATTAATAATTTTCGATTGTAGCAATGCATTACAAATGCTACGTCCAAACAGAAGTTTGCTAGTGTCAAATGACAGCAATGCGTTCTAGATCAGACAGTAAATGCTAGTCAGATTGGAACAACATATTACTAATGTTCTCATTAGAGCAATGCTTTGTTAATGTCAGGCTGCAACAAAGAGGTGCTAGTGTCGGTTTGCTGTATTCTATTGCGGGTGTCTGATGATAACAATGAATGGTTAGTGTAAGTTTGGAACAGAGTGTTGCTAGTGCCGGATTGCATTTATCATAGAAATATGTGGTTCTCATCAACAGACTTCTTGTAATATCTTAGTACTAAATTATCTGATGTTTAAAATGGCCACCATGGTAGGCATCTTGAAAATCGTTTTGCTACGCCATAATATAAGGTCAGTTTGCCATCGGGTCTTCACGGAAAAAAATATTGTGATGTCTAGTTTGCCATAAACAAAAATGGTGCTGATCTGATGTCTAATATGGACAAAATAGTGTTGCTTTGGTTCCATTAGTCTGAGGGAGGAGTAGCCATGAACTTGATACGATATGTGATCTTAAACTGTTGCAATGTACTATATTACATGCAAAAAAATAAATAGTTATGATGTCAGAGTTTCAAAACCTAGGAATAAAATATAACTTTGAATCTGATGTTGTGCTGCCCCTCCCCCAGCTTGTACAATTTTCATGGTTGTATATCTCGTCATCACTTACTAGTACAAGTCCTCAGTTTGATGCAGAACAATAAACCCTCGTAGTGTTGTTATTAGGGCTTTCACAGTATACTTGCCTGATGCCAGGAAAAAAAGTCATATTATTCTCGGGCATCATCCCATGGGCAAGGTGAAAGAATTAAGAGATGTCATATATAGTTGGTAGGGCAGTGTGTTCTGCAATTTTTATACTTTTGTGATCTCACAAAATTACATATATCATCGTCTTAGTGTATGATTGCATATATCGTACTCTACGACTGAAAAATTGGTAAAGCCCACAATCCAAATCACACACACACACATGGCATAACGGTCTTATGCATAACGGTCCACAGTTTCTATAAAAAGTCTATTCCTGTCAGAGTGAATAATTTCGATTTTTTAATCCGTGACATAACATAAATATTTGAAGCTTATCTTAAAAAACATGTACTGTACGTTTATATTTTAAAATTACGGTTAAATTTCAATCAATCAATCAATTAATCAATCAATATATATATATATATATATATATATATATATATATATATATATATATATATATATATATATATATATATACGGGGTTTGCGGACTTCGAGCCAACAGTCATGAAAATTTTGCAACTTGCATTATATGCCGAGCTTACATACTGAACAATCTGTATCTAAATGATTGCTTTGCTGCATATCGCCTATTTAAAGGCGGTTAAATAATACTTATATATATATATATATATATATATATATATATATATATATATATATATATATATATATATATATATATATATATATATATATATATGTTAATACTGCTGTAACTCGTGTGAGATTTATTTTACATGCATGCTTGAAAAAGCACTTATCCATAATGATTAGCCCTTTCTATTTCTTAAAATCATTATAACATCTAGCACCCCTATTGGTGTTTATCTTCGATTACCTGGTTGTTTACATGAAAATTACAAAGGACCGTTAATTATTTAGTGTTTGGAAAATACATAAATGAATAAAAATAAGTGTTCTAAATTCCTCAAAATTCATTTCATCAGAGATAGGTTTAATGCATGTCGATTTCAGGGTGACTGGATGATAATTGTTAAGCAAATGGATAATCAATATGCTCAGATCATTTAGTTGTAAAAGAAAAAAAAACATTGCATATGGTTTAGCTTTCATTAAAAATGTGTACTTATTAATATTGTATCATAACTAGGCGTAGAAAAGTGAATTTTACAAAGTTTTCAAAAGCTAATCAAAAGAACCCTTTCAAAGAAAAAATATTTAATGTTTCGCTTCAATGTCTCGTACCTAAGATTCCTTATCTCTCAATCCCCTCTCTCTCTCTATCTGTCTCTGTCTCTGTCTGTCTGTCTCTCTCTCTCTCCTAGCCATCTCACACCATAATACATTTATATATGTATATACACATGCATATATCTTCTTTCTAACTCTTTCTTATCTTATCACTTAAATCTTTATCTTCATTTTCTATTTACGCCCATCTTTTTGATAACATTAATTATCAGGATAAGGTTTTAAGGTATAAGCAAAATTGAAAAACAAATTAATTTTCAAATGAATGTAACGCATTTTCTTAACTTACCTCTACAATTCTGCACCATTTTTAATCTTTAGCTGTGATATATTGTTTTAAAATAATGGGCCAAGCGCCGATCTCCCAAAGGAACGTTCAGTTACAGTCAGTTTGCCATGGGCAAACTGACTTATGAAAAGTGTGTTGCTCTGACAACAACCTAATTTTTTAAGCTCGTTGTTTTAACAAATTCATCACTTTGTACATCCTTTTGTAAACTATTGATTTTGCAACTTAAATAGGTTTGATATTATACATTTTGATTGTACACGATTTATACCTGATTTTTGTCATAATGATATTTCTCATTTCCCAACTAGATGGTAATTTTCGATTATGTCAGTAAAAGAGATAACGAAGTTGTAAAACAGTACCCGAGATGTTCTTTTCGGCATAATAACTTAAGCTTGTATTTTTCTAAGATCTGAACATTTAAGCTCGTATATCTGTCTGTCTATAGTTTTGATTAAAGATAAATAAGCTCCTAAACCATTACATAATTATCTCCACTTGTTGTAGTCGGACAGGCAAAATAAGAGAAAAAAGATATTCAAGTTCTCAGGTTGATGGTAGTCTCTAATTGTGTGTAATTAGTCATCACGATGATGGTAAAGTAAGAATAGTCCTCATAATATTTAAAGAAATATACGACAAAAAGAAAGTGATACAAATATTGCCTGGATTGCAGTAAAGCTTACTTTCAAATTTCGAACATATACTTTTATTCCTTCTTATGGTCCTTGAAACGTAGTCATATGTCAAGGTCCTCACAAGTGTATGAATACACCTGTGTGCGTTTGGGTGTGTTTGAATTACATTAATCCATTCAGTCAAGGAGTAGTTGACACTATACTATTTGTTGAGCTGTGTTGATACATTTTTTCCCCATGCTTTCTTGCATTTCACTATCCGATAGTTTCAATGCATTTGATCTCGTTTTCTTTCCCTCTCTCTTTGCCTTATTCTCTCTGACTATCAATATTTATATAATTTATGTAGCGACAATAGCATGTCTTTATATATTAGGCTAAATGGATGGCATTGTTTTCCCTTGTAAACTGGTGTTATCCTTGACGTTACCTGTTAGACTAAATGGATTACTTCTTTTTTCTTTGTAAACTATTGACGGACATGTCTTGAACTTTTAAATTAAGTATGATATTGTTTTTCCTTTGTAAACTATTGATTATTCTTTACGTATTAGGCTGAATTTATGTCATTGTTGTTCCTTGTAAACTATTGATGAATTTGTTTTATTAAATTAAACTCATTATATTGTTTTTCCTTAGTAAACTATTGATTAATGTTTGCTAACGCATTAAACTGAATTGTGGACATGGTTTTCCTTTGTAAACTAATAATGAATTTGCTATTACCTGTTGGACTAAATTGATGACATCGTTTCCCTTTGTAAACTGTTGATGAATTTGTCTTTACTTATTACAATAAATTGATCACCTTGCACATCCTTTGTAAACTATTGATGAACTTTATATTTTAGATTGAATTGATGATATTCTTTTCAGTTTTGTAAACGATTGATGAATTTGTCTTTGCCTATTAAATTAAAATCAATTACATTGTTTTTTCCTTTGCATTATTAACGTTTCCATACCTGTTAAACTTAATTGATGATATTAAGTTCTCTTGTAAACTTTTGATTAATATGGCCTTACTTATTAAACAACTATTTAAATTAGATTCATGATTTTATTTTTCCTTCGTAAACTCTTAATTAATTGGTCTTTACCTATTAGACTAAACTGATTACGTTACTTTTCCTTTGTTACTTTTGATAAATGTAACGTTATCTATTACTCAAAATTGAGTACATTGTTTTGCCTTTGTAAACTATTGATGAATTCGTCCTTACCTATTAGATTAAATTCATGGCATTGTCCTTCCTTTGTAAACTACCGATAAGCGTTTCTTTACCTTATAGACTGAATTGATGGAATTGTTTCCCTTTGTAAATTACTGACCAATTTGTCTTTGCTTATTAAATTGAATTCATGACATGTTTTATCCTTTGCTAACTATTGATGAATTTATCTTTACCTAGTACACTAAATTGATGAGATTGTTTTTGATTTATTTTTAAACATTCATGAATTTTTATTTATCAGATTAAATTGTTGACATCTTTGTACCTTGTTAACTATTGATGAATTTGTCACTTTTAGACTGAATTGACGAAATCGGTTTTCGTTCTAAAATACTGATGGATTTGTCTTCATCCATGAAACTAAATTGATGACATTGTTAGACTGAATTGTAACTATGGCAATATGTGAAAATAACGTCGTTTTCAGCTCATTATTTGAGGGTTTACACAAATCTTTATAATAACAATTTTTAGTATCAACTTCATAGACGAATGTCAAATCAAATCGTAATTGTTTCAATTTTGATATATCTGTCAAAGGCTATAGAATATCATTATGTGCAATATAGAGACCAAACAGTTATATATCCGATTTAAAACAAATAAAATCCAAACTCTATTGGAAGACATAGGTGACGCATCAGTTATTATGGCAGAAGACTGGAACATCTCACATTGCTTTGATCTAGATACCGTTAATTACCTTAACTCACAATCATAAATGCACTTTTATTTTTAGAAGGTGTTGAGTATAGAGACATCTGGAAAAAGAGGAACCCATACAAAAGGCACTGCACTTGGAGAGCACACAAGAAAAAGAAAGAAAAAATGAGTAGACTGGATTATTTGTTAATTGTAACAGAGAGTCATCCTTTTGTAAACTATTCCAGCATATGTATCAGTTATCAATCAGACCATTCGCGTATTTCAACAGAATTGTCTTTCTTAATTCAAGAAAGAATGAAATGAAGGTAGAAATTTAATATCTCTTTCCTCCAGGAAAAAGTGTTTGTAACTTTAGCGTATTCAAATATAAAGTATTTAAGCGAAGTATATACTGGTGGCCATTTGCTAGATGACGATCAGTCTTTTGGAAACATTATACTTAGCAGTAAAATAATTGAATATTCCTTAAAACAAATAACCACAATTATGGAAGAACAAACACTTGAAACCATAATAGTCTTATTGTATCTGGAACCTTCTGAAATTATTCAGTTAGAAAAAATTTCCTTGAAACGATGACTTCATCATATTGGAAGATTAAAGGTGCAGGAAATTATAAACAAGAACAAAAGCTTGATGATAGATAGAAGTTGCAATAAGCAGAAACTCATTTCAAAGTCAATTCTGAAAAAGGCACTTTTATAACAGATCATAATAAATTATTAACACAAATAAATATTTTGAATTTCTCTATCCTAGCGTTAATAGTGATCCAGATATGCATATGGTTTATTATGGAGTATAATAATCCCATTATAACTAAATTATATCACCCAGATAAGGAATCCTGTGAGGGTAATTTACATAGGACGAGTGTTTGAGCATTGAAATAATTGTAAAATGGAAGATGCAGAGGAGAGGATGCGTATATATTTTGATGTTTGGAATGATAAGCTTTTTCTTCTTAAATTGCTTAATGAGGCTGACAGTCAAACAAACCTATCCATCACAAAAAGTTACGGAATTAGTGCTAGCATAAAAAAGGCGGGAAAGACAAGACATTTTAAATATTTGACGTCAAATTTCCTTGCTTAATGCAGACTATAAACTTGAATAATCACCTAGTGTGCATCTCCAGTTTAGAAAGCGTATTGGTGAGAAACAAGGCATAATTCTAATAATACCAATAATAACACTGCCCCAGTAGTTAACATGCCGACTCACGAAAGAAAGGGTGAGAAAACCACCATCGGATCAACCTGGGTCAACTACCGCATTGTTTCTTGGGCAAGGTACTTCACTCCAATAGTCTCGACACTAAATGACCTATTTAGCAATTTGATGCACCAAACCAAGCCAACAAGCTACTACTAGTAATAATAAGAATAGGAATAAGTTCTCAATGCCAAAGCTTTGCTATAAACTAGTCTAGAAGGTATCTGCTTAGGGTTTGTTACAATATTACTCTATGAGATTTCGTACGAAAACTATAATTTTGCAGATAAAGTTCTAGCCGTATTATAACTAAAGAAATATCGAAAAAAAGGATTCATTTATAGAACATTTACGAGTGTATGCCTGGTCACGACAATGTAACTAGACATCATTCAAATACTGAGGAAAATATTTTGTTAATACAAAATTTAAAAAGTAAGTATATATAGTCGTTAGTATTTTTTAATGAAACATTATTCACACATACACGCGCTCTTCCTAAAGAAACGTATGTCTCGGAATCGGACTATAAATTGTGTCCAATATGCTTGCTAATAGTTTGCTTTGTACCTAGTGTATTTTTATCCTTCTATTAAATTGTTTTATCTATTGTCTTTGTACGGCAAAGAACCGTCTGGTTAAATGCTATAGATTTGCTATTATCATTTTTACAATATGTGCTACGTACGCCATATTTTCATCTTCACAATGGATAAGGACCTCATATTGTTAACTACCCTGACTCCGCGTGCTGTGTACGTCTGCCTTTCACTTATTAGTTTAGTTCCATGACCCGATTTACTTAATGACCAAACCTCAGTCCTTTTAATCAGCAGCATTAATCAGTGTACTAGAGTTAAGGTAATCAACTATAGATAGTATATATGAAATGGATTATATAATAATAACGTCTTTTCTCGCGTAAATGTCCCTAGTAATACCGTATGGACTCGCGTAAATATTACTAGCAATACCATATGCACTCGCTTATATGTCAGTATTAGTAACATATGTACTTGTATATATGTCAGATTAAACTGCAGAGGGCACAAGCCCAGATCAGCCAATGCAGGATGCACCTGTACACCTTTGTCTATGTAGTATGTTCTGACATATTAGAAAAACAACAACTACAAATAAAAAAACAAAAAACCCACATGCCCTGATCTGCCGGTTAAAGTCTATGTTATTGCAATTTGACCTGTCTTATACGCTAGGACATACATTAATCTAATTCACAGGTGCAAAAATCTCTACAACGTATTAATACACAGGATATTTAACCCTGTTGGGGAAATTAAAAGACAGTGAAAGATTTGTTTGTTGCACTGTGTACGTTTTATTCCAAAACTCCCGCTAAAAAAAACATTTCCAATCAAAATTCTAAAACAATCATATGCTCAACAATAACAATAATAATGATAAATATATAGCATCTCTCTCTTTCTCTCTCTCCAAAAACACACGTACGTGTGTGTGTGTGTGTGTGTGTGTGTGTGTGTGTGTGTGAAGCGTATTATTGACAGATAACATTACCAAACTGATGTGAAACTAACCCAGGCACTTTTGGAATATACCGATTCGTTTTGAAGCGCTCAAAACAACATTGGCCGATTGAGCAATTGAGACAAGACCAAAACACAAAAACGTAATTACTTTAAAGAGACCGACATTTGGTCAAAAATGTCTACAAAAGTTGTACAATTAAGAAATAATTGATTGTACGGTTTCGATACTTGTTACGATGCATCTTAAGATGAGATCACAGGAACATAAAGTAATTGATAACGTAAGCAAGACAACAATGGCAATAGGCGCCATCTATAGGATTGTCGGCAACTGCATACTAATAGTTTTTCTTAACGTTTTATAAATTTCTTGAACTGGCGTTCACTGTAAACTGAACCAAATATACCTAAAGTATTATTAAAAAATTTCAAAATGACTACTCGAACAATAGAATAAAATAAATACAAAATATGCATTTGTTACGATAAAAATAAAAAACTACATCAAGTTTAAATCATGGGTTCGAGAAAAAGCGAATTATTTTAATAACTTTTCTAATAAATATCTTGTTATCTATGAAGGTAAATCTGCCTGTTTGGATACTTTTCAATTACATCCATAGTAGCTATATCTATATAACCCCTCGTTTGTTTGGGATGAAGGGATTCGCCGTGGTACCTTATTTGGTAATAACTGGCCAGACTAGTCCGGGTCGATTGCTAGGTGTCTGCTTGGGAAAGCAACTTTGGTCTCATTTCCTCGTCAGAATATAGCCATTAAAGCATTAATAATTGTGTTACAAACCACAAAGTAAAAAAAATTTAAAAAAATACCCAATTAGTTGTGATGATAAAAGCTTATCCGATAGCAACTAAATAAGGGAGGAAGCAAAGTGCTACAGCTGGAGATGACAAAAATATTAGAATGCAAACATATATACTCGTTTACAAACCACACTTAATCAGTTGTTATTGCATACTACTGAAGTCCGTATGTAAATCGTCAAAACAAATTTTTTCTGATTTATTTTTCCTGGAAATTTTGCTTTTCAAGGAAGACTTTTACTTGCATTCAATATAAACCAGCATTACAATATATAAATAATATAACATGTTTATTGAGACTAACCTCCAGGTGTTTGCATTGGATGATAAAACAACCAGGTGTGATTAGACGGCTGCGGAACTATTTGTAAAAAATGCAATACAACGTATGCAGATTCTTTACATATTAAGTCCATATTAGTGCATCGCATTAAATAAAAGTCTTCGTACATTGAACAGAATAAATAATACACTGGATTTCATTGCAAAAAATATACATGTTTTCAAATATCACCACAATACTGCATTTAAGTTTGTTATTGCATCCTTTTGATATCATTATGAAAATCATCAAAATGTTGTTTTCTTTCTGATATTTTCTGGAGATATTTGTAATCAATAAAGACTTTTATTTGCGTTCAGTATGAAGCAACGTTGAAACATGTACTTAATATATTATGTTTTTTAAGAGTAACCTCCAGGGTTTAGCATTGGATGACAAAGCAAACAGGTTTGATTAGACGGCTTCGGAAACGTACCCTGATTAACATTCGTCGCTCATTCAATTACAACGATTAGCAAACGATGCAATACAAGTCATGCAAATATATGCATGGAACAATTTTCAAAAAATGTTTAATTTAAATAATTAAATTGTTAAATTTAATTTATAAATTAGTAATCCAAATTGCATTTATCTCTGATTAAGTATATGTATGTAAATTAAATACGTAAGTAAGTCATTTTAATGTATGTTTGAAGAGTGTTATGCTTAAAAAGATGAGATTTCGTTTTCTTTCTAAATGTCTCCAGGTTTAGACTTAGACGAAATTTATTTGTTAAAATTAAGCATGCACTGTAATTTGTGACTAATTTGTGTTGCTTTGAATTTATTTGAAACTTGATTCAGAATGCAAACAAAACGTAACTGTATAGTTATTATGTTACTTGAATATGTTTTCTTTGCCATTTGGGTAATCCTATTGTATGAATATGATACATGCGGGTGGTGTGGTTCCTCCAATCTGTGTTATGGGACAGTGGTAATTCTTTCAGGCACTGACCCCATAACTGGAGTAATACTTAATCTAACTCAAGAAGAATTATTGTCCACTTTCTATAGAAGCGAATTCAATTTGCCAGTTCTAGATGACACAGCGAGTACTGAGCCTTCCTTCCAGTCGACCTTAAGGACCTGTTCGCAAATTGTTTTCCTTGACAACGTGCGAATCATTAAAGATTAGATTCACAACACAATGACAATCTAATCATCGCCAATACACGGCTGTGATGTAGAATTTCAAAGGCAATCTTTAACAGCATTTCAGCTTGTCTGTACACATCTTCTAGATATTTGCACCCCTCTTCTGATACCCTCATTATCATTATTCCTACTCTAAATCTAAGTCCTACAGGCTCTTACGCAACAGTACCCAGCTACCTACAATGAACTACCGCTTCAACATAGACATGATGAGGTTATGATATCCCCGGCCCCACCCCAGCATGTTACATTATGGGCCATTTTGGCATGGGATATTCCATTGACACTATACCACTCACATGCATGTTTTAATCTAGACCCCAAATCCACTCGTACAGCTTCAGATTGGGTTTGGTTATCATATATGGATGTATCTCTAAGTAGCAAACAGACCGCTCCGATGTAGGAGGCCGCGGATTCGAACCCCGACCAATTCATACTAAACACTTATGAAAATTGTACTAGCAGATGCCTCGCTTAGCTCAGCATTGAGAGGTTAATGTTAGGACTGGTCGGCCTGGTGTCAGGATAATGTGACTGGGTGCGACATCATGCGACATGTTTGCGGCATGATACCCCAGTGCTAGACATCACTAAAAAACTATCATACTGCAGACATCGTACCGATGTGGCTGCAAATTGTTAAAGTTACGTTAAAACTCCAAATCACCCCCCACACACACACACACGTACACACACTAACACACACATACAAACACAAGTAGAAAACAAAAATGGAAAATTTAGACTATAGGTCAAGACGGCATATGGCGCAGAGGTAATCGGATGAACGTTTGTGGGACACCAGCGAAGAACAGAACATTGTCATCCAGTCAATGAAAAATCCAGTTTAAAATGTGACAATGTTTATGAGTGGGTTGACGAACTGACTGAGGATTAAAGCTTGATGTGTTTGCGGGACAATCAAAGTGAAAGTTGAATTTCCAGTAATAATGAGGCCACCTCATAGCAAATTTCTATATTCCACGAGGCAGGAAAATGCTCATGAAACAAATGTTCGGTCAGCCTGCGTTTTCGACAAGACGACGAGCGGTAGCGGCGGAACAAATGGACCGAACTTTGTTCCTCTGCAAATGTGATTTGGACCAGATCCAACGATGTATGATCCGAACTGAAGATTTCAGTGTGGTTAAGACGTTAGTGTATGGAGGTTGTTGAGTTGGTAATTAACATCCGCAGGAGTGGCACTGGAATAACCTGTATAAGTAACCAACGGGTATTGGATCCGCGACCTTTGACCATCACCTGATGCTTTTAGTTATTTTTTTATCAGGAAAGAACTTTAAAAACTGTAACCTCAAGGGTCTGAAAAATTACTGAGGAATTTGGCTTTCTTTTTAGTCGATTATCTAGTTTACCAGCATTGATATCATCATTGACAAAACCCAATCGAATCATTCCTCGGTGGATCTCGGATACAACCCGATGTCT